>CM053511.1:47024085-47071968 GCA_028627145.1 Eidolon dupreanum
AGGTGATTAGATCTATAAATGTTGAATTTTCATTATTTGTGACCCAGTACATGGTCACTTTTACAAATGTTCCATATAACCTGAGAAAGAATGTATACTCTTTAAGTCTTTAAATGAGCCAATAGCCACAAATCACAATAGCACCTGGCACATCTTTAGTGTTAAATTTAGTGTTAAACTGCATAGTGTTAAATTTTTTAAATCATCATATGGTGTACAGTTATACGTAAGTCCACTAGTTCAAATTTGTTAATTCTCTTGTTCAAATTGTATATGTTTGAGCTCTCAATTTTTAGACAAGTATGTTAAAAGCGCCCTGTGATTGTGGATCTGTACATATTTGTATGTATGCTGCCAACTTTTGCTCCCTGGCCTGGGGATGAGAGATCCTGGTCAGTTGCCTGGATACCATCCCTGCATCCCTGCTGTTGGTGAAGGCTGTGTTTCATTGCACAGCAGAGAGCTAGGATGGAAGTCAGGGCACTGACTGAGCAGAAAAGGCATCTCCGAGAAATGGAAGTTTATGAACTCAAACACACCAAGAATCATAGTGGGTTGACATCTCCCTTTTGTACAGTTTTGCTCTGCAACCTAATCATCACTTGCTACACTCTGATATTTCTCCTTTCAAATGCCCGCTGGTCATCTTCAACCCTTAATCCTTCTGAAGTATAAGCCAACTTTTTGGATAATATTCACCAAACTCCTTTTTTCCCAATACTTCAAAACTAAATTTCAATATTCACATGATACTTATGGGAATGGAAGTTTGGGAAGAAATGTTTCTTAATCGATTTAATAAAAATTGAATATTGTTAGCTGTACAGTGGTAAACAGAATACACATAGAGAAGAGTGGGAAAAATAGACATGAAACAAATGAACCCAAATTAATTGTGAAAATCTCTAAAAGAGAAAAGAACTATTTTGGTAAGGGAGAAAACAATGGGTGGAGGAGTGTATTGTGGACAAGTGTTGAGGAGGATGTTCCAAGAAGAGTGTGCAACTCAGGGAAGGTCATGGGCTAGGACAGACCTTAGCTGCTGAAGGGCTGAAAGAAGCCCGCGAGGTGGGAGCATAGTGAGTCGGCAAGAGGAGGTGGGAGAGAGATAGGAGCTAGCTCACAGAGGACTGTATGAGCCATGATAGAGCTTTTGATTTTATTCCAGAGATTGGAATCTACTGAGGGTTTTTAAGCAGAGAATGAGATGATCAGAATTATGATTTTAAATATAATTCTAGCTAGTAGGTGGAGAAGGACTAGAGAAGATCAAGAGAGGAAGCGGAGATGCCATTCAGAACAACTTTGGCAAATGGAGGTTTCTGATGACCTCAGAGTATGTTTCCTTCTTGTCAAAGAGTTTATTAAAACCGTAATGGCAAATAAAACGGACAGACTAACTTTGTCTGTAAAGAATTGTTTATATAGTTCGTGATGACCGTCACAGACTCTTCATGGGTCTAGAAGATCTAGAGTTATAACCATAACTGCACCCTCAATTAAATTTTGTGGGTACTTTGTAAAAACTTTATTTTGAAAAATGTAAACTTCCATAAAAAGAAAAGATACAATAAGTTCCCATTACCTTGGGAATTAATTACTCAGTGAATGTTAAGTTTGCTGACATTTACTTCACCTGTCACTTTTTTCTTCCTTTGGTAAAATATTTAAAAGGAAATCATAAATATATACTTTTATTCATGTATTAAGGATTCATCTCTAAAATATGAACAGTTTTTTACATACTACAAAGCTACATTCAAAACTAACAATTCATTGCTAAGATCTAATTCCAATTCTACAACCAAATTTCCTTGATGTCTTGAAAATGTCATTTGATAGTTGATTTGTTTAAATCAGAATATAAATAAGATCCACATAGTGCATTTGATTGTTGGGTCCTTTAAGTCTCTTAATCCAGGGCACTGTTTTTTCCTTTTTTCCTCCAGTTTTCTTTTTTTTTTTTACTCATTCAAAAAAAAATTATGTCATTAATTTGTAGACACTGGATTAGTTTTCCTATAAAATGTCTAAATATTTCATAATATCTCTTTAAAAAAACAGGACAAAATATGAGGTTTGAGCCTTTAAACTTGCAGTAAGTCAGACCATCTCTCTGGAATGTTCTTTGAAGTGTCTGGCATACAACACAGTTCAGTGAACCAGATATTTGCCACACTTGGCATGCATGTGCAAGCTGTTAAATAGGAGTGTTCCTGCTTAATGTTTTAATTTTATCATTCAGCCTTCTCAGGTTCTTGACCTGCTTACTCACTGTGATTTGTCTAACATTAAATTAACAGAATCTGAAAATAGCACAGTTTCTCAAATGTTTTTAAAAACAATTAAGAAATGTTCCAGTTTGCTAACCTCAGCCTTTTTCACCTTTTTAAATTAGAAAATTAAAAATAGTTGAGCAGGAGGCAGCGTTGGTAAAAGCCAAGTTCGATTCCACTTTTAAGGATGTGCAGAAGCTGTGACCAAACTACACACATTTTCTTCACCTCGGTGACTGACTCCTGCAAGGACTGAATTTGATTTCTTTGCTGTCATTAGCTTCTGTTACCAATGGCACAGAGAGTCTTATCACTTGCAGTAACTAGAATTAGATCACTAATTCTTTTGGGTTGTTGTTTCAACAGCTTGTAGTGCATGAATATTATTGCCAATTTAAACTAAAAGTTTTCAGATATCCATCCTGATGTTAATCATTTTGAATTATTTATTTGATGATTCAAAGCAAGGGTATAATTCCAAGTTAAGCGTAAACCATATTTACAGAAATCTGGACACGTAATGTTATTTCACTTCTACAAAACAAAAGCCTACTGAACCTGTGCTCCAACAGTCTGGGCTTAATCCTAGCTCTACCACTCACAAGCTGGAGAAACCATTGAACTTCTCTAAGCCATAGTTTTCTCATGTGAAATGGACATACTCTACCTCCTTAAGTTATAGGGATAATAAATGAGACTGAATTTAAAGTGTAGCTCAGGTAATTGTGGGTGTGTCTATTGGATCAGGTTCTAACTAGGAGACATTTGACAGATGCATATTAGTTATTTTGAGATGAAAGAAAGGATTGGGAGCCAGGATCCTTGAATCCTCAATCGTCTAGCTCCTGTGGCTTCAGCTGCCCTCTCTTGGTCCCTGTAACAGATAAGTGTATAGAGGACAAGGCAAGACAGACACTAGCCATAGATAAGGGCTGGAGCTTAGAGGTAACGTCTTGGTTGAATTGGACCTAAAATGGGAAGAGTCAGAAGAAGTCTGAGGAGAGATAATATATAGTCCACTCTCCCAACCATTCGAGGGAATTTTGCCATGTGCTATAATTTGTTTACCCGCTCCCCTAGTGGATAATGTTTAGGTTGTACCCTGTATTACCCCCCTTTTCTGACTTTTTCTGTGCATATATCTTTGGGTACATTTAGGAATATTTCAGTGCTCTAGATTTCAAGAAGTGGAATTACTGGGTCAAAGGAAACACACATCTAAGATGTTGGTGAAATCTTTCCAATTTGCCATCCCAAAAAGCTGTGTGCTTCCACCGACAGTGTATGGGCATATACTAACACAGATGTTGTCAATCTTTTATATTTTTCCTGTTCTGCTAGGCAGGGGCATGCTGAGGTGGGGGCAGTGGGAGCAGCCTGCCCCTCCCTGTAGGGAAGAATATTTTACCAGTGACATATTTTAGAATCACTGGAACATGACGATATGTTTAATTATTATTTTTTAAATTCTCTACAGACAGTGCATCCTCGTATTGCCTGCCCTCCTTCCTGCCCACTACTTATACCGCCAGCCCCCTCCCTCATGGTGTACCACTGCTGATAAGTAAAGGAAGCCATCTTGCTTTAATTTGCATTTTTCTCATTATTATGAGGTTAAACATATACTTATTTGTATTATTTTGAAGGCCATAATTAGCATTGCTGTAAACATTTTTAATCAGGTAATATTTTTCTCTTTAAATTTCTTCCTACAACATATTAAGGCATATATGTAACTTTATAGCTCTTATTAAATGTTGCTCTGAGGAATCTCCTGAAATACTAGCCCCTTTTCCAATTCTGCCTGTAATAATATCAGCACATAAGTAACAATGAAGATAATAATAACAAGGACGATGAGACCTTATGTTGAGAGTCGAGTATTGTGCTTTGAGAAAATGTCTCTTTTTCATTTAACCCTCAAAATGAGTCTGTCAGATGCTGTTACTGTCTTGTGTGCGGATAAGGAAACAGGCACAGAGCGGGAGAGTAACATACCTGTGTTCACAGTTCGTAAGAGGCAAAGTCAGATGTGTTTGTTTTGTTCCACAGTCAGTGCCTTCTTCCGATGTCTTTTCCAGTACCCACTCCTTTTATTTTTCATTTGTGTTTGACACTTTAAAAGATATATGAGACCTAACGTTATTTTATTTTGTGTTTCTTAACTAATAAACTTTGATAACATACTTGTTAAACTGCTTTTTCATCGCCTTTCACTACTTAATAGACTGGTGATGTTAATTATATATTTGTAACAACTCTGTATGTATTGGATAGAATGTTTTTAAAGAGTATGTTTTTCCCACACCTTTACAAATATTCTTGGGTTTTTTTGCCCAGTGAGCCTTTCCTCTATTTCTTCTAATTTATGTCTTCTGTAAATTCTTCATACCTGAAAATTCTGATACCAGCATGTAGAATAGTATATTAAGTTGTTGTAGTTACATAGAACACGACTATCTCATTACCATAGTACTAGTAGTAATAGTTAATAATAACAGCAGCTTTCAAATACTGAGTGTTTACCAAGTGCTAAGGACATTATATACATAATCTCATTAAATTCTTGCTATAATCCAACGAAGTCTTATCTTGTTTTACAGATGAAGAAATAGGCTCAGACGGATTTATCATCTTGCCCAGGGACACACCATTAACAAAAGAAAGTCCTGTCTATTCTAAAGCCCATGTTCTGAACAACACTACTGTCTGGCCCTCCATTATGTATAATGTTGATCCTCTGGAAAAAAACAAAACAAAACACTATTGTGTTAAGGAAAAAAATTCTTCCATACCGATTTCTTTCTTTATTTTTCAGTTATTTAGAATGAATTGCTTTTTAAAAGTTGAGATATGATTAACATATAACATTATATTTCAAGTGTACAACATAATGATTCAACATTTGTGTATATTGCAAAATGGTCACCACAATAAATCTAGTTAATATCCATCACCACACATAGTTACACAGTTTTCATACCACTTCTTAAAGGCTTTAAATCAAAGAGATTATTTAGCTATCTGTCCGTCTGTATGTCTGTTTGTTTGTTTTTAGCATTTATAAAGAAACTTGCCATCTCCCTTGCCTGTCCTAGCTTCTACCTCTTTAGCTGGCTCTGGGAGGGAGTGGTCTCTAGCCATTGCCTCTCTGGCCTTAAGGAGGCACTGTTTCCCTTATAATATTGTGGCTCAAGCATTTGACTCATAATTCCCTGGAGTACAGATAAAATCAGGGAAAATATTCAAACAAAAGTTTACAAAGGGCTCCAGACGAACGGAAGGCAAATGAGTATAGGGAGTAATATACAACTTTATAATTTGGTTCACTAAATGCAGTGGAGGCATTTCAGCATTTGACACTGTAAAAGGATTCCTCCCTACCTTGCTTCCCACTGCATGCATAAAGCACAAGCCACTTTTTTCTACCCTGCACTATGTCCTTAAGCAAAATTCTTCAAAAACTAGCCCCAAGATTTGTAAGGCTAGTTCCAGCTATGGGATTCCTTCTAAATCCTAGTTTCTAATCTCAGTGTCTGCCTCTTTCCTAGTTACTAGACCCTAGTACGTCAGCCCTCCTCTAGCAAGATGGCTTGAACCTGTTGTCAGGAGATAATTATCTATGGGTCTCTTATGCCCCTGCATGCCTTGCTCGGTATGCCAACACTGCAAGGCCCTGGCTGCCTGTATTAATTTTCTCTTATTGCATAACAGATTACTCCAAAACAGAGGGTTAGAACAAGTTTATTTTCTGACAACTACTTCAGATTAGGAATCTGAGTGCAGTTAAACTGGATGACCATAGCTCAGGGTCTGTGACGAGGCTACAGTCAAGGTGTTGTCCAGGGCTACAGTCATCTCCAGGTTTGAATGAGGGAGATTCTGCTTCTTAGCTCACTTATGTGGCTGTCAGAAAGCCTCATGTCCTGGCTGACTGTTGGCCAAAGACTTCCTTTCCTTGCCAGGCAGGTCCTCTCCATAAGGCAGCTTATAACATGACAGTTGTCTTCCCTCAGAGTGAGTGAGTGAGTGAGGGGATGTGCAAGGTGGAAGCTACATTCTTTTTTTATAATCTCATGTCAGAGGCAACATCCTGTCACTTGTGCTGCATTCACTTAGAAGTGACTCAATAAGTCCAGCCCACAGTCACTTGGAGCGAATTACACAAAGGAGTAAATCCCAGGAGGCAAGAACCGTTCCGGGCCATCTGAGAGGCTTTCTACCACACTGCTCTTTACACAGGCCATTTCTCATGGTCATGTTTGCAGCACAGTCTTGAGGGATGAAGCAACATTTCCCTTCGGAATAAAGAACAGCTTAGCTTGCTGCCTGCAAGAAAGGCAGTGAGTTTTTCCCGAGCTCAGTGTTCCCCCACTGCACATGCAGCATCTATCTGTGCCACTTGGTGTCACCCCTGTGAAACTTTGGAGCAAGATGGGTTGATGCAAATATTCTGATGTTTATGCTTTTTATGCTGTGCTGTGAGTAAAAAAGTTATTTTTCTCCAACTCCGATGTCTATTGTCTTCTTCCAGCATCTGTGAAATAGTAATAAGCCAATTTGTTGGTTTGTAAGTAAGTAGGAAAAAATCCAATTGTAGACCTGAAAGTCTGAATCAACAGGAAAATCTGATCAAATTGTGTATAGGCCTGTGAGACCAGCATTCACATGAGATCTGTGTATACATTATTCATTTTATGTGACAGACACTATGTGCCAGGTATCATTCTAAGCATTTATGGCTATACATTTAATCCATAAGGTAAGCACTATTAAAAGACCTCTAATTTATAATGAAGAACAAGAGGCATGAAAATTTTACTTTGCTTCAAGTTATGATCTCATAAGTGTCAGAGCCCCATATTCAAACTAAACAAACACAAACAGCCTGGCTACAGCATCCATTGATCCACTATCATGCTAACTGTATTAAGGATTGAAGACAGGTGGAACGGAAAAAAAATAGGGAGAAATAAAATGGAGAGTTAATTCCTCAAAACATTTGTTGAAATCATTATTCAGAGTTTTTTTATTCCTAACATAGTTTTTGCTGTTTCATTGTGTATTTGAAGGATAAATGCTACAGGTCGTACTAATAAATGCTTTGATTTGGTATGCTATATTTGGCTTGTTAGGATTTGATTTAGAAAAGTTGCTCTATATTTAGAATACAAAGATAAAAATGCATTGTCCACACAAAAGCCTGCACATGGAGTTTAGAGCAGCTTTATTCATAACCACCTAAACTTGGAAGCAACCAAGGTGTCTTTCAGCAGGTGAATAGGTAAACTCTGGTGCAGTCATACAATGGAAGATTATTCAATGCTAAAAATAAATAAGCTATTAAACCACAAAAAAATGGGTGAGGAGCTTAAATGCATATTACTGAGTAGAATAAGTCAATCTAAAGGTTGTATACTGTACGATTCCAACTATGTGACAATGGAAAAGGCAAAACTATGGAGACAGTACAAAGATCAGTAGTTGCCAGGAGTTAGAAGGGAGGGATGAATAGATGGAGCACAGAGGAATTTTAGGCCAGTGAAACTACATGCTACTATGCTGGTGGATACATGTCATTATACACTTGTCCAAACCCGTAGAACATACAACACTAAGAGTGATCCCTTAATGTAAACTATGGTCTTTGGGGGATCATGATGTGTGGATGTAGGTTTTTTATTTATAACAAACATACCGCTATGATGGAAGATGTCAGTAATGGGGAAGGTGGTGCCTCTTTGGAAACAGGAGTGTATGGGAATTCTCTGTACTTTCTTCTCAGTTGGCTGTGAACCTAAAGCTGCTCTAAAACATGAAGTTTACTTTTACAAATGCTTTGAAGACTACAGTGTAATTTAAAATGTAAAATGTTATTAATAGCGTGTGTAGTAAGTTTTTGTTAACTTCTCTAACTGTTCAAGTACCCCATGCCCTTGGCCTTGACCTTTGCCTATTATCACCTCCTTTCCTTAGCAGGTGTAATTGGCATGGCCTTCCCATGGGCTCTCTTCCTCTGCTTCACTGTCATTGTCTTAAACCTTCCAACCCAGGTTCAACCCAGCTGTCTGCCTCCTCCATGGCCACAGATCTCTGCTGGGAAAAAGTCACGATGGTGAAGATGGCGTCTACTGTATAACTTGCACTTTCCTGCGTCGGCTCATCCCTCAGTGTTTCCCGCAACTGTGTTTCTCACATCAGAGCTTTCTACTTCAAATGTGTGTCAGTAAGTTTTTTTTTTTTTGATATTGCACTATTTTGAATAAATATGCAAAGTTTTATGCCATTTCTTTTTACTCTATAGATACAGTCATGTGCTGCTTAACATGAGGATATGTTCTGAGAAATGAGATGTTAGGCGATTTCATTGTGTGAACATCGTGGAGTGCACTTAACACATATCTAGATGGTCTAGCCCACTACTGTAGTTGTATGTGCTATGCTTTTGTATGTATATATGTATATACTGTGACTGATAGCACGATCAGTTTGTTTACTCCAGTGTCACCATACACACATGAGTAATATTACAATAGCGACAACATCACTAGGTGACAGTTATGGATGTCACCTCCATTATAATCTTATGGGACCATTGGGTATATGCGATTCATCACTAACTGAAATGTTGTTATTTGGCACATGACTGTATTATGAGATGTCAACTTTTAAAATATATACACAATTGGATCCAAGTTATTAATTAAGCTGCTTTTATTAAAATATATAATCTGGCTACTAATTATCACATGTAAAAATATGGTAGATAAACATATCTATCAATAAAGATTTACCCAAGAGTGCTTATGCATTAGCAAAGAGGAAAGGGAAAAATGAGATATGGATTAAGATGTTTAGAATTGCTTTAATTATTGGTTAGATTGGTCTCTTTAAGAAGATTCTGTGGAAAAGTTGAGCCATACTCCCTTCTCTGATGTGCCTCAATGCCCTAGAATAAGCCTCCCGTGTTCTCAGATTAGGGCACCTCTTCACTCAAGGAGGTCAGTGAAAATCCAGTCCAGTCCATCCACGACTTCTCTTTTAGCATGACTAAAGATCTCTCCCTGAGTCAGCGTTGATCCCTAGGCTCTCAAATTGGCAGCCCATGGGCAGATTAACCTGATAGGTGTGGCTTATTTGGCCTGTAGTGTTTTAAGAAAATCCAAATTTGTTCCTAGCACTTTTGAAATTATGCCATTTCACATTAAAATGTATATTGCTCCATTTTATTGAAAAATTAATAGATCTGGCAACACTGGGTCTATGTTCTCACATAGCAACAATTAGCTGACAGCAGCTGTCAGTCGATCCCTAGAGAGGGCATGCACCTCTTGCTGCTCACAAAGAATGATTGTCAGTTGCCATTTATCATCTCACTTTCACCTTTCCTGACACTCAGCATCTGTGGTGCCTCCCAGATACTTTAGGCATTTACGTTTGTAAACTCTTCTACACTTGGTGTTTTTCCTTGATGTCCTTGATGTTTTTCACCCAGTACCACTTATTGACATTGGAGGCTCTGTGTTGCTCTAGAAAGCTCATGGGCTTCAAATGAAATGGACTCAGCTCTGTCATTTTACTACTAAGTAACCTGGATAACATTATTTCACCTCTTTGAACTTCTCTATCTTTATATGTAAAATGGGGATAATAATGGTGTGGTTAAGAGAATAAAGGCAATAATGTACATAATGTGCTTTTGATAAAGCCGAGAAGAGGCAGGATCTGTCAGTGAGTGTGGCCTGCCTCCATTGACAACCTCTGTCCTTACCTCTCAAGCAAATGACAGAGCCACTCCTGTTAGTCTCGGGTATCATTAACTCAAAACAAATTTGTATGATACTCTTAGATGTCTAGACACAAATAAGAAAATCATAAGAAACTAAATAGTACTTACGTAAAATTTATTTCCTATAATTGTCAGCTGCTATCATCAAGGGACTGTAATGGGTTAAGCTGTTAACCAATAGCACTCCTCTAGCTTGGAAGATAATGTTATGGTATGGTAAATCAAATTCTTGCAATTAAATAAAGAAAACAAAAATAAAAGGTTTATAAGTTAGCATGGTTTCTAAAACTGGAAGGAAAAAAAGAATTCACCATATACTCACACTTGCTCACACACTAACAACTTTTGTAGGGCTACCTGCTGCTATTACAAATTACCACAAATTAGAGACCTAAAACAACACAAATGTATTATCTTATAGCTCCATAGGTTAAAAGTCAAACATGGGTGTCACTGAGCTAAAATCAATGTGTCAGCAGGGCTGCCCTCTTTTTTGGAGGCACTAGGAGTGAATCGGTTCTCCTGCCTTTTCCAGCCTCTAGATGCCACGCACATTCCTTGGCTCATGGCCCCTTCTTCATCTTTAGTGTCAGCAACGTTATAGCTCTCTGACCATCCTTCCTTAGTCATATCTCTTTCTCTGACTCTGTTCCATTGCCTCCCTCTTTCACTTTTAAGGACCTTGGGTCCATCCAGAAAATCCAGGATATTCCTATCCTAAAGACAGCTGATTAGCAACCTTAATTCCATCTGCAACTTTAATTCTGTTTTAAGATTAATTTTTTAAGTTGAGGTAAAATTGATATTTAACATTATATTAATTTGAGTTATATGACCGTGATTCAATATATGTATATATTGCAAATCCTCCCTCTGTCTTAATTCTTTGCAGAGGAAATGTTTGTCGAATCAGAAATACTTATATTCACGTATGATTGTATTAAAAGCACCTTGAAGATATTTAGAAGAGAAAAGAAATAATAAATGGTTTGCAAAATGATCACCATAAGAAGTCTAGTTAACATCCATCACCACACAGCTATAAATTTTTTTCTTATGATGAGAAATTTTAAGATCTTCTCTCAGCAAGTTTCAAATATACAATACAGTACTATTAACTAGTCACCATGCTGAACATGACATCCCATGACTTTTGTAGCTGAAACTTTGTACCCTTTGACCTCTTTACCCATTTCTTTCCCACCAATCCCCCTGCTCATGCCTGGCAATCATTAATCTGTTCTCTGTATCTACGAGTTCATTTTTGTTTTGATCTTTTTTTTTTTAGATTCCACATATAAGTGAGATCACATGGTATTTACCTTTCTCTGTCTGATTTATCTGACTGCTTAATGCCCTCAAGTTCATCTGTGTTGTCCATACAACCTTAACTCTTCACCATGAAATGTAACATAGTCACGGTTCTGAAGACTAGGGTGTGGATTTTGGGGGGCCGTCTTTCTACCTATCATATTGAGTATGTACTTTACATATGTAAATATTTAATATATATAACATATATATATATATTGTGTGTGTGTGTGTATACACCATTTTAAAACTTACCATATATTGTGTTCCTGCTATGTGATTATCTCACTTAATTCTCACAACAACCCTATGAAAAAGGGACAACTTTTACAAATGAGAAAACTGAGGCTGAGGAGTTAGGAAATATGCCTGGGTCCAGAGCTGGTCAGCAGTAGACTGAGATTCAAACCCAGGGTTGTTTTCCTCTAAAGCCATTTCTTTAATCACTACAATCTTTAATCACTATACTGAAATTTGTTCAAATTGTATTTTATTTTTTATTTTCTAAGGAAACGATTATTGTTGTGAAAACCACATTTTTTTTTTTTGTGGGAGGAGTAACCCAAGGAGTGTGTGTCAGTTTAAATTCAAGTGAAGATATTGCCTCTTTATTGCCTTAATGTGCTGCTTATGTTTTTCTAAATTGAATTTTATGTTATCACAGACTTTTATAACTAATTTTGACTTTTCATATCATGCTCCAAATTTCTGAGCTGTTAGTACTGCTTGCTTTTAAAAAGTCAAACGAATATAGGTTCTTTCAAAGGCTGTGAGCTTTGACTTTGCTTATTTGCAGAGTTTAAAAGTAAACAAGACCCCAGGAAGTCATGTGGTCCTGTTTCTGGCCTTAAATATCTCAAATCACCACGTTTTCTTGCTATTTAGAGATATGGCATACAGGGAATTTTAATTTCTATGATCTTAGTTTCCAGCAGTATTTTTCTCTACCTGTTTTTCATATGATTGTTTTCCAATGTAAATAAGTAGCAATTAAAAATAATTTATTACAGTCATGGGTTGAAATTACATGTAATGACATGAAATTTGAAAGATGTGGTTGAAGTCAAATAACATGCCTGTAAAGCTTTCAAACAGTGTGGTACTAGGCTTGAAGAAACACAGCACAAGGCAAAAGGGGTGAGATAGTTAAAAAGGCAATGTGCTGAGGAATACATTCAATAGTGAAAACAATCCATATAGCATAAGAACAAACTTAAGGTGTTTTTGTCCTTTCTCATTTTCTCATATTCTAATAAGGATATGAAATCCCTTTGAAAGCACAGTACGTCTTTATACCTTGACCTTCCCTCTGTTGTAACTAGCTGCTTTGCAGAGGAAATGTATGTCGAATAAGAAATATTTATGTTCACATATGATTGCATTAAAAGCACCTTGCAGATATCTAGAAGAGAAAAGAAATAATAAATGGTTTATTAAACTACATGAAAGCTAAGTGGGTGTTCAAATGACCAGTTTTAGATTCAAATCTCAATCCACAGCAGATCATTATCTGGGAGTGGAGGTAGGGGAAGGAGCAGAGAAGCAGGTGATTCTGTGGGGTTTAGTTGTGGGAATAGTTCCTTATTATATGTTTCATAAATTATTTAAACTACTGTTTGTGGGTGGAGATTATATTTTTAATTTTTACCTCTTTGAGCCTAGCACAATACCTGACACACACTAGATACTCAACAAATCCTTATAAAGAGAAAAGAAAAGAGAACGAAAGGCATTAAATTCTTAGATGACACCAAACCAAGGAATAGAGGTGGTAGAAGGTAACTAACATCTTGCTTTTTGAATGTGCACCCCGTCCTTAAAAATGTTTCAGCATGCACACACACATATAAATTACATATCTGTAACCTCCTATACTAACATTGTACACATTGTAAAATAGAAACCCCAAATTAAAAATGTGAAATAATATATTAAAATAACAATATTTTATTAATAGTATAAGAGCCTTTTTGCTTTCACTCGATGCTTTATTATTTGGTACTTTATTACTTTTTCAAAATCTTGTTTTAACACTTTGTGATGTAGTGATTCAAAGATGTGGTTCTAAGTTTAGTTTATTCTAATACTATATTTTAATAGTTGCCATAGCTGAAAAAAGATATTTCAAAAAGATATTTAGATTTAAATTGAAGAAATGCATTGTTGCTGGCTATTCCTGTTAAGGTACTTACTTTTTTCATTTCCATCAACTAGTTCTGCAAAGGCTTTTGTTGAAATTTGACTAGTAAACTTACATTTTCTTGGCTGTCAATCAGAAATTCTTACAAATTAATTTAAAGGCACTGCAATTTTTTTTTTTTTTACTTTTTTAACAGATTAGTTTAAGACCCACTGAAATTCATTATTTGGAAAACATTTTAAAAATAGAAAATTCTGTTTCCAAAATTTTTAGGTATGCACATATTAGAATTTTAACAGGACTCACACACACCCTAATTTTGTAACAAAATTACATGCTGATGGAAATATTTCCAAACATCCTTTTCAAAAGCATTCTCTCAAAAGCATTTCTTTAAAAATATGTATACACTTAAAGGGGAGAGTAGATGGAATTACTCTTCATTCATTGCTGAAGCTTTGCCTTATAAGGAAAGTACTACTCACAGAAAAGGTAGGGAAATTCGGATCCCTCTTATTTTGGTCAGAGGAAAATGCATCATTCATCTTGATATTTAGATATTCTAAGTAATAATAAAAACTAATGCTTATGTAGTGCTTGTTTTGGTGATAGATTTATACATATTAACTCACTTAACCCTCAGAACAACCTAGCACAGTAGATATGATTATGTTCTCCATTTTACAGATGAGAAAATTGCCCCCCAGAGATGTTAAATAACTTGCTCAGGGTGACGTAGCTGGCAATGGCAGAACTCCCTAAAGATTTTGAATACTTTGATAGAAGGTAAAGTGGTTCCAAAATTACTCCCCATTTCAGTACAAAGTATTATATGGATTCTTTTGAAAGGATCTGTTTTTACAAAATTAACCACATAGATGATTCCTACACTACATAAAACCACAATATACTGATGTCGGATGAAGGGGAGCTTCCCTTTGAGTGGAAAGCCCACCCTTCTCAGGACACCTCACAGAGCATGTGGGTGACTGACGAACACAGGGCTCTATGAACATGCCGGTGCCGACGTGTGTTAAATGATAGAGCTGAATTTCTTTTTAGAGAAAACAAATAGACATTGGGATATTTTCTTTCTGAACTGTAGCAGATTGTCTTGAGCACCCCGAGGAGGTGCACCCTCCACTCTGGATGTCTTTTGTCTTAACAAACATGACGAAATTCAGAATTACCTAAGAAAAATATAGTTTTGGTAAAATAGGTACAGAGGCAATAGGATAACCAAAAACCCCTTAAATATAATTCAAGAAATATATGTAGGCCAATCAAGCATTTAGAATTCACATTGTAAAATATAATAATGATGAGATGCATTTTTAAATAAGAATAATTCTAAGTTGCATTATAGGAATGCGAATTGAAAAGCTGCGAGAGAGTTCTCTCACTATACTAAAGGCTTAACTTGATCCTTTATAGAGTTCCATGTCTCATAGTGGGCATCTCATCTAAAGAAAAATGGGGAGAATTTGGAAAGAATTTGTATGAGAGTCATAAAACATTAAAAAAAACTGTGAGAAAAATTTAAAGAACTGAGGTTGTTTATTCTAAAAAACCTAGGGAATTTAAAGGTCTTCTGGAATATAAAGAGTTATAATCCCTTAAAATCTATTTAAGTTTTTGACACATCTGGTTGAGCCAGACACAGATTCCTTAGAGATTTAGTTGAGGAAACAACAGCAACCAACCTCTTCAAGCCAGAGGCTATTAAGCCTTTGCGTTTGAAATTGGTTCAACCATTAATTGCACATAATTGGCAGTAAATAACTGAGTCACCAGATGACTAGTGTTTAAGAAAATTTATTATTCCCTACTGATAAGCAACTAAAATAATTATTATCTTCAAAGTCCACCTCATAGATTTGAGCTCAGAGGCCTAATAGAATTCCCTGAGGAACACAGTCACTGCTGACATGACTTATGTAAATAAGTTATTGTCAGCTATTAACAGACATGGTTTATGTACACAATAGACTATCCAAACAAGAGACAGAAAAAAAGAGAGAAAATGAGAAAAAAACAAGGGGCAATTTATATTTTATTCTTCATAATAACTAGATCAGAAGACAATGACATTTCCTTAATAGAGAAGAATGATAGTTTTATTTAGGATAATTAATGGTCTTAGCAAAATTTAAAGTACTTTCTAGCAACTTTTTTCAAAAAGCTGATGCCAGCTGTTTAAGTGTTCCGATCTCCTGACACTTCCCTTTGGCTTTTCTCATGAGTCTAATATAGAAAGTGAGAAAGGCCTGTGATCTGAAAAGCCTTATATTTGACCCTAGTGCAGTCTTGCTTTAAAATAGAGTTTTCCCTTTATTACAAAACACACTTGAACTTTGGGCATTTCAGTTTTTAATTTGAACATGGCTAATTTGGCCTAAGAAAGATGTTGAACTTTGGGCCAGTCCCACCCCAACACACAAAATGAGTACTCTCTGAACCATTTTCTAGATCCAAGAAGCAAGTTATTTCTGTCCTGTGTTAAGGCAGTATAAACTGTTCTCAATTTCAGTTCTCGTGAATATCTGAGTTTTTCTAACTATACCTTGGGTTATTTTGTTTTATTAAATGGTTTTGTTCAGAAAATTCAATTAGTCACGCTATTTCTCCTATTCTTACCCATTTTTACAGCAGACTTTTCCTGTTATCTTCTGAGCCAATTTATGGCTAGGACTATGCCTTAAAGTACTTTCTCAATAAAAATGGTTTTCTTTTTTTTGAAGTTGTGGGATGCAGTGATTGTTATATCAACAGATAAACATAGCTGGAAACTATAGCAACAACTCTTAATGTCTGACCCACTTAAGTGGATGAATCTGTAGTAGAATGAAGGAAAAGGTGCTGTAAAAGCAGTGCAAATAATATGAATCAAGAACATCTTTGCTTTTGTAATCATGTAGTTGGTAGCATTATTCTTACCTCTCTAGTCTTGGCAATTTATCAGCTATAGAACAAATATTCTAATGAATACTGACCCTCATTTCCATGACCAGCTGATTTATGAATAGATCATTCAGGTCCTGTGATTGCCATTTTATCAATTTTTCTCCCTAAAGGAAGTGATATTTTTTGTATTATAATGCTCTTTGACTCTTTCAAAGTTGCAATAAAAGAACTACAAGTAACAGAGGACTTTTAGTATGATGTAAAAAGTCCTAATGGTTCCATATTAGGCACCATTTTAAAGATTTTCCAATTTGAAAAGAGGATGCAAACCAAACACTCATCTCATTGGACTGTATTAATACTGTATTACCTGGTTAGGTAGTTGTTTTGTTTTTTTTTTAATGTTTTGGTTAATAATTTACAGTATTGCCAGTCTATTTTCTAAAATTCTGACTATAACTATATCTTAGCGTTTCTTTTTTTTTCCTGTTACTTTTAGAACATCTACAAAAAAACCCAAAACTCTAAAATTTGACCATTCTTTATACTAGTACAAATGAAATATAAAATATTGGCATTTGTATAACTGTGTTAGAGATAATAATGATGATGATGACAATAGCAGTCAACTGATACTATGTCTTAGGTATTCTACGGAGTTCATTTGATCCTCATAGCAATTCCATGAGATAAGCACTGTTAATACCTCTGTTTTACTGAGGACAAAAAAGTGCTATTATCATGCTCATATTACTGATGAAATAAATGATCAGAGAGGTGAAATAATTTTCCCAAAGCAGAAAGTGGCAGAGCCAGTACGTAAACCTGGGTCTGTCCAATTCCAAAGCTTGTGCTCATAATCTCTACATAATAAATAAAAGAGATGAACAAAATATTTTCCCTATCTGCATAGTCATCTTTCTAAATAAAATATTGGAACTCATTGTCTAACAAAAAACTTTATTAAAAAAATTTTTTATATGACAACTTATGAAGGCCTAAACATCAACTAGACATTTAGCCGAATATTCAATAACTTTTCTTTTACAGTATAAACTTAAAAGAAACTAGAAACATAATGGAAAATAGGGATATGATCTATATCTATAGGTGAATATGTTAATCAAAGTGACAGACCTTAAAGTGTGCACTTAAAATGAATTTTAAGTGAAAAAACACTTTAATAGTTTCTGAATATATTTACCTCCTCTAATATTCTGAGAAATCAAGGTATTAAATTGCAGCTCTCAGATTATAAAGGCAAAATATCCAACCTCTTATCAGCTGAATGTGGCTCATTCATCTTCTTGTCTTAAAATATTTGTGGAACATTATATTGGCAGTAGTGTGTGTGTGTGTTGGGGAGTGTGAGTGGTGTGGGTGTGGGTATGGTGTGTGTTCTTCACAGCAGGAGGACAAATTTATCTTGGAGATGTAATGGTTCCCAGATGTTTGTTTTTCAAAAGGAAATAAAGAAAAAAAGAAAAAAGGTTGAAATGTGGTGATAGACAGGTATTTATCCCTGAAGCAAGAATGATGTCATTCCACTTAGAGTTTATTGACACAAAACTTCCTTTTGGCTGAGAAAATTTTCAGCTCTGTGAATATGGCTTTAATTAAGAGATACACTGATCACTTGATTTTATTACAAAAGAGGAACTTCTTTAGCTTCTTTGTGCACTATTGTGTGGATTGCTGTTTGTGGATCACAGTGAAAATGTGTAAAGGACCACTGGCAACGTGTTGATTTGTATCTACTGTATTTCATTTCCATTTCCGCATGCTACTGAACATCAGTGTTTAGAAAGTTCTGTAAGACTATGGTATTTTGAAATAGAAAAGTGTTAAAAAGAAGAATACCACGTGGTGGTAACTGACATTAAAAATGAATATTCTAACCTTTACCTGTGGGGCTAAATTTTTAAATATCATCTTAATATGTAAGTAAACGTCCCCTGAATTTAGGGAAGCCACACATAAATCACAGTTCTGCTAGTTACCTTTGGAAGTTTATTTGTTCATAGATTCGTAGCAAATTCTCTAGAATCATATGATCTGAAGTTTAGGTCATTGCCTTAAAATCTGAAGCATGATATACACATGAGAATCTTTAAATTGTTAAGTCTATCTTCAAATTATACCCGATAAAACTTACAGTAGTATCGTGGGGCAAAAATTCCCCCCAAATCCACTGTACTTCAAAATCTTAACCACTTTACTCTGCACCCATTGAATCATGTAATTTTTAGTTCTCCATTCACCTCCTGTATCTCTCCTTATCTGGAAAAAAAGGCAAATAGATGGGTCTAAAACGCAACTTCTACATTTAAGGAATAAGAAAGCAATACGAAGGTATAAAGTGTGCCCTCAGCTGTTTTCATTAATGGGAATGAAAACAAAACAAAACAAAACAAAACTAGAGTTAGTAGATCTCAAAAGACATGTGGAAAGGATATTTCTCTATTTGTGATCGCTCTCCCCTCTCTATAAACAGAAAGGCCGAAACTTCGTTGATGAAAAAGTAGAAAACTTCTGATAACGCTAAATGAAGCAGAGTTGTCTAGATTTACTGGATACTTATTTGACTTTCCAGTTTACACCAAGCCACAGGCCCACCAGGCCGCTCCGGGGTGGCTCTGTCCCTCTGGCGGCGCAGCGGTCCTGCTCTCGGCACACACGGGAGTCACTTCGCGGCTCCCGGGCCCCGGGGCAGCGGCCACGAGCAGCTGAGCAGCGGGAAACACCGATGAGTCCCAGCCTCGGGACGGGATCCACTGCCGTCTCCCGAACTTTGCGCGCACGGCGGGGCGAGGACCCGGGCTTTCGCGGGGGTCCTCGGGGAAGAGGGAGCAGCAGACAGAGACGGTTTGCGCGGCGGGCCGAGCCGGGGCCGGCCAGCCTGCGGCTCCTGCCCGGCGCCCCCGGGCTCGGAGCGGGCGCCTTTCCGGCCGCCCACCCGGCTGTCCCCGGCCGCCCCGCGCGCCCGGCGGGAGGAGCCGCGGCCGCCGTGACGCGTCAGGGAGGAAACGCCGGCGGCCCTGCGGGGAGAGAGGAAGCGCGAGTGCGCTCGGCTCCGCGCCCGCCGCGCCGGGAGGCAGCACCGCCGGCCGGGTAGGTGCGGGGCGGCCGGCAGCGGGGGCGGGGGCGCGGGCGTTGGGGGCCGCGCGCGTCTGGGTCGCGGTCGGAGCCCCCGGGCGGGCGCGACGGGGCGGGGCGAGGGGTGCGCGGGCCTCGGCTGCTGCCCCTGCTGGGAGCAGACGTGCCTTCCCGGGTGCCCTGGCAGGTCCCCCGTCCTCAGCCCGACCCCGGGAGTTTGTGCTCTCTGTTTCCCCGAGGTGAATTCGGATTCTGCTTTATGATCCCTAAACTCCCGAGCCGTGTCGGTGGACGGACAGTGTTGATTAACCCGTGCGCCGCTTGGGAGCGCGGAGGAGCAGGGAACCGCGAGGGAGGGAGACCCCCACCTGTGGCGGAAAGTGGTCGCGGGTCACCTGCGAGGATCCGGGACCGAGGAGGCCTCGGGCGTGGAGGGCACGGGAATCATTAACCTGTTGTCAGCGGACCTGTATGTAGTCTGACACTTTAATGCGTCGCTATCCTTTAAGTTGTCTGTGATTTGAACCCTTTCTGTCTCTTCGAGTGCATTTAGCTCTGTCAGTTCCCACAGTTTTAGCATTGGTATGTACCATTTAGAAATGCTTGAAGATATTTAGATTTTGTCATTTTTCATTTTGGGTACTTGGAAAGAGAAAAGAGAAAGCATTGTGCACAGTGATTTCTGAACCATGACTAGAATTTCAGTCCTGCACAAAAGACTGTATAGGGTACACCTGAGATGCAGGAATAAATTCAGAGCACTATAGTTTCTAAATTTTTATCAAGGTAAAAGATATTACACCGTCGTGTGTTTTGATTCTCTGCTTTGTCACTAGGTTGAGTCATTCAGCCAATCCGGAATGTGCTTTATTTATTTAACAAACACTTAGCTCTTACTGTGTTCTGGGCTCCTTCTAGGTGTTTATAAATATTAACTCAAATTGTTAACTCAAAATATTAAATTACAGCGGCTCCAGCAATGAAGAGGCTGTGAGTACTTCCGTTTCCCAGTGTCACTGAAAGAGCTAGAAACATGGGAGGAAGTTTTAGGACTGCGTGTGCCTTCTGTACCCCTTGGCTACCACTCCTGTAGGACATTAGCCGCCACCCCTCCACTACCTGGGGGAAGGGAGTCAGGAGCTACCCCCCTCTCCTGGTCCCCTTCCCTGCAGCTCTTGGCCACATCCTTAGCATCTTCTGTAAGATTGGCTTTCTCATCCGCCATCGGGCCCATGTTAGCTAATACTGGAGAGACCAGAACTTCCTCCTTTCTTCAACTGCCACTGCATGGAGCCTAATTTTGTTTTTAAAAGCTTTATTCCTAATCTGTTTGACAATTGATGTGACCGTAGCTTAGATTTAAGGGTCAGATTGAACGTGGAAATGTACTATAAGATAGAACATTTTAACCTCGTAGGTGTCCATTTTGTGATTTGCAAATACATAGAATATTTTCCCAGAATTAAAATGCCCTCTAAAGGAATGTCTTGGCCTGATGGCCAGATTAATGAATAAAATAGACATGATTCTTGTCTTTATGGTGATTATGAATATAATGTCAAAATCTGCATTTCATACCAGCTTTCTTGCATATATTTAAATTTCCAGCGAGATAGTTAAATGAGACTGTAAAGCTTTATTTAATAGGATTATCAAGAGTCTCCTGGAAACAAGGAAGGCTCACTTTTCTCTGACATGATTAATGGCTTTCATGAACTCGGTTCAGACAGATGACAACTAACACTTTCATGGTTTACAGAGTGCTACCAGACATACTTATTTGCTCTTCAGAGACCTTATAAGGTTGGTAGCCACTTTTTATTCCCGTTTTTAACAGATGAGGAAACTGAGGCATAGAAATGTTAAAAAGCTAAACAGCTGGTAAGAAGCAGAACTTAAACATAGAGCAGGTATGTGGACAGTGCCTAGGACATGCCATCCTGTAATAAACATTTGTGGAATGAATGACTCCAAATGACTTCAGATTTCTTGCTCTTTTAAAACATATACCTCTCAAATACCATAATCGATTTGTGCCTAAAAGATTTCCAAGCCTAATCCAATGTCTTCCTGTTATTTCAAACAGTATCTAATATTTTCCCCAAAAGGGATGAGAATGCCCTTTGGACTCATTTCTTAGGATTTATCATCTTTGTTTTTTGAAAAAGCACATACGTTGGTTATTTTTTCTCTCTCAAATATCCTACTTGTTCCCTCTGTGTTGGAGAGTTTAAAATGGACACATGGTTCTAGTGTTTGTATTGACTGCTTTCTTGTCTCTTCCTGCTTGCTCACTAAAGGTCATTTTTAAGGACTACAGATCACTATAGGTATTCAATGTCAGTGAACTCAATTAAGCCACTTGGAATTATGATCAAGTTCGAACACAGTGAATTGTTCTAAGTATTGTAAATTTTTTTGAAGCGTCTGACATTACTGTGTTTTTTGAAATGTTGCAATTACTTAAGTATAAAGGGTCTTTAGAAAAAACCCTCAACTATTGATATACTTCAAGCATAAACTCTCTGTATTCTGAAGTATGTGATCTCCAGATGGAATACCTTCAACTAGAGAGGAAAATATGGCCATTACCTAGTGGGAGAAATTGAAAAGGGAAAAATGAGCGATGGGGTGGCCTTCCCCATAAGGGGTATTAGGTGGTAAGAAACCCTAAATGAAGCCAGATTGAGTCATCTGCCTGTCAACATTCTTCTGTGTGGGGGCGGAATAAAAATTCTTTTGAAACCTGCCTTGTTTCAGAAACCACTTTACCTTTTCCAATCCTCATGTTTTCTCTCTTCCTTTTTTGAAATTCATGTAAATTACTGACTAAACTGCTGATTCATGAAACTCAAATTATGTAACATGTTATTCCTGACAGAAAAACAGCTCGCGCATTATTTTAAGGGAATCAATGTCTCTGTTTTTCTTTACCTACTCTATTCCTTACCGTGGCATCTTTGTTGTCATTTCACTTTTTCTTTTTCCATTTCATGGAAAAAAAAGCGGTAGTAAATCTAAGAGATACTGATTCCACATCTTGTAGTTCATGCCAAAGTAATTTTAACTCTGTACTAACTTTGAGTTAATTGTCATTGTGGAGGAAGACAGCATGGAAATCATATGTTGAAGGCTGATTCAGAATATCAACCAGTAAACCTTTTATTGCCCGTCTGAAGCCGAGGGAGTTTTCAAAGGGAATTAGGGCAGTGTACGTCACCTTGCCCTTGTCCAGTTTCTCAGGGCTTTTCCTATTTCTTGGGGTCTGAAAACTTGCCTTAGTTTATCTCCTTGTAGCCGCTAATTCTGATATTAAACCATAATCTGTTTGCCTTGGATGAGGGTGGTGAGTGAGTGACAGAAGGATAATTAGAGGGATTGTGAATTGTTGTAGGGTGAGAAATTAATAATATGTACAATGGAAGATAGGAGGAGATGTGTGGGGTCAGGTAAGAGATGTTAGTGAGATCTTGGGGTGAAGGATTCACCCAGAGTGCTGCTCTGCCTCTCCCCCTGGGACTATGAACATAGTGAAGACTTGTATGGGACTCAAAGAAAGTCTGAGAAGGATAAGAAACATCTATTGGCATATAATATTGGCAGGCAGAGTTCCTTTGTATGACCAAGTATAGAAGTGTCATTATAGCTGTTTCCTCAAGCCACAAAATGAGTTTGTTTGCAGATAATTAAAATGTAGAGAGCTGATTTCTGGCTTTTAACTTGACAGTAAGAATGATCTGACAGGCTTTTGGTTAAGTGAAGGCCTGGATTTTGTACCCTTTTAAAGGCTTACTCTTTTTCGAGAATGCCTGTAGTATTGAGATAATAATGTCATTCTTTTTACTGTTTTGTGATTTTAAATGACACTATGTTTACATAGCATATAGTAATGAATATGATTGAGATTAATGGCTTCCATTCAGATTTCTAATGCATTTGCTATGCCAGTTAATACCAGACATTTTTTTATAGGTAAAATGGTTTCATATATAATATATTCATATACAAAATCAGACTCATTAATGGACTAGCCAGTCTACAGGCTGCTGGAAGAAACGTTCTCAAGTTCAGTACGGTTTCACTAGGACTTGACCACTTGTTTGCTGGAGTTCAAAAATGAGAAGGAACTGTATTACTCTAGTTATTTATCTCCTCGTTTTTAAAATAAAAAATAGGTTAAAGCTAACTTTAAATGCTTTGGTTCCCAACTCGGCATCCACATAGGCAGACATATAGATAGGACTACTGTTAAGACTGCGTAATCTAATACACATGTATATTATATAGATAACCAGCTAAAAGGGACTATAGGAATCATACTGAGTTGCCAGAGAAAACACTATATGTCATCCTTTTTCTTGTTTTTATTTTAGTTTTGTTTCTTATATTTTCTAAAGATTATTTTTAATTACAAAAGAATATGCATGCCCTTAAATTTAAACAGTTGAGAAGCATGTGAAGTAAAAAATAAGTCCTCTCTGCTCTAATCTCACCCATGAAGATAACCACTGCTAAATTTTTATATCCTTCTAGACTTTTCCCCATGCTTATATAAATCTGTATATCTATAAATGTACATAGAATTTTTTGAAAATGGGAGTCACTCTACACAATTTGTTCCTTTGGTTCTTTTTTTAACACTTTATCATAGGCATAAATAGATCTACATCATTAGTTTTGGCAGCTGCATAATATTCCACTTTGTTAATAAATTATCCATTTTCTATTTCTATTATATATTTACTCTTTTCTATCTTTTAAAATATGTTTAAGTCATCAAGTAATACATTTTTGAAGAAAAATTAAAAAGAAAATAAGAATCACCAGTAAACCTACTAATCATTAATAATCACTGTTAGCATTCTAAAGTATATCTTTCTAAACTTTTGTTTGTGCATATCCATATTTCACTGCCATTTGAAATAATTTCTCATATAAAGGCTTGCTTTGTTAGTTGGAGAATCATGTTTATGTGGCCAACAAACGTCATTCATTCCATGCACTTTTAAACCAGTTATTTTACTGTGTTTTCCTGGCCACCTGCCATACCCCAAACCTGGATAACACTCTTGGAAATTTATACTACTGCTCATAAAAGGAATGGGGTGAGGGCGTGTGGATGGCCTGACAGATCCATCCAAATCAGCATAATGGAAGTCAATATTTGTATTTTAAGTACATCTAAAATGTAAATTATTTAAGAAGAGAAGTAACAGAATATAAACATATAATTCGTTGTGATCACTAAAGGAGATGCAGAAATAATAGACTTGAATCAAGGAAAAGGTGTTGGAATTTAGTTAGAAGTGAGAACAGCTGAACTTTTACATGTTTCAAAATAATCTCATGATAAGTAGGTTTTTTGAAATAATTGATTTAACAAAGCTCCTACCAATGGTAGAAATAGGTGGCCTTAACATTTCTTGTGATCCTGTTATATTATAGGATCTCAAGAGGTAGTAACATTCGACTTAGTATATTTCATGTTACTAACGCTATTAGTTTTTCCAGACAGCATCTGTCTGGGCTACATCCCCCACCCCCTTTTTTCTCCCACTGCGCATGTGCGCAAGCTATTGCCCATAGTTTACTCCTGTATCCTTTTGTGGCCTTACCCACTTCCTGAGAGTTTTATAGCGCGTTTTACCGTGTTCTTTTTTCCTCTTTCAGCTTTTGCTTTAAGAAATTTTTTCTATATCCTTTATCCATCCCACTCCTTCATTTTGATCTTGAGCAAAAAAGATACTAATCATGGTAGTACAGTTAAAAACAAGCTTTTAATAAGGAAAAGGGAAGCTTTAGTTTGGGAGGAAAGGTGAACATTATAAAGAACTAGTGGTTTCAACCTTCAAAGCCCTTGAGAATACCCAGTAATTCCTTTCAGAATTTCCACAGACATCTCCACCCACCTCTTCTTATCTAAATATGCTTTTTTTTTTTTTCTTAAGCACTGGCATGTACAATAAAATTTAAAACTATTTATATACTTTTTGTTCATGTCATTGCAATAGCATTGTTTGGTGATTTTTTTTTTTCTCTGTTGAAGATGTTGGCTGTATTATGGATTGACTAGAGAGAGTTTTGGTCTTCAAGCTAACACCTAGATGAGACCACTGTTCCCTTCAGAAAATACATCCAAGTTTCCAAATATGTGGTTTAAAAACAACCTCTTTGGGAGTTGAAGACTAAGAAGGCTATCTTAAACCAAAGATTAGCAATCTTTGAAAAGTGGTGTGTCAAGATTCCAAACCCTTTCTTTCTAGATGTTCATCAGCAGAGATACGTGTTGATGAGAAGCATGGATCAGCCTTCCCTTCTTGAGAGTTAGAGAAGAAGCCATACAGGAAATGTTTGGTTGCCCTGTAGACTCACAGAGAGGAAGAGGTGAAGGATCAGGCCTGGGTAGCTGACTTCATACCAGTTTCAGCTCACCTGTGAAGGTGCTTCAGCTACACACCAGGAGCTCTACACCAAGGCACAGCTACTTAAGCTGCACTGAGACTAAAGGCCTATTTTTTCATCAATATTGATGAAAAAGGTTTTGAAAAGATATTTTTATTCAGCCTCCAAACAACATGGTGCTAAAATTCATGATGGCTTAAAGGTGGAAATTCTATATTATTTGCTATTTGAACTGGGGCCATTGTTAATAAACAATCAGAAGTTAAGACTTTGCTATGACTTCAAAGAAAATGGTTCTCAGTTTTGTAGTTTTAAGTGTACATAATAGTGCATAGTAGACATTTTAGTCCTTTCTAACACAAGAACCTGTCTCTTTTCTAAATGTTCACCTTTTACCCCTACTTTCTCTTCTCATGAACGTTTGGTTTAATTATTTTTGCCTTCAAGGAAATTATATTTTTTATTAATGAAAGATAAGACACATCAGTGTTTTCTCAGAGAAGAATTTAAAGAGATTTACAAGACCATGCCCCTTCTTCCCTTTGAACTTAGTGTCCCCCTTTAGATTTCCTTTATTTCTGATTCCCACTCAAATTAACATCATTTATTTCTTTTCCTCTTAAAAATCTGCTCAAGTGTGAACAAAAGTTCCTGTCCCATTGAATTTGTTTGTTACTTTCATTGGACATTTTGGGATTAGAAATTTGCCTTTGAAATGCAGAACAGTATGGATCAATTGCTACCTCAATTGCTACCTAGGTAGAAAAACAAGGAAAAAATAAAAATATTGTTTTACTTTGTCTAAGCATAAAGAGACTCTAGAAGGATACTTAAAAAATGAATTGTTTATCTGGGATTGAGTGATGAGAATTAGATGGATAGGGACAGGATGGGAAGCAGATTTTTTTACTGTATCTCTTTTATATTTTCTTAGTTTTTGAACTGTGTGAATATGTAGCCCATTGTAAAGTAATTTTAAAAATCATGTCTGTGGGTTCCTTGATTAAAAAAAATAGACCTGTATATTTCTGTTGTCCCCTTTTCATATGTCGTTAGCAAAGTTGTTGTTTTTAATGTTTTTTGAAAGAATACATGTGTATTCTGATCTCAAAGGACTAATAGTGTTTTGCAGGCATCTCTTCAAGTGCTATGACTAGAATTAATCATGAAGATTTCCCTTGGCAAATTCTGATACTGCAAATAAGGCCAAACCTTAAGTTGTCATTGGCTTATTCAAAGAATCTTTTAACTGAAATTATCTGCAGTATTCTGCCAACGGAATACTCAACTGTTTCCTAATAACACTGTTAGTACCAACCTAATCAGCACAAAGTTAGTTGGTTTTTTTCCCCATGGTATGTGGCATCTTATCACCATGTTATAATTTACTTGCTGACTATTATATGACTTAGAAAATAGAGGTTGATTTACTTTTAGTATTTAGGTAATTCTGCTCTTTTCAGTACACACTAAGCCAAATAGTTTCGTGATTTTTGTCATTTGGACCTTTATTTTACCCTGAGGAGAGCAAAGAGAAAAGAACTAACATTGAGTACATACCATGTGCTGGATGCTTTAGAGACATTATTTTATTAAATAATCATAATAACTCTGTGGGGTAGGTATGTAGTTTTATAGATGAGCAAATTGGGGCTCAGTGAAGTTTTGAAGGTAGTGGTGTGCGGCCAACAGGACAAAGCTGATCTGAACAGGTCTGCCTTGAGCCTTTGAGAAGCTGGTAAGGGTGACTCCTCTCAAAGCCCCTCCTCAGAAAGAACAGGCAGAATTGATTTACAGATAACTCAGATTACCATTTGCTGATGAGGCAGTAGTTAAATGAGTTTGAAAACTGGCTTTTCATTTTTACTTTATTATTTATTTATTTATTTATTTATTTTTATTTATTATTCTGAGATTATATTAATGTTGTAACCTAGAAACTGCTGCCAGACTTTAGGAAGAAAGCTGACTGAAGATGTTTTAAGTATTACATATGTCTTGCCTAATAGAAAAGGGCTTAAAATTCTAAATTTAAAATTTTGAACCTACAGAATTTAAATATCTTATGTCATCTGCAGAGCTGTCACATTCCTGTCAGCAATCACTGTCCAATGAACTTTACCAACTCAGACAAATGCTGTTGTCATATTCTAAAATCCCTGAACAACGGTAACCAGCACCACTGACATTAATGCTTCAAAATAGAGCGATCAGCAGGTGCAGATTCTGGGGCGAGCTCTTGCTGACCAGGTAAGAATGAAAGAACATTTTAGGTCTGAATTCTTATGATTCTATTTATTAAATAAAATGGACTTTTAGGTTGTTTCTACTCTTTGGCAATTAAGAAAAATGCTGCTATGAATATTTATTTGCAAGCTTTTGTGTGGACAGATGTTTTCATTTTTCTTGAGTGTATACCTGGGAGCAGAATTGCTAGGTCATATGGTAACTCTGTTTAACTTTTCAAGGAATTGCCAAACCATATTTCAGTGTCTGCACCATTTTACAATCAGATCAATAATATATGAGGGTTCATATTTCTTCATATCCTCACCAACACCTGTCTGTCTTTTTTATTTTAGTCATTTTAGTGGGTGTGAAGTGGTATCTCATTGAGGTTTTGATTTGAATTTCCCTAATAGCTAGTGAAGTTGAACATCTTTTTGTGAATCTGTTATTTGTATGTCTTCTTTGGAGAAATGTTTTTTTTTTTTCAGGTTCTTTGCCCATTTTTAAATTGGGTTGTCTTTTGTTGAATTATAAGAGTTCTTTATATATTATAGATGCACATTACTATCAGATATATGATTTACAAATTTTTCTCCCATTCTGTGGGTTTTCTTTTTCACTTTCTTTATGGTTTCTCTTGAAGCACAAAAGTTTTTAATCTTGATGAAATCCAGTTTATCTCTTTATTTCTTTTTTCAGTTGTGCTTTTGGTGTCATATCATCGAAGAAATTAGTGCCTATCCAGTTTTCCCAGCACCATTTGTTGAAAAGACTGTCTTTTCCCCATTGAATTATCTTGGCATCCATGTCAAAAATCAATTGACCATAAATGTAAAGGGTTATTTCTATACTTTCAATTCTAATCTGTTCATTTATCTATCTTAATGCCAGTGTCACACTGTTTTAATTAGCTTAGTGTGACCCTGTAGTAAGTTTTGAAGTGTGAGTCCTCAAATTTTGTTGTTGTTTTTTTTTTGTTTGTTTTTTCAATATTGCTCTACTTGGGATCCATTGCTTTTCCGTATCAATTTCAGGATCAGCTTGTTAATATATGAAAGAATGGCAACTGAGATTTTGATAAGGATTTCACTGAATCTGTAGATCGATTTGGAGAATATCTCCATCTTAACTATATTTAGCATGGATTGTTTTTTCATTTATTAAAGTCTTCTATAATTTCTTTCAACAAAATTTTATAGTTTTCAGTGTACAAGTCTTGTACTTCTTTTGTTAAAATTTATTCCTAAGTATTTTATTCTTTTTGATACTATTGTAAATGGAATTTTTTTCTCAATTTATTTTATATCTGCTCACCTTTACTGTGTAGAAACACAATTGATTTTTTAAATTGAGATATAATTGACATTATATTAGTACAATTGATTTTTAAATACTGATCTTGTATTCTTCAGTCTTGCTGAACTTTTTTATTAGCTTGAATAGTTTTTTGATGGAGTCATTAGGATTTTCTATGTACAAGATTGGATCATCTGCACATAGCGATAGTTTTACTTCTGTGCCTTTTATAACTTTTTTTTTTGCCTGATTAGTCTAGCTAGAACCTCTAGTGCAATGTTGAATAAAAGTGAAGAGAGCTGATATTCTCATCTTATTCCTGATCTCAAGGGAAGAGCGTTCAGTCTTTCATTGTTTCATGTGGTGTTACCAGTGGGTTTTTAATAAATGGCCTTTATTAACTTGAGGACATTCTCTTCTAGTCTTAGTTTGTTGTATGTGTGTGTTTTTTAACATTAAAGAGTGTTTGATTTTATCAAATGCCATTTCTATATTTATTGAATTGAACATGTGGTTTTGTCCTTTATTAATACAGTGTATTACACTGATTGGTTTTCAGATGTTAAACCAATTTTACATTCCTGGGATAAATTGCATTTAGTCATGGTATATAATAATCCTTTTACATGTTGCTGGATTTGGTTTGCTGGTAGTTTATTGAAGATTTTTGCATCTATACTGATTTATAATTTTCTTATGATATATTCATTTAGTTTTCATATCAGGATAATACTGGCCTAATTGAATGAGTTTCCTCCTCTTTTTTGGGGGAGTGAGGGAACAGATTTTTGTGAAGGATTGGTATTAACTCTTCTTTAAACATTTGGTGGAATTCACCAATAAAGCCATCTGGGCCTAGGCTTTTCTTTGTGAGAAGTAAGGTTTCTTTGTTTTGTTTTTTTTTTTCACTTACTAATTCAGTCTCTTTATTTGTTTTATTTATACTCAAATAGTTTCTATTTATTCTTGAGTTAGTTTTGGTAGTTTTGTGCTCTTACAAATTTGTCTGTTTCGTCTAGGTTATCTAATTTGTTGGAGTACAAATTGTTTGTAGTGTTCTCTTAAAATTATTCTCACTTCTGTGAAGTTGGTAGTGATGTTCCCTCTTTCACTTTTAATTTTAATAATGAGTCTTCTTTTATTTTTGATCAGTCTAGCTAAAGTTTTACCAACTTTTTCAAAGATCCAACATTTGATTTCATTGCACTCTTGTTTTTCTAGTCTCTGTTTCATGGGTTTCTGTTGTAATTATTATTATTTCCTTCTGCTTGTTTTGGGTTTAGCTTGCTCTTCTTTTTCTAGTTTCTTAAGGTTGAAGGTTAGGATATAGGTTTGAGATTTTTTTAAATATAGGCATTCAGATCCATAAAATTCCTTCCAAACATTACATTAGCTGAATCCTAGAAGTTTTGGTATGTTATGTTTTCATTTTCATTTATCTGAAAGTATTTCTCAATTATCTTGTGATTTATTCTTTGACCCATTAGTTACTTAAGAGTGTGTTGTTTAATTTCCACATATTTGTGAATTTACTAAATTTCTATTTGTTATTGCTTTCTAATTTAAACCCATTATTGTCTGAGAACATACTTTTTATGACTTCTGTCCTTTTAAATTTAATGGACTATCCTAGAGAATGTTCCATGCAGAGAATTTATATTTTGCTCTTGTTAGATGGATGTTCTACAGATGTCTGTTAGATCTTGTTGGTTTATGTTATTCATGCCTTTGCCTTTTTCGTTGACTTTCTGCCTAGTTCTTCCCCTTAACGCTTTTAAAACATTATTTTAATATTTCATATTAGTATAAATATGAAAATATACTATCAAATAAAAGACTCAAATGCAAAAATAATGTTTTAGTGGGCTATTTAAACAAGATTAAAATTTAAAATTATTTACTTTCATTACTTTTGAATATTAAAATTTAAATGTAACAAGTTCAGTGCTATTTTCTCAGGTTCATGATTCCTTTGTGTCTGTGTGGTAGGATTTGCTAGTAAAGTGCACTGAAATGTTTTTCAAACATTATTGACACTCATATCAAGTAAATTAACATTCCTATTTGATCAACTTATTTATTGGGAATTAGAAGTTTATTTGCTAACATGAGGTTGAAATGACAATTGGAAAAATGTAACAAATAGCACCATATGGTTACATTTTCTGTCTTGTTTTTCATGGTGACATTATTTGATCTGCACCTACAAGAATTCTATGAAATGCACATTTCAAAATTTGCAGTGGTAGAAAGGCCATATGAGAATCAGTTAGTAGAGGCATTTAAAATGTATCAATGTATTATATAGGGAAGCACAATTTGCCACCCAGAAATGTGTCTCTCTAGCAAGTGGATTATTTTATTTTCAGGAAACAAAAGATTCAGGAAGGACCTTTGACCTTCCCCCTAACCTTCTAAAAGAATTTAGATAGGCGGCCTATAACAGGGGATAGAGGTAGCATCAGAGATATCTACAAAGAATATGGGCCGGGCGTGTTGGGGAAACTCAGCAGGGCCTAGAGACTAGACTCTAGCTCTGTATCCCATTGTTAAAGATGGCCCTGCACATATTTTTTACCAAACATTTACTTCTCTATTTCCATGTGAATTGTCTTCCTTCCCTTCGAAGTTCTAAAACCACTATGATCTCTTCAGCTCAAGATGGCATATAGGCCTCAAATGCCCACATTGCCCTTAGGCCCCCTAGTCTTATGCATCCCCTATATGTATGCACGTAATTAAATTTCACTAATTTTTTCATGTTAATCTGTTTCATGTCAATTTAATTCTTAGACCAGCTAGAAGAACCTAGAAGGGTAGAGGAAAATTACTTCTCCAACAATATGAATACCGGTAAATTATTTTCCTCAACTAAAAATACTTAGACATTTTAGTGCCATGTGTTTGTGAAGACAATATAATTCAACATGTAGAAGTTATTCTGTATTTTAAAAATAAATTATTGTTTTGAAATTATAAGAAATAAAATACCCACCTTTTAATATTTTCTTAAAACTGTATTTGTTGTTAAAGTAATCTGTCATTTAATGAGTCCTATCATCTAACAACGACCATTTTGGAAGGCCATTTGGCCTAGGTAGATAAAGGGTATGAGTCAGAATGTAAAGGAGAAATTCTACCTCATTTCTAGTTGTCTAGATTTCTAGGTTATCAGAGGGGACAGCAGTTCAGAAGAAAGCATACTTTAGAGAACAAACATCAGCTACAGAAGAATCAAAAAGAATGTGATAGTGGAAAAAGTATAGAAGGGGATGAAGGAGGAGAATGTAGCTGCAGAAGTCTGTGTAGGTCTTGGCAAAGAGGCCGGTACCCAGACATGCATCCCTAAGCTTTCTAAATCTACTACATCTACCTTTGGGAGGGAAATTTCTGTTGGAACAAGTCCTCTTCAGTAGCATAGTTATTGCAATAATTGAATTACCTCTTACCATTTGGATCATGGGGCAGTATTTTCTGTTGGCAACACTGAGTGTCCAGAAGAGTGAATGCAATTGTTTTATTAAGTCTTTTTAAATCTTATAAGCTGACTTAGGGAAGAGATGATAGATGTGAAAATGCTTGGCATGGTGAAGGGCACAAAGTAGGCACTTGAGAAATGTTGGCTGACATTAACCTGTCCATAATATTCTGTAATATTTAATAGCCTCGGCTAGGAAATTTAGAAGGCCTAGGTTTTTATAGTGTTAGATCTACTACTAACTTGTTAAGTGATCCTAAAAACCAAGCAAGTGACTTGATTTTCTTAAACTGTAAATTACTCAATTCCTTCCACCTCTAAAATTCTATGGTTCTATTAAATTCATATAAAAAAAGCTTTAAATAAAGGTTATTATTTTAATAGCGGTGGAAGTTTTTGTTGTTTTCAACTTTTACAATTTTAACTGGGGTACACTACATGAATAAGATTCTTTATTGCATTATCTAAAGCCAACCACTGATTTATTTGAAAACAAAGGGTTTCTTTGCAGTGTCATTTAGCCTGGCATTGCCATGAATCCAAGAATTATTCTACACTAATCAGAGAACAGTAATGCGGTTGTACTTAAATTTAGAGTTCCACACAGCCATTCACCAGAGATGAATTGAGGTGAACAAGTACTTCTAACTTAATTTGCAAAAGTTCTAAAACGTACTGGTGGAATTCACTGCAGGAATCACAGCGTAAAACAGGTTGGAAGCGTGGCTCATCATGCAAAGCTGTCAGAGAAATTATTGCTTTTTGTTGTATATGTTTTCTGGATCTGTATGATTTCTAGTAACATTTAATGAACATGTAAATTTTAGGAGCATTTCTGCCATTTTGAAATATTGACATGTGGTGTGACTGTTAGAGAATGAATCAGTATGGTTGGGTCATCTTTCTTTTTAAAGGAAGCCAATGCCTGGCTTCAAATAATGCTGTATGGAATCATATTCATGTAGTTTTTTTCCTTTACACTACACACAACGCTCTGAACGTTTCTGTACTCTTGTCACCAGCCAATTCTGAGACACCAGAGTTGGGTGTCCTACAGTTTAACTCAATTCTGACACTGTCTACTTGGAGATTCCACAGGTTAAGGGCTCAGTTCTATATTACTGCCCTCCCCCACCTTCAGCCACCCATCAGAAGTCCAGGTTATTTATTACCTGTTTTGACCAACAGGTTACAAGTCAATTTCCCACTACTCCTTCCTCAGCTCTAATTCATTTGCTAGAGTGGCTCACCAAACTTGGGAAAATAGTTTACTTACTGGATTACCAGCTTATTATAAAAGGATATAACTCAGGAACAGCCAGATGGAAATGAAGCTAAGGCCTGGTATATGGAAAAGGATGAGGAGGTCTCCGTGCTGTCTGTCTCAGAGCACCTCACACCTCCGTGGGCACCAGCTCAGAAGCTCTTCCAACTGCATCCTTTGGGGATTTTGTGAAGACTTCATTATGTAGGCATGGTTAATTAAATCATTGGCCATTGGTGGTTGATTCAACCTCCAGCCCCTCTTCTCCCCAGAAAAGAGAAAACCCTCTAATGTAATTAGATTAGTTGTCCTGACAGCCGGGCACCCATCCCTACAATACCTAGGGGCTTTCCAGAAACCTGATAATATAAACTCAGGTGTAATTGAAAGAGGCTTGCCATATGAATAACAGAAGACACTTATTTCACCTTTATCCACCCTACATTTAGGAAATTCCAAGGGTTTTAGGAGCTCTGTGCCATAAATGAAGACTAAATATATATATTTCTTAATATAAATCACAATGTCATAGAAGTATACCTTGTTTAAAAATTATTAAAATGATGAGAACCAAAACAATTTTTTCTACCTCTTTTATAACAATACACTTTAAATATCTGTTTGAAGTTTCATGGGGAAAAAAAATAAACCAGGAGAAAGCCATCTGAATGTACTGTGCGTTTTTCTTTTTTTCTTTTTTTTTTAAACTGTTACTATTAAAGTTCATTTATCATAATTCTATGTTCATTGCCTTAAGTTCAGTTTTAAATGGAGGAAAAAGTGGAGAACAAGTTGTGAAATATTAACTTAGATAATGGATGGTCGTTATGAATCATTACAGTTTATTGTGTAGGTATGTACAGATATAGAAGGATCTCTTTTAAAGCGACAGATTTCCCAAATTCTTACTGAAAAGAATGGTGTATATATTTAATGAAGTCTTTTCTCATGCACTTCCTAATCATTAAAGCATAAAGCTTGGGTCTCACGGAGGAGGTTTCTGGGAAAGTGATTGTGTCGAAGACTGTATGTTTGCTAGGTAATTCTATATTCCCCTGGTCAGCATTTGCTCTTAGCATATCTAGGATCCACCAGATCTGGCCCTGTCCTAGTAGATGGTAGGGACTTTCAGACTTATTTTTACTGGTGAAAAAGCAAAGAGCACTTTCTCATTTTATCTGAGATAGTTAACTAGAGACTGAACATTTTAAGCTTAAAAAGCAATTTTCTTTTATTTTAATATCTATCATCAAACTTTATCACTCAGGTTTCAATTATAATGAGTCTTTATGGCATTTAATAGAACCTTTATTTAAACTTTAATCATATATAAAAATAATACTTCTTTAAGATTCATACATAATAAAATGGTCACAAGTGTTACTGACAGGCATTGTTAGATATGGAAGTAGCAGGTTGCGTTTGGTGACTCATTAGCTGTTTTTAGTTATGGTGAGAGATTATGCTAACAATGTTTAAGAATGGTGGTCTAGACTTAGCCAAACCATAGTAGTTCAAATAGTGGTTCATCCATCACTTAAAAGTTCTTTCACCTGTAGAACAGACATAGTAATAGGACATAACTCATAGGGCTGTAATTCATTTTTAAATAAATAATACTTGTAAAGCACTTAATAGTGCTTAGGTTATAGTAGGTGCTCAATAAATATTTTTGATTAATAATATTCTTAATAGGTATATTTAATGGCCTTAACTTTATTTCTCTTTTGTTAATTACTTCAAAGAAAAATATATACCACAACTTTTCCCACATTAAGTCCTAAGATGCTGTAAGGAAGGAAATCTGGAGAGGAACAAAGAAAGGATTCTTTAGAGATGACTCCTGACCTAAACATGTAGGTGATCACCCCGTTCTCCCTAATGTCTTCCAGGTGTCTGACTTCAGTCCCTTGCCTTTTGGGTGTTACACTTTGTCTCTGTGGGCAGTCGAAGTTACTTTTCCTGGTTTACATGCATCTTGTGCTGATGACTCCCAAATCCATGGTTCCTATCCTGACGTTTATCCTTTGCCTTTCAGACTTGTGTGTCCAGTTGCCTACTGCTAGACAACTAGCTTCACATAGTGCTACGCTACAGTGCAACCTATTCAATTTATGTATCACTGTCCACCCAGAAACCTGAGGGTCATTCTAGGCTTTGTCTTCCTTACTGTCTGCATCCTATTGTTTACAAAGTGCTCATGATATTACATCCTAATTATTTCTCAAGTCTGTCACATCTGTTCTATGTCTTCGGTAGCCTCTTGAGGCTCTCATCATCCTCTGCCTTTTTCAGTGGCGCCTCTTAAGAGATTTTTCTACCTACCTCTTGATCTCTCCCTTTTTCTGTTCATTCTCCACATTGCTTGCAAAGTGATCTAAAGCAAAGATCTGACCATTGTCATTCCTATGTATAAATACATTATTCATTCTCATAATATCAAATCCAAGGTCCTTAGCATAGATTGTCAGGCCCTGTGATCCTCTGACCTCTACTTATCTAATGCCGTTTCTAGGCTCATGCTCTCAGCTGCAATAATAGTAATTACTTCCACACCCACTATGCTAATTCACCCCTTTGTGCTTAGAAAACTGTCCCTCTATTGTTCACTAACTTGTTCATTTGTCAGTGCTGAACTCAACAGCCACCTTCTTTAGGACACCTTCCTACACTGCCTCCCTAAACTGAACCACTTGCCTCTCCCTTGTGCTTCCATGGCAACCTCCAGATACTGCTATCCTAATACACTGTTGTATTGGAGGTATCTCTTACAGCCCATGGAGAGGTCTTGGGCATGCTGGGACACTGTCAACAGGACTTCTGCTTATTTCCAGAGGTGGGAGTCATAGTTGTCATTAAAATTATTTATTGATACAGAAGCGCTAACAAAGTAAGAAAAGAATTTTAAAAATGCAATTTGGTTCCATGAAAATAATAAGTTCATTCATGTGAACTCTTTCCCATTTATATTTAAGCACTATAGACTCCCCTTACTGTACCAGAATGCTGACATTACTGTCAGCAATTTTTGTCCGCTTCATTAAATGTCAGGTTATAGTATGTGAAGTTATTTGATTGTAATAGTACAGTTCATTGAACATAGTAGAACCTCAGAAAATGTTTAAGTTAATGAATAACTAAACTTTATGCAAACTGAGCTTTTGTGTTGATTGCTGGTGTTAATCTGGTCATCTGCTCACACCTTAAATAGAGGCTAAAAATAATGGAGGAAAAAATTCCTCTCATTTTATCCCACATACCAGAAGAGACTAATCTTCTTAAAGCTCTATTATAATTGCATGCCTACCTTTCTTAACCCACAATAGTGCTTTATTAGTTCAAGTCCAAACTCCTCACCCTGTTTATATATTCAGTGAAGCAGTCTGCACAGTTCTATCAGTTTACTTAATAGGCAGCGTAGGCAGGGAGCATGTATTGTTTGTTCTTACTTGGAGCAGATTTTGATTTTTCAAATATAGACTTTAGCGTCAGAGTATAGACTTTCAAGTTATATGTTGGTATGCTAAACAAAAACTTTCTATTCATCAAATATTTATTGAGTACCCACTATGGGTTGGGACTACCAGTGGACAAGGCATTGTTGATAATCAAAATCAACATAATCTCTGCCTTTGTGGAGGTTCTGGTCTAATTGTGAAGGCAAATGAACAATTATGACCCAGGGTAAAAAATGCTAGGACAAGAGCCCATAGCAAGAGTAGCTAATCCAGCTGTGGCATCAGGGGATGCTTCTCAGGCCCAGTGACATCTAGCTTGATGGAAGTTGATGGGCTGTGCATTACAGGAGCAGCAAGTGCAAAAGCCTAGTGGGGAGAGAGACTGGTACTCTCAAGAAAGTGAGAAAAGTTTCTTAAGGCCGGATCTCTATCTGTATTACTGTAGTAGATCATAGCAGAAAATAAAGAATATCTCTTTGTCCTAGCCAGGATTTGCTTGCTCTTTCCCTCAGGGCCTAAATTGCCTTTCTTTCTTGGAAGTTTTGGGAGGAAAACAAAAATCAGAATGAATAAAATAAGCTTCTGTTGTTTCACTGACACCCAGCTTCTAGTCAAATGTTATGTTGTTTTTACTTTTTATGCATGTAAGATTAATAAGTCATCTTGAGGTGGTATTGACTGCAGTTTGCTGGCACCACCCTGTAATGCTCTCCCCTACTTTTTGGAGTATATTTCCTTGGACCCACTCCCTGGGTCTTCATTGCTGTCAGAACAACATCAGACTCCTTAGCATAGTTGTCAAGACCTCCACAGTGAGCCTCTCAACCTACCTCTCTGTGTTTTCTGCTCTTCTTCTTCATCCAGACTTATCCTTTGCTCTGCCATACCTTTAGCACACCTGTTTTCCTGCTTTTGAGACTTTCCTTCCCCTCTCTTCACCTGGAAGAGCCTCCTCCCCTTTTACTGCCTATCACACTATGATCCTTTCTCGAAAACTCAGTTCAAATACTTCTATCAAGTCTCTGATTTTCTGGCTATCCTTCCTGCCTTTTCCAGTTCCCTAATTCAGGAATGTTTTCTTTCTAATAAAACATGCCATAGTCTTTTGTAGTGTTTTCTAAGATGTGGGTTGCAACCCATTGGTGACTTGTAAAGTCAATTTTAGCGGGTTTTGACCAGCATTTAAAAAGCTGGAATAAAATAGACTAAAATAGAAAATATGAACATGTGTTGTACATAAAAAGAGGTAATATTTGTCCCATGTACTTTTGTTGCAGTTATAGATATATATGAATGTGCTGACTCATCATGTAAGAAATATTTCTTATTATAGGTATTGGTCAGAAAAGTTTGAAAAACACCGATTCACATTATATCTGTGTATTTGCTTCCCAATTTTATGTTACTTTAAGATGGAGACTTCTCATTCAGGATCCAAACATTCCACCCTCTCCACTTTATATAGTATCTAGAGTGTTTTGTTCATCAGAAGTGTTGATTTTCTTTGAACTTGTCTCTAATTTTTCCTAAGCCTTGCCATAGATTTCCCACACAGTTCAGTCTAGAGAATTGGAATCTCCTACTTCCATTCTCCCTCTGGAAAACTTCCTGTAGGAGCCCTCTGTTCTCTAGTTCCAATCTGAGCCGCTGCAGCAAAATTGTCATTCTGGGAATTTTTTATGCCTCTTACTTGGGCCGGGTCCCTTGCTGCTGCTACTGCCTCCCTTCCTCCCTCTCCTCCTCCTCCTCCTCCCCTTCCTCCCTCTCCTCCCTCCCTCTTTCTCCCTCTCCTCTCCCTTCCTTTTCCCCTTTTCCTCTCCCTCTCTCTCCTCCTCCTCCTTGGCTTATTCTGTTATTTTGGTAGAGCACAGAGTCCAATAGCTTCCTAAGAAAGAGTACAATGGGAGATAATTTTTTACCTTGTATCGTCCGAAATGCCTGTATTCTACCTTTATATTTTAGTGATAGTTTGGCTGGCTGTAGAAATCTCAGTTGAAAATTGTTTTTCTTCAGACTTTTAAAGGTATTTCTCTACTGTCTTCTAGTTTCCACTGTTACAGTTAAGAAGCCATGCCATTCTTATTCCTGAACTTTTGTATGTCACTTCTTTCTTCCTCTTGGGAAGCTCCTTAAGATCTCTTTAGACCTTTTATTTTGAAATATTGCAGTGATCTGCCTTGTGAAGTCCCCCTCTTCAGCCATTTTGCTAAGTACTCAATGCACCTTTTCAATCTGAAATTTATGTTGTTCATGTCTCAGAAAAATTTTCTGATAATTTCATCTTTACTATTTTCACTTTCTAGAACTTTGATAAGTTGTGTGTTTGATCTTTTGGATTGGTCCTCTAATTTTCTTACCAGTTTTTCCTGTAGTCTGTCTTTTGGTATTTTTGTTGACTTTCTTTAAGAATCTCTCAACTTTGCCTTCAACTTTTCCATTGAATTTTTTGTTTAGCCGTCGTTATTACTTTCTCAGAGCTCTTTCTTATTCTCTGATTGTGCTTTTTTATTTTATTTTTTAAAAGCATTTTGTTCTTGTTTTGTGCATATAATATCTTCTGTCTCTATGAAAGTATTTTTATAGATGAAAACCTTTTGTCTATTCAATGTATTCTGTTTCCTGTTTTTATGTATTCTAGTTTCTTTCTTTTTTTTTTTTACTTTGGTTCTTTATATTAGAGATTTTTCTTAAGTGCTTGATGATTACTTAAAAGTAAGAAACTAAAAGAATATATCAGAAACTGAATAGAAGTTCTGTGTATCTGGGTGGCACTTGTTAAAGATGAGCTGGCTTTTTTAATGGGGATTGTCACAGATTTTGTCATCAGCTGTTTTCTCCAGGATCATTCAGTTTTTCAAGATAACAAGACTTTCATCTCTTGCCTATTGCACCAAATGCTGAGCCTTTTGCCAAAACTGCAGGTTACATCAGCTCTCCCCTGCCTGATGTTCCTTGTGATGCCCCTCCGGTTTCACTTTTTATCACTCTGCCTCCTTCCTGCCCCTCCACAGGCTTTCTATTGTCATATAGTTTGAGTTTATGTTGTGTTTGGTGTTTTCCTTATTGTTTTAAGGTGAATTCCGAGAGAAAGGGGTGAAACCTCTATGCCAACATTTTAAACTGAGAAATCTTTTCCTGGACTTTTCAATTCACAAGTTTCTCCATACAGAACATTAAAAATGGGAAGAATATGCTAATGTTTCTCCTACACAAGGATGTTGAGACCTAGTTAATCAATGTTAATGCATTTATGAAGATAAAAATCCTTGTATAAGTATTAATTAGCATGCTGTTTTCCAGAGAGTATAGGAAGAATGCTATATAGATTTAAATTGCCTTTTATGGTTTACCATTTCAAAAAAAACAAAGTTTTTTTTTTTTCCCTTTGTAACTTTAGATTTTGACAGACCAATATCTGTTGGTCTTTCATGGCCTGTTGAGATATTCAGAGTATGGCATCAAGAGACAATTCAAAGCATGCTGTATGTGACTTTGAAAATTGTTAGTTCTCATAATATTAAGGTGTGAAGTTTACTTTTAAAATAGACTGTCTTATAAAGTAACCTGATTTTAATGTACTTTTTTTTTTTGAGCACATGACCATGGTTTTTCCATCTCAGTGACTTCAGTAACATTTCTTACAGAGTAATTGCTTACAGTTAAAAGACTGTCTTCAAGTAGTTTAAACAGCCATAACGTTTTTTGAGTAAGTAGTACAGAATGCCTGTTTTAGAAAGTCCAGATCTAGACTAGTAAGAGAGCTGGAGAAGACTGAGAGTTGGTATGGTGCCATGTTATGGAAGAAAGGTACTGTATTACATATTATTTTAAAATTCTTTGAGATGCGTGCCATTGTAGTATAAAGCTAAAAAGCCTCTTATCTTTTAAAGTTTAAGCCACTTAGCAATTTACTTTTTAAAAAATCTCTTTAATTTGCTAAGTCATTATCAAAAATTAATGCAGTGTATTTACAGCATAGCATGTCAGCTAGAACACAGGCGTTAGGGTTGGACAGGCCTAGGCTTGAATCCCAGCACTGCCGATTGCTTTTTGAATTTGAACAAGTTACTTAATGTTTCATTTTCCACATCTGTGAAATGGAGTTAATACGGTTTCCTATAGGGATACGTGAGAGAATGCATGTGAAGTCCTTAGCACAGGGTTTGGCTCCATAAATGTTAGCTCGTTCTGTTGAGGTATGTAAAACATCTAGCACAGTGCCTTTTCCTCCTACTTTCCTCCTACGTGCTTAGGATGTTCTGCTGAGTCAAAGCGACCAGTAGGAAGTTATATAATGCAGATCCTTTCTTCTGATTCTTAGAAGATTTAATTTGGAGATAGTTTTGGTAAACTCAAAAAATAATGCTACTAAAGTAGTATTTCTTTATGCTCAGAGCTTTCTCAAGAGTTGATTCAGTCTGTGATGAATTAGCAACCTGTAAAAACAACCGAGTTGCTGGAGGAAATTTCGAATTTTTGAAAGCATGTATTTGCCAAGCTACTCAAGCTCACCTGGGAGAATTTATAAACATGTCAAGCCTTGATAAATTTGTCATTTTTGTGTTAATATACTATACATATGCTGGGTTCATCCTGCCTGTGGGGTATGTTTCGTCTGGGCTGTTACTGGCATCACCAGCACCAGGATCCTCCGGGACCTGACTTAACGCCCAGTCGTACTAGGGACCCACACAGGACCAGTCCAGCCAGCTCTGATTTGAATTTCCTCCTGACACCACTGATTTTGAGATCAATAAACTCTTTACTCTGACAAGTAGGAGCAGCAGGCTCATCAATTTTAATTTTGAAAGCTGCCTGAGTATTATCGTCATCAATTTGTCTGGGTTACTTTTACAAAGATGGTGAACTCATCAATTTGAAACCCATCATTTCAGAATTGATCATGAGGGACAATTGATCATGAGGGACTTCTAACTTTGCTATTAAATTATTTTCAGTAAAACTCTCACTAGATATTCTAGTTGTATGAACTCTCATATGAGAGAATTGTGAAGCAGATATGGAGAAAGGGATAGACCTGTTTTGTATCGTTTAGAAAATATTCTTTAACACACTTTCTGAAATTAGCTACTTTGGGTCAATATATGTAATGAAATGGGCAAATTTGATTTGTTTCATTTGATAGAAAAATTATTTTTATTACTTGGCTGTTTTTTTGCATTTGGAAGACATTCTAAATTTTGAAGGTAAATATTATGTAGCTTTATTGATCTTTTTTTATTATTATTAAACTAAAAATCTCCACTTAAATTTTTTTTATTTAAAAAGAAAAAAGTTTAACCTTCTGGGAATATAATGGACTTAGATTTGAATTGTTTAAAATACTTTTGTAAACTATTCACTTTTTGTAACATCTTTTAAACACATATAAGAATATTTATAGCATATATGCATAATATAAAGAATAACAATAAACCAAACACCAATGTATCTACCACCCAGTTTAAGAAATAGAATATTAGCAATACATTAGATTCCCCGTGTACCCTTCCCCAATTCAGTTCACCTTCTTCCAGTCCCTAAGTAACCATGACAAAACTTTGTATTTGTTATTCCCTTAACTTTTTGTAAAACTGGTTTTTGCAAAATTTGTGTTTATTCCTAAACAATAAATTGTTGATTTTTTTTGTTTATGAAACTTACATAAATGAAATGATTTCTCCTTTTAATGTAGTGTTGGTGGCATTCATCCACGTTGATGTGTATAGATGCTGTTCATTAATTTTCACTTCTGTATCATATTCTGTTGAATGACTGTCCCACAATTTAGTTATCTTTTCTTCTCTTGATGGACATTCGGTCATTGCTTGTTTTATGGCTAGTATAAACATTGGCTTCTTATATGTGTCCTTTGTTTCACATGAGTGAAAGTGGAATTGCTAGACCAATGTATACTTTTCTGAATTTTATGAAAAATGTAATTTGTTTTTCTTTGAATTTAAGGAGGATTTGAGACTGAGGTAATTTATTTTAAATCAGTGGTTTGATAATTTTGTATCAAATTTAGCAATTTTTCTAGAAAAAAGTTTGCTTTTGAAATTATTTAGAGATAATTGATGTATTCAGAAAGGTCAGGAAGTGAGGAATTCCAGATTGTTTAGTTATGTTTATATATAGATGTAGAGGTAAGATATATAAATATGAGATAAAGATATAGTCAATTTCAATAATCAGAATATAATATTAAGAAGAATGGCTAACTTATAGAGTATATACAAAACTGGATGACTCTCCTGGTACATGCCAATTGAATAATTGAATATCAGCCACTGCTTGGAGGTAGTTTTTGGTGTGTGTGTGTGTGTGTGTGTGTGTAAATCTGAATATGAGAAGTGAAAAAATTTTTGTCAGATTTCTTGATTTTGGGACAAAAAAGTAGTCTTCTGTTTATTCAGCCTGCTTTGATTTCCCTGTGCACCTTCTATTGTCTGGAAGTAAGGTGGACTGTAAGATGCTGACTGAATTTTTCATTTTGATACTGGAAATTCTACAAATTCAAGAAAAGATGCATCAGTATGACTATCATAATTGTCAACTTTACAATTAGTATTTATTACAAATGTTTTTCTTTGTGTGTATGTTTTACAAATGAAAATTATGTACATTTCTAATATAATGCCCTCTCTTCTGAATAATTCTGAAAAATTCTTATTTTACAACTATCTAAAATTCTCTCCTTTTTTAGATTTCCCTTCTTCCTCCCTACCTCCCTACTTAAGACATTTATTTTTGCCTCTGCCTGGACCAGGTGCCTGTTTCCCTAAGTGCTAGAGATACAGGTAAGAAACAAAATCTTATACTGCTCTCAGAGAACTTAGAGTTCAGTGGGAGAGAGGATAATGTAAACAGGCAATTCCCAGTCAGTTTTCTTTGATAAAGATTGGTTCATATTTACTATTAAGAAGGGGTGAAAGAAAGCCCCCACTATTAAGGTATTTTTAAAAACCTGTTCTTTGGTTTAAAAGAAATACTCATTAAATTTAAATTCTTATTTACTTCTTTTTCTACATCTATTTTCAGAGCTTACAAGAAAAAGGAAAATAATTTATTATGAGTTTCCTAAAATACCACTCTGTTTTTTTGTTTGGATTTCATGAAAAAAGGAGAACTGCTTTTCTCATTGCTTCAAATATTTTTTAAAATTCCATTAGTCATGACTTCTGGAAACTTCTTATTCAGAAAACATTTAGCAGTCATTAATCACATCTTATGATTATTTTAATGAAATCATAAGTATGGCATGATGTTTACAACTATGTAAACATGGTATGATGCCTATAATCCATGGATACTCATACATTTAATACGGATATTTTAATACTGGCCTCCTTCACTGTAAGAAAAAAGAGGCACACTACATGAGTGATCTCAGGTTATTAAACATCATTTAATGAGAGGTCAATCTAAGAGGGATGAAAAAGTGTCCAGTAGATTTGGCCATGAGGAGAGCACTGTGCTATATGCCAAAGCCATGTGGGAAATGAAGGGTGGATGCCAATGACATTGGATTGAAAAGTGCACAGTAGAGGAGGAAGAGAAGACAGCAAGTGTGGACTCTGCTCATTCACTAAAACTTAGTGAGTGTGTTTTAGGGCAACCAACCACACGGGACTGCAGGGTTTCCTGGGATGCAGTGTTAAAACCAGGACAATCCCAGGCAAACAGGAGCAACTGGTTACTCTACAAGCTATGTTCTATGCTGGATTCTGAGATTGTAAAAAATAGACATGCAAAGAGAGAATTATATAATATGATAATTTAGGATGTAAGTTTAAGGTTCTGTGGGAATACAAAAGGGACACTCCCCAGTTTGCAGAAGATGGTCAGAAAGAAGTTGTGTATGAACCTAGAGAAACAGTAGGAGTTACCCCAGCAAAAACTGGGGGGACACAACATTTCAGGCAGAGAAGGCATGCAGCATTTGGTTTTTAGAGAATTACGAGCATTTTTTTTTTCCAGAAAGAAAAGGGGAAGTTGCTAAAGAGCCTGGGGAAGGGAGCCCATGTACTTATGCCATAGCAATCTTGGGGTGTGGGGGATGTTGAGGAAGATAAAATCTGTTGGCCCCCATGTTTTCAGTGAGACTGGGACATTGCTGAAGGAGAGAGAGAAAAGGAAGGGGGATAGGGAGTTTAGGGAGAGTGGAGGTGTCTCAGCTTTCTGGGAATGGTCAAATATGATCATATTAGGTAGGAAAGCTCTGAAAATTAGACAGCATTCGAAGAAATAGCTAACACTTAATGAATACTTCCTTTATTTCAGGCACTAAGTATTGTTAAAAAAATTATCATCGCATTTAATTATCACAACAACCACAAGAGATAGATACTGTTACTATCTCTATTTTACAGGTGAGGAAACTAAAGCACAAAGAAATTAACACTCGCCCAAGGTTACATGGTTTCTAAGAGGCAGAAGTCAGAATTCTGTATGTTCTCTGGAGTCCTTCACTCTTTATCTCTGCATTTTGTACATTTCCACATGTGACTTTATGTGACACAACCATCTGTTTTGCTGTTATTATCCCCAGGTGAGTGAACAGTAACCAAAGTAGAACCTTGTCCAAAGTCACATGGATAGTCAAGATATGTGGTTAGGCAGTGTGTAGGAGGGAACAACTAAAGACACGGTAAATTGTTGAGACTTATTTTCCCTACATTACATACTTTCCCAACTTAAAAAGAAAAGAACACGATCCTGCCCTCTCTAGAAGTATTCTAGCCATTCATTTGTATTTTGGTTGTTTTCATTCAAATCCCCCTAGAAGTCATGGATATTACTTCTCAGCTCTAAAGCAAGTTGGAAGGTTATTAGTAGTGGCCCTAGACTTCAGATGCTCTTATGACTCCCCAAACCCCTATTGCCCTCTGAGCCCTGAGTCTATAGGAAGTGGTAGTGGCTGTATGAAGCTTTGTTTGGTTAGCAGTCTCCTATTTCAGTTTTAAGAAAACTTCAGAAGCCTTGAGCTGAGACTCCCAGAGCCTCAGCAGAATTGCTGTTAAAGGTTGGGGTTGACTGTCCCATCAAAGGCAGACAAGGCCTCAGTAACACGGGTGGAGTTGGTTTATATATTTGGGATATTCACAGGTCAGGGGATTTCTGTTTTAAGTTGTGACCAGTTTTGACTTTTGATAATTTCTGCATTTACAGATAAGGAATGAGAGGTAATGCAAAGTAAGGAACATTGCCCCATTTTTATATTGCTAATTAATGATTGACCCAGGACTAGAGTTAAGTTCCTACCTCCTTAACCTAGTGCTCTAGTGGGATTAAAAGCCAGTTGGACTTTACCACCAAGATTACTGATTTGTTGGTACATCTTTTGAGGATAGTGGCCTTTACTCAGAGTGCTTCCCAGGCAGGCTTGCAGACCTGGAGCTTTCGTTGATGAAACTCTGTAATGTTGTGACACCGCACAGCATTTCTTCACTCACTCTTTAAGTGAGCCTAGTATGTCAGCCACTAAAACTCATTAAACCCTGTGGGCCCAGGGGTGAACATGACATGTACAGTCTCTGCCCTTGTGATTCTTAGGGCTTGGTGCGAGAGATAGTCATAAAACAGTTACACTGAGCATTTAATTACATTTGTGTGGTAAATGCTATGTGGGATAAGTATTGGCTACTATGTGAGTATAACAAGGGCCCTAACCTAAGTCCAGGGTCAAGGAGAACTTCGCTGATGAAGTACAATTCAGGCTGATTTCCAAACGGTGAGTGGGGTTAGCCAAGTGTTATGGATTGAATTGTGTCCCTGCCCCCCATTCATGTTAAATTCTAACCCCCTAGTACCTCAGAATGAGACTGTATTTGAAGATAAGGTCTTGAAAGAGGTGATTGAGGTTAAATAAGATCATTAGGGTGGGCTCTACCCCAATATGACTGGTGTCCTTATAAGAACAGGAAATGTGGACACACAGGTACAGAAGGAGGACCATGTGAAGACATAGGGAAAAGATGGCCACCTACAAGCCAAGGAGAGAGGCCTCAGAAGAAACCAGTCCTGCAGACACCTTGATCTCAGATGTTTAGCCTCTAGAATTGTAAGAAAATGAATTTTTGTTGTTTAAGCCACCCGGTATGATAGCACTAGTTGACTGCACCAAACTGAAAAGGTATGAGTGTTCCAGGTGAATGTGTGGAGACTAAGAGGCGGGTTGTGATTGGCTAGTTTAGTGTTCAGAAGATCTCACTCCCTCTACTTGGAGTACAAGGAATAG
>CM053511.1:47072468-47143698 GCA_028627145.1 Eidolon dupreanum
TTTTTTTTTTTTGTCCTTAGGGCTTATCCCACAGGAATATACTTTGTTTTGAAGTCACTTGAAATATTCCCTCTAATCAGTTTAGTTAGGTCTCTAGTTGATGTTTGAGAATGAACTATTTTTAATCTTTTTTTGCTTTTATTCCTATTATATTTTCCTTTATATCTCTAAATAATAAACCTACCTTTATTTCTTGATTTTTGTCAACTTTGTACATTATCTTCGAACGTACAATTACAATATGTGAGACCAACTCACTTAGCATTACCCTCCTTCCCTCACTGTGGCAGGGTCACCATTTTTAGCTATTCTATTGGTCATTCTATAATTTCTATACTTAATAACCTTTATTTCTTGTTCTATAAACAATAGATGGTAGGATTAAAAGTTTTTTTTTTAAATTTTATACACTTAATGTATTGTACATAGGGCTCAGTGGAGAGCAGTGTACATATTAGGTAATCAATACTTGTTAAATTAAGTTGAATTTTTATTATACTCTTTGCCAAAAGAAAGGTTAGTCTTCGGTTGATGGAGACACTAGCTAAATCAATAATTAGTAATTTATAAATCATGGTATCAGATCAAGGATTTAGTATTAGGAATAGTCATCTTTCTCTTCTTCTATTTTTCCCACATTCTCTGTAAATGACTTTCAATGTTGTATCATTTTTTTATGTTTCTGTTATTCTGTTACTAAAAGATACAAGTTCCTATGGAATAAATTTGGTATAAATAGAGAAAAATTACAAAGGATGAGAGCCTGAGGGTGTTTCAATTAGGTAAAAGGTGAGCCTACAATAAAATCTTAGAAAATACATTTTTATGAATGAAGTTGTTAGTGCTGAGCTCTGGGACCTAAACTGGAGAAACAACAAAAAACTTCACAGACTATTGAATCATGAAAATACAGTAGAAAATTATTTCCCTCCTAAGCACACAAAAGAATACATAAAACTGTCCTTGTAAGCTCTGTCTCCACTAATAGTATCTGAATTAGGCAGCATTTTAAAGGAAATGTGGGTAATTAACCATGGATTAAAAGTTATCAAACATATCATATAATTCATTTTATACAAATTTAAACCCAAAGGCCTATTCCAAATCCCACTGTCAAATAAAATTATTCAGCACATCATTGATAAGATGATTTTTTGCATGTGAAATTAATAGAAAAGAATTGACTTTTGTGAGTTGAAAAAAGGATTCAATTGGATGTAAAGTTCAAAGATTTTATTTCCTCTCTAAAATGAATGACCGCTAATTGTTGCTTATCAATTTTTATTTTCTTTGGCCTACTGCTGTGTGAGGCTTTGATATAATATCATAGGGTGTTAATTCTCTTTTTAGGTCCCTTCACAATAACATTAATATTTATGTAAAACAACATACATTTAAGCAAAAGATAAATAAGTACTGTTTAAATAAGAATTATATTGAAATTCGAGCTACAGAAAATTACACTTAAAAATTATACTATCAGAAGTCTTTCTTCATGCAGTTTTCAGGTTCTTTTATATTTCAGTATGTGTACAGTCCCATTGCTGTACTTAATCTTTTGTTGTGTTTCTTTATTATAGTTCCCACTTTATATCTTTAATTATGCACTATGTTTTATTCCAGCTTCAACTTTGTATTTTAGTCAATATCATTTCTTCAGTACAATGAAATCAAGTTTATTTCTAAAAGTTATCAGCCATCTCAAAATTCCAGGCATAAAGTCTGAGAAAACAGTGGAAGTTTCATATTAACCTGCTCCGAATGTTAGAAAATGTTTTCTTGGAAACTCATTAACCTTTCAATGCCATTTTATTACACAGAATTAAACTATTATTATAGAGAGGCGACACAGTATAGTGGTTAAGAGGATGGACTCTGGAATTCCAAAGTACCTGGGTTGTAATCTTGAGCTCACCAGTTACTAGCTCAGTGACATTGAACCATGTTTCTTCACATGTACAATGGGGATGATAATTGTACATAGTTCATAGGCTTATTGTGAGGATCAGTATGTATATATAAAGTGTTTGGAGAGTTTGGCACATAAGTGTTATACAGCTCTCAGCTATTATTATTATGACTTGTACTGTTAAGAACATTAGCAATTATCGTCAAGGATATAAATAGTTCCAGTCATTTTATATTAATATTCAGAATATTTTTATCACTATTTCATCAGGAAATGGTGATATTCCCTGTATTACCTATCTGTAGTTTTCAGACTTTTAGACATGCTAGAGTCAAGTATATTCTCAGAAAAACACATTTCTAATTTTATAATAAAGCCTAAAGGATTCATATGCAGAAATTCATTTTATATTAATCTTTTTCCTTCAACAAATATTTAGGTGTCTGATCTGTGTAAGGGTGTTCCAAGGATCTTGGGAACAGTAGAAGGAATCATATAAGGATCTTGGCGACACTTATTGGCTAATAGAGGATATATAAATAAATAGCTCTAAGGGAAAAAGCAAGAGGTGCAGATAAAATGTTCTTAGGAGCATACAGGAAAGAGATTATTCCCTACTAAAAGAGAACAAATTCTTGAAGGAGCCTGTACTTGAATAATGCCTTGAATGATGAGCAGGACTTGGATATGTTGAGAAAGGAGGCTCTGTGTCGCATGTAAAGAATTTGTTTTGCTTAGAGCATGGTATGTATGAAGGGGAAGTAGGGTTATACGATGGTCAGAATATGGAGGCTCTAAGTGGCTAAGCGATTAGATCTTATCAGTTATCAATGGAATATTTAAGGTTTTTTTTTCCAAGTAAGGTGAAATTCACATAACAAAATTAACCATTTTAAAATGAACAATTCAGTGGCATTTAGTACATTTATAATGTGGTGCAACTTCTATCTAGTTTCAAAAATTTTATCACCCCCAAATTAAACCCTATGTCCATTAAGCAGTTATTCCCCATTCCCTCATCCTTCCCTCCTTCCCCCCAGCCCCTTGGCAACTACCAATCTGCTTTCTGTTTCTATGGATCCAACTATTTTTAATATTTTATATAAATGGATTCATTCAGGATGTGACCTCATGTCTGACTACTTTCACTTAGCATGATGTTTTCGAGGCTGACCCACATTGTAGCATATATCAGTACTTCACTCCTTTTTATGGCTTAGTAGTATTCTTGGGCATATGTATACCACAGTCTGTTTATCCGTTCATCTGTTGATGGACGTTTAATTGTTTGCATCTTTTGGGCTATTGTGAATAGTGCTGCTATACTTACATGCATGTGTAAGTATTTACTTGGGTATAAGTTTTCAGTTCTTCTGGGTGTATGCCTCGATGTGGAACTGTTGGATCATAGGGCTAGTCCATGTTTAACTTTTTGAGGAACTGCCAAACTGTGTTCCACAGCAGCTACACCATTTTACATTCCTACTAACAATGAGGGCTCCACTTTCTTCACCTCCTCACCAGTACTTGGTTTCTGTGTTTTTCGTTATTGCCACCCTAAAGCAATTATATAAAATTCTAGTAAAGACAGTTGTACTTCCTCCTTTCTACTCTGGAGTCTTATTTCTTTTTCTTGCCTGATTTTCATGGCTAGAACCCCTAGTACAATATTGACTAGAAATAATGAGACCTCCTTGTCATGTCGTAATCTTAGGGAGAAAGCTTTCAGTCTTTCAACATTAAGTATGATTTAGCTGTAGGATCTTTGTAGATGCCCTTTATCATCAGGTGTAGAAAGTTCCCTTCTGCTTCCAGTTTGCTGAGAATTTTTAGCAGGAATGGAAGTTGGATTTTGTTAAGTGCTGTTTATGTGTCTATTAAGATAATCATATGGTTTGTCTGTTTTAGTTTAATATGTGAATTATATTGATTAATTTTAAAAAATGTTAAACCAACCTTGCATTCTTTGGATAAACCACACTTGGTCATGATGTAGTATCCTTTTTATATATTTTTGGATGCAACTTACTAAAATTTTGTTTAGAATTTTTGTCATCCATGTTCCTGAGGGATATGGTTTGAAGTTTCTTTTCTTGTAATATCTTTGTTTTTATTGTCAGGTTAATGCTGGCCTCATGGAATGAGTTGGGAAGTACTGCCTCCTCCAATTATCTGGAAAATTTACATAAATTTGCTATCATTTCCACCTGAAATATTTGGTAGAATTCACCAGTAAGGCCATATGGTACTGAAATTTTCTTTGTGAGAGATTTTTAAGTACAAACTCAATTTCTTTAATAAATATGGGGTTATTTGATTCATCTCTTTCTTCTTGAGTGAGCTTTGTTAGTTTGTGTCTTTCAAGGAATTTGTACATTACTAAGTTGTTGAATTTATTGGTATATAATTCTTCATAAAATTCCTTTATTATACTTTTGATATCTGTAGGATCTGAAGTAATGTCACATCAATATTAGTAATGTGTATCTTCTCTCTTTTGGTGCTAATCAACCTGATTTGTCAATTCTACTGGTATTTTTCGAAAAATCAACTTTCGATTTTATTGATTTTTCTCTTTTTCATTGATTCGTGCTCTGATCTTGATTACTTCCTTTCTTTGGATTATTTTCATTCAATTCGCTTTTCTTTTAAATGTTCTTTTAAGGTGGAAGCTGGGGTCATTGATTTGAGACCTTTTTTCTTTTTTAATAGTACCTCCTAAGTACTATTTTAGTACTATTCACAAATTTTGATATGTGTGTTTGATTTTCATTCAGTGCAAAATATTTTCTAATTTTCGCTTTGATTTCTTTTACCCATGGATTATTTAGAATTGTATATTTTCATTCTACGTATTTGGAGATTTTCCAGATGTCTTTTTGTTATTGATCTCTAATTTCATTGTAGTTAGGAAACATACTTTCTGTGACTTGAATTCTTATAAATTTATTTACACTTGTTTCGTGTGTCAGTATATGGTCTACTTGGTAAATGTCTGGTGTGCACTTGAAAAAAAAATGTATATTCTTCTGTCTTGGAGTGATCTGTAAATGTCAGTTAGGTTAATAGTGTTGTTTAGGTTTTTTATATCTGCTATGGTCTGAATGTTTGTGTACTCACACCCCTAAATTTATATGTTGTAATCCTAACCTCCAAAGGTGATGATGGTATTAGTAGGTGGGGCCTTTGGGAGGTGATTAGGTCATGAGGGTGGGGTCCTCCTGAATGGGATTAGTACTGTTATAAAAGAGATCCCACAAAACTCCTTAGTCCTACCATAGGAGGACACAGAGAGGAGATGCTGGGTATGAACCAAGAACAGAGCTCTCACTCAACCATGCTGGAATCCTGATCTCCAGTTTCCAGTATCCAGAACTGAGAATTAAATTTCTGTTGCTTATAAGCTGTGGTATTTTGTTAAAACAGCTTGAATTGACTAAGACAATATCCTCGCTGATTTTCTCTTTACTTGTGTTGTTATTGTGAGAGGTTTTTGAAAGCTCTGACTATAACTGTGGATATGTCTATCTTTCCTTGAAATTGTTTCAGTTTTTTCTCATGTATTTTGAAACTGTTATTAGGTGCATACATTTTTTTTGTGTCTTCCAGATGAATTGGCCTCTTTCCCTAGTAATATTATTTGTTCTGAAATATACTTTTATGATATTATTACAGCTACTCCAGCTTTTCTTTTGACTAGTGTTAACATGTTATTTCTTTTTTCATTCTGTTAACCTATTTGTGTCTTCATATTTGAAGTGTAGTTTTTGTGTAGGCAACATATAGCTGGGTGTTTTATTTATTCATTTTGACAAATTTTAATTGGAGTGTTTTGACCATTACATTTAATTGTTATTGTTGATGAGTTATGTCTATCATCTTGCTTTTATTTTCTATTTGTCTTATCTGCTCTTTATGTCCTTTTTTCCTCTTTATCTACCTTATTTTGGATTGAGCATTATGATTCCATTTTTCCTCTTTGTTGGCTTATTAGTTAGACTCCTTTTCCCCTTATGTTAATGGTTGTTTTAGAGTATAAGTATACATCTTTAATTTAATCTATTTTCTATCTCAAACAGTCTATCTTCAGTTGAATTATACCACATCACTTATAGGATGTTTACACTTACATACATCTTATAATAGTATATGTCTATATCTATCATCCCAGCCTTCATGCTATTGTCATCACGCACTTTACTTATAAAACTCACAATAAATTTTTACTATTGTTTAAACAGTTGCTATCTTTTAAAGAGATTTAAATTATAAAAAATTAACAGCATATATTTAACTTTGTTGTTACTATCCAGTGTTCCTTATTCCTAGTATACATCTGTATGTCCAGAAATCTGGAAATATTTTTCTTCTGTCCGATGTACTTCCTTTAATATTGTTCATGGTGTAAGTCTGCTGATTTTGAATTCTTTCAGCTTTTGTACATATGAAAAAAATCTTTATAGTGCCTCTGGTTTGAAAGGTATTTTTACTGGGCATAGAATTCTGAGTTTACAGTTTTTCATTCAGTACTTCAAAGAAGGCAGCTGTCTTTTTCTTGCATTGTTTCCTCCATACATAACATGACTTTTTACCCTCTGGCTGCTATTACTATTTGCTTTATCATTGTTTTTTAGTAATTTCATTATGAACTGTCTTAGTGAAGTTTTCTTCATGTTTCTAGTGGTTGGGTTAATTGAGCTTGTCAGATCTGTGGGTTTATAATTTTCATCAAATTTTGAAAAAGATCAGTCATATTTCTCCAAGTACCTTTTCTGATCTCCTTTCCCAATCCCACCTTTACCCTCTCCTTCAGAGACTCCAATGACAAGTATATTAGGCTACTTTAAGGTGTGCCACATAGCTCACTGGCTCTCTCTTTTCTTTCTAATTCTTTTTTCTCTCTATAGTTCTATTGTATGTCTTCAAGTTCACTAATCTTTCCTTCTATAATGTCTACTCTTCTGTTAATTCCATCCAGTGTATTTTTCACCTTAGAGATTGTTGTTTTCACCTCTAGACATTAGATTTAGGAAATTTTTATACCTTTCTTGTCTGCTTAATTTCTTAGTATATTATCATTATAATAACTGTTTTAATATTCTTGTCTGCTAATTCTAACATCTATGTCAGTTGTGGGTTAGTTTCAGTGATTGATTTTTCTCCTCTTTAACTGTCATATTTTTCTACTTCTTTGCACGCCTTGTAATATTTGACCGAATGGCAAATATTGTGAATTTTATGTTGTTGGGTGCTGCATATTTCTGTATTCTTATAAAATATGCTTGAAATTTTAATTTGAGATGCAGTTAAATTACTTAAAAATAGTTTGATCCTTGTGGAACTTGTATTCTTTTGGCAGCACCAAAGTTGCATTTAGTCTGGAACTAATTAATCTCCACTACTAAGGCAAAACCCTTCTGTGTACTCTGTCTCATTGAATTGGGAGGTTTTCCAGCTGGCCTGGTGTGAATAATCACTATTCCTGGCTCTCCATGAGGGACTAATACTTCTTCTAATGCTTTCAGATGGTTTGTTCTTTCCTGGACCTAGGGTCATTTTCTCACATGCATGCATTAATCAGCACTGTTGAATTCCTGAGGAGGACCCTCTGCAGATCTCTGGGATTCTCTGTGATGTTCTCTTGTCTCCTCTGTCCTATGAACTCTAGCCATCTTGTTCTCCCAGACTCACAGCTGCAACTGTTAAACTCAGGGTCTCTGCTGGGTCTCCTGCAACCCCCCTTTCCTATGCCATGGCCTTTAAGTTCTCTGAAGGTGATAAGCTGGGGTACACCTTGCTTATTTCCCATCTCTGAGGGATCATTCTCCTTCATTGCCTGATATTCAGTATCAAACCATTGTTGTATATATTTTGCCTGGCTCCTTTTTCTTGTTGTAAATATGGTCCTTGTTACTCTACCTCGGGTGGATTCAGAAGTTCCCCCAAGGCTCTACTCTTAATAGTCATCTCAGAAAAAAAAAAAAAAAAAAAAAGTCATGTAACATTTTGAGGAGAGGAAGAGGAAAATTCAAAGAGTGTATAACCAATAGCCTCTGGTACACCCATTCTGTAAAATGAAGTGTGACTGGTTTAGTCTATTTAATATTTCTTAAATCTCCAGTATATTATAAAGGTTTGCTGTGAGTAGTGATTTATAGATTGTTTGGGCCAGACTTCAGAGCTCTGGGGCCTTCCCTCAACATGCCAGGGACATTTTCAAAACACAAGGGCCATTGATAGATTGCAAATCACTTTTCACTCTTACTTGGTAGTCATTCTGCAAACTTGGTTCTGCTTCTACTTGTGTCATCGGGTAAGGGTGCAGTTAAGAAAAATTTACTCTCTAAAGATGTTAATAGTTTGTAGGGCCCCCTAATATAGGCAGTTTTCTGTGGTCCGAGGGTTTATTTCTGGAACACTAAAAGCCTTCTAGTTCAACTCCAAGGAGTGCTGTGTGATTCTTGTTTATCTTATTCTTGAGAATTTATTTGAAATTCGAAGGGGAAAACTTCTACAATCTTATTTGCATGAAAAAGAAAAGACCAGTGTTTTAATTGTAGCAAGGAAGAAAGTTTAAGAAAAGCTGAAAATAATCATAGATCGATGAATATATTTTTAAGTATTTACTTCGGGTATATCACTTGTTTAAGAAATGGGTGGCAAAGAATGGGTAGGCTACATTTTTTATGCACCTCCATAAATGTCTAATATTTAATCTTCAAAAGAAGTTTTAAAACTAGTTAATCTTCCCTTTTTTTTTTAATCAGTCACATATAACTGTTCATCAAAGCTTTGGTTAGCATGCAGTAGCTGGTGTTAACTTCAATGTCATAATTTCAGACAAAACCAGAAAATCTTGCTGTTATAGGTAGCCTAATTATAGATGAATATATAATTTCTTTTAGGCTTTTTGAGACGTCGAAAGTAGTTTTTTCTTCCTTGATTGGCTGGGGTCTGGGATATCCAGTAAGTAGCTTACAGTTTAGTTTTGGAGATAAATATTATAAAAGAAAACAAAAACATGTCACCCTGTTAAGTGCCCAGTTGAGTGGTACAGATCCTAAATATTATAGCATTTTATTGCATAAAGAGGTCCCTGAACTGAGCTATTATAGTCCAGACAGGTAGCTAGGACTGAGAAGAGGTATTCTGAGCTGAGAAGCCATGGGAGTTCAGTGGCAGGAATGTCGGCTGTATGTTGTGGATACTGTACAGTGAGGAGACAGTCTGTCAGAAAGATGTGTAAACAGAGAGTAGTTAGCGATGAGATGGAAAAAAGTATGTGAGGGTCAGATCCAAGATCCTGAGTTCCTTGAATTTGGACTTTATAAAGAGATGGCAGTGAAAAAGACAAGGGTCATTGAAGAGATTCTGTAATGGAGAAAGCCAAGGACCTGGTGACTAAATGTGAGGAATGAGAGGGAAGAAGAGTCAAAGGTTTTGAGCTAGGACAAAAATGTTATCATAGAAAAGTCAGAAAGGAGAGCTTGAACGAAAGTGGTGCCAGAGATCCCTGATGCTTTTTCTAAAACTTCCCAATTTCTCTTGTGTGGCTCCTAACTGGACAATGCTGTCTCTGCAGTCCACCTCTAATTGTTGAGCCTGAAAGGATGAAATGGAGTGTGGAAGGGCATTTAGAGGTCACGCAGTCACCTGGCCTAATTTCTTCATTCTGCAGATAAGGAAATCTTACGTCACACAGCCAGGCTGGCCTCTTGGCACAATTTTCAGAAATTCTTGTAGTAAAGGTTACCGTGTATCCATCCTGTTTGTTGGCAAAGTGACCCATGTTTACCTACCATAATTCATTGTTATTGACTTGATTCCTCAAATCGTTTTTCACCTTCCAAAATTATACACATTATTAGTTAAAATACTTCCTTCCGAGGGGTCTGATTTTTCCCGTTTAGCCATACATGAAGTCACAAACCTCGTAGTATATATAGTACGCTGCGGGCATGAATCCCAGACGTGGCCCGGGCGTAATGGGTCTGCTCTCTTGAAAACAGCCTTACCTGTTTGAGAGAACAGGGGATGGTTAACAATAATTTAAGGCTGGAGTGATGATTCTTACTGGGAGTCCTTTCCATTGTTTTGAAAATGAAGAACGGGGATGTGTGGTAGAGGAATTGCTTCGCTTTTTTTGCCCCCCTTAATCCCATTCCTATGACTTCTCGTGCATGGAACCTTGAATTCGAGTGTGACTCCTACCCTGCTGCAGGAGAATGAGCTCAGCCAGTGCCCTGAAAAGTGAACTTTGTTGTTTTAAGATGTCTCACCCTATACCTTAGCTGGAACCTGGGGACAGTAACTTCACTTCGCCTTCCCGAGGCTCCTTCTTCATCGTACCCCCATGGCTGTCTCCTTTTCCAGGTTCCCTTCGCCTGCGTCCTGCTCTTCCCCCCTCCGGGTCAGGTTCCAACGGGCCCTCCCTTCTATGCGACATTCTGCCCTCATCTTGTCTAGGGTCCCCCTGCCCCCTAGACCGCCAAGGGCGGAGCTGAGTGAGCAGAAGCCCCGCCCAGCGGCCCAGACGGCGCCGGTGATTGGCGGGGGCCGGGCCTGCGGTGGGGAACGGGGCCCCGAGGTCCGCCCTGGAGGGGAGCGCAGCGGGCGCCGCTGGGGCCGGGCGGCGGGGCGCGGAGCCGGGTGGAGTGTGTCGCAGCTGTGGCGCTGCTCCCCGCTCGCCACGCGCCGGGCGCCGTCCCCGAAGGTAAGTGTGAGGAGGGGTCCTGGCGGCGCGAGGGCGAGTTGGAGGGACCCTGTGGGCGCGCCCGATGCAGGTGCGGGTGGCTGGACCGCCCGCGGTGTCGCTTCCGCGCCGAGGAGGAGCGCGCGGGTCCCGGGCGGCGGGCGGCTCCTGGAGTGAACTCCGGGTGGCAGGGAGACACCACCTCTGGCTTTGCAGCACTAGTTCACGGCGTTAGCTCCCGACAGAAAACATTTGCGTTGCCCACACACCCCTCTCCCCAGATGTGGAGAAACCTCAGGGACTACAGAGATTTTGTATTCTCTCTAAAATATAGTTCTAGTGTCTGGTTCAGGACTGGAGAAGAAACTCGGTAGTGAACTTGCGGTGCGGCTTTATTATGACTTACTGGTTGGTATTCGGTTTGCGGAGTGTTATTTAAACAAGGACACCAGGGTTTACATAGGAGGTGTATTGTGGAGATAAAGCGGGCAGGCTTTGAAGCTGGAGTGCCTGGGTTTGAATCTTTTTTAATTATGAAAAGGTGGGTAATTTGCTTAATCTTTCTATGCCTTTGTTTCTGCATATGAAAAATGGGGACAATAATAGTTCCACCCTTATAGGATTGCTAAGAAAGTTAAATGAGTTAATACTTAGTGCCTGAGGCGTAGTCCACAATAACGTAATAACGTTAGCCATTTTCTTCTTTTTTTCTTTTTTACTATTTTATGCATTCAGATGGGCATTAATCTTCAAAGTTGTTACCATCTGTTTCTACAGAAATGTTGCTAGAAATGCTTGGGGATTCATTTGGAACAGTTTTCAAAGACTGAGTCGCACAAGAAAAGGTCTGGTGACTTTTGTCTCATACTAAAGATGGGATCATCTACCGTGTTCCAAATCATATCCAATGACACAGAAATCTCAGAATCTTGCAGGTTGTTCTAAAAGAGGGATGAAAAAGGCAGCCCTTTTAGGATATAGCCTCATTTTAAGCACCAAGCTCTGGTAGGTTTGTTTAAAAGAAGTTCATATTATTTTATACAGAACTTATAAGTTGTGCTATTTTGGGTGAGTGCTTATTTTTACTATTATTACAAAATGAGGTAAACCAGAGTACCCAAATACATAAATTAACTAAGCATCATAGAAACCATAACTTGCTACTTAGAATTACAGAATTGAAAGGAATCTGAAAAATCAGACCAGTTGCCCTTTACAGGTAAGGATGAGGCCCAAAGACCCAGAACCAATAAATGTCAGAGCTTCAGCTCTGCTGATCAACAAATTAAAACCAAAGGATGATATTACGTCCGATTTTGATAATAGTACTATTTTTATTTTTGACAATTTTATGGTGCTGTGCATGGTTTTTTTTTTTCTCAGCAACATCCTGCTCGATAGCTTAATTGCGTGATTCATAATCATTCTTCAGCATCTGTGATTTAAATCACAAGTCTCAGTTTCTACACCAATGATTGCTTTGAGAACAAGATGATTGTCTTCTTAAGCTTTGTACAAACATGTTCTAAAGTGCTTCGGTTTTGTTGTTTTAAAATACAGCCCTTTTATCCCATGCAGGGAGTGTAAACAGCCAGTATAAACAAATTGACCTAGTAGGCAGTTTGTTATCACTGTGTTATTGGTGAAGTTTTCTTGATTGGGTAGGATAGAGCCAGGAAGTAGAACACCGAATGCTAGCCCAGGGAAGTAGGACTGGGTCACCAGAAGAGATGTGTTGCAATTACCGCCAACTTCAAAAGGATCATGGAATTAAATTATTTGGAGATACCAAGGAATTATTTTGTTAGTTGCTGACTCTTCCCTGGCTCCTTGCCTAGTTCACTCCCTCACCTCTAGGTATTTGTTCAGTCAGACCCGCCTGTTTAAAAATCCATACAACCCCACCTTCCTATAATATGTTAATCTATTGATTTAGTCATTTATTATGTATTGTCTGCCACTCAAAGGTAAGTTCCTTGAGGCCAGGGATGCTTGTAAGTTGTATTGATTGCTGTATCCCAGTGCCTGGAAACAAATGCCTACCTCCAGAAGGTATTAAATATGTCAGTCTGATCCAGACATTTTCAGTTAGGGCTAGCGTTTATTTAAGCCAATTCACTGTCATTTTGCCCTGCAAAATTTGAGGCAATAATAATTCTTCCTTCTACCTTGCTGTCCACATGAAATAGTTACTGACTTATTTCTTTTCACGTGTTTTTGCAAATGTGCCGTTCCTATTGCTGCCAAGTGCCTATTTCTTCAAGCCCTCCTCCATTTCATTTCGTTCATTACACCTCCAGCCCCTCAGATCCCCTTTTCAGATGCTTCCACATCCTCGTCTGCAGAATGAAACCCACAGCGAGAAGCCTGGCGTTCAGAGGTCTCTCCAACTTGATCTCAAATCCACTTTTCTCTTTCTGTTTTTATTAATGAGTGAGGGTTTTTTTTCCCCACAGGTGGGCAGGAATTCAGACAAACTGGACAAATGACTATTCCCTGTTTGTACCGAGGACTGTACTGCCTTTTCTGTTTTGTGTGCCCAGCCTTCAGAACCTCCTTCACATGTTGCCACCATCACAGATACCTAGATTGGTTCAGTTCCTTCCCCTGAATTTCAGTGACTTTTCAAAGCTTTCTCAGAGAATTTATCACAGTCAACTTTAAATTGTACTTCTTCGGGCATTTGTCATTTTTGCTACATATAAGCTCCTGGAAGACAAGAAGCACACACACAGCAATTCCAGTTACTTTTTAAAGGAAAAATAAGACACACCCCCACTTATCTGATTTTTAAATACAAATGAACTTAAAGTTCTATTTAATAGGCCTTTAAATCATTAAACACTGCACTTCCGCAGTCATTTCTACAATATGGACAATTAAGGAAGAGGGTAGGGGGAAATTAAGTACTAAATAAAAAGATTCTAGATGTGGTTCCATGGTGTAGCGGTTAGCACGTCTGCTTTACATGCAGAGGGTCCTGGGTTCATGCCCCAGTGGGGCCATGGTCCATGGTCTATGGCCATGCCACCCTGAATAAGCCTGATGTCTGACCTTGGGAGCTAAACAGGGTCGAGCCTGGTTAGTACTTAGATGGAAGACCACCTAGGAAGACCAGGCTCTGTAGGCATTAAAAAAAGAAAGTTCAAATGAATATATTGGGATCTGGATTCACCAAAGGGAGTAGGTATAGGTTGGAAAACATCCCTAATACCCATATAGATGGACAGGCAGAAGTTAAAAAATAAGCACAATAAACTCACACGGGAAGGCATTAGGACAACACCGATTTCATGGAGCAACATCTGCAGCTTTGGATTTTCTTGGGATATTATTCCTAAGCTTTATTTTGTTTTCACATCTCGGCACAAGTAATCCTGTCTCCCTGCTTTGTTTTCTGAGCTGGATAGGACTGAATGTTCTTTTCTTTCTGGGCTGCAGAAAGTAGTTTACCTTCTTTCTCTTTATTGTTAAAATAATAAGATGTTCATACTTCATTTATTTTCGTGGATATATGGAGAAGACATGTCAGAAACTTTTAGTCCTTCAGAGAAAGGAGATAGATATAAAATACTTGAATTTGTCCACTGTTGAAGCTTCCACTGTTGAAGTTTTATTAAGTTCGATACCAACATTTGGTTGGATATATTTTGCTTCGTTTTTCATTACAGACATATCCTTGCTCATAGTGCAGTTGAGAGAATGTTTTTATTTTACTCATGATCTTTTTCCTAATAGGTTAAAACTTGTTTCCAGAACTTGCGTAGACATTTCTGCAATTTAATTTTTATTTTTTCCTATTGCTTCCCACACCTCAGGTGGGGTTTTCCCACTTGAGGGCATGCATTAGCCTGACTTATTTTCTTTGTACTTGATTTTGAGTATTTACAGGTATAGCCTAAATTTATTTTACCATTCCTGGGATGAAGCTACAGTTTTTATTGATAGGAAAAAGTTGGTGGGCAAAATATACGCAAAAGTCCTGATTTTTGAAATGCTAGAACTTCAAGGTAAAATTCCGCATATTATCTTTACTAATAACATAAGGTCAGGATTTGGAACTAATATAAAGTTTTACTGTCAGAAGAGGACTCTTGAAAGCAAATATTTGCTTTAGAGTAAAGTTCCCTTTATCACACTGTGTAAGCATCTGTGTTTACCCTGAGTTCTCCTTGTTTTTTTAAAAAAGCCTTTGGTTAAGGCTGTTACCACATAAGATCATTCATACAAATAGTAAAGTTGGGGCACAAACTAATTACATATTCCTATCACATGGTAAGCACAGTGTAAATATCTGTTAAGTAAATAAATGTATATTTTTAGGGAGGATTTCATTAAGATATTGTGGCATTTTAATATGTATAATAATGGGATCGATCTAGTAAAGAGGGAGAAAGTAATGACTCGGGAGATTGATGAAGGGATGATGCACCAGGGGTACTTTGAAGATCTCAGTTGTACACTTTGGCAAACTGGAATTTCCAAGTGCCCCTCTCCACCTGTTTATTGACTAAATTAATTAAAAATTAGTTGTGTATTAAATGTGTATTGGGGCCTACTAAATATATGACAATGGATAAGTCACAGTTTCTACACTCTCGTCAAGGAGATTCTCAATAAACATGCAACATTCAATCCTAGATGGTAATAAATACGAAATAGAAAAAAAAATGGGATGATGACAAGATTGATTTGGGGAAGGAGCACTTTAGGATAGTCATGAAGGCTTGTTGGAGGAAGTGACGTTTGAACGAAGACTTCATTGTAAAGAGCAGACGAGAAAGCATTCAAGGCAATGGGGACACAGGTGCAAGAGGCTGGAGATGGGGCGGTGTTGAGTGTGTGTGAGAACTAGGGAGGGGCTGTTTTGACACACTCTAGTGCCCAGATCGGTGAGAGGCCCTGGTGGGGTGCAGCTGGAGAGGAATGAGAGGTCAGGCCACGTGGGCTGCTGTAGTGTTAGCCACAATTCAGAGTTTGGGTTTATTCTAAGGACAGTGGGAAACCTTGGAAAAGGTTTAAGCAAAGGAGTGAAATGATTAGAGTTACAGTGATTTAAAAAAAAAACAACAACGAAACACTCTGTCTACTGTGGAAAGAATGGATTGGCAGGGAGTCAGGCTAGAAGAAGAGAGAGCAGGTTGGAGGCTCTCCCCAGAGATTCTATGGTGTGATGGAGATTGTTGTTTGCGGTTAGTTTTTGTTTTTGGTGCCTCCTTAATCTGAATTCTCCCAACTCTCCCTCAGCTTCTAGGGCCCTCAGGATTTTACCGCCACTAGTTCTGTGTGAATTCCCCCTTTGCTTTTCTCTTGTCTCATGTCATCACCGTCCCCCCTCCCCCCCAATCATCCTCCCAGTGGTCACAGTTCCCCAGGAATCATCTCTGAGAGTGTTCTGTGTTCACATCTGCCCTGGGAGACAGGCTGGGAGTGTGCTTCCCCATGGAAAAACCTGGGAAGCCAGGAAGAGGGCCAGCATTTCGGTGACTGGGAACCCAAGATGGTGACCCTGGGAAGCTGAGGACAGAGCAGAGCATGCTGCTGCTCTTCCAGTTCTAGAACCAGCAGAGGGACGTGTTATCAGCTGGAGTAAGCATAGGGCCTTCTTTCTTGTCCTTTCAGTTTTGATGCTAGTGTTGGAAAACAAGACTGTTAGCATTTACTTCTACGTCCACACTCAGTCCCTTCCTTAAAGGTATGTGATGAAATGGAGCCAATTTCAGGGAATCGACAGACTTTTGTTGAGGTTCTTGGACACTCCTGTAGAATGGTTGGGTGCCGACTATTCTTCTGTATTGTGTCTCAATACTGTATGTTTTGCACATATTTTATTTCTAATTCATATATTACTGTATCAAGAATCAGGACAAATAAAATATCTCAAAGGGATGGCTAAATCTAGGAAAAAGTGGGACTATTTTATGATTGCAGAATGAGGGGAAAATTGAACGGGTGGGGTGGGAGTTAGAGGAAGGATATATTAGTAAGGAAGAAAAACAGGAAAAGTTGTAACTGATTCATCATGTGATGTATGTGTGTGTGTGAGAAGGTTACTAGGTATCTTCCACTGGCAGATCCTGTTAGATTTTTAATCTGTTCTGCAATGAACTTAATTTACAGATGTGACAAAGATGTCCTTTGTTTCTGTTGAAACATTTTGGTTGTATTTGAAGCTGGTATTCTGAGAGGCGGAAATAAACAGATAAAGATTATATCCTATTATATTGTAGTAGCCTTTTAGTAAAGTAACCATTTTGTTTGGATCAGAATTTCCTGCGATGATACTTTTAATGTAGTTTAAAATGGAACCTACACGCTTGGCCTTGTCTCTTCTTAGGAATAATTCCTATCCCAACCCCACTCTCAATTCTTTTTCTTATTCTCTGGGTCAGTCCCCAGGTCCCAAACCTGTGTTTGTACCAATCCTCTGGCCATGCCCAGGATCTGTGCCTGGATTTTCTTTTGTCTCTTCCTTGACTGGCTCTGTCAGCTCCCTCCTTTGGGACTCTGCTTCCAAACACCCTGTGCCCAGTCCCATCCTCCTGCTGAGGAAAACTTGTAGCTCTTCCTGTGGAACAAGCTCGTTCATAGTTTTCCTTTATGCCTTGGTACGAATCACTGACCACCTCTCTCCACCATATTAATTAAGAGTGCATCGTAGCACTTAGTGAATTTATCTACCTTGTAACTTGGGTAGGGTCCACTAGTCAGTACCAAACAATCTTTGTAAAGTGAGAAGGAGATGGAGTTCAGAACCTCTCTGCTTATATTTTAGAAGTAAAAGCAGAAGAATCTTTTGACCTTCTTATAAAATGATTTTGGCTGTCTGAAAGAAAGATGGACAAGATCCAGGACACTAATTGCATACAACGGCCAAAAGATAAGCATGACGACGAAGAGAAAAATGCTTTTTTTGAAAGCCTTAACTGATGTCCACCTATTTTAAGCAGTGTTTATCAATACAATTTTAATATAATATGAATTTGGATAGTTTTCTATCAGAGCTTCACCCATATTTCTATTTTTTATAGCCCCCACATAAAAAATTTTAGATCTATTAATACTTTTTTTTAAAAAGACTAACTTCTCCTTTTTAAAAAAACATATCCTGTGATAGCATCCTTTCTTGTGTCCTCTTTATTTCATAATTTAGCCCTTGATTGGCCTTGTGATGGGATCAACACTCAGAGCTCACTTTGTGCCAAGCTCTTGGTTTAGTTGTTGATGCGGGAATTTTCAAGGAGAGGAGGATACGCCATTCCTGACACGTGCAGACCTGACCGCTCCTGGTGACAGAATTAGAAGAGCCGCTTTTGTTGTGTGTGGCTTTCTCTCTGTAACCCCGCTGGTCATGGACACATGGTGGTGCTCTCTTGTCTTCAACTTAGGATCTCCAAAGGTGATTGAGAAGAAGAAGATGCATGCAGCAGTACCGTAAGAAACTGAGGGACAGCGGGCTCTCAGGCCAGAACTGTGTTCATGTCAGCGCTGCCACCGAAAGCTGTGTGATCATGTGGAAGTTCTCCTCATCACCTAGGTTTCTTCGTTTGTCAAACCAGGATAATAGTGCTTAACTGCATGGGTTGCCATGAGGGTTAAGTGATGTGTTAGATGCGAGCTCTTAGAACAGTGCCTGGCATCAGTGCTTAATAAATGTTAGTTTCTCAACCTCAACACTCTTGACATTTCGAGTCAGATAATTTTCTGTTATTGGGGCTGGTCTGTGCATTGTAGGACATTTGGCATCCACCTTGACATGTACCCCCAAGTCGTGGCAACCAAAAGTGTCTCCAGACATTGCCAAATCTCCCCCTGATGAGAACCATTACAAATATAATATTTACCAGCTGTTATGTTACCTTTGCTCATCACTGCCGCTCCTAAGGTCTGGCAGGCCTCTGCAACTTCTCTTCTCACCTGAGCAACTTCTTTTTGTCTTGTTGGGCTCATCATAGTCAGTGCATATTGGATGTTAAGGTTAGGTCTTCCATTCTGGTGAGTATCTGTACTTTCTGTTTGTAGCCATGTGCCCTCCTCCTAGGCACGCCAGCTGTCCCTGGGGACCGAGCTACAGGATTATTTTGTGATTCCCCAGCAGAGCGAAGGCACATTCTTTCAGTACTTCTCCTTTAAAAAGCCCAAGTTTCCTGTGAACCTCCCCAAGTTCCAGCTTTTATCCCCATGTGAATGACGTAGCCTTTGTTCTGATCTTTCTTAGTTGTGAGGTTCTTATGTCAGCCCTTTTCTCACTCTGTTTCATTTTGTTACCTGGCCCGAAGATGATTTTGCAGAATTTAAATTGCTTCAGTGTTATAGAATAAACATATGTTAAATTTACAGTAATGGAAGAGTTGCTTTTTCATAATTTCACTTGTAACCATTTAAAAATAAGTTTTTGAGCCTTCTTCATTGCCTCCCTGAGGACTCTTCAGAGCATGTATATGTTGTAGAGGCAGTGTGGTACAATGGGTAAAGGTCCCGAAGTCAGACCACCTGAGTTCAAGTCCTGACTCCACTACCTGGGGCAGGTAACTTCCATCTTTTGATTCTTCAGTTTTCCTTGGTTTCGTGTCAGTAGGGCTGGTGTGAGGAGCAATCAGGTTAACACACATAAAGCACAGCCTGGCTTTTAATAAGCTTAGCCACTAAGTATTAAATACTGTTAGGTTGCTGGTTTGATTTAGCTTGAAGGAAAGGAAAACCTTACTTAGGGACAGTGTGGTCTGTATAGATTTTGGAATTGATCAGATTCAGATTTGAACCCCAGCTCTATCGCGTGTTGGCTGAATCCTGGCCTGGGCAAATGATTTTATCTCTCTCTGGTTTTTTGTTTGTTTGTTTGTTTGTTTGTTTGTTTTGACAGCAACATCTTCATTTCTAGCATGTGATTCTAGCTCCTTTTTCCAGAGAAAATTGAGGCAAACACGTGTGATCTCTTTGAAACTTCTGCTTCCATACCTGTCTGGCTTTACTTGTAGCTAGGCTGGGAATATGTGACAGTTCACACCTGTGGCCCTTCTCTTTGATTTCATAGGGTACCATACATCCACCTAACATCCTACTTAGCCAGCTATTGAAATCTTATCATTCTTCCCATTAGGTAAGTTCCTTGCAGGTAGGATTTTTCTCTTTTCTTTGTCTTCCTGTTGCTTGGTACATGACGAATGCTTTAAGTGTTTGTTGAATGAAGGAATAAAAACCAATTTGAAACAAATTGCTATGTATTAGATCGAGTTTATTGACTACGTATACAAACCTAAGTCTTTTACACATATCTTGAATCCTTAGGACAACCATATGAAGTAAGGTTGCTAGCCCCATTTTCTAGATTAGGAAACTAGGGCTCAAATAACTTAAACTTGCCCAAGGACTTAAGGGTGAGAATTGTGGCATTTCATCCCTGAAAGGTATAATAATCTGTAGTCGTGTTCCAAGATCTTTCTGGCTTTGGTACAGGTAAATAGGCAAGTTAAATGGGATGAAATAGGGATTAACACCCCTGCATCCTCAGGTTTTTGATAGTGGTACTAATTTCTGAGCTTGTTCCAGGAATGTGGTGTAGTTCGGAGTTTACTTTCTTACTGAGGAGAGTTGGGGAAGTTCCAGGGACTTCTTCATGGCCCTTTTTTCCATAATGGCTTTTCTGACATTGGACAGGAAACCAGTATGGGGATCTGGCCAGTTACTAAGCATGTCTGTTTCCACTAAAAGCTTAGGACTAGAGAAATAAGCAAAGAATGGGCCCATGGTCCCTTTGGACTCACCATGAGACATCAGGGTTGCCCTCCTCCCTCACCTCCCCTCTGGAGCGAGATGGGCACTGTGCTGGACCGTGTTTTGAGTCTCCAGGGATGCGGCTTTTCAGAGCTAGTGTCCAGTAACCCTTGGAAGGATTATGCATTTCCTGTTTACCAATGGATGGCTGCAGGTCGGTCCCAGTTGGGGAAGGTCTGGAGACAGGTTGATGGGATACACTCGTGGCCATGTATAAGGTCACAGTAATAACATTTAGTCCTTGGTCTAGCATCCTTTGACTGTATTCCCATATGTGCTCCTCAGACTCCTGCTGGTAAAAATTGTTGAGATTTTGAAAATTTTTCAGTATGAAGGCAGTCTCCTTCCAGAGTAGGCTTTGAACTTCTTCCTGGTTTCTTTAGGGATCCAACTACCATTATGAGGCAACGAGGGGTGATGGGAGTAGGTAGTGAGGTGAATTAGCATCCCCTTGTGAAACAGCTTGATAGGGTTTTGGGGGCGGGAATTGGGAGGCTGGGTCTCCTCAGAGGGGTGTAGGTTGCTGCTTTCAGCAGGAATGTTCAGCTATATAAAGAGTTCAGCATTCTTAGCCTCACTTGTCTCCCAAGTGCCTACATCCATGATTCAGGATCATTCCCCTTTCCAGCCAGTGCCCTTACGTTACCATAAGATGCCCTTATGTTTTCAGGGTTGCATGTTTAATTGCTTCTGCAACCCTTACCCTCAAACCCTGGGCTTGATCCTTGGTCCTGTCAGTTTAGCAGCTATAAGAGAAAACTATCTAACAGCCATAGATTTTCCACCCATCTATTTGGGAATTCACAGTTTTCAGTTTGTCCTTTGCTTTTTGCACATTCTCAAAGACAACTAGAAGCAGCCCCAGCTCAGGTCACTGTCTTTGAAATCAGCACTGGACTTCCAGCTCCTTGCCCACCTCCTGCATTCCATCCTATGATACCATGGGAGGAAATTTGAGTGATCATGACATCACTGTGTTACAGATAATCAATTCCCTATGCCCTCCCTCTGTGGGAAGATGATCAGGGCATTCATCAAACATGCATCCCATTTTTGAGGGTCTGTTTCTTGGGGTCATTCTTGGTCCCAATTACTACATCAGTCATGTGACACACTTAAATTGAAGGGACTCTAACAAAGGGACTGTCTGTCTACTAAGCTGCTGTGGGCAGGGGTGGGAACCAGCAGCGCCTGGTGAAGCAGCCCTTCCTCCAACAGTGCTGGGAAACCATTTCTACTCCCAGATTAATCACCAGGAGAAACTGGCAAACTCACACTTTGAATGATATTATTTGGTGTCGGTGGAGAATATGGGCTGCCGTGTGTAGCAAAAGTGACATCAGTGTGACATCTCAAGCCCTTTATTCATGGGTGGAATGATAATATTAACATAATTTATTTGTTCTTTGTGAAGATCTAATGTAATACCTCTGACCAGGGAGGGGTCCAGTGCATCAGAATCATCCATAGTTGTTAAAATGAAACATAGCACAGTGGTTAAGAGTCAAGACTCTCAAGCCAGAGAGCCTGGGTTCAAATCCTGACGGGCAGATTATTTAACTTGTGTCTCAGTTGCCTCTTTTGCAAAATGAGGGTAAATAGTTACCTACTATATAGGATCTCAATCTGAAGCAAGCTACGCCTGATTACCCTGATGCAAAAGTCTGAAAACCACACTTGGAAAATCTCTGCTCTGGAGACTAGAGTTTTTTTAGGTGAGAGGTAACCCTTAGTCCACAGGACCTGTGATGTAGATACTCTCGGAATTCCTTAGCATAAAAGCAAGGTAGATGAGACGCGAATGTTTGATTGTGGTTTAGCTATTGATAGGGATATAACAGAAACTAAATCTCTAACCTGAGTGGAGACTTAACGATGAAAAGTGAATTCCTATCAGAACAAGCATAAAATGGGTCCTGTGAACAAGCAATGACAAGTCACGGTATTTTAAAATTGTTTTGCTAATCAGTTTTTTTTTTTTTTCTGTTGGTTAAGGTTGCATGATGGAATTTGGACATTACCTCAAGAGGTTTTGTGTTTTGGATTAGCTAATTGTGTTTGTCCTCTGCTGACTGTTTCTTCGGACTCATTTTTTGGTGTCCTTTTGAGGCCATAAACCCAAAGGGATATACCATGGACTACAAGGAAAGCTGCCCAAGTGTAAGCATTCCCAGCTCTGATGAACACAGAGAGAAAAAGAAGAGGTTTACTGTAAGTATGTAATATAAAACATACGGGGAAAATGCAACATAGAGAACACTCCCATTCCATTTTCTTCTTCTTTAATCCAGAACATCCTCCTCTCCCTGTCTCCACATATCCAGATTTTACTTCTCTTTCAAATGCTATATATCCTCCACCATCTTCCCCAGGTACTGTAACAGAATACAATTTCTTTTTCGGTACATATTTTTGCCTATTTATCTGTCCTTTCAGAGAAGCTTATGAAACTATCCGATAGACCCTTTCGCCAGAAAATATGCATACACGTGGATCTTGACACGTGCACCTAATATTTGTGCTCTCTCGGGAGTGGGGGTTAATGGGCTCTGGAAGTCATCTATTCCATCGTAGGAACCACTGTCTGAAAATTTCCTCTATATCTTTTCTTAGAACGTTTTATCATTTTCTACCTCAATTTTTTAAATATTAAATCCAGTATAGTGTCTCTTGTTTTACCTTAAAGGCAAAGCCCATTTCTAATTTTACTTTTTCTCACCATAGTATCTACCACAGGGCTTTACAAAGAATTGGCACAATGAATATTTGCCGAATCAGTATATCAGTGTCTGTTATTGGAGAATAGTCACTTTTCTAATTAGTATAATGAAACATATACAGAGATCTCCTGCCCTCCTCCCCCTGAAAAAAATGTCATTTATCTTGTCTACAACTGATCTGGTCTTCCTTGTAAACCCTCATCCACTGAGTGGTACAAAGGAATTCATTTAACCCAATTCCAAGCTAAAATTTAACCAGTTCTTTCAAGTAAAAATGCCCAGGCTCTCTCCATTCTGCGTTCTTTCTTATGTGAACACACACTTTTTCTCCAGCTTGGCATCGTAGTTTGTGGGAGGAGAGGTGTCCCCCTTCACAGCGTTTGTTGAGTTGATGACTGACCTCACGGCAGCCTGATGAAGGACGGCCTGTGGCACTCCCATCATCCCCCTAGATCTTTGCCATTCCAGGTATAGTGACTGGTTTGACAAACATCCGGCTGTGATTGACGTACCTGATTAAGCCCTGGGCATTTTGTTGGCATCCATTTCTGGCATCTGCAATCGATGAACTGACTTGCTCTCTGTTCCTTGTTGGGTTGGCCATGGTGGTGGCAACTCACTGCCGACTCAGCTTCCCCTTGGCTCTCAGTGACTGTAGAGCCCACTGAGGCTGACAGTGCCCTTCATCTGCTCCTAAATCAAGTGGTCTCCCCCAGCCTCTGACCAATGGGTCACTTGGCCACTGCCAGTTGAGCCTCATGATAAGTGACTTTCAACTCAGAGTGTATTTCACATGGGAGCCAAGGGAAAGCTGAGGAGTTAAACCCTTCATCTGACCACAACATTCTGCCTTCTTAGGTAGGTAGAGCGAGAGCCCCCAAATGATGGTTTCCTCCCAAAGTCCCAGACAAGAAGCTGAAAGCAACCCTTCTATCCTCTGTTCTCCCTTCTTTAATAAACACAGCTCCATACCCTGCACCCAGTCGCAATGCAGAGAGATGGTAATGTGCTTCCTCTGGCCATTTGCTTACTCTCAGTCTCTACATTGTAGCAATACCTTAACAAGCATTGTCTATTTATTTCACATTCGGATAAGCAAATTTTAGAAACATCACATTGATGGTAAACAAGAAGTTGGTAGTATATCTTGGATAAAATAATGGAATGTGTGAAAGTTTTTCTTTCTTCCTTGTCCTTATTTTTACCTTTGGGCCATAACCCACTTCAAGGGCATAGCCTCCTGCCAAGTTTGAGAGAAGTTCATACATAGCAAATATATCCTATTTTTAATGGGAGAAGTAGTTCCATGTCTTCTGTGAAAGGGTCAAGGAGGCCTGTAGTTTCTCTCTTACTCTGCTGTCCCAGAGCCGGCACCTGAGTTCCCAGAGGCTGAGCCCAAATCACCGTGTTCATTTCCTTCCCTCAGATTCTCAAATGTTGCTTTATTAGAGAGGCTTTTTCTGGCCGCTCTGTATATAAACTAGCACCTTCACACCCCATCCTACCCCTTTCACTCTCCGTCCCACTTACCCTGTTCAAATTTTTAGTAGCAGTATCACCACGTGGCATGTTTTGTATTTATTTACGTGTGACTACCCTGACTAGAATGCAAGTTCCTTTGAAGCAAGAACTTCCCTCACTGTTGTTTCACCAGTACCTAGAACAGAGATGGATGTTCAAGAAGTATCTGTTGAATCGACATTGAATGAACAGTAATACTAAGTTCATGTGTTAGTTGCTGATCAGTACAGTGTATTCCTCAGTCCTCAAGAAGCTTGGTTCTGGTCAGCACAGGTAGGGTCCACCCCACCCAACACAGACTCTGTGTCCAGCTTCAGCAGACCCAGGTGCCTATGTTATACTTCGGAACAAAGATAGACATTGTGTTACTGTTCAATAATATTTTTGTACTCTAGTTCTCATATGTCTTTCATATAGCTCTATACCACAAAGCTTCAAATAGAGAATTGCATCACATCCTAGGATGTCTTGACGTAAACCAAGTCTAAATTATACTTTCATATATCTACTCAACAAATTGCTTTTGAGTTTCTTTGGTATGCCAGATGCTGTTCTGGGCACTGGGGATACAGTGGGTAGTAAGAATGACACAGTCCTTGCTCTCAAGGAATTTACATTCTGGTGGGACAAGACAGACAGTAAGGATTTTTTTAAAAAAACGAAGATAATTTCATATTTTAGTAAGTATTATACCGCTTTCTGTGAAATCTTATGCTTTTTTTGCAAATATTTTTTAAAATTTGAAGGGTTTTTTGTTTGTTTGTTTGTTTTTTGCCTTTTTTATAAATCATACTGCTAATAACTTCCCAGGGCTTTATCTTAGTTCCTGTAAATATATTTGCAGCCTGGAACCGTGGCTTGGGTTCTAGTCTTGACTGTGCTTGGGTAACCATGGGAAGCCACCCTGCCATGCTAGGAAGTCAGCAGCAGTAATTCAAGAAGCTCACAGTTGTGTAAACTTAGGTTTCTGATGCTTTTGTAGCAGTCCTACTCCAGGAGTATGCAATCCTGAATGCTGCTGAGATAAATCTGCAGGCTAGTCTTAGAAGCAGGGCTCACCTTCACTGGCACCTTGGCAGGTCCTGGACCCTCCGCTTCTGCACTCTCCCCACATGAGCAGTATCCCCTTACAAGCAATCCTGATGTCCTATACCCAGTAGCTTCCTCTATGGCCACTGGGTACCTTCTTGGTTAAGACTGGAGGAGCCATATCACCACCCTGTAGCTCAGGTAGGATGCTTGGCTGTTCTTCTTTTTTAGTCTAAGTGATTCATCACCTGCCCAGGTGTCTGACACCAATGACTTTGCTTCACCTTCCAGGTGAGACCTTATCCCCTCTCTCACAGAGGGATGTAGCTTTACATTCTGGAACTCCTCCTACTGTGGGCCTGTTAATGTGCCCATATCTCAGATGATGCCACGGAATTCATGCACTGTGATCACATACAGTATCAGGGAGGTCCTTTCTTACAGTGGTATCTAACTATGAACTTGTCAGTGTCGCTAACCGGTCTTTCATGGGAAAGAATAGTTTATACATATTTGTATGTCCATCTTCTAAATTTAACCTGGTTTATTTTAAGTTGTCTAACAGACTGTGGGCCATTTTATTGTAAACCCCAAGCAACTCATATCTCTTTCCCTTAGTCTTCACTCATAACCCAAGCCATTCATCAGTAGAGCCTTTCCTCATAGATCTGTATTTTTGTTATTTTTCTCTTAGAAATGATACAGGATCTTTGGGGTCCCAAATAGATTTTTCTGCATTGGTATGTTGAACTATAATCTGAGAGTATCAATGAGATGACTTGTGAAAGTTAATTCTATATTATAACTCTTGATGATTTGATACTGGTTCTAGTGTATGGAGGGTTAGAAGATTTAGATCTTAGTCTCACAAGTCTGTGAACTTGAGAGTATTACTTCATTTTGGGGGGGCCATGATTTCCTCATTTGTATAGTGGGAACTGAAATATTTTTTTCTGCTTACTTCATAGGGTTGTTGACTATGGTTATATGCAATTATGTCTGTATGAAAATATTAAACACATGTAGGTGTCAGTAGGAAATCTGATAGTGAATTCTTAGTTTGAAAAATACTGTATAAAAGATGACCTGGAAAAAGGAGAACTAATAATTGAGTGTTTACTATGTCCCAGGCATCATTTTTTAAAATACTTTATAATTTCAGGGTAATGGTTACTGCTGGAGGAGAACAGGGAGAATATCATCAATTGAAACTATAATGTTTTATTCTTGGGGAAAAAAATCTGAAACAAGAATGGGAAAATATTAGAATTTATCTAAATAATGAGTACACATGTGCTCACTATATTCTCTGAAAATTACAGAAATATTTCATAACATTTTAAAAATATTACCATCAACAAGATAAGATACTTGCGTGTCTTGGAGAATCACACATAAACATTAATGTCTAATATCAATTTCATGAGTATGGAAACATTATTCACATATTTAAGTAGCTAATGTTTTTTTTTTGTAATCAAATTTTATTGTTATTTTTATTATTTTTTGTTCTTACAGGTTTATAAAGTTCTGGTCTCAGTGGGCAGGAGTGAGTGGTTTGTCTTCAGGAGATATGCAGAGTTTGATAAGCTTTACAATACTGTAAGTAATAGTTTATAAGGTTTTTTTTTTAAAACAAAACACCTAAGAAAACTCTAAAATAAGAGAGATTTTATTCGAATGATTAAATAATACTCATATATCAGACAAGCAGAAAAGGGTAACAGATTCTTCAAAAGTATTTGAACTTTGGAATTCTTACAAAAAAAGGTAGAGTCGGACTGTTGAGAAGTTTTAAATAAACTATTGAAGATATGACATGTGCAGCTTAAAATACATTTTATTGTCATAGAATATTAGAAATCCTTTCTACCTACCTCCCTAATAACTGTAATCATCATGTTATCTCTGAGTACCCAACACTTTCTTAGCTTTACTATTTTCTTCTGTTAGTTTTTTTTAATACATATGTAGCTGAACTTATTGTCTGTAGTTTTAAGTATTGCTTAATCAAAGGATATTGAGACAGTCTTTTTGACTATATTTGAAGTCACACTTTTGAGACAAAATAATAGCCCGTTAGAGTTTGTACATGAGAATATCTTCTGTAATTTTTCAGTGATCTTGTTTTTAAAACGGCTTATATTGGGGGCTGGGTGAGGAATGAATTGCTATCTCTATTGAAATTCTTGGCTACCATTATGATTAGCATTTTTGATAATTGTATAAATCTGACTGACTTATGAGGATACCTGGGTTATACTCAGGTAACAATAAAATAGTGGTAACAACACACGTATGCACTCACACAGGGTTTATATGAATTCTCAGAGAGATAAGATCAGATTTTGTTCAATGAACTACTAATAACTTAAAAGTTAAGATTTCATTTTGCACTTTACTTAAGAGATTATATAGGCCAGATTTACCTTCTAAACATGCTTCCCTTTGTAGAATTGTTTATAAGAGGGAGGAGTGTAGGGGATGTCATGTGAAAACTGAAGCATGTAGAGATATATGTGAGAGAGAAAAAAAAAAGCTTAGCATCCTTGCAACAGTTTCATGACTTAAATGACTATTGATTAATTAGGTGGAGTATTAATATTTGAGTATCTTTAAGCATAAAGGTAAAGTAGGAAAGTTTGTTTTGTTACCTTTCATTCTCTCTTTCCATAAAACTCCTCATCTTAAGGTTTTTGCAGAAAATTTTCCTTAACATGTAGTTTTTATTACCTATATCCCTCATTTTTCCTGTATTTCTTTCTTTTTTCATCTTTTTCTTATTTCCCCATTTTCTGTGTCTGCCTCTCTCATTTTATATAACTCCTTCCAATTCGCCTCCTGTAGTAAGGGGTGAAGAAAAAAAACGAGAGTGGTATCAGTTGCATTTTTTGAAACTACAGATGTGAGATTAAACCTGGCCTGGATTTCTCTAAGTTTGAAAATACAAATTCTTTCCCTATACTTCTTCTAGAATAAAAAACAAAAAATGTAGTTTTCAATCTATAAGCATTTTGTCGGTTTAAATGTGTTTTTCGACTGTCATTTACATTTTAAAACTTTTTTATGGAAATTGTTGAACACCTATAGAAATAGAGACTAGTGCAAATACAGAAAATAATATAATGTACCATCCAGCTTCAGTAATTACATGGCGATTCTTCTTTCATCTCTGTTCCTAGCTAGCCCACTATAATTTTGAAGCAAACTTATTCATCATATCATTTCATCTGTAAATGTTTTAGTATCATATCCAAAAAGATAAAGGTCCTTAAACATACACACACAATACCACCATCACATCTAAAACTAATGATAATGTCTTAGTATAAAATAACCCATCAGTGTTTGTGTGACTGGTTGATAAGTCTGTCAACTGTCTTTTAATTCCTAGGTTTCCCCTTCCACCTCTCTTATCTTTCCTTTACAGATATTTTGTTGAATAAACAGAGATATTTGTCTGCAGACTTTTCAGTCTGGATTTCGCTGATAGCATGCCCATGGTGTAGAGTGATTAATACGTTCTTCTATTCTATTTCCTGTCCATTGGTAGTTAGATATATAGTTTCTATGTGTGTGTATGTGGCTTTCTGACCTGAAGCTTACAATAAAAATAAGCATTAACCCATTTTTATGACTTTACTGCCCCAAATTTAAGTTCTTCAGGGCCAATTTCTTCCTTCTCTGGGGATAAACAAATCTGATCAATGTATTAGAATAATAATAAAGAGAAGGCTAAAGTAGAGAATATTGAAAGCAAAATTAGCCAGCTTTCATAGAAAACAATTGTCAATTTATTTATAGAGAGAATACAAAGGTCACCTCTCCCTTGAGGTAATGAATAGTAACATGGATTCATAACTTACACACCAGATTCTAATTTAAGCATTTAATATAATTTATTTCTTTTAAGCATCTCAACAAACCTATAAGAAAAGTACTTAAATTTTACAGGCAAGAAAACAGAGGCACAGAGATGTTAAGTAGCTTGTCTAAGCCTGTATTGGGACAATACTAGGATGATTAGACAGCCTGGTATTTTATTGATATAATTTACTATTGCACATTTGATCATGATATATTTAAAAGTATGTCTTATAATGAATTTTCTTGTTAATCAGATCGTATTTTGTTTTTTGTTTTATTTTTTAACTTTTTAAAAATTAAGTTTATTGGGGTAACATTGGTTAGTACAATTATATAATTTTTAGGTGTGCATTATAATTTGACATCTGTATATTATTGTGTGTTTACCACCCAAAGTCCAGTTTCCTTCAGCTAGATTGTAGTTTGTTTTGATGCATGCATAACTAGAAGACTTATAAAATTAAGTTCATATGATGTTATTTTTTTAAAATTCTAGTTAAAGAAACAGTTTCCGGCTATGGCCCTGAAGATTCCTGCCAAGCGAATATTTGGTGATAATTTTGATCCAGGTAAGCAATAACTTCATACAAGTCATAAATGATGGCTGAAGTTCGAAGATGAAGTTGACATATTCTTTGTACTGTACCGTGGCACAAAACTCTACAAAGCTAATTGATCTCATGCTCTATGAAAATAATGCCTCAGGAAGGTGCTTGCTGTGTGCCAGGCATTGTTTTAAAGACATTACATGTTTTAATTCAATCCTCACAACAACCCTTTGAGTTGGGTATTATTATGATTATCATCTCTATTTTAGGATAAGGAAACTGAGGTACAGTTAGGTTAATTAATTTGCCCAAGGTCACAACAGCTAGTAAATGTCAGATTTGGAAGTTAAATTTAAGCTGTCTGGCTTCAGGTAAATTTATCGATTATTAGGGATAATTTGAGGTGCTTTTCTAACCCTGAAGGACATTCTTTGTTACCCTGAGAAGCATTTATTAAACATATACTCTGTACACAGCACCCTGCAGCCCTCCGAATGGAGTACCAAGAAAATGTCCTATTGCTCACCCTTGGGAAGTGTAATGATACAAAGGATCTCAGGAACCTGGAGCCTGTATGTCTGAAGCCTCAAGCCTGGAACTTTTCACTAGAATCCAAGAAAGCAGTCTAGGTCACAAAAGACTACTTATAGACAGACATCTCCTTATCCACCAGAAATCCTATCAGAAAAGTCATCTGTCTGTGCCACAGGTGAATCCCAACAAGCCAGAGTGCTCTCCCTCCACTCCATCCTACCTCCTCAACTAATTTGCTTGTAGCTCTGTAACCCATTAAAACTGTGATTCCTTACATGTCTGCTTTCTTGGTCAAATTACTTATTTCGACTGCTTCCTCTCTATAACCTAACCTTGTACCATCACTTTCCCTCCCACACCTTTTCACTGGGTCATGTGGAATTCTACTCACAATGAACAAACTTTATCTTTTTCATATTTCTTTCACATTCTTGCTTTAATTAAAACTTAGTTTCTCGCCCCCCAGGCTGCTGGATGATCCCCTGTGGCCCTCTGTTCTTTTACATTTTACTCAAGATTGGTGAGGGTTCTAACTTCCCCTATTAATATGCAGAATTTTCACTTGAGTTTGTAATTACAAGGTAGCTTCTTTTACCTCTACTGCATTCATGAGGAAACTGGAGAGTTAGCAAGTATAGTTTTTAATGTAAACCTCACATATGCTTTATCGTCTGGTGGCATAAAGAATGCCCTTGGAGTTTTACAAGATACCTTCCTGAAAATTTTCAAGAATTTCTTAGTTGAACAAGAAAAAAAGTTCTAAGCGCATTTGGATCTTAGAGACCAGATCTAATTTGTATTTGTTCTTTTATATTTATACCTACATTTGAGAAATGGAAATAAACCTACATGACTGGAAACAATCCATAATTTTGGTGACAAACACTGTACGTTAAAACTTTATTGAGTAGAAATCATTTAACAAAACCAAAACTCACTGTTAATTTGAATGTTGTTGATAGGTTTTTATCAAGACGTTCATCATTTGAGACATTCTCTCAAATCTCCTGCTTTTTTAATTTTTAGAGTATACAAATGCTTCTCAACTTAGGATGGGTTAATGACCAGATAAACCCATCATAAATAGAAAACATCTTACGTCAAAAACGCATTTAACATAACTAACGTGCTGTGAACATCATAGCTTAGCCAAGCCTACCTCAGACATGTTCAGAACACTTACATTAACCTGCAGTTGGGCAAAATCATCTTGCTGCCACACCCCAGTGTAACAAGGGAATACTGTACTGCATGCCATGAGCCTGGGAAAAGATCAGAATTTAAACTTTAAAGTGTGGTTTCTACTGAGTTCTTAGCATTTTCACACCATTGTAAAGTTGAAAAATCCTAAGTCGAACCATTGTATGTCTGAGACCATCTGTGTTTCTTAAGAATTAGGGTTTAGGATGATGAATTTTGACCCGACCACAGTAAAAATAGTAATAACTAAAGATTATGCTGTTTCTATCTATCTACCAGGCATTCGCCTATAAACTTATGTGCACTGTCTCATTTAATCCTATAACAGGTATAAATATTGTTGTTATCTCCATTTTACAAGTAAGGATTCAAGTCTTAGAAAGGGTCAAGGTCAGTTAACTAGTAAGCTGCAGAAACAGGATATTTGAGTAATGTTTTCTAATTTCTAGAAACATTTGTGCTCCACGCTTCATTGCTAAACTGCTATTGCATGAGCCTCAACAGTCAAAACGCTTTGAAGATGCTGTACAGTTACTTGTTAGGAAAATGGTCCAGTGTATTTTTTTAATTAGTATGATATTTTTTCAGTCACCAATATCATACTGTTAATTTTCATTCGTTACCTGGTAGTACATGAGGAGTTAGACAAAGAAAATAACTCTCCAGGTTTTTTTAGAACCTAAAATAAGCATTTTTTTGGAGAATTTTCTTTTGGAAGATATGTTATCTGCTTTATTTTAATCCTATAGTCATTGGATTTATAAATTTTAAAATATGTATTTCTAAGTATTTGTTTTTTTTTTCTGTATCAAGAAATATGAATTAAGAAATAGCTTCTTAATCAGACATCACTATCTTGTACTTATCTCTTCTTATATAACTGCATTGATGATAATTAAATAGTCTGACATAAATAATCCTAACAGTTTATGTCTTTCTCAACAGATTTTATTAAACAGAGAAGAGCAGGACTGAATGAGTTCATTCAGAACTTAGTCAGGCATCCAGAACTTTACAGCCAGTAAGTGGTTTTCATTGTGTTCTAGAGAGGCACTGAAACCAAAGCTAAGAATATTGAAGAAGCTACTGATACAGATTTTATATGTTCCATGGAATGTTACTGTGATATATATCATAGATATGTCTATGACATATATATCTGATATATATATTTATGTTATATGTATATACATATATGTAGATGTGTTTGTAAAATCTTCCTCAAGCATTTTTCCGCTGGTATTAACTGCTCTTCTGACTATCAACTCAAGGCCCAAGTTATTTCCTTTTTCCTTTTGTGCTTGCATTAGTTTTGTAGATTAAACGTGAAAGGATTTTTCAGAGTACACTATTAAACATTTTGCTAATTGTTTGATGTTATATTTATCCATGTATTCAAAAAGCATTTATTAAGTACCTGCTATGTGAATTGGGAATATAAAGAAGAATGTTCATCATCCCTACCTTCTAGAGGCATAAGCTTCCAATCTAGTGGGAGAAACAGATATCTTAACAAATAATTAAAGCTAGGAAAATTTTATAGTAGAGGTGCTAGAAGGTAACAGAGAAGAATGTGGCCAGCTCCCTTGGTGAGATCATGGAAGGCTTCCTGGGACTTGAAGAAAAGTCATTCAAGGGAAAAAAAAAAAGGCAGGAAGAACATTCCAGGGAAAGAGAGCAATACATGTAAACAGAGTCTACCAGAAGCCCAGATCATTTAGGACACTTAAGTGTGACTGAAACACAGAGTAGGTTTTCAGAAAGGAGATGAAGCTTTGAAGGAGTTGGCAAGGGTCGGGCACACATGCCATACTTCTTGTTCTACCTTGGGCATTGTTCTCCTATCAAGAAGGCCTCCGGTCCTTCACACGGCATTCTAGGCAGCCACTTAACATGAAGGCACCTGCCCAGCCCTGATTTTGCCTTGTGCTAATGAGTTTAAAATCCTTCCGTAGACCAGCAGCTCAGGATGATGGCAAAAGGATGGGTCCTATCAGAAATACCTAGGTACATATAAATATATCCATGATTTGAAACATGTTTTCATTTTTTGAGTCTGGTAATTGGGTCATGGGTGTTCATTATATTTATTGTGATTTGTAATTTACATATGTGTTACCTTTTTTTGTATGTATAAAGTATTCTAAGAAGAAATAAAGAGGGTAAAGTAAAATATCTGGGGAGCTTTTCCACAGCTCACCTATCTGTGTAAATGTAAGCATTGCCTTAGGGACAGTCTTTTCAGAATCACAATGCTGAAGGACTATATTTTTGGCGAATGTTCTAAAAAAGATTTTTTCCTTAAATATAGTTCTTTATCCTTTGTATAGTTTGTTACAGTGGGCTTCTAGCATTCTGAGCTGGTCCTCTGAACTCCTTTTTTGAATTACTTAGAGTAATTTACTGAATTAGTAAAATGTTGGAATCGGACCTCCCATGACCAGAATCTTCTGCCCAGTGCTCTGAGTTTCTCTCGATGCTCCTAAGGACAGGGTCAGGGGTGGTCCAGCAGCTTGCGCCAGCTCCTGGATTAGCCGTTACGCTGAAGAACAGCTGCCTTTCCGTTCAGGGCCTCCAGTAGGTGACAGGGCGGCACGAAAATGGGGACAAACCTGGAACTCAGGGTTCCTGCATCTGATGTATTCCTCATCAAAGAGCCTTTATTATTTGACTCTCTGCATAATTTTTTTTAAACATTATCCCTTTTTCCTAGGACAAATTCAATGTTATTTTTAGCTTACAACTATCCTTCTAACCTTTCATTTTTTTTTCATATGCACTTGAAATTACTTCGAGTTGGCATATTGCTGGCTTATTTGAAATATAATTCATACATTGAGAGCTTCAATTAATTTCTTTCTCTGACAGAGCCTTGCATGGAATAAGTATAGAATATGTGGTGGTAGTGGTTATTATTTCTCCTGATATTTTGAATAGTGTTACACAGAACCTCTAACACTGTGTGTTAAATTCTAAATATTCATTCCGGATCTAGAAGAATAGTATTTTAAAGATATTACATTTGATATTAAAATTCAACTAAAAGCAATTTGATTGTTTTAATTTTAACATCCTACATAATACACAATTCTTAAATATATAGCCGAATGGATTTTTATGCACATATGCACTTTGTAATTACCACCGTTGGTAATTACCACCATTCAAGGTAGAGAACTTTTCCAGCACCCCAAAAACATATAGCCAAGATTTTTTTTAACTTCCTTTTAACTGACATTTTCTTCTTAATTAAAGTGACCTTTTGTATTTTCTAGATCTTACCTGTTGCTAACAAACCTTTGTTAATTTTCATATTCTTCATTTGAACATCAAACTATTTATAAAATAGTACAGATTTAAGAGAGCAAGAAGAAAAGCTAATCAGCAAGTTTTTTTTTTTTAATTATTTTATTTCATTTTTATTTATTTATTTTTTACACCTACAGCACCTGGTCTTCCTAGGTGGTCTCCTATCCAGGGCCGACCTGGATAGGAGGTACTAACCAGGCCCCACCGGGCTTAGACCCTGCTTAGCTTCCGAGATCAGATGAGATCAGATGAGATCGGGTGCATTCAGGTTGTCATGACGACAGGCCAGCAAGTGTATCTTGAACACCTACTGTATGCCTATTATTACTGTGTTAGAGAAATGCCTTTTGAAAATAGCTTTACTTCAATAGAGAAGAATTTACTTTTGAAACAACTTTAAGATTGATTTTAAAAATCATTAAAAAAATGGAATGAGATATGTTCATATTTCTCTAATATCTGTATAAGGTTTTCTGAGCATATTGGCAGTGAATGATGTATTACAAAGTAAAACTGACAAATTTGACTAATAAAAACGTTTGAACCCCCAAAATCCCAAGGGAAATTAAAAACCAAAAATATAGAAAAAATTTTCCATGGTAAAAAATGATAGATAAATACGCTTAATATAGAAAGAGCTCATGTAGATAATACACGCTTAAGACATCAAGAGAAATAGACAAAGTACATGAATGATTTACAAAAGATGAGACAGATGGCTGATTAATTACCAAAGAATATGAACATTTCCTTATCTGAGAAATGCAAATGGGAGCAAAAATGTCTTGTTTTAGCTTTATTGAAGCATAATATATATAGGAAAGAGCACAAATCATGACTATACAGCTTAACAAATTGTGAGAAAGTGAATACATCTGAGTTGCCACTTCCCCAACCAAGAAATGGAGCATTACTAGCACCCCTGAAGCACCTTGCATCTCATCTCAATCTCTATTCCTTCCCTCCTTCCCAAAGGTGATTATTCCCCCGATTTTTTGGCAGTATAGGTTAATGTGCCCTGTTTTTGAACATTATATAAATGAAATCATACAACACATATTCTCTATCTGGCTTATTTTCAGCCATGTGAGAGTCATCTGTGTTGCTGCATATAGCTGCAGTTTGTTCGTTTGCATTGCTATATAACGTCCCATTTGCGCATATACCTCAGTTTATCCAGTCCACTGCTGATGGACATTTGAGTTGTTTCCATTTTCTGACTGTAATGAATAATGTTTCTATTAACATATCTTTTCGTGTACCTGTGTGAGCATTTCTGTTGTATCTTGGAGTAAACTTCTGGGTTGTAAGCTGTCTGTATATATGTTTAGCCTTAGTGGATAATGTGAGATAGTTTTCCAAACTAATTGTACCAATTTACACTTCCACCATCAATGTATGAGATCACATTGCTCACGTTATCAACATTTAGTGTTGTTAGTCTTTTCAATTTTAGCCATTCGAGTGAGTGGGTAGTGGAATCTTATTGTTGCTTTAGTTTGTATTTCACTGCTTACTAATGAAATTGAATATCTTCTTTTTAAAATACTATTTTTCACTTATTAAGTTATCAGAGATGGTAATATGAACTTAACATTTTCATGCTAACCATGGCTAGAGAGTCTTTGGGTTGTTCATATACTGTAGGAGGATATAGTAATTGGTACGACCTCTTTGGAAATGAGCTTCAACTGTATTTAAGCCTGAAAATGGTTTATAATTCAGACCAAATATTTTTATTTTCAAAAATCTGTAGAGAAAGTCATACATGCAGTTCTCATGTTATGCACAAAGATTGTCAATTTCAACATCATAATAGTGAAGTTGGGTAGTTAAATATTGGAAGCCACCTATATGCCCTAAAGTGAAAGAATTGTTGAATAACTTTCAGTGTATCCATATATTATACAACATATATTTATCAAAAGTGATCGTTTACAAAGAGTTTAACAACTTAGCGAAATGCTTATGATGTAATTTGTAGGTAAAAAACATTAAAATAAAATATTTTAAATATAGTACGATCTTAACTGTAGAGAAAAAGACTGAAATAGAATATGCAAAATAAGGAGTAGCTGTCTCTGTATGCTAAGATTGAAGAAATTTTTTGAGGTAAAATTCACATAACAAAATTCATCATTTTAATTATTTTAAAGTATTCAGTTCATTGTGGGTTTTAGCATAGTTACAATGCTGTACAGCCATCATTACTATCTTATTCTATCTCCCTAAGTTTAATCTAACATTACTGTCACCCTAAAAAGAAAGTACACTTTCGAATTTCTCCTTTTCTTCACTCTTTGGCAACCACTAGTCTGCTTTCTGTCTTTATGGATTTGCCTATTCCGGACACTTCATGTAAGTGGAATCATGCAATATGAGACCTTTTCATTTTCCTTTGTTCATTTAGCATAATGTTTTTGAGTTTCATCCAAGTTGTAACGTGTACCAGTACCTCATTCCTTTTCATGGATGAATAATATTCCATTGTATGGATATATACCATATTTTGTTTGTCCCTTCATCATTTGATAGACTTTTGGGTTGTTTCCACTTTTGGGCTATTATGAGTAATGCTGCTAGGAACATTTGTGTATTAATTTGTTGTGTGGGCATCTGCTTCTCTTGGGTACATGCCTAGCGTGGAGTTGCTGGGTCATATAGTAATTAATTCTATGTTTAACTTTTGAAGGAACTGCCAAACTTTTCCACAGTGGCTGCACCATTTTATGTTCTCACCAGCCCCTCTCCCTTTTAAAAATTATTTTCATTTTTCTGAATTTCTTACCACGAATGTGTATTATTTATATTTAATTATTATGAACAGTTTTAGAACTCTTGCTTTTGTGACAACATGGATTGACCTTGAGGGATGTTGTACTACGTGAAATAAGTCAGATAAAGATAGATCCTGTATGCTCTCATGTATATGTGGAATCTAAAAAAAAACAAACAAAAACTCATAGATGCAGAGAAAAGATTGATAGTTGCCAGAGGCAGAAATTAATTATATCTCAAGAAAAAAAAAGAACAATTCAGGAGGAGGTACCTCAGATATATAAAGATTTAATCATTCCTCAGGAATGTCACTAGTCCATTCATGGCCTCTCTTTTAGCCCATTTTTTCTCTTGTTCTTTGATCTTCATACCCATTTCTTCATTCCCACTGTTGATACCCACTTTAATATGTTTGTTATTTGTCTGTGGATGTCTGCTTATTGCCTGTTGCTTTGTGTCTGTATTTACTATAAATACATATATGAATCTGTGCCGTAGTTCCTTATTTCTGATTGCTGGTTGGTATTCTCTTTGGGCTGTTACCATAGCTTGCTTACTCATTATCCAGGTGGTGTAAATGGCTGTTTTGCTTCTGATTCACTACTGTAGAGAATGTTTCAATGATTAGTTACATGTATTTGACTGAACGAACCTGTCTGTAATTTTTTCTGTGGTTTATTCATAGAACTGGATTTTCTGGGCCCAGGAAAAATGCATACATACTTTCACCAAGTATTGCCAGATTGCTTTTCAGAAAAATTGCCTCATTGTACATTTTCATCAGTAAAACATGAGAGTATATTTTTTTCCCTATATATCTACCACCTTTTGATATTATATCTTCCTAATTTTTGCCAGTCAGTGGATATAAAGTAGAACCTCATTATTGTTTTAATTTGTATTTCTTGGATTATTAGTGAATTTAGGCATCTTCATCAGTTTCCTTAATTTGAGTTTTCTGTGAACTTCCTGTTTATACCTTTGCCCATTTGTTTGTTGGATTCTCTATTTTTGAAAAATTAATTTGCTTTTTTTTATAATAATGAACATAGTGGGTTTTGTTTGGCTTTATTAATGTAAATGCTACTATAGTTATTTTTATTTTCATTTTAAAAGGGAGAAAAGCTGTAGAATGCTTTCAGAGTTATAATAAAGTTAATTTTTGTTTTTAGTCCAGATGTCAGAGCATTCCTTCAAATGGACAGTCCAAAACATCAGTCAGATCCATCTGAAGATGAGGATGAAAGAAGTACTCAGAAGGTAGTAAGAGGGATTGTATTTTTTTTAACAGAAAAAATACCATTCCCCAAAGATGAAATTATTGGCAATTTAGGACATTTACTTAAAATTTCATCCTTTGTAGGTTTTCTACTCTGTATAATACATAAAGACAAATGTGTACACCTCTTACTGATTACCATTTCTTATAAAATGTATAGAATGAGTACTTTTACAATAAAAATTAATACATATTTAATTAAAAGAAGTTTTGAAAATAGTAAGAAAGGAAATATTATCCATATTATTACCAACCAGACCTAGTAATTTTTAACATTTTAGTGATTTTCTTTCTAATCTTCTCAACATATAGGGATTTTTTAATTATTTCATTTTAATTTTGTAATTCTACTCTCCACTTTACATCATATTTTTTGGTCACTATATGTCTTCACCATACTTGAATAGTATATTTTTAAAAAATAAATTAACATATAAATGTAATGAATTTGTGCCTTAGTATGAAGTTATTTTCTACATTTACTTTAGAAAATTATGTGGGAAAGATAAATTACGATAATTTAAGTCAAAAGATTATTAATTAGCAATTTAAATTATAATTACAAATGAGATATAAATATAATACTTTTATAATTCAAAATTGATTATTAGTACTTGTTAAATATATACATGAAAATCAGATGTTGGGTTGAAGGGCATTTTTGTTTTTATAATGTCTTTTAATTTTGTCATGGTTCTGTTTTTGTAATTTAAAAGATAATATTACGAGTTGGACCATTAATGTCTCACAGCTAAAATCATCATTTGAAAATAGATATTTTTTTTGTGTGTGTGAGTACTGCAAAGTAGTAATGTTTCTATGGTGCCCCAAGAGGATTCTCAGTTAAAAGAACAAATTTAACTTTCTTATCTGTGACATGGTTGCTCCTGGGACAATGTAAAAGGATATTTTAATTTTATATCTGTGCAGCTTGTGAAAGGAGAAACAATAAATTGGAAAAACATTTGTAACAAATAAGGCCTAAGATGTAATAACATCTATATAAAAATCTCATACAAATGGATTTTTGAAAAGAATAATATTTAAGATCCCAATAGTTAAAAGGAGAAAGAGACTTGAAGAAATACTCATAATAAATAAATATGTGGGAAAATGTTCAACCTGATGCCAATAGTAAATGAAATTTTTAAATGAGAGTTTTTTTTTCTCTACCATATTAACAAGAAAGTAAAGTAAATAAAATAATACAGAATCGAGAAGGTAAGGTACAATGGGCACCCTTAGGCATTACTTAATGTTGTCATAATTTTATGCAACTCTTTTGGAAAGCAATTTGGCAATATATGTCAGACATGCAAATATTCATGTCACTTGGGAGTTGATGAAAAGAAATAATTCTTCACACAGAAAGATGTTCATTTTAATATGATTTATAATGAAGAATTAGAATCAAGTTGCCTATTCATCAAATAGTATTTGTCTCTATATTGTACATTTAAAAATATTTTTGAAGATGATATAGGTTAAGTTTTGACATACAAAATGAAATCAAGATAAAAAATTTTATACTCATATTTACAGTATGATTATAGTCAGTTTTTGACAGTTATTGCAAAAACTATGTGAGATTACTGTTAAATATTTATAAAATTATCTGTTGGCAAAGTTATGGATTTTTAATAAAGTCTTCTTCCTAGTACTTTACATATTTTCCAACTATGAGTATATATTTTTGAATGAAAAAGATGAAACTATTCAAAAATATTTCAAAGGATAAAAATCTATGTATCCATGATTTTTCATGTTTTGCTTGCTAATCATGTTGAGCCTACATAGATTTAGGTCATTTAGTGATTGTCTTGCTTTGCTATAGGAGATAGCTGATTTTGAAAGGACCAGATTGAGACAGATTCCTGGGTCTTGGCTCCTGTTCTGCTACTATTGGCTTTAGATCCAAATTTTGTTTTCTTTTTTTTTTTTTTTCATCCATAAAATCTGAAGCTTAGACTAGGGTCTCTTGCAGTATTAATATATGGGTAAAAAGATTTTTTTGGAAAAAGAGAAAGAGCCATACTTTGTCTTAGAGTTGTAACTATTTATTAAAGACTTTTAAGTGGGTAATTAAATGAAGTGAACAGCCAGAAAACATCCCAATAAGCACCTGGACCTACTCCTTATTTATACAGAGAAAAATTGAAGTCAAGAGAAGTCAAGAAACTAATGTTCTTGATTAGTGTTCACTCTGTTAAAGAATTGTACCTCATCCTCCATTTAGTGATTAGAGGTAATCTTTAAAAAGAGGTAGAATAAAATATTTATTTCTACCTTTTGGGTATTGAAAATTTATTACATGAAGATTTTTCCTGTAAATATATCATTAGGAAAAAAATTTGATTTATAAGTAGAAAGCTGGTGCCAGTGTTGTTTCATAAGAAATGTTTTACTTCAGAACTTTTCCCCTTTATTTCTAAAAATTGCTTGTATTCTGGAGATTATGTTTCAAATGAATTTTAAGTAGAACTATATATGACATATATCCCTAATAAGAAATTGCTTAGATAAAATTTGTTGGTTCTGATTAACTTAAAAAGTTTTTAAAAGCTTATTTCATATCTATAGCTAATATGAAGAATAATTGTATAAGACTCTAGTAAAAGTATACATATTTGAGATATATGTAACTAATTTAATTCTCTGAATATATAAAGAATTTCAGAGTGCATTTACGTGAAGCATAATGCTCTTACACATGGCTTTTATTTATGAAAAGTGCTCATTTTTAGCAAGTTCACTGGACTAATCTTTTGAGATTATAAGTTACACTTCTAGTTAATTATTGATGAACTAGAACCTTTACTAGTTAAATTACTTTATGGCATACTAGGTGAGTAAAGGTTTGCTTCTAAATTGTAACAGGGATTAAATTTACTATGTTAACAGTTGTAAAGAGAAAAACCTATCTAAAATGTTGATACGACTACAATGGTATAATTAGAAAGGAAAGCACTCTTGATTTTATGTATTTGCTTTAGAAATAGGTTTACCTCCCATCAAATTAAAACTTTCAATCCATCATTTTCAGTCTTCATCATCATATTATCATTTCCTATGTTCAATAAGCTATTATTTGAAAAATTGAAAAACAAAAGCCATTTTAACCAGTTTTTTAAATGTAAAAATTATTCTTCTTAAATTGCGGTTTCAATAGCCACCTCTTCCAGTTTGCGTCATCGTTTGCCACTTTGACCTTAATTTCTGCCTTGTTCTTTTCCTTACAACTACTCTTGAAATTAGTCATAAAAATGATTATATTTCCAAATAAGTCAATACATTTATTAAGAATTAGGACTTCAAGTTTCTTTAACATGGCAATACATCAAATATTTGGTACAATTAGGTATATTTTATTTGCAAAACATTCATCGACCATTGAAGCTTCAATATGAACAATAATTTTTTTTCTTCCCTACTTCAACAGCTACACTCTACCTCACAGAACATCAACCTGGGACCATCTGGAAATCCTCAGTAGGTTTGATTTGTTTTAAACAGTCCTTTCAGTTTTAGGAAGATCTTTTCTTGTGAATGTGCAGGTAGAATTATACTAGATTAACTGGAAGCCTATGAAATATAACCATAGTTACAGTGACTATAATACTGTCATATGCTTGCCTAATATACTGCTCTAGCTTTGCATTGCTTTAGTAGAGCTCTAAGGAGTTTTTAATCCACAAATTATTGATCAGGTTCTGCTATTTTGCCTTTGTCACTTTCTCTCTCTCTGTCTCTATCTCTGTCTTTCTCTCTGTCTCTCTCTCTCTCTCTCCCTTGTCTCTCCCCGCCTGCCACCCTGTGTGTGTATGTGTGTGTAAAATCAGTAGACTGTATTTCCCAGGAGACCCTATGTCCTGGGAGACACTTGGGAAGTGTTCTGACAAAGGCACCTGTGCAGGCCTAATTGATATTTTCCTGGTGCTCAGTGTCATTGTCATAACCCTACTTGTTAGCTAGCTTGTTCCAGAGTAGTCATGATGGATACTAGCCTATTAAAGGCTCTTCAACATCCTTTATGCAATTTCCCCCGTGGTCCTTTATTTATTTGATCCCAGGGGAAATAATTTGAGGAACACCGGAAGTAGTAAATATAGACTTGAGTGTCAGCTCCAGCGATTCACTGGAAGTGAATGCCAAGACCACTTCTTGGCTCGGTTTGAGGTGTGCCCTGACAGATTAGTGCTGTCTGCCATGGGTTAGAGAAGGAGTTATAGTGTTGCTATCCTGACTTACAATTATTTTTACAGCCTTATTGGACTAATTCTAAAGTATTCTATCTTTTATCCCAGGATACTACGCTTCCCTCACCCTTTTGGTCCACTTAAACAGTGAGTATAGACAGATAAGAGACATGGTCCAAGGATTGGGTCCTGGGACACTTCAGCGTTATAGCAAGGTGAGGGAGGAGCGAGTAAAGGAGACTAAAGGAAGGAGGAAAACGAGGAATTGGTGTCACACAATCAGGTGAACAAAGTGCTCAAAGAAGGAGTAATTAAATCTGTTAGTGTTGCTGAAAGGGCACATAAAATGAAGATTGAGAACTGACCTCTGGATTTGATAAGTCACTGGGGACCATTAGGAGCAGTTTCAGTGGTGTGGTGGGTGCGAAGACCCTGGCAGGAAAGGATTCAAGAGATAACTGGAGGAGAAGACAGCAAGTATGAATAATGAGTTTCGATCACTTACTGAAGAGTTTTTGCTGCCAAGGAAAGCAAAGAAGTGGGATGTTAACTGGAAGAGAAAGTTTGGTTTTGAGCATTCTTTTTGGTCAGCCAGCATAGCACTGAGTTGGTCAGGCAGCACAAAAAAACAAATTTGCTTTCAGTTAGAGTTTATCACCAATAGTTGACAGTGGGTCCTTGGGGATGGCCTCAGTGTGTTTACTATGAGGGCTTTGCGTATTTTTTCACTATTTAAAAAATGAGTTTAGTATCTCAGCATATCATTAAGGAACAAAATAACTAGTCTAAGGAGCAAGTTCTGAAGAAGAAGAGGAACATCTAAGCTTAGTTACGTATTTATTTCCCTAACCTTCACGTATTATTATTTAACCTAGACTTAGTGTTGCTCTTGTGTTGACTATTCCTTTCGATAATGAATTGAAGCAAATTTAGAATTTAAATGGAGTCATTCCACTCTCCCTTGTACAATTTAAGAATTCAGACTGTGTTGAAGGAAACAGTTCTTCCGGCTGCTTAATCTCAGCTTTCTGCTACCCTGTGCTTTTGCCTACGTCCAGCCAATGCCATTTTTACCTATAAGTTAATATAAATAAATCTTAGTATTCCTTCTGGATTTCCTACTTCTTGCTTTCTTATACTATCATTTATGAGAATAAGCAAAGATGTTTTTTTTCTGTAATGTACAATATCCCACTCACACACATCAAACACTGTGATGACTTTTTTCTCCATCAGAAAACTTTTAGTGACTTTACTAGCTATTTCAGCTAGTAACTTCCTTTTCAAAAGAATTACCAGGCTAGATAGTCCTTGGACTGTATCACCAATTGATATAACTATTCACCTTCCTCAATAACAAAATCGGTGAGGTTTATGTTTAATAAAATTGGATTAAACAGAAGCTACATTGAGTTCAAAGCTATATATATTGTACATAGTATCAGTCCTTTTCTCACAAGCAGGCTAATGAAGTTTCTCTTAACAAGGCTTAAATGAAGTTATAAATATCTAATCAGAAAGTAGATATTATTAGTATTTATTATTACCTATTTTATGTTAAAGACAAAATACTACCAGCATGAAAGCTGAAGTCTCCATGCTGAAGTGTTTTATACCCAACATTTACTTATTAAAGAATAAGATGCTAAGAAATTGTTTAAAAATTAACATCTTTTCAATTTCTAGGAGGCTGATTCTTGTTGTTGTTCATTTATTTCAGTGCTAAACCAACAGACTTTGATTTCTTAAAAGTTATTGGAAAAGGCAGCTTTGGCAAGGTAAGAGTGTTTTTATTTTCTCATTCAGTGAATAAGTACTTTAAGGAATAAGTACTTTTTGTACACGAGGCCACAGGGCCTGTTGGTAGGCACGATGTAGAGCTAAGGTGTTTTCTCTACTTTCAAAGTACTGACAGAATAGTTAGAAAGATGAGACATCTACTTAGATTCTAATGTAAGACTCATTCATTCAGCAAGTACTTGTCAAGACCTACTATGTGTCAAGCACCGTCCTGAGCCCTGGTTAGATTATATTGAACAAAACTGACATGGTTACTACCTTCGTGATGCTTATAACCTAGTGAGGGAAATAGTCAATTAAAAATATGCAGTCAGATAAATAATTGTAAGTAGTATTGGGGCTGTCATGCCCCAATGAAGAACAGAGTGAAGTGACAGAGGAATGTAGTCAGTGGGGACAAAATCCCTACTTAGATGGGTTGGTCAGAAACGACTTCTTCAAAGAGGTGCTGTTTAAGCTAAGGCTGAAAAGGCAAAAATGAGCAGCTGTGTAAATATTAGTTGGGGAAAGAAAGGGCTGTGTAAAGACCCTGCTTCTCCTCTAAAATGAGTGTCAGATGAATCACTTAACTTGACAGTGTGGCCATACCAAGGAAGGAGAATCACTTAAGGCCAGAAGTGTCGTAGATGGAGTTATCACAGTTATCAAATATACTTAAGTGCTTTTTTGCTTTATACTTCAATCTGTAGTAAAAATAAACATTTATGTGCTTAATTCACTTTGCTCTATTCATAGCTTTTGATATCTCTGGTTTGTTTTCTGTGTTGCCTGGTTACTAGAAACTGGGCCCCTGCGGTTAACCCCGTGTGTGTTTATTAATTCAGCAAATGCATGTTGACCACCTGCTACATACTGGGCAATAGAAAGCTAGAAATGGGTCCTGCTCTCAAAATGCTCACAACCCACTGAGGTGTTAGAGATACTCTGTCATTAATAACAAGAAGCACCATCTTTTGAGGAACTTCATGTTTAGACCTAGAGTCTACCGAAGTTGGTTCTTGCACACAGTATAAAGTCTAGGGTCACAGTTCATCTTCTTCCCCAGGGGTAGCCAGCTGATCCCAGCTTAGAGAAAAGTATTCTTTCACTGCTGCTCTCCAGGAACCTTATATAACCAGTGTCCATGGAAGCATGGATCCACTCCTAGATCTTCTGTTTTATATTTGTTTCTGCATTCTATATTTTGTTTCATTAGGCTGTCTGTTTTTGCCCCTGTAGCGCATTGTCTTGACAAATGTGGCTTGATAGTCAGCAGAGCAAGTCCTCCCTCCCTGTTCTTCAAGAGGTTATGCTTAGCCCTTTGCATATCTGTGGAAGTTTTAGAATTAGCATGTCAATTTCCACAAGATTCTGTTGTATTTTGGTTGGGATTACACTGAATCGAAATCAATTTGGAGAGAACTGCCATCTTCATGTCATTGAGTCTTCCAGTTCATGACCATGACATATCCCTTTGTTAATTTAGTTCCTCTTTAATTTTTCTCAATATCGTTTTATAGCGTTTTTTGTAAAGTTTTTACAAATCTTTGATTGGATTTATTCTTACGTGTTTTGTCTTTTATGCCATTTGAAAATTAGTGTTAATTACTGAAGCTCAATGTATGCACTACCTGTGACACATTGGTTCTACTTCTAGCTACATATTTAACAGAAATGCATGCACATGTGCACTAGGAAATGCATAGGCCAGAATATTTATAGCATCGCTATTCATAAACAATCTAAATGTCTATCAACAAAAGAGTAGATTAAATTATGTAATGCAGTATTCTACACAGCAAGAAAAATGCAAAAACTATTACTATATACCACAACATGAATTCATATTAGATAATTCAGAGTGAAAGATGTCAGACAGACATCTTTTTTATATGATTCTAATTACATAAAATTCAAAAATGTTAAATTTTACCTTTGTTATTCAAGTTGAGATATTTACCTATGAGGAAGACAGGGGTGAGTAATTTCTGGAATGGGATAAAAGGGGGGCTGCAGGATACCAACAGGGTTTTTACTTTTTGACCTGGTAGTGGTTACATAGTGTGTTCATTTTGTAATAATTTACTGAACTGTAATGACTGGTGAGTTATTCTACTTACATGTTATGTTTAATAAAAATTTAAAGCCTTGCAAAATGGTTAGAAACCAACAAAGTGCAACAAAGCAAGTAAAGCAGAGTACACCAAAAGAAGGAAAAGCAAATAGAAATGCAAATCCACAGTGTGTTTGCAAAAGAAAAATATCAAAGGAAAAGTGATTTATAGAAATAAATTTAGTAGTTTTCAGTTTTTAAGACAAACATTATATTATCTAAGTCCCTTGTGGACTTTCTCTTTATAAAATTTAAGTATTGATTTATTGATAAGTGAATTAGTCCTATCAAAATATTAAAATTTCTAATAGTATGACAATATTTAACTACAACAGGTTCTTCTTGCAAAACGGAAACTGGATGGGAAATTTTATGCCGTGAAAGTGTTACAAAAAAAAATAGTTCTCAACAGAAAAGAGGTAAAGTAAAATAGCTTTGTTTCTCCTAAACCCCTTTTCTCAATTAACAGAATTGTTTTCTGGTATATGATCCAAGTTGATTCTTTACCTTTTTTTACAGCAAAAACATATTATGGCTGAACGTAATGTGCTCTTGAAAAATGTGAAACATCCATTTTTGGTTGGATTACATTATTCTTTCCAGACAACTGAAAAGCTTTACTTTGTTCTGGATTTTGTTAATGGAGGGGAGGTGAGTTTTATAATTAGTTTTCTAATATTGATATTGTTTAGAAAAAATAAAGTCAGTGTTTTTCTTAAAAGTTTTTGGAAGGCTAGTTCAGCATCAACAGCTATTTGTTGAGTAGCAACAGTATTTAAGATGCTGACTAATAAACACAATGCACGACATGGAGCAGTGTTTAACAATGGGCTCTTTTCTTAATCAGCTTATGGTATAGATTAGACAGTTCATAAAAAAAACCTAAATATGTAATTTTATAATTGTTAGAGCTGTGTTTGAACCTGATCATGTCATTCAGTAAGAAGTTTTTTTTCAAAGAGTTGTATGAAATCATGTCAATTAAAAAGTATGAATTTGGGTTTCAGTTAAAATGTATGAATTAAGGACTATAGAGTAGATATCTCCTGTTTATGTTTTAGGTTTTCATTGTATTTCTCTGTTTTTTTTTTTTAATTCATTTCTATCTGCTGTTTTTCTCCTGGAATTTCCTTTTATATAAAGGTTTAGCAATGGCAAAAAAAAAAAAAAAAAAAAAAAAACAACCTTAGTATAAAGCTACAGCCTTCATGTGCAGTTCTGTCACTGACCTATATATCAAGAATAATATACTAAAGCATTAGAATAAAACATGATTCATAATTTAGATAACCATCGTTTCAATAATTGCACAAAGATATTACTCTAGCCTGTCATTTTCTAAAATGTGCGAACTATTAATCAAATGAGATGATCCTCTAATAAAGTATTCTGCAGTGAAGTCAGTTTGGAAAATGTTTCATGTTACATCCCATTGGTAATTAACATTATGTTTCTGGTGATTCTTAATATGTTTCAGCGTATTAGAGACTTTGAGAAGTTTTACCTTAAACAAAGCCAGGATTTCTTTTAAAATTTCTTATCACATAGTCCCCTTTTCTGTTTGAACCAAATCTGTTAATAATTTTCCCCAAAACTCAAAGGAATATTGAAATACATTTTGGAAAATGCTGCTGTTATGATAATAATCACAGTAATAGCTAACACGTATCCAGTACACTGCTAGGCCCAGCACTCTGGCTCTTTGTAGGTATCATTTTATCTTCACAACAGTTTTATTATATAAGACAAAGAAACTGAGGCACAGAGAAGCTAGGTAACCTGCTCTCAGGTCATATGGTAGGTAAATACTGGAGCCAGGAGTTGAACTCAGGCAGTCTGAGTCCGGGATCTAGGCAGCTGACTTCTCCCTAGTCCTCTCTTCTCAGTCCTCACATCATTCTAATTTGTTTCATCTCTGACTTGTGAATATCTCTAAAAATTTGTTTTAACTGACAGATACTGTCATATTTTTATAAAGGAATCTTTATTCCCTCATCCCAGAACAGAAAGAGAGAGGGAAAGAATATTTAAATCTTACTGCAGCACACTTAACTAGAATAAAGGAACTAAAAGGAAGACTAGTTTCTCTTCCTTAAACCTGAAAGGTGACCAGACACACCCAGATCATTTGGGGGAGATATAAAGAGAATCATTATTCAACCCCCTACATGTATGAAAAAATGCCTTATGACTCTTCAGTATAGAAGTAAGATTATGAATCCCGCAGGCACCTCGACTCAGTGATGTAGATGACCCCACGTTTTCCCTACCATTCAGGTTGTCATTTTATTTCATGCATGCGTGAGTGCTAACATATAATGAGAATTTATTGAGGGCCTGGAACTTTGTAATTATTTTACATGTGTTATTTCAGTTCATCGTCACAATTCTTTGAGATAAACACTAGTACCCATTTTATAGATAAGGAAATTAAAGCTCAGAGAGGTTAAGTAACTTTGTCAATGTCACAGTGTTCTAGCGAGTGTTAAACCTTGGATTTAACCTAGATGTAAGTACCACTCTGTGTCTTTGAAATGTCATGTGAGACATCTAACTACAGATGATCCTACAGCAGATTTCCTGCTTCATCTGTGATTTCTTCATGCTGTTTAGGACTTTGCTTCTGTGACTTTTTTACACAGTGACTGTTCATTACTGAGTAGCAAAGGTGGAAAGAGGTAGGCTTGTCTTCTAAAAAGACATACTTGGCTAAGATGATGGGAAAAAAATAGAATATTGGGGAGGGTGGAGGAGAAGTTGAAAAAGCAATAGATATAAAAGGAATAAAGACCAAGAGAAAGAATAGGAAAAAAGAGATGGAAGGAATGTGATTTCATTATGTGTTTCCTATTATTTTCCCCCAATATTCACATTTACATTTTAACCTTGACACGTGATATTAATTATTGTATATTACTACATATTTGTTTTGGAGCCAGTTAGAGTATAATCAAATAAGTCTTATGCTGAGCATATAAACAAGCCTTCTGAGCCTCAGCTTTCTCATTAATTTTCTACCTCAAAACAGTTAGGTGTATTAAATAATACAATCATATAAAGTCTAGCATTGTGCCTTTGATGCAGTAGGCAGTGTTAGCTATGATTATAGAGGAGGGTCTCTCCACGATGGAAGGAAACCTAAAGGAGGGATCATTGTCATAGAAGCCAAGGGACTTAGAGTAGGTTGAGCAAACTTCACCTAATGGCTAAAGGACAGGTTGTAAGAAGTAAATTAAGAATTAGAAAGTGGAAGAAGTGAACTGGAGAGTCCAGGTGCCGCTTAGCTCCAGCCATTTGCTACCAAAATTGGAATTTAGGCTTAATGGGGTAGAACTGTCCCTTTTTTTTCTTTTTTCTGAAGATACCAAATTTAGATTTTTCTAAAAACAGTATTTGTTTCAAACAAATTATATCTGTGGTTTATATTCAGTGTGCCAGCCACTAGTTTCCAATCTCTGAATAATGTTTGATTTTTTTTTTTCCAAAGGAAAGAACAGTCAAAATATGTTCAGTAAGATACTGTAACTACAATACCAATATCAAGATCATTGCTCTTCATCGATGATCTTTTATCAGAGTGGTTTTCCACAGTGGCGAGGACACTGCCACATTGAGGACTGAGGTGCAAATGAGAGATGAGTAAGTTAGCGAGGGGTAGAGAGAGAGGTGTGGTTGAAGAGAGACCGTGATCGCTAGGTCGGGACACAGACAAGGGAGAGTCACAGTTATGTGCTGTGGTGCTTTTAATCTCACGTTCAGAGTAACACAAACAATTTTATTTTTGTGTTATAGAATGTATTTGTTTCACTTTATGCATGAATGATCTTAATATTATTTTTTTTTCCCATGTTATAGCTGTTTTTTCACTTACAAAGAGAACGGTCCTTTCCTGAACACAGAGCTAGGTTTTATGCTGCTGAAATTGCCAGTGCTTTGGGTTACTTGCACTCCATCAAAATAGTGTACAGGTAAGTTTTTAAAATATTACTTGTAAAAAATAAGTGAATAAGTAAATAAAATATAACTTGTGAAAATGTCTTTGTATTATTTTATTTCAGTTAATATTCAGTTTTGTTTTTCTTTTTTGTTTTTCTTTTTTTCTTTTTTAATTTGATAGAGACTTGAAACCAGAAAATATTCTTTTGGATTCAGTAGTAAGTATTGTCATTTAAAAATCTACTAGTTCTCAATTTTTATTGTTATGCTTAGTGGAAAAAAGGTCAGCCTCAAAGGTTCCACACTGAATGATTCCACTCATACAGACAAAACCATAGGGATGGAGAAGAGATTAGTGGTCTCAAGGGCACAGGGATCAAGGGGGTAGGAGAGTGTAAAGATAAAGGGGTTACATGAGAGGGGATCCTTTGTTTCTTTGGGATGTTGGACAGCCCTCTGTCTTGATTGTGGTGGTAGTTTCACCAATCTGTACATCTCTATTGCATAGAACTACACATAATTACACATGCATGTATATGTGTGCAAAATAGTGAAAACTGAATAAAATATATTGTACCATGTCATGTTCCTGATTTTGATATTATAGTACAATTTTATAAGATGTCAGCATTAGGGAAAACTGGGTACATGGGGAGTACATGGAATTCTGTGTATAATTTTTGTAGTTTCTTTGGGTCTATAATTATTTTAAAATAGAATGGTTTATAAAATTGCCAATTTATGTCCATGCGTTGTTTTATCTTACTGCCCCTTTGCTTCTCAGGGACATGTTGTCTTGACAGATTTTGGGCTTTGTAAAGAAGGAATTGCTATTTCTGACACCACGACAACATTTTGTGGAACACCAGAGGTAAGAAGTATGTCTCATTGCCATTCACATAATCATGTATAATGAATGCAAAAATGAATCACAAATTGTATATACAAAATTTAAAATCAGAAAAAAAAACCTATCAATCATATTAGCTTCTAGCCAGTCGGAAATATCTGATAATCATTCTTTCTGAATATTTAAAGTTTATTGATAGTTATGATTTTTAACTGTACATGTGAGATACCACAGATAACCCAACAAAGATGTGTTATGCTTGTTTTTAATGTTAATAATTTACCTTAGACTTCTTTAATTATTCTATGATATTTCTAATCCTTTAAAAAAAATCACAAACCAGTGATGAAATTGTACTAACATTGTGGTAATGTTTACACAACTCTATAAATATACAAATAGCCACTGAATTGTACACTTTAAATGGGTGAATTGTATGGTGTGTGAATATCTTAATAAAGCTTTTTTAAAAATAAAAAGCTAATGGAAATAGGGAAAAAGGTTGACATTGCCTATATTTAGGTGGCAGCCTTAGTGGTTTCTATTACATTTTTCTGTATGGTTAAAATATTTCATAAAAAGTGTTTATTTAACAGAAGAAAATAAAGCAGTGGATATTGGCGGGGGTGGGGCACAAATCATAATTTATTAACCCAACATTCCCATTTTTTAATCATGTTAGCTAGCAGAAAATTTATCTTTCTGTTTGAGACAATAATAATCCTTATGATTTATGTTAAAGGCTTGTTATTCACACACACACACACACTTTGAGTTTATTTTAAACTGTCCTAATTTTAATGTATTTATAGTGATCTTAGGGCTAGATAGTATTTTATCATTATTGTAGAGTAATGGCAAATATTGTTAAAAATGTATGACAAATATTGAAAAAATGGCTCACATGAGATTTCTAATTAGGATCAGAAACTTAAGTAACATAAATAAGTAACAACATTTACTTTAAAATGTAATTTTTTCTTTCTTTCTGTAATCTAACCCTAGCTCTTGTACATAATAGTAACTCTTCTATTTTAGTGTATATATGAAGAAACATTTTTTTGTGAATATATATTGATTTTATAGCTAACAAAAATTTTAAGACATGGTTTTTAGAAAGGAAACAAAGTTTTTTTGGTCATCTAAATCTAAATTTGATCAGAAATTATTAAATCTTTTTTATTTATTTTGCCATTCTTTAGATCACATAGAAAAAGCTTAAGAAATTATTTCCTTATTTCATATGGGAAGAGAAAATATATATTTTGGAATCTAAAATTCAAATTTACTATTTTGTATGTGTGAAATGGTGATGAGTTTTTTATAAGTTATAATAATATATAATATTATGTCTAATAACATACAATATTTTTGTATAATATATTCACTGAAAAGGAAAAAATGGTTATAATTGTCACCTTAGAATTCATTCTTCAAGAGAAACAGTTATGAGTAGTGACCAGAGGAATTTCTAAAATAAATTAATCTTGTGAAAGACTTCCTCTCACCCCAAAATACCAATTTTACCTACAGACTGTACATTTGCTGTCCTCTTCTGTTTCTCTTAACTGCATCACAGTTTGTGGGGGAGATATTTGAATATGTGTACTTTGAAAAATGTCCCAGTTGATGCTGAGGAACCATAGGTATAGAATGAGAATACCCAACCATTTGAAAATCTAGATATTATGTTTTTAGTACAATAGTAACATGTAAAATTAGATAAATTTCTCAGTTATTCCTAAATTTTATCTTGAATTGGTTATTGAATTGCTCTAATATTTAATTTTTTTCTGTAGTACCTTGCACCTGAAGTAATCAGAAAACAGCCCTATGACAATACCGTGGATTGGTGGTGCCTTGGTGCGGTTCTGTATGAAATGCTGTACGGATTGGTACGCTCTTCTACTCTTATTATTATTCCAATAATTATAATTGATTTGAGTTTTCTCTCTTATCTCTTTTACTAATCATGTGGACTCATAGATAACACTAAGAGAGCGGTAGTACCCTGGTTAAATGAATCCAAAACCACATTAGGGATCTGCAAAAAAGAAAACTTTTCGTTTTATTGTTAATTTTTTAATATAATTATTTCTCTTTCATAATAATCACTTTAGGTTTTCTCATCCCATTCACATTTTAAAAGAATAGACACCTAGTTTTAACATTAAAATTATCCACTTTTAATTCAGTTTATCACAGTCATCATTCTGCCTGATTTCAAAGAAATGGGAAGAAAAAATAATTTTGTATTTGCATTTGTAATGCCTTTTGATTTTCACCTTGTATTTTGTTTTTGTAGGCTTTAGTTAATATACTGATACTACACTCTCACCATCACTGGGAACTTTCAATTCTCTTCACCAAAACATCATCTTAAAGATTCCATTGGAAAGAATTGATGTTTGTTACCTCATCAGTTTCCCCAGTTTTTATTAAAGACATAGAAGGCCAGCCAGAGCTTCTGATTAGCATGAGTAAAGTTGTTTTCCTACATTGAGTTAATATCATTCCAACCAAAGCAAACAATTTAGGCATTTTAATTAGTTTACATATCTTCATAGGAATAATGTATGTTTTTCTTTAGGCTTTTTGAAATACTCAGAATAGTTTCTAGACTCTCTTTGAGTGTCCAGCTGCCTCAGGCTGGGAACCACCCTCTCATCCACAGTGGAGCTGCCCCCAGCAAGCCAAATAACACCGGCAAACTTCTGGGGCCCTCAGCACTGTCTCTTCTTTGCCTCTGATGGAGGTCTGCTTGTGAAGAGATGTAGTTTCTGGTTATGCTGGTGACTTAGAACACCTGATAACCACTTTATACCTTACTTTCTTTAGGTGTTGGGTATTTGCTCTCCTGATATTTCCAGATCCTTTGACTTTAGAGGACTTTGAAAGTATAAAATATCATATATAAAATTCAGTTGATTCTAAAGGGAGCATCCATCAATGAGACTTACATTAACTATTTAAAAATGAAGTTAGATTTTAAAAAGTAAAAAAAAAACAAAACGTTTTTTCTTTCCTATAAAAAAGAAAAGTGACTAGCCTGTAACTCCCTTAACTTTGAAAATTATTTTTACTTTAAAACTTTTAACTCGATGTTTAACTGACTAATGCCATGTTGAGTGAGAGTAGAATTTTAATTTTGCAGAGTACACTCATAATGCTGTCACTGACAGTACTTAGGACGACATAGTATCTTCAGATCTCCATCTCTACTAGAAATCAGTCTTAGTTTATTCTCAAGAATCAAGACATCATGTAATGTTGCATCAGTGTTGGATCTCTGTTTCCAATAATTCTATCATTGCGCCTGTGATGTGGTCAGTAGTTATCTTCTCTACAAGGTGTTATTGAACAGACTGACCCTAATTTATTCAGTGAACATGTAATAAGCTCTTGGGTTTTAGAATCACCTCCTCATCACGAGGCCACACTGCCAGTATGCACGCACTCAAAGAGGCCTGCACATCTCTGCAGTTGTTCAGACCCAGTCTGCTTCCTGTAGATCAAAGCCAAATCCAAGTATTTTAATCTAAACATCTTGGCATAGTTTAGTTTACACTGTCTTTATTTTGCTTTTTTTCCCCCAGCCTCCTTTTTATTGCCGAGATGTTGCTGAAATGTATGACAATATTCTTCACAAGCCCCTAAATTTGAGGCCAGGAGTGAGCCTTACAGCCTGGTCCATTCTGGAAGAACTCCTAGAAAAAGACAGGCAAAATCGACTTGGTGCCAAAGAAGACTTTGTATGTATATCTTTCCCAGTACCCACTTTATTTAAGCTTGTTTATAATTTGAAGATAAAGCCTTATTTTATGTTGTATTTAATGGGATGAATACAGCTCTTAAGAAGAGCACCCAACAATTTTCACCAGTGTTTATGTATGGAACTGTACAGTTTAAAGCACTCGCACATTTTTTTTTCACTTGATCTCTATAACAGTTTGATCCTCTCCTCTCCATCCCTCACATCCAGCTTTCACACTCTTTATTTATTCGATTTTTTATTAGAATTTTTCCTCCTCTCCCTCCTTTTTAAAAATGTGTGGCATATGTTTTTTTTGATTACCTAAACTTTCAGATCATTTTGTTTAACAAGAATTTAAGTGCTTCCTGGCTGCATGAGGTAATGCCTTTTGCTTTGAACTAACATTAAATCACTTTTTTTTTCTGAGAATTTGGAGACACCTCCTTGAGATAATTATGGAATCTGCAGGTTTTTTTTTTTTTTTTTAAATCAGGGTAATTAAATTTCTAGTGTAGTTACTAGTGTTATGTTACTCTGTTAGTAAATTCACAAACTGTTGAGGAACATAAACTTTTAAATTCAATTAAATTTCCCAGAAATACTCAGTGGCTGTTTATCAATCTTGAACTTGAGCTGGGAATGATAAACTTTTCTGCTACTGATTTTTCTCTCCTACACTCCCCAGTCCATCAGGTAGCCCTGTCATCTGTTCTCCATCTGTCTGGGATTCCACAGTCCCTTGTTTCAGTCAGTCTTGCTTCTATTTCACACCTCCTTGCCCTTCGGTGCTTTTATTGATTTCATTGATAGAAATTGCAGCCATGGAAAAATCCAGTCGTCATCTCCGGGGCTGCTTAACAGAGCTGAAGAAAGTTGCATAACTGGGCTGAAAAGGGTTCTCAGACCCAATTCCGCCGCATGTGTGAGTGTGTGTGTGTGTAGGCTTCTCCACACCAACAAGCTAAATTTCAGACACTGGCAGCGTCTGACAATTCATCTTAATTCTGACACTGTCCACCTGAAGAAGGAATTAGATTCCGCAGGTGAAGGGCTTAGTCCCACAAGACCACTTTTTACTTCAGACACCAGTCAAAAGCCCAGGTTATTACCTGTGCTTCTGATAGACCAGCTACATATCAGAGGTTCCCCACGACCCCCTTCTTGGGTTTGATTAATTTGCTAGAACAACTCACAGAACTCAAAACCCGTTTACTTAATATAATACTGATATACTGCAAAGGATATTAAAGGATACAGATCAACACCCAGATGAAGAGATACAGAGGGCGAGGTCCCAAACAAAGGAGCTTCTGTCCTCATGGAGCTTGAGGCCTGGCACAATGACACATGGAAGCATTCTGGTTCTCCAGCATGGGCCGATGAGATGTCTTTTTGGCTTTTTATGGAGACTCCATTATGTAGCCATGATTGACTGAGTTATTGGCCATCGGTGATTGATTCAACCTCCAGCTTCTTTCCCTTCACCAGAGGCTTGGAAGGAGGTTTGGGACTGAAATTTTTAACTCTAATCACAAAGTTGTTTCTCCTGGGAACCAGCCTCCATCCTTGGCTGGGGTCCAAAAGTTACCTCATTAACATAAAAAGAGACACCAGAGTTGCTGTCATCACTTAGGAAATTCCAAGGGGTTTGGGAACTGTCAGAAAATGACGAAGTATGTATTTCATATTATAAATCACAGTATCACGTGGGCACATTGGGAGCACTGTGACGTCATAGCCATTAACGTCTCGTGCTTCACCACCTCCTGGTGGTGCCCCTGGGTTTCTCCAGCTTTCTCTCTTCCTCTCTGTGTGAACTATTTCAGACCTTCTCTCCAGGTTTCCAGATTTCTTTTCTTCTTCACTTTTAGCAGATAATCTTGCCTTCTATTATATAGTTTCGGAAAATAGAGTCAGCAGAGCAGAACTAACTGAGCTTCTTGCTGTCAAGTTTGCGGACCTACATGCATCTGCTCCTGTTGTTACCTTCTTCCTGTTACGGTAGAAAAGGTCAGTTTCTACCTGTGCTGGATTCCAGCCCCTCACAGGGCATCATTTACAAGCTTTTTTGTGCACAGATAACTGCTCACTTTTGTTCTAGTTTCTTCCACTCAGTTAATTAAACATTGTCAAGTCTCCCACTTCTTAAGACAAACAAAAAAACCTTCAATCCTGCTATCCTGCAGGGTAATTCTCTCTTGAAATTTCCCTTCATAGTCAAACTTGTTGAAAGTTTCTATATGTATTCTCTTTTTCCCAATTCTCATTTCTCAGTTTACCATAAAATAGCTACTAGAACTGCTGAGTACTTCTATTCCTCAGCTTGCACTGTCAGCAGCATTTAAATTTCCAACACTCTTTTGTTCTCTAGGCTTCTGCAAGAGCACACATTCATCTTGTGCTTTTCTCTCTCGATTTCTAGGCCCTCCTCTGTAATCTGTGCGAGCTCCCTACTTTAGCCTGACTGTTAAGTATTGCAGTTCCTTGTAGTTGTCCTAAAACCGTCTTTCCTTCTGTTTGCTCTCATTTGAACAGTGTCCCTTGGCCCTGTGGCTTTGGTTACCAATGTGTGTTTGTCTCACACGTTTTTATCTTCAGTCCACACCTCTTATCTGAACTCTGAGTTCATATAATACTTGCCTGTTCAACACCACCCCTTGGATTTTCTGAGAGTACCGCAAACACAGTATCTTCTAAATCGACCTCCTGCTATCTTCCTTCTGTGATTCTTAGGTCAGAAATCTGAGTCATTTTTTAAAAACATTCATGTATTTATTTATTGGCATTTTTGTTAAGAAGATACGTGTAAAAAAATTTAAAGAATTTTTCAGAGTACAAAGTGAAAAATATAGCTTTCCACCCCAGATCCCTATCTCATTCTCCAGAAGTCATCACTATCAATATTTTTTTCTATTTTTTTATCCTTTCAGCAAATACCCATAGTACTCATCTCCTCCCCACCAACTTTTTTTACACAAATGGGAGCACAATATACTTTTTTCTGTACTTGTTTTTATCTGTCTTTCAATATCAGTATTCTCTATGACTATAAATTTAATATATTAAATAATTAAATCAAACTTTTTCCTAATACTGCTTTCAAACATTTTTTATTAAACTTATTGGAGTAACATTGGTTAATAAGATTATAGAAGTTTCAAGTGTGCAGTTCTATGATACATCATCTGTATATTGCATTGTGTGCTCACCACCCAAAGTTCTGTCACTATATTCTTGATCCCCTTTAACCTTCTTAACCTCCCCCATCCGCCTTTCCCTCTGGTACCCACCGTACTGTTGTCTGTGGCTATGAGTTTTTGTTTGTTCATTTGTTGCTTTCTGTTTTATATCCCACTTGTTAGTGAAATCATATGGTTCTTGTCATTTTTCATCTGACTTATTTCACTTAGCGTGATCATGCGAGTCATTGTTGACTCTTCTTTCTTCCTTACTTCCATATTCACCAGACACCCAGGTCTTGGTGTGTCTGCCTCAATCTTTCCTGTATCCAGACGCTTCTCTCTATGCCCACTGTTACTGCTCTTCTCCTAACACTCTCATTTCGTTTGGCCACAGCAGTAGCTGTTTTTCCTTTATCTGGTTATGACTCTCCAGTCTATTCTCCCTTTGCAGTCCGAGTGGTCTTAAGAAACAAACCCAGGACACCACACATCTGTGACATTCTTCAACCTAAAACTCCTCAATGGCTGCCTATAACCCTAGAGTAAAATCCAAAATTCCTAATACAGGCCCATATGACATGGCACTTTTACCTCTTGAGCCTCACCTTGTGTGACAGTCCCCTCCTTCCCTGTACTACAACCATACTGGACTCATTTTCTTGACCAAACTAACCTCTTTGCCACCTCAGGGCCTTCGTATTCTACCTGGAATATTCTTCCCTCATTTTTTAAAAAAAATTTGGGGAGTAAAATTTATTAATAACATTATATAAATTTCAAGTATGCAGTTCTACATTATCTGTATATGGTATTTTGTGCTCACCACCCAGAGTCTGGGCTCCCTTTACCCTTTACCCCCTTTACCCTCTTCACCCTCCCTCTTACCCCACTGGAAACCACTCTTCTGTCATCTGTGTCTATGAGTTTGTTTATTTTGTTTATTCATTTGTCATTTTCTGTTTTGATCTCACATAACTTATTCCTTTGTCTGGCTAATTCTTACTGATATTTCAGAACTCTGGTCAAACATCACTTTCTCTAAGAAGTCTTTTTTAAACCCACCAAACTAGGTTAAATCCTACTTTATACACTTTAATTGCATCTTGCAGGAAGACAAAAAAAAAAAAAAAGCTGGAATAAATACTATGCCAACTTTTAATAGCAACCCAGAGTGGAATACGTTTTGGTAGTGAACACATCACCTTGATTCTACCTCTGGCCCAGTGTGTAAAACTCCCTTTCCTAACTTTTTCTTTACCTCCCGCACTCAAAATAATAATAATAATAATAATAATAATAATAACAACAACAACAACAACAACAAATAATAATAATTTTTTGTGCCCATCTAGTCCTTTTTTTCTTTGCATACCACTTTCATTTCTATATTTTCCTCTGATCCTTAAAACTACCTGTGAAGTATCTAGGACAGAAATGTTTACCCCATTTTACTTACGAAGAAACTGTGACTTTGAAAAGGATATAATCGTGATCTCTGCTCAGGTAGTCTTTCTTCTACACCATTTTGCCACATGAATAATGTAAACAGGTATCTAAGAAGATTTTTGAGAGACGAAGTGGTAATGGTTCGACTTCATAAAATTCTTCAGTGAGTACTTAACATATTCTTCAGCATTAGTAAAAAATATATATATTTCTTTAATATTCTAGCTTGAAATTCAGAATCATCCCTTTTTTGAATCACTCAGCTGGACTGACCTTGTACAAAAGAAGATTCCACCACCTTTTAATCCTAATGTGGTAAGTATATCCAAGTCCTTTATAAAATAGCGAAATGTAGAACTGTAGCTCATCATAATTTTGGCAGTCTGGATGAAATTGAATCAGTACCTAAATATTTGTTAAATATGCGTTACTCAGGGCTATCTAGTACAAATGAGAACTTCAAGATGACCAGTAAGATTATAGTTATATTAGATTGGTAAAAATATCTTCAAGCACAGTAATTGTGAAGTGTTTTTTTAGAGCATGAACAAGAAAGAGATGAGCTCAATGGGTAAAAATAATAAATGCAAATTAAAGTAAATATGAGGTATCATTTTCATACCTATAAATCAACAAATATTTTAAGTAACACTAATGCACAGTTTTTTCTAGATTCATATAAACCAGGTATGATATAAATTGTGATGTAAATTGTAAACCTCTTTTCCGGAAAACAGTAAGACAGTATTATAAAAATGTTCATGTTAGTTTGATGTGTTAAATCTACTGATGGAAACATTTTACCTAAAGGTAATTTTTATTTTAAAGCAGAAAAGCTGCATCAAAGACCTGTTAACAATATTAACAATGTCGAAAATGTTTGGAAATAAGTGTATAACAATAAGGAAAATGTAAATAATCATCAGTAGGTCAATGATGATGTTACTATTAGTAGCTTCATCTATGTAAACGTATGTACTTATTATGCATGGCAATATGTAATTTATTCCTCAAAGAAGCTACCAAATTACTGCTATTACTATTCTTATACTTGTTTTAAGAAGAGAAACTCAGAGCTGTCACATAGCAGAGCAAGGATTCAAATCTGTGCTTGATTCCAAAGTCATTATTCTTTCTGTGCTCTCTTATGGTCTGTTGCCTATTCATGTTAAAAAAATGGTACTAATAATATAAAAATGAGCAGATACTTGAAAAATCTTTGTAATATTAAATGAAATTATGGTAATTACAATTTTGTGACTTAGGATTACAGCAGTAAAAATAATGGGTAAGGACAGGAAGAGAATATAAACTAAGATTGATTTAGGGTTGCAAGATCATAGGTGAATTTGTTTTTCTTTTATTTAAGTTTTGTGATATTACTGTGAAACTCATGAAATAACTTTTTTAGTAAGTCAGATTAGGATAAGAAAATCACTTCAGGACAGTGAGTATTGTTTAACCTACTTAGATTTTATTAAAGGTTCGCCTCAATCCATAGCCCAGAGCTGGTATTAATAGGCGTGATATCATACATCTATAAACATAATGATTTTTCTAGATTGACTTATTTCATGTAGTTCATCCGGAAATGACTGTTGTACAAATGACTCCATTAGGGACAGTCTGTCCCTATTTCTAGAGTCTTCAGTAAGAACTTAGGATGTTTAAGAATAATTTTATTTTCTTCAAGAGCCCTACTGAGTTTAGTTATCCTCAAATCAGTGTATTGCCGGAGCCAGCCGGGCAGAGTCGAACAGTCCTGAGTGGGGGAGCGAGGGTTAGGAAAAAAAGACAGAGAAGAAAGATCTCGGGAGGGCATACAGTCAAAGCTGCAGCCTCGAGTTTATTTAGCACCGCATACTTATACAGCTTGAGTACGTGACAAACTGCTTGTAACAAAGTAACAGACTGCTCAAAACAAAACCACAAGTATCCAGAAACAATAGCTGCGATTAACATGGATTAACATAAGGCCAAGAGAAAAACTCCTCCCTTGGAATTTCAGGAACTGATGCTTATCCTCCCTTCAGGGTTTCAGGAACTGATATTTCCTTACAAAGGTCTCCCAACATCTCCGGCTCCCAACAGTGTATCATCGAGCACATTAAAGACTTAGGAGTCTCTAAGTTTAGAAATGTCTGCATGAAAAAAATACTGCAAATAACAAATTGGGGAAGATCTCCTTAGCACATAAAGCATTCTTATAAGTCAATGAGAAGAAAGACCAATGACCAGTAGAAACCTGGACAAAAGACACAAAATAATTGCAATTACAGAAAAATACAGGTGGCTTTTAAATATATGAAAAGATGTTCAAACTTACTGACAGTTGAAGAAATACAAAACAAAACCCTAACAGTCACCATTTTTCACCTAACAGATTAAAAAGATCAAAAGTTAGCTAGAGTAGGATAAAGTATATATTTTCTTCTCAATACTTACATCCTTTTACTTAACCCTGACAACAGTCCTATGAAATAGCACTGTTGTTTTCCACATAATACAGATGAGTTCACTTAAGCACAGAGAAGCTAAATAACTTGCCCAGAATTTAGTCGAAGTTGCAGAACTAGAATTTGAGGCAGGGTACCCTGAAGACAGGTACCCTCACTCTCCACATGAGCTGTCCAGTGTTGTCCCTGTCAGTGCTAGCCATGAGCCATAAGGGCTTTCTCAAAATATTTACAAAGTCATGTAAAAGAGCATTTGCCACATTTATTGAGCACCCACTACATGTCAGATTCTGGGGATTTTATGTATTAACACATCAAATCTTAACAAACAACCTAAACAGGTAGGTGGTAATATTCTTATTTTATAGGAGAGGAAACAAACTCACAGAGTTCGAGTAGTTTATATAAAGAATTATAGCTAGCAGATTTCACAGCCGGAATTCAAACCTTTGTTATTCCAGAAGCCATGCTTTCTGGAAAGAATTTGATGACATTTTTAATATACATAAATATAATTTCTAGCATTCTTTTTCCTCCGTGGTGAGGGAATTTCTCCTGGGTTTCCCTGGGCTCTGCTCTGCTGTTTGTAGACCTACTAGGCTAACTGTATCCTTGGATTATAACATCTGCTCTGAGTCCCTATTTGTTCGCCTCAGTTAGACCTGGTGGCTTGAACGTTTTAAGGATTCTCTTTCCCTTAGAGCAGAGCTGGCTAGAACTTCAGGGTTGGGCTTCAACAGTGACCCATCTGAATTTGTAATCCAGTTTTTATCTCTAAATGCATTGGAGGGGATAGTTCATTAGCTTATATCAGATACGTAAAGGAAGGTGAAGAACCACTGCCTTTGAGCCTTAGCAGACCCCATGCTTCATTTCCCACATTCCTGGTCTCCTTAGGCCTCTAGACCTAAGGTGTCATAACTGAATGCCTAGTGACCTTCTTAGCACTAAAAGAATCACCTTTCACAATTTTACTTACAACCCCTTCATTTATTCATCAAAAGGCTTCACCTATCTAGAATTGAGAACCTGGATGGCAGGCTTTTTATGAAACCTCAAATGTGAAAGGTAATCCTGAAAGCCCACCTGAACCCCTTTTCTAAACTCAGATGTGATGGGTGGAGAGAGAGAAGGGAGGTCAGTTGCAGGTCCCGCGATTCAAATGAACATAGGTAAGGACTCCGATTATGCCAGCCTTCCTTACCCTTAGCTCCCCTCCCCGCTACCCAACAACAAGATCCTTACCTGTTAGAAGGGCCTCACCTGAATAATAAAAATCAGGGAAGGAAAAAGCAGGAAATGTTTCAAAGCAATGATGAAGTAAGAAGACATCTGAACTTGCCAGGAATAAATATACAAATTCATAAAGGGATTTTAATGAAAGATTAAATTAATGAAAAAAGCTAAGTTGAATAATAATATGTTCTTGATGTTTTAGGCAGGACCAGATGATATCAGGAACTTTGATGCAGCATTTACGGAAGAAACAGTTCCATATTCTGTGTGTGTGTCTTCTGACTATTCTATAGTGAACGCCAGTGTACTGGAGGCCGATGATGCATTTGTTGGTTTCTCTTACGCACCTCCTTCAGAAGACTTATTTTTGTGAACAGTTTGCCATCTGAAAAACCATTGAGCAAATATAAGCCTACGAATGAGACTGGAACTCCTGTTTGTGTGAACATATGCGAATATGTTTAAACTAGTGCCTCATTTTTACATGTAATGTTTACTCTGAAAACTGTATTTTCTGCTGTATGCAAGAAAATAGGGCATTTCAAAGAGCTAAGTTTTGAATGAAAATTTGTATTCTTGTTTATTAAGCTTATTTTTAAACAGAAATTTTAAAAGCTATTGTTCTTAGCATTAACCTATTTTTAAAGAAAAATTTTTTGCTAATGACTGTTTTTTTTCCCTCTAAGTTTACACTAACATCTACCCAAGATAGACTGTTTTTCAACAGTTTATTTCAGTTTAGTTAACATATATTAATGCCTTTGTAACTCTCTACTTTGACCTTTGTTCTCAGATCAGAGCTATGCAATTGGTACATAGTTGTCTAAGAAGAAACCATATATGTCCATAATAAATCACTGTTTGACATAATCAGTTCTTGGTAGGATTAAAATGTAAAAGCATAGTTAACACATTGGCTATTAATTAAATAATGGCTCTTTCTGCAGATCAAATTAAGAAATAACAAAAGAAAATATTTTGCTTTGGAAATACCAGTTGAAATTTGTGAATTATTTTTTCTCTGGAGTAAAAGTAAAAGTTTAATAGTTAGACATTTTAAGCGTTTCCAAAGATCTGAAGGGTAATAAAGTACTGCTGGGTTTTTTTTTAGGTGGTGCCAAAAATGAATGTCTCTGTTTCATGTATTTATATTATAAATGCATTCTATTTATGTTCTTTTTGGTCTTTTGAATGTTCAGTATACTGTTATAAGTAGGCCTAAATCTGGGTATTTTGTTTTGAAAATAGCTATTCCAGACTGCCTACCTAATTGGTTGATAAGTGAAAAATATTGAGTTTTCTATTGTATTTACCTAATTGGGAAGTAAAAAGTAGAATAGCAAATACTGGGTCAATATAAATGTATACAGTTTCACTACAGTGTAACAAAAGTTAAAAATAATTCAGGCAGATGCCTAGCCAGTATCTTATGTATTTCAGAAAATATGTAGGAAAATGACATAAAGTCGTACTAAAAGCCAACTAACTTGTGTACTTGTAATTATAAAAGAGAATAACTTCAGAAAAACTAAAAAAAAAAAATGCTTATCTTGGAATTCTCATTTTTAGTTTAGAGATTTTTCAAATCTTGTAGGAAACATTGTGAAAGAGTTTAGTGACCCAGTTTAGATGCTTCAAGAACAAGCATTCTTTCTATGTACTTTCTCTTGAGAAAGAAATCATAGAAGCATTTCACACCAGTACCCTTTGACTTAAAAATGTTCAGCAGAATAGAGGGAGGGTAGTGTGCTTTTGTTAGATTAATATTTGCATTAAATACACTGAATCTTCCTTCAGAGGTAAGACTTTAATAGTGACACTGTAAATATTTGATTTATTTGGCACTACTGTAAGTTCTGCTTTTACATAAAGCTTCTTGCTTATTATAAAGCAAAATAAAGACTACAGTTTCTTGTATGATTTTTTTAATTCAGCCTCTGCTTAAACTGCCAAAAATTAAAGTGCAATATTGTATATTTTTAAAGACAAATTTAAAATAGAATGCTGATGTTTCTTGATTGCAAGAAAAATCTTATATAGTATAATAAAACTAGCAAAAAGATTAGCGATCATCTAATGACTGTCATTTTAAATTAAAATTGGTGATGGTTACAGTAGTCATTACAAAATGAATTATTTATATATGTGAGACAGAAAAGTAAAATTTAAATTAAATATTTGAACAAACAAAATTTCTAGATTATTCCATATCCCAACGTGATTGTTCATAGGAAACCCTTAACTGTACAGAGATGAGTTTCACATGGCTTGAGTACATTGAAATAATATGCCAGGTTTTGTGTGTAAATGAAATTGACTTGGGGCAGGGAGTGCTATATAGCTTTGTTCAGGTGTTAAAAAGGATTCATTGCTATAAAAAAAAAATTTGACTTTCTTCTCTGCCACTTTTGCTCTCCTTAACTCACCTAATATTAGGAGAAATTGCTTTATCCTTCCCTGAAAGAATTCCGTGTAGAGATTTATATTATCTGTTTAGCATTTTTGGTGTCATACCAATATTGTAAAATCACCTATTTGTAATCCTTTAAACATATTCCTTAGTACTTGAAAGGACTCCTACACAAAAATATTTCTCATTTTATTATTTCTTTGTATTATACCTATTTTTTTACAGAGGTAATTAAGTCAGAAAGAAATAATAGCTGTCTCAAAATGTAACTTTTTACTAATTTACCCACAATCAAGATACAGAATAAACAATATTACACAAAGAAACAAGCCAATAGAGAAGTATAAGTTCAGAGTGATATAGCAATGAAGTAGCCAATCAAAGGGTCCTACAAATAAGTTATTTTTATATATTGCACTGAAAATGATAGACCGTCATATGAATCTTAAGGGAATAGTGTAAAATAGAATTATATCACTACATAATCCCACTTAACAGAAGAACCAGACATTGTTGGTGATTTTAGAAATCTTGCATCCAAACGTAACTTGTAAGGTTTTACTGTTAATTATTTTTTATAAGAATGTACTATAGATTTATTTTTTCTAACATTTTTATCATTTTCACTTTATTAGGAAGCAGAGATTTCCACTTCAATGTTAGTTAAATCTTTATGAGAAAGTCTACAATAAGTTGTCAATATTATATTTTTATGTTTTATTAGTTATGGAATCCAGGCGGCTTATATAGAGAAAACAGACCCATAGAAGTTGTCACATTTGATCTCAGTGTGTTGGATATTTTTCAGTTCTTTCCAGATAGTAGTTAATATAGCTTTGCTGTGTTGAATTTTTCTCTTATGCCTTGGTAAATAGTAATAATGCAACAATTACAACTTTGTTAATGATACATTGACATTGAACACTTAACACTCGCTTTAGTAAGATATCCCTTAGTGATATGCTTCAATTAGATATAAAAAATCAAGTAAACTGTCCTTGTTTGCAAATGACATGAATATCTATGTAAAAAATTCAATAGAATTTTTAAGTTTCTGGAACCAATAAGTGATTATAGCATGGTTGCATGATACAAGGTTAATATACACAAAAGTCATTTCCTTTCTTATCAGCAATGAACAAGTAACAATTGAAATTAGAAAGAATACCATTTACATTAGCAACCCCACCCCCCAAATAAATACTTAGGTAGAAATGAAATTATGTACAAGATCTATATGAGGAAAACTTTCTGTACAGAGTTGCCTATTATGGACATTTCATATAAACAATCATAACAATATTTGGTCCTTTGTGTCTGGCTTTTTTCCCTTTGGGTAATGTTTTCAAGGTAGTGTTTTCAATGTTCACCTATGTTGTAACATATACTATTAGTACCTTATTCCTCTTTATGACCAAATGACATTCCATTGTATGGATATACCACATTTTATTCATCGGTTGTTTCTACTTTTGGCTATTATTAATAATACTATGAACATTCATGTGTAAATTTTTGTCAGCATATTTCAAATTCTCTCACATATCAATGTGCAATGTATAAATATGTAGCTTGGGATTGTTGGGTCATATATAGTAACTATGTCCTTTAGAGTAGTCCCGGGAGGTTTGCCAAATCGACTACACATTTTGCATTCCCACCAGGAAAATTTTTAGTGAGCTTTTAAACAGGGGCACCCTTGTCCTGTGATAAGGAAAACCAAAGGTTCTTTTTCTCTGTTGTGGTTTGCAGGGAGGGAGCAGGAATGATTAAAGTGGGAGAGACCCCCGGTTGCCTGGTGACTGGGAGGCGCGGTTCCCAGCAGGCCTCGCGCCACCAACGGCCTGAAGGTGCGCGCATGCGTGCGAGGGCCTCCCTGGGTGCAGGCTCCCGGCGGCGCGCGGCTGGTGGAACTTGGTGGGTGCCAGCGTGGGTGTAACGCGCTCCTGGGCGGGGTCCGCGGTACCGGAGGTGGAGCTGTGGGTAGGAGGGGTCCTGGATCCCAGGGTGTGAGGCGGCTTCGCTTTCAGCCGCTTTGGTTGTGAGGTGTTTTGCTGACAGCGCGGCAAGGAGCGGAGACACAACCCGCGCCTGTTCCAAGCGAAGCAACACCTGGGTTCTTGAGACTGTGGGAAGACTGGGAGAATTTTATCCGCATTCGCTTATTCAGTGCTTTCCGCAGGCTTTCATGTCTTTTCCTCCACTTTTCCCTTCCTTGAAAAATGCATTCACGCCAAGGACGGTCGCTTTACACAGATGATTGATACCTGATGCTTTATTTCTAGCTTTTTAAGTTACTCAACTCCAGCCCTGGTTCACGTCACCCCAACGCCTATAATCTGGGTGTCCCAAGAGCCCGTCAAAGTCAGAATATCTCAAATGAATTTCATCATTTTCCTATTCTCCAGGGTTCCATATTTCCATTAGAGCATCAACATCCACCCACACCCACATGGAAAACTCACAGGCTGGTGGCCACCAAGTCCAGTGTGAAATCTTTAAAAGTCTAGAATCCATCTTCTCCATTCCATTTCATAGCCCAGATTGGGCCATCTTTCTCGCTAGCTAGAAACATTACTGACTCTTCCTCTGTTTCCACCCACATTCCACACTATCGGAAGGTATCGGTGTCCAAAATAAAAACCTGACAATACCACTCCCTGGCTTAAAGACTGATGCCTCGTGTTCATTTCGTTACCAATAGCGTTGCCTTCATTCAGTCCCAGAAACCTTATGTTCTAATAAAGCACAGATGTAACGTCCTGAACATAAAATACACTTTAAGGTTATTGTACGGACTTAGGGCCGCAGAGAAACTCAAGTTTCTCCGCTATATACTAGTAAAAAGGAATAGTCAATTAGTTTTTTTTTTTTGGAAAGCAGCCTAAACTCCAAGTAGTAGGGGTATGGATTCAATAGTGAAGGTTTTTGGAACACTGTCTCCACTCTTCACCTCTCCTTCAATTAGTGAAATCTTAATCATCTATCAAATGTCACCCTTAAGTAGAATTTTATTGCTTCTCGATGACCCCTCCATATTAAAATGTCCAAAAACGATAGAAAAAATTATAACGCCTACACAAGGATGACCCCAAATTTTGTGAACTATTTCATATGTTACATGCTAAACAGTATATTTATATTTCGTTTATAGCACATAAGTTGTAATTTTTTACATATCTCATTCCTCACTGTACTCTTTCTGAGACCATATTTTACTCATATGTATCTCTAGTGCCTAGGACAGTCTGGTACCCAGTAAATTGTAAATGCCCAATAAATATTTGATAATGAATAAATGTGACAGTCATTATTTCTGACCTCTAAATTGGCAGCTCCTTGAAGACAGGATCCACTCTTAATCATATTATCCCTAGCACCTAATACAATTATCGGCATATATTGTTTCCAATTAGTGTTTATTGTCTTTAAATGAGTTTTACGTATTCTACTCTTTACTCATTACAGTGGTTTAATGTTTTATGTTGGTCACTGATAGAAGACTAAAGCCAGAGCCTTATCTAATACAGTTCCTTCATTTTCTACAGATGAAGATACTGAACCAAGAGAGGTCAGGTGATTTCCCCATAGGAAATGCTGAGTTTAGAATCAAGTTCATGGATTTCTAAGGTTAACTACACTTTGTTACCTAGATTGAATTTATGAAACAACTTTTACCACTTTCATTTTTTAATGAATGCCTGCAAGGGGACCTTATTATCCAATATTTATTTCAAGCATCATTTTTTTTTTGAATACCTAATCTGTAAAGGGACATTTGAGGCTCCTGTTCTTAAATTTGTAATCTGTGGAAAATCTCATAAGCTAGTGTTGATAAAAATGTTATTTCGCAAAAGAAAACAAAGTTGTGTTTCTCTTTGGGTAGGAATTTCTTAAAGTTGGGAATTTTACTTTGTTTTATTTCACTCTCAATTTTAAGTTTCATTAGAGACCTTCAAATGTAAATTTGTATTTATTTTATTTCTAGATGTTCACATCTTTTCTACGAGTTTCATCATCTGTACTTTTTCACCAGCATTTGTGATTTAACCAGTTAGTAATAGAGGAGAATCATCAGGAGAAAATGTCAACTCTAAAAATGAAAGAGGCAGCTCTTATCTATCTTGACAAAAGTGGAGGGCTCCAGAAGTTTATAGATGATTGCAAGTACTACAATGGTATGTTCAGCAAAGGGGATTTTATTTTAGAAACTTTAAAATAAATTCCTATATATAACTGTCCTCATTTATATATTTGTGTGTTTTTACAGATTTGAAACAAAGTTATGCTGTCTATCGATTCAATATTTTAATAAATCCTTCTGATGTTGTTGAATTAGATGCCGAACTTGGAAATCACATTTTACACCAGCCTTTAGAAGCTTCTCAAGTTTTTCAGTCGGTAAGTTAAAGAAAGAAATAATTTTATGCTGCATGAAATTTTTGGTAACTCATTTGTTTGAAATCACAGGTGTGTTTTATTGCCGTTAAGACTTTGTCATTAATTGGACACTTACAGACTGAAACTCAGGTAAGTTTTTGCTAAATTTAACGAATAAAACTAAGGTACAATAGTTTCAGATGACTTGTAAATAAATAATTTTATATTCTTTGTTTTTTAAAAAAGATTACCATTTTTCAAAGTTCAATGGAATATCTTACATCAGCATCTTTACTTCCTTCATTATCACATTATAACATTATAGCATTATC
>CM053511.1:47144198-47301698 GCA_028627145.1 Eidolon dupreanum
CAGTTCTCAACAGTGGAGTTGGTCACACAGCCAAAAAAAATGTGATCATCTTTGCATGACCACCTTTTCTGAATTGCTAGTTTAATATTATAACTATAGCATTTAATTATTTGAAACGAATGGAGCTTACTGTGGTTTTTTTAATAAAAACATGAAAGAGCTCTTAATATAAGAGTGAAGGGAGTTTTTCTCACAAAGTTGTTTGTTGAATTAGATGAGACTTTGATTTTGATGAGATGTACCATAATTCAAACCAAACTTTAGTTCCAACCCTGGGACTTTAAGGATGCTTTAACACTGACTTTGTGTGTATATGTTTAGTGTTTAAATTTGCTTAAATTCAATTTATATTGTAATAACTTTTTGTAAAGCTCTGTTAGAACATTAGAACTTTGTTCTATAAATATCTAAGTCACATATTCCTAATTTATAGATCCATGGATATTTAGAGAGCCCTAGTGATTTGTGAATCCCTAAATTATATGTAAATTTGTATATGTATTTGCTTTATACTTTATTTTGCTTAGGGAGATAAATGACCCCTAGAAAAGGTTGATAATCATCCTGAATTAGTTTTATTTACCAAAAAGAAAAACCTAGTTTCTAGTCAATACTAAATAAGAGGAAGGATATGTATTTTATTTTTAATTTGCTTTATCTTTATATATTGTTTTTCTATACTTAAAACCTAATTGATAAAATCTTAGACATTATTTTATCTACCATAAAGAAAAAATGCTGCCAGTTTTACTATGACATGCCATCAGAATTGTTAAAACACAACTAGATTTCAGTAAGACAAAAATGTACATCTTTGAATTTAAAAACTATGCTATTATAATATTAAGTATCCCCGTGATAGAATATGGCCATTTTCACATGGTAACTGTTTTGTCAAGACTTTTTTGAAGCATTTAAGAAAATGTTTGTTGAGGCAAATAAAACATTAAATACTAGGAAAATCGTCCCTACTCAGGGGTATTTTTCTGGGATGCAAAGAACGATAGGTCGTGCTCATGAACTAGATTTAGAAGTTGGAGCAGTGGGGAAAGAGAGGGATTAAGGAAAACTCACTGGTGTTTGCCTTGAGAAACTGAGTAGATCATGGTGCCATTTACCAAGACTGGGAAGAAAGAAAAAAGAGTTTGGGAGAAAGGTCAAATTATAGAAGTTTGAGACATCTTACAGAGCTATTAATAGACAGATATAGGAATCTGGAGTTTCAAAGAGAGTTCTAACCTAGGAATATAATTCAGGAATCATCAGCACAGAGATGGTGCTCAAAGCCATGGAATGGATGAATTTGCCTAGAGACTCTAGGACTGTCCTTGAAGAATTTTAATAATTAGAAATGGGGTCGAGGAGGAAGAACTAACAAAGGAGACTGAGAAGCAGCAGCTAGAATATAGAAAGAAAATCAAGTGTAGTGTTACAGAAGCCAAGAAAGGAGGGAGCAGTGTGGCCAACTGTATCACATGCTGAGAGTTTGAGTAAAATTGGATTTGGCAGGCTAGGGGTTAGGTGGCCACGATCAGAGCTAATTCAATGGAGTGGGAATTTGGGTAGGGTAGGAAATGAGGATATGGAGATAGCACACATAGACTACTTTGAGATGTTTGACTATGAAGATGAGGCGAGAAATAGGGTTTTAGCTAGAGAAAGATGTGTAATCCAGGATCAGATTTTTCTTTTAAAGATAAGGTAATAGATGGTATGATGTGCAACAGAGTGTAAGCTAATGATACTACAGAAAGAGGGGAAGATCAAAGGAGTGAAGTCCTTAAAAAGGTGAGAGGGGACGGGATTCTGAGTACATGTGAAGGTATTGCTCTAATAGAAGAGTCACTTCATTTTATAGGAGGGAAGACAATGCGTACAGGATCAGGTAGGTCTGTAGACGGTTATGTACTCAACACAAGGTCATCAGCTAAAAATGAAGGGTTTGAGGAGAGGAGAATGGAATATAATAGTCATCGTAGGGGAAAGATGAGTAAGTGTGCTAGAGGAACTCAGCAGGGTTGTCAGGCAGTGCAAGTGCCCATTTGAGGTGTCTGTGACTCATTTAAAGTGAAACCAAGAAATGCCAATTACATATGTGATTTTCTGCCTAGCAGCCTGAGTGCAGGCGCAAAGTAAATGTTCAGGTACATACAGAGTTGAGGTTTTGGTAAGTGAATGTAGCAGAGTGATGCCGAGGGGCAAGGGAGTATGGAGACTGGCAAGGGAAGGGTTCAAATTGGTTAAAAAGGGGATGTGAATTGAAGGAAACAGATTGGAGGTCTTTGAAATAGAAGACCTGGAAGCTGGAAGTATAGGAGGTAGTGTAGGGGAGCAAGACATTTGAACTCATGATATTTTGAAGTAAGTTTCTGGTAATACCAGTTTCCTGTGACCTTGAGAATATGTAGTAGAGACATAGGGGAAAAGGTTGGGGCAGAGAGAGATCAGGAGTTAAATGGAAATCACCGAATGACAGTCATTAGGGAAGAGAGGAAAGGTTGTGAGCCAAGTGCTGTGGAAGGAGAAAGGTCCAGGAGCCATTGGACATCACAGGAGGAAAGATTTTTATCAAGCAGAATGGTTTGGAAGCAGCCAAGGTGCAGCATGCAGGCACTGATTCTCGCTTGGGATACTAAGGTGTGTGCGGTCTTTGAGAAAACGCAGCTTCACTTCAGAGAACCACAGGAAAGCAGTGTTCTCAGGGAGAGCAGGTCTCAGGTGAAGTGAAGCAGTAAAGGGAGCAGTCACAAAAGTCTGAGACTAAAAATGTTTGCTGATGACAGACAGCTCTAGAAAGATAGACACTGTCTGCTTGGCTAGCAGTTGTACTCCTGGCCAGGCACATTTATGTACTCATTCAATGAATTAATCAATGAAACAGAATTTAAGAGCTTAACTCCTACAGCAGTCAAAGATTTTAATTGTAGAAATATACATAATATAAAATTTACTATCTTAACCATTTTTAAATTCATAGTTCAGTGGTGTTAAGTACATTCACATCCATTCTCCATAACCTTTTCATTTTCCCAAACTGAAATTCCATACCCATTAAACAATAACTCCCCATTCCCGCCTTCCCCCAGCCCCTGACAATCACCATTCTACTTTCTATCTCTATGAATTTGACTTCTCTAGATACTTCATATAAGTGGAATCATATATTTATCCTATTGTGTCTGGTTTATTTCACTTAGTATAATGTCCTCAGGGTTCATCCATGTTGTAGCATGCATTAGAATTTCCTGTTTAACATTGAATAATATTATCCATTATATTATCAACCAAAATACATATATGCATATATATCACCTTATCAACCAAGATACATATATATGTATATACATATATATGTGAGATATGAGATATATATGTGATATATATACATGTTACATGTATGTATCACATATATATATCTCACATATATATATCTCACATATAGTTTATCCATTCATCCATCAGTGATATTTTCCACCTCTGGTTTCTACCTTTGCCTATTGTGAATAATGCTGCTGTGAACATAAATGTACAAATATCTTTTTGAGAACTTGCTTTCAATTGTTTCGGGTATATACCCAGAAGGAAATTGCTAGATCATGTGGTAATACTGTTAATTTTTTTTGATGAACCGCCATACTGTTTTACATAAGGGTTGCACCTTTTACATTCACACCAATAGTGCACAAGGGTTCTGATTTCTCCATATTTTTGCCAACACTTTTTTTGTTTTCGATAATAGTCATCCTTATGGCTGTGAAGTAGTATCTCTTTATGGCTTGATTCACATTTTTCTAATAGTGATATTGAGCATCTTCTGAAGTACTTATTGGCTATTTGTATATCTTCTTTGGAGAAATACCTACTAATGTGAAAAGGATTGCCTTTTCAGTCTATTGATTGTATCTTTTAATGCACACAAATTTTTTATTTTTAATTATTTTGTTTCCTGTGCTTTTGGCATTCTGTCCTAGAAATCATTACCAAATCCAATGTCATGAAACATTTCCCCAATGTTTTTCCTAAGGGTTTTATGGTTTTAGTCCTTACATTTAGGTCTTTGATCCATTGAGGTAATTTTTGTATATGATGTAAGGGGAGGGACCAGCTTCATTCTTTTGCATGTGGATATTGTTTTCCCAGCACCGTTTTTTGGAAAGACAGCCCTTTCCCCACTCAATGGACTTGGCCCCCTTGTCAAAAACCATTTAACCATATATACAAAGGTTATTACCAGGCTTTTATTCTGTTGCATAGGTTTGTCTGTCTGTCTTTATCAGTGGTTTTTAATAACTGAGAAATGTACAATGTCTTTACCCTTGGCCCACTTAACCTTTAACAAATACTAGTGTTTCCCTACCCTCCAGTATCTCCTCCCTACTTCTTCCACCTTCTTACATCACCATTCAACTTCAAAACTATAATCACTGTTTTAATAGATGGCAAATTTCTGTAGTTTCCAAACTTTAAACATCCACATATTTCTCCCATTGGCTCTGGTACCACTTTGTACATTTACTGAACCTGTTTTCTGGTCTTGAAAAAAAAAGATTTAAATAATCATTATTGAAATACTCTATTAAATAGGTCAGACTTAATTTTAAAAACTTTCACTAGAACATTTGTTGAAAACGTGGTATATTAGGAATTTTAAGGAATATTTCTAATTTACACTTTTCCTTCTTCACTTAGGGGCCACTGTATTTTGTGTTGCTCCAAATGCAGTATTTCCTTTTGAACTGTATAATGAAGAATATTTAGAGCAAAGGGATATCTATCTGACTCAGTGCCAACAACAGCTCCTTCAGTTTATTGCCACATATGGACCTGGGACAACTATTTTTGCTAGTGATGAATAGCAAATCTGAGGAAAAATCTTCATTCCTATTTCAGCAGTGGAAAAAAAGTGCAAATTGATTTTAGAAGTCACGCTTCAGGTAGTGTATATTACATATCTTTAAAAATATGAAATCTCTTCAAATCAGGTTGGAATAAGCATTAATCCAGCTACCAAAGCCAATAGCAGAAGTTTAAAACTTAAGAGAATCCCATTTAAAAACTTTGGTTAGCCCAGTATACCAGTAGTCAACAGATAAAAGTATGTCGCAAGCTAAGCAACATAAAAAATGGTTAACTTTTATGTAGTTCCCTTGATTCGTCACAAGATGGCAATAGCACTTTAAATACCTACAAATTATTTTAAACCATTTTTTCTTGCACTTGTGAACTTGACAAATGAGTAATTTATACAACTAGAAGCATCAAATATAAGGATATTCATGTTTTACTAGATATTGACATGTCCACTATATATCGTTTTGGAAGCCCTAATTATGGAGTCAGGAAAAGCAAAGCCTTGGAAATTTCCAATTTTTATAACCTAGGTTAAACAAACTAATTTACATCAAATCAAGGAGCAAACGGCTCTTTAAACCTAAGTGGTTACAGGATACCAAAAGGCAAAGAAACCATTTGCAAATGCAGTCATTTTTGGAGGGAAGACACGTACTCTCTGAAAAAACAGGTACCATGAGAAAATACACTTGCATTGTAAAATCTCCAAATGATAATTTTTCCTAAAAGTAATGTCACCTTACCAAGAACTACCATGCACTGATTCTTTAGAAATTGGTACTTCAAGGAACGTCTTAACTGTAAGGTGGACATTTACCTCTGAGACTTTTGACAAGTCATTATTTTCTTAGTCATTTGACAGTAATTATTAAATCCACTAGTGCCAGACTAATTTTCAGAAGGCAGTTTTTAAAAGCAAATTACAGTTCTATAAAGATCTTATTTTGTGGCTTAACTGTGTTTTAGTTCCCTGGTTAAGGCAGAAACATTTGTTTTATAATAGGATCTGCAAAATGGCCATTTTATAATTTTAAAGTGTTATTGTTCTGTTGATGAAGAGGACTAATATTGAACACTGGGAAGGATGGTTTTCAATAGTTGTCTATGATGTGGTTATGCTGTACACATTTTATGCTAGTCCTGATGAAAGCAAATATCTTGACCCAGGCAGTTGTTTTAAAATTCTTATCAATTCTCTGGACAAACTGGACTATTGTCTCGATTTTCCTTAATATCGTATACTACTTGTACTAGGATTGAGATTATTCAAATATTAAAGCAAATTAAAACAAATTTGCAGGTTCCAGGTAAATCCTTTATTTGCAAGCAGTAATTATTAGGAAGCTAAGGAGACTGCAAACTACAGTTCCCCACCTTATCATGGGGTATGTTCCAAGACTCCAGTGGATACCTGAAAGCACAATACCAAACCCTATACATACCTGAAGTTTAAAAATTAGGCAGAGAGAGATTTATATGTAAAGATTCATGCTACTCAGAATGCAATTTAAAACATGATTTCTAGATTTTTCATGTTAATATTTGTAGACCACTTGTAACTGAAACTGTAGGGGGAGAAACTACTTTACTATTTTTAAGGCATAACAGTAGGTTCTGAGGGGAGGGCAGCATAGTTACCTAGTATGCACAGTGAATAGAGCCTCCAGAAATCCTCGATAAGGCAAGAAAGGGTGTAAGAACTGGAGGTACTAGAAATGTCTCCCAAACTGTCTGCCACCTCAGTCACTGTTCACAAATGTGCTAGTCATTAACAAGAACAAAACTATCCCAATGTTAAAAACAAGTTTAACTAGTGATGAGAATGGAGCTGTTTAAGGACTTGATATATTTTAAAGAAAAGATTTTGTTGCCCAAGAATTAAAAGTACTCAAACGTGCATTTTCTACATAATTTATTGACGTAATCAATGTTAAATATTGATTTTATTAAAATATAAATTGTCATCATTTGCTTCATCTTCTTGACCAATTCATTTTTCTTCCCAAAATGTTGCATGCCACATCTATGGTGAAAAACAACACAGAAACAGTGAAAATCATTCTGTACTCCAACACAAAGGAAATCATTCAGCTCACACACAATGCCAACAGGAAATGGCCCCCACCCTTTATCAGATACATTTAAATGATCAATAGATGGGGTTCCTTGACAAATCATTTACCTGAGGCAATGTATTTTTAAACAGCACAGCTGGACTTGATCATTCATCTGCAGTTGCCTATATGCTGAAAAGAACATTTCACCATTTTAGTAAAAAACAAAAACAAAAAGTTCATGTAATCTCAGTATAGATTACTGGCACCTCAGTCTTAAAATTATTTCTTCAAAGAAACCCTCAGCTGGGTAAACGGCAAAAATTTAAGTCATCATTGTGCCAGTTATTAAACCTGTCAAAAATGTATTAAGCATTTTTGGTGCTGCTCTTCAGGACCAATACAAATATGTTAAAAAGCACACAATTTAACATTTACTTTTGGTACCTTGTTACATGCAGTTGTGCTCCTAGTGGTTTAGTCATCTTGTTAAATTTCTGGAAAACATCCAATCATGACATCTTCAACTCCTACGCTCTGCTGCACCTGAAAATCAAGTTTTTTCACTGTGAATTATTTGTACTTGAACTTGTTTGGCATCTTATATGTAGGAATGGTCTAGTAAAACAGTAAGTTTTTTCATTATCAGGAACCACAAATTAACTATACATGCAGTTTTCCTGACTCCTAACCCATTTTTTAACAAAAACATCGAGACTATATAGAATTGTTGTTTTAACAATCTAATGGAACACAAGAATGTACTTGTTGCTTAATTCTCTTTTTGGTAGTCAAAACTGATAAACCCAAAATTTAAAGTTATCTACAATGATTTAAGAATGTTAGTCCTTTTGACTGATTAGGCCCTAACAATTCCATAAATGATCTTTGCAAGATGGCAATGGATTCATTAGCATGGGATAAGCAGGGATAATAGTGGCTATATATTTATGTTCTTCACTGTGGTACTATTGATTTTAAGACATGATAGTCCTAATAAGTACCCAACCATTGCTTTTCTGTCTCAGAGCTTGACAATGACATGGAGCTGGGTTAAAGGTTAGATATGACACCAAGTGTGCAAACCTCCAACTAAACACATTACAATAGCAAATCTAACAGTTTGAGAGCAGACACATTTTTGTTGGCATTATTACTGGACACACTCCTATAGAATTAAATCCCAAGTTGCCTGACAGCATACTTAGGTACTGCAAAGGGCATGGCCAGGGCCACCGATACCTTACAGGATACATCCAGGAAGATAAATCACTGAACCAGACATCTACTAGAAATGATTTATTAAGACATCAAATGCTGGACCTTGCAAAACAATTTATCATTTTCGAGTCTTGAAATGCTGAAATATTTCACACACAATATCAAGAATAGACTATAGGTTATGAATAATTCCAACTTGGAATATTTCAGTTTAATGATTCATGGGAACTGAGAACTACAGGTATAATCCCATTTGTGTAAAACCTGTAACAAGAAAAAAGAATGTTTGGGGACACATGATAAAATTGCTATCTATCCCACTACCCTCAAAAACCCAAGAGACTGGACATAAAATCCAGATGGGCACCTCAAATGTAAGGCAAGAGGAATGAGATAGGGAAGCAAATAGGTAATATGGTATTGGTATTATTTCAGCTCTTAAATGAATTGGTGGGCTCTTGTGTATTATGTTGCAGAATGTACATGCATATCTATATTTCTATCAAAAATTTAGTTTGTAAACAGGATTCAAGCCACTCAAGCCTCAAAAATAAGGATTGTAACCCCCAATATAACCTACTTGAAGCCATCACATTTGCCCTGTTAAGATCGTTTTGGATAAAGCAACGCATTTCAAATTTGGGGAGAGAAACCACATGACTATGCTGTCTCCTTGATGATATACTCATTCGAAACTTGTTTTTGAATAAGCAATATGTTCCATTCCAGTCTCCTGGCTGTTGATCAGTTTTCTTCTCTACTTCGTCCTGAAATACACATCTCTATGTAAACGCAAGCATCTAAGGGTAAAGCAGGCATTTACTGGCCTAAGAGCCTTCCATTTGGCACATACTATTCTCCAACTTCAATGCCACATCTTTAGAGCCTATTTGCAAAGGAAGATCGAGGAACAAATGCCTCTAAGTGCTGTGTCGAGAACTGTTAGTGCGCAAACTGTCCTCAGTTAATCTTAAAAATCAAAGTACAGCTAAGGTTGTGTTAATACCTAAGAGAGAATCCCGTCCCAATTTATAAAATGCTCCCTTACTAAAGATAAATCGCCCATTTAAGCGACCTGCTGCCGTATACTAGGGATACGGTAGTGTCCGCACAAAAAGGTTTACGAGATACAAAAGGGTTCTGCCGAAGGCTCGGGGGGGAACACGAAGCCACAGGCCGTACCTTCCAGCCGCCTCGGAACCAACTGATTAGACGCCTTCAGTTTCTGAATTGAGATTCGGAATCCTGCGTTTACCGAAGAGAAGGGTTGGCTAAGACTCGCAGGTGGTTGGTTACTCACAAAATGCGACTGAGCAGATGGCGCGGAAGAAAGCTCGTGGCCGCGTCAACTGGGGGGTGAAGGGTGCCTCCTGGGCCGACCTCGCGACGGTGCCGACCGCTCGACTGCAGCCGGGTAAGGGACGGAGACCACCGGAATGGAGGCCCCAGTCGGAAAGGACGAAGGGTCCCAAAGCGGGCAAGGGCTCCGGCAAGGGAGTCGGGTCCCCAGCAAAAGGAGAGAAGCTACTAGCACGGCGGGAACTCCTACCTTGAAAAGCCTGGCGACCGGCCCGCGGGCGTTGCCGCCCGGGCCGCAAGGTCCGCATGGCCTACTGGTCTGCACGTGCCTCGCCCAACAGGACTCAGGCGGAAAAGGAAGCGCGGCGGCCGCCGGTGGCTCTTAGGCGCTGCCGGCCTGGCTCCTCCCCTTCCGGGCCTGGCCCCGCCCCTGCAAAGCGGGGCGGGAGGCGGGCTGGTTGGCGCGTGCGGGAGGTCGCTGTCTTCCTGGGCCTCTCGGCCTGAGGTGGCGTGCCAGACCTGAAGTTTACAGGAGGGTGGCTTTTGAACTTCCGTAGAGGCTTTCAAGGCTCATGAGAACCTTATCTAAAGCTAATTCGTTGAGTATGTAAGTGATAACCTGCCAGTTTATGTATCTAAGCGACCAAACAGTGCTCTAAAACGAGGCTCCCATTCCTAATACTTTATGTATTTGCTTGGTATTCTACCCCCTCTCATAATTCAGTATTTTAAAGAACTGGTTGTATTGGACATCTCAATTTAGAATAAGGGTATCTGGAATGACCCCTTCACACACCAGAAAAAAAGTTTATATTTTCCATGTATTATAGCAATAGATATTGTTACTATTTTAACAATAGATATTGTTACTATTTTTACTATTTTTATTACTATTTTTCGTAAATCAGTCAGCTCCCTTTTTATGAACATGTAATTTGCTATAGATTTTTGTGCTTTATGTTTTACAGGCATACCTCATTTTATTCCACTTTGTTTTATTGCAGCCATGGATGTGTCTTTTTACAAATTGAAGGCAAGATCCTCCAGCTAAAGAATGACGACAGACTGTATTGTAGAGGTCTGGAACCCAAAACGCAATATTTCTGAGGTATGCGTGAATTACTCTTGTTTCTCTCAATTATTATGTATTGAGTCCTGGCTGCAAAGCAGTAGGTTTAGTGCTGGAGAAGACAGATTGATGATCTTGTTGCCTGAAAGAATACACATGAAAGCATGTAATTAAACAATTGCATCAGTAAAAGATATATCATCTCTCCTTTAAACACTGAATGTCTAAGAAATTGATAGAAAATCTAGTACAAAAATATGTTTGTCTCAAAAAACATGGTATGAAAATCTAAACCTAGCAATTTAAATTGTGCTCGTACTCATTTTACCGAAGGATTCCTTTCTGTATAACATTTTGCTGAATGCTTTACAGGGATTTGAATTCTTTGGGGCCCTAAGTGGGCACACTTTCTTGTCAGATAGTGGTTTGGTCCTCAACCTGCTATCACAGACTCCTGAGGGAATATTACAACCTAATTTTGCAACCTGAGCAGCCACCTCCACCAGGCCTTTGCCTACAAGTAGGTGGGTAGGTGTGAGAGCCACCATTACTGAAAGGTGTAGAGGAGAGTGTGAAAATTAATTCTAATTTGTTTAAATGGAATCATACAGTATGTACTCTTTTTTGTCTGGCTTCTTTCACTCAGCATAATTATTTTGAGACTCATCCACGCTGCTGTGTGTAACAACAGTTAATTCCTTTTTACTGCTGAGTAGTATTCCTGTATATGGATACACCACAATTTGTTTATTCTTTGCTCCATTGATGGATGTTGGGTTTTTTCAGTATTTGGCTATTACAAATAAAGCTGCTATGAATATTCACATGTAAATCTTTGGACATGTGCTTTTATTTCTCTTGGTAAATACCCAGGAATAGAATGGCATGGTAGGTGTGTGTTTAACTTTATACCATTTTACATTTCCACCAGCAGAGCTTGAGTGTTCCAAGCAGTTCACATTTTTTGACTATGCCAACACTTGGTTTAGTCATCCTTTTTAGAATTTTAGACATTGAAATAGGTGTGTGGTGGTATTTCATTGAGCTTTTAATTTGCCTTTCCCTAAATAATAGTGAGCATTTTTTGCATGCTTATTTGTTATCTGAATACCTTCTTTGCCCATTTCAAAAAATTGAGCTGTTTGTCTTCTTATACTTGATTTTGAGGGTTCTTTATATATTTGGGATACAAGTTTTTTATATCATTTGCAAAGATTTTCTCCCAGTCTTTATTTTGTCTTCATTCTTTCAGCTATGTCATTCAAAGAGAGGTTCTTCATTTTGATGAAATCCAATTTGTCAATGTTTTTTCTTATATGGATTTGACTTCGTGTGTTATGTCTAAGAAACTTTACTTAACTCAAACTTATGGAAGATCATTTTTTTTCCTAACCATAGACCTACTCAGTTATCCCCCAGGAGAATAAGTATGTCCTTGGATCACTCAACTAGGCTTATCAAATGACTGTTTCTGTCAAAGATTCACTTTGAATCCCTCGCTAGCTATGTCTATATGAATTATGTCATGAATTTTGCCCAAATCCAATAAGCCCCCTCAAACATTGAAAGATTCATCCTAAACCAGACCCTCAAAAAGCTCATATTTTTCCTTTGCCTTCTTCATTTGGAGATACTATTAAGACTATATTAAGTGCAGCATATTAACAAATTCCTGTCATCCTAATTTCATTTTTATATTTTTAAAACTGAAATCAATGAAATACTTTTTTGAATCTCCCTTATTCTGGATTATAAAAACATAGGAGGGAAAGCTCTGTGAGGAATTTAATGCAATAATATGTGTAATACAAACATATGTGTATGTGTACACACTGTAAAAAAAATTTTAAAAAAAGACTATGTCAAAGCAGTGGTCTCCCTTGCTTCCCTTATCCCTCTCTCCTTTACAAGTTTTTGTGATAATAAACTCAGTTCGCTTACCAACAGGTTATTTTGTTTGTTTTTTCAGAGAGTCAGCAGTCACAACATTCAAAAAAAAAAAAAAAAGAAAAGAAACTGTAAAACTCATAGAAGAAAACATAGGGAGATATCTTCATTACGTTGGACTTGGCAATGATTTCTTGGATATGATACCAAGAGCACAGGAAATGAAAGTGGATAAATTGGACTTCACCAAAATTAAAAACTTTTGTGCATCAAAAGATACTACCAAGAGAGTGATAAGAGTGATGAAATGGGAGAAAATATTTGCAAAGCATACATCCGATAAGGGATTAATATCCAGAATTTTTGAAGAACTTCTACAACTCAACAGGGAAAAACCCATTTCAAAAATGGACAAAAGACATGAATAAGCATTTCTCCAAAGGAGTTATACAAATGGCTAATAAGCACATGAAAAAGATGCTCAATATAACTAGCCATTAGGGAAATGTAAATCAAAACTATAATGAGATACTACTTCACACCCCATTATCAAAAAATCAACAACAAAATAACATGTTGGCAAAGATGTGGAGAAATTGGAACCTATTGCTGGTGAGAACATAAAACGGTACAGCCACTGTGGAAAACAGTATGGCAGTTTATTAAAAAGTTAAACACAGAATTATCCTATGATTCAGCAATTCCACTTCAGGGTATATACTCAAAGAATTGAAAGCAGAGACTCTAACAAATACTTCTATACCAATGTTCATAGTAGCATTATTCACTATAACCAAAAGGTAGAAACAGCTCAGATGTCCATGGATAGATGAATGGATAACAAAATGTGGTTTATACATACAATGAAATATTACTCAGCCTTAAAAAAGGAAAGAAATTTTGCTATATGCTACATGGTAGATGAATCTTAAAGACATGCTAAGTGAAATAAGCCAGGCAAAAAGGACAAATATTATATGATTACGCTTAGAGGAGGTGCTTAGAATAGGCACATTCATAGAGGTAGTAGAATAGTGATTACCAGGAGTTGGGATGAAAAGTGGATGGGGAGTTATTGTATAATGGGTACAGAATTTTTGTTTGGGATTATGACAAAGTTCTGGAAATCAATAGTGGTGATAGTTTGTGAGTGGATTGTGAATGTACTTAATGCCAATGAATTTTACACTTAAAAATACTTAAAGTGGTAAATTTTGTTATGTACACTTTATCACAATAAAGATAGAATATTTTAAAAAGAGAAAAAGATTCACACCTTTGCATGGTCTCATCTTTTGCTTCCCCTATCTCTTACTTCACATCAGTCACCTTGGTCTACTCTTAATTTTTAGAACATGCCAAATAATTTTCACATCTCAAGACCTTTGTTCTTTCCTGGAATTGTTTTTTTGAATGGCTGACTTCTTTCCTTTTTTTGGTCTTAGCTTCTATGCCCATTTCTCAGTGAGGCCACACTTGCCTTACCTCTTTAAAGTGGGCCCGTTATAAATCATCTCCCTTCTTGTTTTCTTCATAATTTATATTATCTTATTTGTTTTGTTTTTAAACTTATTTATTTTTGCTGCCCTCACTGGAGTATATATTCTATGAGAGGCCAGACCTTGTCTCTTTTGTTCATTTTTTTTGTTGTTCATCTTTTATTCCTAGCACCTAATATAGTCCCTAGGACTTAATATCTATTGATTATTGAATAAATTAATCATAGATCTGTATGTGCTGATTTGGAATATTTTTTAAGATATATTAAAATTTAAAAGCTAGGTGCAGAAAAGTCTTTAGTTAAATCTTATTTTTGGTTAACTAAAAACATTTATATGATTTTTTAAAAATAAAATATTTTTGAGACATTGCAAAAGAAACTTTACAATTCATGCCTCTAGGGAGTAAAACTTAGGGTTTAAGGGGAAAGTGATATTTTGCCATTGTATGCTATTTTCTACTGTTTGGATTTTTACTATGTGTGTGCAATTTTATAATTAAATTTAAGAAAGAATTATTAAAGTAGTACATTTTCTCTTATGACTGCAAAAATAGACCTTTTTTGAGATTTGCTCCTTCAGCTCTGACTGGCATGGTGAAAAGTGCTTGGTATTCTCCAGCAGTAAGTACATCCCTGGGGGTTGCTCGTCTCCAGATTGCTGAACTGAGTTAATGCACCAGTTGTAAACACAACGGAAACCACATGAAGGGAAAAGTTTCATGGTTTAAATCTAATATTGTAATTTATCAGAAATAACTTTAAAAGTAGCCATTCTTTGATAGTATAACCAGGATTATCTTTAAAAGTTTACATTTTGGAGGTAGACATACGTCGGGATTCAGGGAATACAGAACATTATTTTCTTAAAAGCTTTCAGAACCTATATAGTCTGCACTTACATCATGTAAATCTCATTAGTAAATTAATACATTTGGCCTTCAGTCTTTTTTCATATTTAGTGAATGATTTGAAGAACCTCCCAGTCCCCCTAGATATTCGCAGCAGAAAATGAGTTTGGAACTGGAAGGAAGTTGGGTATAATAACCATATGCTTGTGCTTTTCCTTGCTCAAGATTAAGCATGTCAAAATAGAGTTAATGCAAGAAAAATATAAATGACCCTAGTCATAAATGCATGACTTTTATACATAAGATCCTTTTAGCTCAGGCAAGATTATTTTTAAACATAATATTGACATTAAGATAATCATAGCATTTATACCTCTCATCAAGGTTAAAGTTCCAAATCTGTGAAAAATACATTAAATTGTCAGAAAATAGGGCATTGATCTGAATGAAAGCTGATTCTTAAACACTTAAAGTACATGAACTTTACGGAGATAATTTCGGTGAAAATTACCTAAATTACTTGTGATTTCTGCCCGGATCTAAAATAATGAGTTGCTGTAATTGTCAATGTGAGACACTAGGGTTTTCCTTTTCTGTTTAAAAATTTAACTTTTATGTTAAGACTAAGCCTTGCAAACAACTATTTAAATCCTATGACAAAATACGAATGTAATGGAATGTTATTAAAATTATTCAAGCTGACCAATGGGACCTGAGAGGAAGTCTGCTAGGGGACTTTAGGGAAAGTTTCCTTCTTTGGTGAAAAGACACATATGGGAAGAAACAGCTCTTCTTTCCTAGATATTATCATCTGTGAAAGAATTCTTGCCATTTGTTAAGTGAGGGAAGCTTGCCAAAGATGGCAAAGTAGAAAGGAAGAGAAGGAATCAAACAACCATGAAATTAACCAGCCAGGGAGCACTCCAGCTTAGACTTCATGTTATGTGAAATAGTACACTTTCTTATTGTTAAAAAAAAAAAAAAAAAGGAAGAATAATTACACAGAGAGTTAAGAATGTGGAAGTAATTGAAAAATTCAAACTAAGGTTAAATTATGATGTTATTTGTACCTCACTGATGATCTAATACAAATCATGTCCTGAAATCAATACCCCATTAAACTTAAATGCAGTATAGATTCTGAATGTTTCTTCTGTAATGTCTTCTTGTACATATACATGAGAGCTTCTATGTTCAGTGGTATTCTGGTAAACAGGATCTAAAAAACAAATAGACCCCCAAACCCTGATTTGTGGTATTTTCAGATTTCCATGGTGTGAATACTCCCATAATGGCTGATTTCAAGCTGCTATTTAACAACTGGCTCACAGAATACCTGAATGCTTCAATAATTTACACTTGCCTCTCACAGCACACCATTGTCCCTAGAAGCTGAATTACTGGATTGAAGGATTGAAGGTTAAACACATCTTCTTACTTAATATAGTTAAACTGCTTTCCAAGTGGTTGTACTGCATCCTTGTCAAAACGTACTCTTTTCAGAATTTAAACATTTTTGCAGGTCTGATAACTATAAAATGGTATTTATTATTATTTTAATTTACATTTGCCATGAGGTTGAAAAGATTACATATGTTTTCTTTTTAAATTTTTTTTTTATGTTTTTAATCATTCAGGTTTTCTCTTTTGTAAATCATAGTTTCACCCAATTTTTGATTGGAATATTTGTAAGTTTTATAATTGATTAATGGGATTTCTTTACATATTTTAGATACTAATCTTTAGTCAATTAACAGTTACATGCATTGCAGATAACTTCTTCCAATCTGTTTTATTTTTTCATTATATTTGTGGTGTTTTTTGCTGTTTGGAATTCTGTACTCCTCTCTCCTTACTAACAGCTCCCCAACACCCCTCACCTCTGCATTTCTGTGAAAGATTTCTGGCTACCCTTAAATATATTAAAATCTTTTAATGTACCTTTTAAGATCCTCTTTGGTTTAAAAATTGGGGTGATATAGTACTTATTCCTAGGATTTTTGTAAGGATTAAATGAAATAATATATGTGCAGTAACCATCCTCCTTCCCTGTGCACTTTCTTTCAAAGCAGCATATTCTTCTCAACTTGCTTTTTCCCCCTGTGACTAGAATGTGCTTCTTGTCCCTCTTTGCCTTCTCAAGAAAACCTTCCTTGATCTCTTAAGACAGGGTCAGGTTCCCATGGCAGATATTCTTGTGGCTCTCCTTATGGCCATCCCCAGTCCTCTTCCTGGATAATGAAACCCTAATTTTGTTTATATTATGGGCCTACTCTTAGTGCTGAGCCAATCTATTGGTCTGCTTCTCCTGCTTCCTGTGGTAGATGCTGGTGACTGGCTCACTCAATAGCTATTCCAGCCTCTTTTTATACATTTCTGTACTTCAGAGGCTGGAAAGCTAAGTATTATATATTCTAAGATTCTCTTGCAGATGGATTCTGGATATGAATTGGGTCCTGCCAGTCAAATGCATTGGTGTAAAATTCTGAATTCCAAATTGAGTTATATCAAGAGAAAAGCAGGGTACCAGGCGTCCATTTTGCTGACATATATGCTGCAAAGGTAGTGTGCTTCTGGAGTCAGCCACTTTGGGGACAGCTTTCCATTTGTCAGGCAGAGTCCAAACCATGGCAGAAGTATCAGCTGCCTTCACAGCCCACTCCATAGTATGTCTTTGGAAATTGTTCCTATAAATTCATCCCAAGTTTGTTTCATCCCAATGATTGTGTAAGTTACTAATACTTTATAGTCCTCTATCTTTTTAAACTAGCTGAAGCAGATACCTTAACCAAACCCAGAATGATAAACATTCTTTACATCTGAAGATAGCCTTGTGACCCATTTCTGGCCAATAATAAGTAGAAGCTTTGGACCCTGATAATTTTATGAAGCCATCTTACCATTTGTAGATTTTTCTTACATGAGAGAATAAAGTCCTCATTTATTTAAATTATGGTTGGGTCTTTCTTATTAGCAACTGAATGTAATTCCTAACTGATATGGTAAACAATGAACAATGTGTACCATAGTATTAAAAAAAAATTTGTGGACCAACTAATGATTGATGAACAAAGGCACTGAAGCATGAAATTGCAGTGTGTGTGTGTGTGTGTGTGTGTGTGTGTGTTACAACTTAAGGTCTAAAGTAGGAGGTGGTGGAGAGTAAAGGCAGTGAGATAGGTGGGGGTTTCATAGATCAAGTTAAGAGATTAGACATCACCCTTAGATGATAGACATTGAAGGAATTTGAGAAGGTAGGTTACATCTTCAGATTTGCGTTTTTGATAGGTTACTTGGGTGTAGCCAATACTGAAGGCAGGGAAAACTGTGAAATTTATAAATTGTGAGGAAAAGATGATGACTACATGCAATAATTATTCTTATGTGCATTTGCAAATGTAAGTGTATCTTTAGGGAAATTTTTTAATGTGGAATTCCAAAGTCAGAGTGTGTATACTTAAAATACTGACAGATACTGCCAAATTGTATTTAAAAGAGCTTACACTCCAACAGTCTCCATTTCCCCATCCTCACCAATAGTGGGTATTTTTAGTTGGTATTATTTTTTTTCTATGTTCTTCCCTTTAATATTTTGTGTGTGTGTATGTGGGGGGGGAAGCATGAGGATAAAAATTATAGATTTATTTTCATCAAAAACATACATGCTCAAACATTATGGTCTAGTTAAAACAAGTTAACTCCAGTATGCCAGAAAATGAGTCTTCATCACTTACCCTCTGAGTCCAGTTAACCATTTCCCCCTGGTATTATTGAGATATAATTGACATATGTCGTTGTTTAAGGTGTACAACATAATGATTTGACACATGTATGTGCTGGGAAATGATCACCACGATAAGTTCGGTGAACATCTATCACTTCACATAGTTAGTTTCTGTTCTTGTGATGAGAACTTTAAAGCTCTGCTCTCATAACAACTTTCAAATATACAATACAGTATTGTTAACTGTAGTCACCATGCTGTCCATTACTTCCCATAACTTATTTATCTTATAACTGGATAGTTTATATCATTCTGATAGGTGAAATATGTTATTGCATTGCTGTTTAAATTTCTTAATCATGAGTGAGTTTGGGTATCTCGTCATAAAGATATTGGCTATTTGATTTTTTTAGTATAAGTTGCTTATTTATACTATTTGTGGAATTTTCCGAATTGCTTCTCTTTTTCTTTTTAATTCCAAGGGTTGATTTTATTTAAAGGCAATTACTGTGACCATCATATATGTGATGAATTTTTTTGCTGTTTTACTTTTTGTCTTTTCACCTTGTTTGTGTTTTTTGTTTGTTTGTTTGTTTATGAGTTTATTTTTGTGTAGTCAAAATCACCCATGTTTTCCTTTGTGGCTTCTTGGATTTTTTTTGTGTCACGCTTCACCTTGCCATCTTTAACTCTCCATCTAATGGAGCTGAGCAGCCAGAGGAGACATGCCTGACTTGCGCTGAGCTGCCTCCATGCATTTTCTCAGCTCTTATTTCACATCAACTGTGTGAGCTGAGGGGAAGAGGGTGAAAAGGCAAGGGAAATTTGTTGACACTCACGCTAAGCCAAATGCTTATCACAGTGAGAGACCTGCAGCAAAGAAGGGTGTTTTCCACCAGACTAGAGGTGGCAAACTGGAGTGCCCCAAGCACCCAGGCAGCTGACAGGACAGGCAGCCTAGCAGAGCAGATAAGAAACAGACCCTCAGAGCCAGGCTGCTTGGGTCTCAGTCCTGGCTCTGCCATGAGGGAGGCGGGTAACGCTGGGCAAGCTTCTCATACTCAGAATTTTCCTAATTCGTTTACCAAGGTCCATGAGTGTCCTCAGTATCATCACAATCACTTATTTACATAGTGTGTTCAAAACTATGAGATCAAAAAATGGAACACTTAACAATTAAGTTGTAAATTGTCAATGCAGGTAGTCAGTTTCAATGGTATTAGTAGGTTAAAATGTCCACACTGTGACTCGAATGTCAGGAAAACACAGTAGCTTTCTTCATGTCCTGTATCCGCTCCCATCTTGTTCTGGAACCCCTATCTTTGAAGAGGAAAAATATCTGCCAAACAGGCAAACAGTTAAATATGCAGAGTCAGGTAGAAGCTGAAACTCTTATCAGGGCTGTTTCCCCTCTCAGTGGGCTTCCCGGCTGCCCTTCCCCTTCGATTCCTGGTTAGCTTTGGGGAGAAGTTCTGTATCTGAGGAGGTGGAGGGAGAGACACAAGCTCCCAGGCTTCCTGTCCTCTGGGTCTAGAACTGATTGACAGAGTGTGTCTGTTACTTCTGTGTCCTGCTGGTGTCACTGCTGAAGCCCTGAGTCGTGCTTACAACCTTCTGTTTTGAGGTGCCCCCTATCCTGTCATCTCCCCGATCCCTGGCATTGTGGCCTGGGTACTCTCAGCAGCTTCTGCACTTGGCTGCAACATGTCCCCTGCCCTCAGGCTCTGCCCTCAGCCATTGCCTCTCACCTCCTGCCCCTTTGGCTCTGGGCGGAACCCAGGCCTTCTCCAAGGGTTTGCATCCTCCCAGCTTTGGCTCGAAGAGTGTGCTGAGGCCAGACCTGTCCCCTCTTCCTTGCTTTGCCTGAGGCAGACGACAGCAGTGTCTGCACTGTGGCGATTCTCTCTGCCTGCCCCATGGCCTGACTCTCCCTCATTGTTACTACTTGGAGTAAAACTTTATAGACTTCTAATCTTAGCCCTTATACACAGAGGGCTGCTCTTGGAAATTAGGATTCTCTCTTATTAAAGTTTGATTTTTAGGCCCACTATCTTGCTAGAGATTCTGAGCCAGTTTTGTGATTTCAAAGGTGTGCAATGGCTTCATTCCAGAAGGGATCTGCCCTTAACCAGAGGCTCTTAATTCAGTGAGTAGGGGACGCTGTGGACTAGCGAATCAGTTTAATAAAACTATAGGGATCCACTCCTCTCCTTAGTAAACTATTTCACACCCTAAGTCAGGGGTCCCCAACCCCAGGGCTGTGGACTATTCCTGTGGCTTGTTAGGAATCGGGCCTCACAGCAGGAGGTGAGAGGCGGGTGAGTGAGTGAAGCTTCATTTGTATTTGCAGCTGCTCCCTAGAACTGGCCTCACCACCTCAGATCATTGGCATTAGCTTCTCATAGGAGCATCCGTCCTTGGTGCCAAAAAGGTTGGGGATGCAATAAAGACATCTCTGCAGCGGCCAACATGATTCCCTTAGAAATCAACACATGAATTATTTGACATCATTATAAGACAAGTTGTTTGTTGGCCCTGTATAAAACTGTATTGTTCCTGGCTAGCAGGGACAAGAAATTATAAATCAAACAGATTGATCCAAATTTACATGTTAAATATCTTATTTTGAAAGGATAGCTTAATCTAAGTTCTCCTTCCTAACTATGTATAGGCTGTTGCTGATTTTATCAATCATGTATTTTATATGAAAAGCTATGAACTTTGACTCTTCCACCGCTGATACATTCTGTCAATCTGATGACAAAAATCTTTTTTTTAAGTCATTGCTGGAGGATGTGGTATCTACAGTTTCCCAGATGATGTACAACTAGTAGTGTACTATTGCTGTTTTCTCCACGGTACACAATCTTAATTTTGTTTTTGTTGTTATTGTAACTTCAAAAATCTCTAAAAACTAAGATCCAGATTTTTCAAAGGAGCACTAGGCAAATATAAAATTGTAGAACTCAGAGAAATTAATATATACTTTTGTTACATACTGGTAGCTTGTGGTCTTATATGTGACTGTTATACTGGAAAAAAATAAATGCCCCTTAAATCCTATAGATTTGCTTCCTGTAAACCTGGAGTACGGCCCAGGCGGTACCACAGCACACTTGGGAATGAGAGACAAGTTAGTGTCTTGCCTAACTACAGAAACCATAAAGGCTTCCCTTCCTGTGTTTACACAAGTCTTAGTTTCAACTCGTAAGAGAAACTCACTCAGTGAAGTATACCTCAATCACTCAAACTCTTTCATTATAAATTATACTGTAGCATTTAGCTGTCAGAAGCTTTTAAATTATAAACCGAAGAATAATCTTAACTATTAGGCTTAAAGATTATGTCAATAGTCATTTCCTGTGCATATGAATGTTACTGAAGAAACTCATGCATTGCTGCCTTCTCAGGACCAAGATGTCCATGGGTAGCTCTGGGGAGAGGGACTGAAATCACTTGTCTCTATTTTTATGGTCATTGGAAATTGGGGGCCATTTAAAACAATGTGAAGTCTAAATAAGAATTGGTTTTAAACATTCTTATTATCAAATAAGTTCTGTAATCGCTCATTTAAAAATCTTTAAATGTATGCTATTATGAGGCATCTTAATTCTTTGCATAGATGGGTATATCACGTGGGTCAATTAAAAAAAATTTAAGTTATATTTAAGAAAAAAAGACCCGTGCAAGATTTTTTACTCTGCGCAGCTCATCTGTGCCTCTTGCTGGCTGTAAAGCCTTATACTGGACTCACCTTGAAAAGTAGGCTATAACCAAGTGAAAAAAAGCAGTGTGCGATGGCAGAAACAGGAGAATCAAGGGAAGAAGGAGGGAAGCAGGAAACTATTTCCAGATCCTCCTGTCAGAAAGAGAAGGCCAGTTCCACTGTGTCCAGTCAGGCTCTAAGTGTCATGTTCTGGGACACAGAGAGACTGCCTTGGAAAGGAAAAGACCAGAGCAAGAAAAAAAGCTGCTAATGCTGGGCACACCTGGCCTGAGAGGTCCAGAGAGCAGTCACACCAGGGCTCAAGAAGGACTGGGCCCAGGGAGTTCTATTTCTTTCTCCCGCCAGGCAAGACCAGCTGCGGGACGATTTCTAGAGTGTTGGTGCTGGTGAGAATGGCTTAACCCAAGACAGCAACTTCCTATCACCCTACACAATAGCTGCTGGTCATCCCCTTTCCCCCAACCCATACAAGCCCCAAACAGGCCTATTTCCCCTCTAGGAATACATGCTTGGATTACATTCGTGCCCTCCTTTCCCATGTTGTAAGGAAACAGCTTTCTGCGAAAATGAATGGTGGGAGGTGAAAGTATGTCACTCAAGATCTACCTTTGGTCAAGATTGAGGACGTGGGGAATGAGGAGGCAAGAGGGACAGAATAAGAAATACATTCTAGAAAGATGTATAAACCCCACTTCCTTATAGGGGATGCAGTGGGGAACAGCCGTCTCAGTAAATTTCCTTAGGGCAGTGGTTCCCAACCTCTGTGGCACCAGGGACCGGTGCTCCTATGAGAATCTAACACCTGATGATCTGAGGGGAAGCTGAAGCAGTGATGCTAGCGCTGGGGAGCAGCTGCAGATACAGATGAAGCTTCCCTCGCACCACTCGCCGCCTGCCTGCCGTGTGGCCCGCTTCCTAACAGGAACTGGTCCACAGCCCAAAGGTTGAGGACTCCTGCTTTATTGGCTTATTCTCTCAGAATGGCGCTCTGATTCACTGAGACCTAAAGAAAAGGATTAAATGATGTGCTGGAAAATACATACCTATCCCCACTCAAAAAAAAAAAAAAAAAAGACCTTACTAGAGCCTGAATGCTTTCTCTTTCATTGATAACTGGTTAGTTGCTTTTATGAATATAAAATAAGGCCCTTCAAGAGAAGGAGAAATTACTAAATAATTTAACCTAAAAAGCAATTACAACTAAAGTAATTACTGTGTATTTTAGTAAGGTCAGTGAGCATTTATTTTCTTATCACACAGCTTCTTCTAAGTTTAAATAAAGTCTTCATGAATAGATGAGACAACAACTGTTAGGGATATTTGTAATACTGCAGATTGAAGTAGTTTGGTTAAAAAAGCCTTATAAAAATGCAGAACCACTCTTTGTATTACTCAGTAACATGAACACATATCCCTACCTTTAGTCTATTCCACACGCTGACTTCCACTGTAGGTCTTTTATTTTCCACTTCATTCCTTTTATTATTTTATTTTTTAAAAGGGGTATGTATATATTTTTAATATAGCTTTACTGATGTATAATTGGTGTATGTTAAGCGACACTGTATTTTTATAATCGGAAAACAATATTTTTAACGTGTTGGGACTCATACCTCTACAAAGGCATTTCCTTCTTTCCCAAAATTATCTTTATAGAGGAATTTAAGTACATGTCACATCCATGAGAGAGCTGAATGAACTGAGAAATTTAAGTGAGGATTTCCCTTGTAGGTTATGGGATAATGTTGTGATCCAAATATACCCCTCCACAGTCTTAACGTATTACTCCATTGAGGACAGCATGGTGAAGGAGCTAATGCCAAGGAGATAACCACTAGAAAGATTTCCAAATGTACCTTCAGCATTTGTTAAATATCCACAGAGGCAGATGCAAATTTAATGGAGTAAATTAATTTTCAAATTAACACTTTATTTTATTAATACCCTATGCACCATGAATCAAAACAGCATGCTCCCTTGAAACTTTGGGTGAAAATATGCAATTTCTCCTCTGAGATTTTCCAATTCACCAAAAACTGTTAGCATGTTTAGCAATTTACTAAAATGTTATGAAACCTATGACAGAAATATACTTCTTTGGCATTAAAACATTTGTAACTGGACAAGAAAAAATAAAAAGTAATACTGTGAAAAGCAAAGCTTAACTATGAAACAAGATGATTTAGAAAAGTCTGATAATTCACTAGAAATCATAATTTTTTCCCAATTAAATGCTTTTAAAAACTGTAGCCAAATAGATTATCATCAAGAAAGCCATTTTGATTTGCTATCAAATTTAGTGTTTACAGTTTTTTCAAGTAACTTTAAAGAAGTTTTGATTTTATTCCTTGATAAAAGATTATTCTTAGCATTTCTTATGCCAATAACTTAAAATAGTGAATGCATGAATCCATATCTCATTTTACTTTTTATCTCTTTCAATGTTATATGAGTAATATATTCACAAATGTTTAAATATTCATTTTTTGCTACATATTAATATGTACAAAGCTTTTATTATATACCTTTTAAAGACATGCTTCTGTCACATCACAAAGAGATATTTATTCACATTACAATAAAAATTAAAAACTGTCAATATGAGCCAAAACATGATCATGTTCAGCTGAATCAAGTGAATGATAGTTTTTGTCTTCAGATGGTCTTTTGCTTCATTTCATCATCAAAAGCCGGTGAGGAGAAAATAAAGTGGTGGTTCAACTGCTGTATTAATTCAACCAAATCCTTTAATGCACCTTTCTATTTGCTACTCTTGGATCAGATTCAACAACTTTAAAACTGGGTTTTTGACAAATAAATGAACTTTATAGTTGGAAAGTGGAATGGTAAAGACTGAGGAGAAAAACAAGAAAGGAAGAAAAAGGGAATCTAAGTCAGCAAAGACACGACAAAAGAGACAGGTGATTTCTTTTTCAGGTGTCTCTATTGCATCCTGTCGTTTTGAGATTCTGAATGTTCCCTGGCCAACATCTCTACCTCCCTGCCATGACCCCCAAGCTCCTGTTGAAAACTGAAACCACTGGTGCAGTGAGGCAGAACAGCTGCTCCTTGGGCACCTGACCTGCAGTGCGGTGGAAAGGGCCCACAGCAGGGGACCTTCCCTGGTTATAGGTTCAAATCAGGGCAGGCTCAAAGGGCTTTGCTCTGGCCTGATGTATCTCAGGATGGTCACTCTGTGTCCTTAGACCCTCTCAAGGTGCAGACCAGTGCCAGAATTCCCAGAGTAGACAGGATGTCTCTCATTTCATAACAGCTAAGTAGGTAGATTATGAACAGCAGCTGAAGAGTGGAGGAGCCTGTCCAGAGCTGTGATTGTGAGCATCACGGAGGGGCTCGCTTGAGGCCCCAACATGTCACTCTCTCTCTAGGTTGGCTGCAGCTGTACCTGCTCACCTAGTCCAGGACCTGAAAGAGAGTGGGGTGGATATGGAGTGACCAGAGAGGAAAACGACGGAATCTGATGACCAGTGACACGCATCTCTTATTCACACTGGGCTGCAGGGATTCCCAATGTCTTCCACAATTTGGAAACATAATGAGATATTTAGTAATCCTCTAGGAAGGTGACCAAGCCTGGTCCTATGAAGCAAACCATTTCTGATATTCCAAATGAGTTTTCTAAGAGGGAAAAATAACTAGTTATAGAAGTTGCTGCATCATCGTATTACCTCAAGTCTTTTCAGACATTCAGCTAAAACTGAATAAATGATCTCACACCTTCCAACTGAAATAGATTCTTAGACCAACTTTCAGCATAGACTGGTTTTCATAACAATGTGATACTGGTGTATTACAAACAGTCTTTTCTTAAAGTAGAAAGACTATCAATAGAGATTAGCTTCTCAGTTTATCATAAATATGCTACAGAAATTGTACATTCTGTAAATATATGCAGTTTTTTGCTTTTGTGTGTCTTTTCTTTTATCCAGTAGTTTCTCCTGCACTATACAGTAGTGACTATCTCTTACACTGAATAGAGATATACTGTGTGTCTTATACAAGATGAATTATTTCATTCCATATTTACTTAGATTAGACAGATGAGTCTGAAGATCTAACTATGGATTCATATGTAAACTTTCAGAAATGATGTGTTACGTTTGATATAATAAATATAGAATTATTTCATACTACTTAAAAACAACAGACACTGCTTTCTTCCAGCCCCCATCGGGGGAGAGGCTAAGGCTGTGAGTCTGTTGGAGCACTGCCATGGTTTGCTTTTTCTCCAGAGACGGAATGCTTCAGAAACTGACCAGTAGCACCAATGTATAATCTTGATCGCATGGGCCATTTCTGAAAAAGAATAAACAAGAATCCAAAAGTTAGTATCTATGACAGATATAATCTGTAATAATAATAACAATAAAATTCCAAATACTTCAGTGCAAATGCAATATGATGTAGGTCATAACAATTGTAATTATGAAGTCTAAGGGACAGCATGAAAAAATGTTTATTGGTGCTAACGATGAAAGAAAGAATATACCCAGACTTCTATTATAACTATAAAATAATATGTGTGCACATGGACAAGAAATAATGGAAAATGAATATAGTAGTGTATGAAAACATATCTACTCAAAATGTTTCATTTCAAACTAAAACCTAAAACAAAAACCTAAAGCAAGATTCCTGGCTTTAAAGATATTTTTAAGTTGTACGTGGTAAGTATTCTATGTCTGTATGTGTCAGAGAACTACAATGAAAAGTGATTAATTCAATTATCTAAACATTTTAGCTAAAAGCAACATCTGGAAGTTGCAAATATTAGAATGTTTGTTGTTGTATAGATAAAACATTCAGGTTAAATGTCTGAATGTATTGACATCACATAGCTCTAACCTTTCAGTAATCAACACGTTTGTATTCTGATTGTGACTTTTCTAAATTCACCTTTAAAATGAACAACATCTCAAATTATATAATTTATTGCCCAATAGGCATGATGGTGAAAAAATATATTACATAAGTAGCCCTTTTAGAATGAACCTGTCCTTTTTTGGAGGGGGTTGTCATATAATCTGTTTATAGTTCTAAGGTCCTTGGAATATTAAGGATTACAATACCTTTAGTTACCCAAAATGTACAAATGATTAGACTAATAATAAAAGATAATTTAATATTTAAGCATTTTGGTAGTGTCTGTAAAATAATGTGTTACAGGTGGTTTCAGTTATGTATATAAAATCTCTTCCCTCAGAACCTGCATAGCAAATGGTTATAGCTCTCTTATGGCACATATAACAGTCTCCCTTATGTATTTTTGTCTCCATCTCTATTTAGGGCAGGAATTGAGTCATATTCTTATTTGTAGTCACTCTGCTAACAGGGCTTTGCATGTAGTAGGCACTTAGTAAATGATTTTAAAACAGACTAGTCACTTGTTCAACAATCGCCAATTTCATTAAGAGGTAATCTTTAACCTTGTTTCATTATCCTTAGAATTTTCTTTTAAAATCAAAATAATTAATCCAGAGGACAAATTAGATTTAATTTTTCTTAAAGGGGTTATAAGACTACAAAAATATTTGGTACATGAATCAAATGCAAAAAAAAAACCAAACTCTTAAGCTTACTGTTACCTGAAAATTATGGTTCTAACATTACTCATTCTAAGAAACATGGCAAAAAACTAAGATGAAAAACAACTTGATTTCTCATCTGAATTATATCTCCCATAAAGAAGCATTTAACAGATGCTTTTTGTATTAAAGTGTACTTAATGTTAAAAAAAATATTTCTTAGAGTATGTGGGAAATGTCAAGTTTCAAAAAATCTAATATTAATGGTATTTTCGAATAGCATTCTAAGGCACACTTCGATACAAAACCCATTAATAATGACTTTTCAGCTGAGACTGTTATATAATACATGAATGGAACAAGGTCTATCAATATAAATATTTCATATTTTTATCTTTAATATATGAAATAGTTTGAGTCTATCATCATTTTGATTATATTTTGCAAAGTAAATTTTATTAAACCTCACCACAAAATGTTAAGCTCATTTAATATTAAAAGGTGTAATTTACCACATTTCGATAATGATTATCAATAATTTATTGAACACTGATATACTTAAGGCTATATCCTAATTTTGTATTTGTGTGTGTCTGTATGTGTTTGGCAAAATGCTTCAGAATGGTAGAACCAAAAATTTGAAAATTTAGCTTTAGAAAATATAGGAAAGATGATACATTTTGAACAGAAAGCCAGATCAATGTAGGATTTCAAAATAATCAAGTCTAGGAAAAAAAGGCAATGCAGAATCTAAATACTGCAATATAGGTAATAAAATTATAATGCTATATACCATATTAAATGAAAACTCTGACCATTTTACCTATATGTATAGAAAACGGATTCTCTTGCCTAATTTTGTACATTACAGAATTTGAACATAGTATTTAATCAGCTCAACGTATATGCCAAACTATTATAAAAATTACATAAACACATTGTAGTTTTTCTAACACTCTTGGTAGCTGTCTAGTCCATGATAGTTAACCTTTATTACAACGGACTGAAAATTTACTCTGTGAGGATTCAGAACAGTATTGTTCTCACCAGTTTTACATAAAATTTTCAACACTTGTTTCCTAGGGATAGATAATTCCATTACCCCATATTTCATGAATATTTAATTCATGAAACTTTTCAAACATCTGATAAAAACCACAATGTAATTATGTAAATTAAAAACACTTAAAAACTCAAAGGCTCATAAATGTAACTCTGATACTAAAAATTACCAAGCACCAAAACAGGCACCCCCCCCCCCCCCCCCAGAAACCGCTCGCCTGGGAGGACATCCTGTAGGGTTGCATCCTCTAAGGTGCATGAGACGCCCCTATGCAAATAACCCTGGTTTAAATCCACTTCCTTCGCCTGTTAAATTTAGCCTTTTGCAGTGGGGACTCCTTGGGCCAAGGTCGCTCTGCCAGTCTGACCCAGCCTACCCCTGAGGGAAGGTGAGAGATCGGTGGCATCTGCCTAGGGGCTGGCAGGCCGGGCAAGTCAAGGTGCCCTGCTGCCCGCCCCAGCTCCGCTGTGCGCCTGGCCCGCCTACCTTGACAGGATGCAGGTAGCCGTCACCGCGCAGGGCGCTCAGTCCGGGATCCGCCGGCGCCTCGGCGTCATCCTGCAGGCTGCGGGTGAGGTGCGCGATGTAGGTGGTGGCCAGCAGCAGCACGTCCAGCTTGGACAGCTTGGTGTCGGGCGGAACCGATGGCAGCGTGCGCTGCAGCTCCAGAAAGGCGTGCCGTAGAGTCTGCACTCGGCTGCGCTCCCGTGCCGCGTTCGCGGCCGCCGGCCGCCCGCCCCCCGAGCGCGCGCCGACGCCCGGGCCCGCCGGCGCTGGCCCGGTCCTTCCCGGGCTGGAGTCGCGAGTGGCGGTGGCCAGGGGCGCAGTCTCGTTGCTGGCGATCAGGGGGCTGCCTGCCTGGTCACCGCGGTCCATGGCGAATTCCCGCGCCGCGCACCCTGCAAAGGACCGAAGGGGAGGTGAAGCCAGGACGCCCGTTGGGCTTAACTTGGGGTGCGGCAGCTCTGTCGCAGCTCCTGAGCGCCAGCCCGACCGCCCGACGAGGCTCGCGGCGTTCTCAGAAAGGAGGTCGCTTCGACTGGACGCGTTTGCCTCCCGCGTCTGGAGAGACTTTGGAGTCAGAGTTCTTGGACTCCTTGGAAGGCTGAGGAGGGGCGGGGTGCCGGCTTCACCTTCCACGGACAATTAAGCGGAAAGGCTTCTCTACCCGAGAAGAAAGATCTTGGAGGCACAGCTCCGGAACTCGTGGGCACTTCTGGAATGTTATATGTGGCCAGCCCCGCAGGAAAGATGGTGAGGGTCATTTCAGCGGAGCGCGGTGCCTACGCCGGCTGCTCTCGCACCATTGGCTTCCGAGGCCCGGGACCCCGGGGCGACCGCGGGAGCCCAGGGTACTATCTGCCGGAGGAGTGTGGGACCCCTGGCCTCACCTCGGACCAAGGCACCTGCTACCCTCTGGGCTTGGGGACGGCGCAGCGGGGATCGGCCCGGAGCCCTTACCTTTCCTGGAGCGGCCGTCGAGGGCTCTGCTCCGCTGCGCCAGCGGGGAAGGGGCTTCAAGCCGGGTCTGCGTGGCCAGGACCGCGCGGGTCACTCCATTCTCGTCCAAACGAAATAGACGGCCCCTTCCAGCCCCGGCTGGGAGCGCCCTTTAGGCGGGCGCCCCCGAGGCCAAGCGTGTGTATGGGCCAAGCTGGGTGTCCCGACACCGCAGCAGGGCCGCAGAATCCGTGCGCACCTGAGGCGCTGGCGCGGGGTCTGAGCCCTGGCGGAGCCGCCCCCTCGGCGGCCGGAGAGTCATTAATCAAAGCGTCGGGCGGGGCGGGGCCCGAGGGGCGGGGCGGCCGGCTGGCTCCGCCCCTCGCGTCCGTGCCTCTTCGGGCGGGACGCCCCGGGCACCGCGTTGCGCGCCTGCGGTGTGGCGGGCCCGCGGGAGCCGAACCCGGGTCTGGGCTCTAGGACCCCCCCGAACCACTTCGCGAGTGACTGGTCTGAGCCCGGGCGCCGTCCAGGCAGGCCCCGAGCTGGGCGGAGACGCTGCCGTTTTGTGGAGCGTGACTGAGTTTCCCGCGAGGCCCCGTGCAGTGGCTGCATCGCCGCGCTGGCCTCTGACTTCACCCCGAGGTAAATGTTCCACGTCGCGCTGCTTAGCGCGGCAGTGCCACCTCCTGCGTGCTGCGGACCAGCCGACCGGCCGCCCTGCAGGCGACACACCGCGCGTACCTCGAAGGCTCCCTCTGTCGCCGGTACTTCAGGAGGTTCCCCAGTCACAGTTCACCGGCCTGGGTCTCGATCGCTTCCCCCGGGGGCGCGGGCCCAGGCCGGCCGCCTCCGATGCCCGCGTGGGGCCCCCGCTTTGAGTCGTTATTTGCACATAAAATTTGTCCTGGCCTCGTCCCCATGCGAGGAACTCGCTGAGGTGCCTTGCGCTCGGGGACCCGCGGGAAGCGTGGCCGGCGCTGCGCCGCGAGGCGGGTTGGAAGCCGGCTGCGAGAGCGCCGGGCCCGCGCGCCCCCAGCCTTCCGAGGCTTCCGCGGGTCTCGGACCCCTCGCCTTCGGGGGCGAAGTCTGAGTGGACGCACGAGATTTTCTAGCGAGTTATTAGTATATCCTTGATACAATGCCGACAATTCGAACGGCGGGACCTTCACAAATCTTTGGAGTCAAGGCAATATTAGATTTACACGATCATTCACGAAACTGCCCCTTGCGTATGCGACAAATTTCAATCTTTACAGCAGATTTTTAAATTGGAACTACCAAGTATGTGGTAATGGTGGCACTTGAATTTGGATATATCGTTTCACACTTCAGTATGTTAGAGTGAATCAGCGTAATCTTCAGGCTCATGTCAATTCCCACTCAATAACTAATTAGATTTACACTTTAGAAAGAAGCACCATTGATTCAAGAAAAGGATTACTTTTTTTTAATGAATGCGAAAACACATCTTCATTTTCCCAGTAAATTTTATGTAATGGGGATTAAAGCAATTGAAAAGCAGTTTCAGATTCAGTAAAAAAGCAAATCAAACAAGAACTTAAAGGTTTTTCTCATATAATGAGACCATAAAGCTACAGATGACAAAAGATGATGTTGCCTAGTTCTATAAAGGTAAAAAGCAAATGTTCATATCACTTAAGGCTGAGTTGGCTCTTTTTTTTCTAACAAATTTTCTTTTGGGTTATGGAGAAGGCGAGGTTTGCGTACACCTTTTTTTGTCACTAAGCTTTCAGAGTCCTTCAAAGAGAGATTCCTGTATTAATAGAGAAAAAAGCATTAAATTATTTTTTAAAAATGAAAGTTATCAGAACGGGTAGCAAACAGAATCTAGGAGACAGTAACAAGGCTAATGATTAGTCACCAAACTATGTGAATTTTCTCAGGATTTAAAGGAAGCAGAAACAAAGATTCCCCCGCAGAATGGGGAAATCTATGAGTTGGGAGAGGTATGGAAATAATAATATTGGAGGGAAGGTGAGTCAGGACTAGGACAAGGCAAATTAGGTGCCTTACATTTTGCCTCTTTGGCATCTCACATCCTCACCTCAGCCTGGCCTACTGGAATCTGCTGTTACTGCCAAAAGTGGGGTGGAGGTGGGGGCACAACTGAGGCTCTTCACTGCTAACAGTGGTTGGCCACTGGCCAGCTCTTGCCCAGCAGTCAGGTTGGAAAGGACTGATGTAACAAGTCCATCCCTAGGGACCACCCCCTTGTACTGTCTGCTGCTGCTCCAAGCGGCAGATACCAGATCCTTTGATGATTCTAGATTAGTCCTAATTCCTGCAAGAAATCAGTATTTTAAAAATAGATAAAAATCTTCAAATTTCCAACTATTAGGTAAATTAGTAACAGATACCTTAATTCTATATGCACTAAGTGCGTTACAAAAATATACTTTATTTTCCATTTAGTCTTTACAAAAACATTTTGAGGATTTTACATCTTACAGTTGAGAAAATGAAAATCAGAGAGATTAAGTAACTTGTCCAAGGTCACACAGTAAGTGTCAGAGACAGGATTTAGGCCAGGCAGACTGATCCTAATGCTTGCACTTTTTTAGCATAGTATACTTAATATTTGTATATCATTCTTTGGATTTCTTGTCTAGCCTTCCAGAAAGTACATGGCTTTAGCATGCTATACATTTTATTTCACAGAGTGTGATATGGGTCTTAAAATTATACTTGTCTTTTTTTTAACATAGGTCAAATAATTTGTCATTTTAACTCCATCTTTATAATGTAAAATGATCACATGTAACAGTGAAGAAAATATATCGCTTTGAGGTATACATATATATATCATACATAGGTTTTATATAATTGGTACTTTTTTTTACCGTACAATTATTCCCCTCATTGTTTAATTAAGGTGTAATGTACATAGATAAATTCACTCTTTTGAGTATATCATTCAGCAAGTTTTGATAAACATGTACAGTCATATAGCCAATACCACAATAAAGATATGCAATATTTTATCACTCTTCCTTCCCCCAGAATTTTTTTCTTTGTGCTAACCCTTTGTAATCAACCCCTAGTCCTAGGCAACTACTGATGGTTTCTGTCTTTGTAGTTTTGCCTTTGCCAGAATATCATAGACTGATACAGTATTTAACCTTTTAAGTCTGGCTTCTTTTGCTTATATAATGCTCTTGAGATCTGTCCATGTGGTTTCATGTATCACTACGTCATTCCTTTGTAATGCTGAGTAGTATTCTATTGTGTGGATATACTACAGTTTATACATTCCCCAGTCTGGAGACCTTTGGGTTGTTTCCTTTTTTCGGTGATTGTAAATAAGCCACTATAAACATTTGGGTACAGATTTTTGTGTGAGTATAGGTTTGTTTCACTTTGGAAAATACTTAGGAGCGGGACTGCTAGATGTGGTAAGTCTATGTTTAACTTTATAAGGATATGTCGAACTGTTTTCCAAAGTGTCTATACTATTTTTGAATTCCCATAGTGCCTTAGAGTTCCAGTTGCTCCATATCATTCCTAGCACTGTATTTTTTTCTTTTTTATCTAGCTTAAGAAAAAAATTGACCCAAAATTTTAAAGTCAGATGATTTCACTATCTAGATATGTTGCTTGTCAAGTAATATAATTTCTCAAGTTCAGCATATCTGCCTGACTACATCGTTTTAGAGCCAAGTAGCTAGAGTTGCCTTTAGTTGGACTTGTGTTCTCCAATTCACCTCAATCATATTTTCATCTGCTTCTCTCACTTACTTCACCCTACTTGTACCTGAGAGAATTTTTGACACCCCCTTCCAGAGTCATTGAGAGCTTGGCTTTTGAAGTTAGTGACCTGGATTCAAGTCCCAATTCTGCCTCATGGCAATATGTGACTTTGGGCCCCTCTAACTGGGCCTTGCCAGTGTAGTGCTTATGTCCTCATTTAGAAAATGGGGCTGATAGTATTTTCCTCTCAAAGGGTTCTACGTTTTTTAAAATTTGGGTAATGAAGATTCAGCTTTCAAAATAGACTGGAAAATAATATAATTCTTATAAATGACATGTTACTCAGCTCCTACTCACAGAATAAGCCATTGACAGAATTGAGACTAGAAGTCACAAAAGCTTCTTTAGTCTGTTTTTAAAAACTTTGTTGTTTACCATAATTGCTTTTTATTTTGGGGGGGGGCAGAGGATATCCTAATTTCAAAAGGGTGCTTTGAGAACTTCAAATCAAAATCTTAACATTATACCTACATTACTGATTACATATACATTTATTTTACCTATAAAATGAATTATACTGAGGTTAGGTTCAACACAACAAAATTAAAGGCATTTAGAGTTCTGCAAATAAGTTTATATAAGATCATCCCAGAGCTTCGTGACTAAAATATTTTCTAAGTTTTAAGAATTCTTTTTGAAGCACATAGGAAATTGTTCAAACATAACCTTAACAGTGGTGAAAGCAACTTATTTTTATCGTTTTTAAAGTTCACTTTTTAACTCTAAGAAATATAATGCTTCCATATTCTAACTGAAGATAGTAGGAATTTTATAAATAGTTAAATAATGTACAATGAACATTTCCTGTGAATTATGGGTCCCAGAGATTCACATTCCTTAAAGGTATTTGAAAATAAGGGCATTCTAACCCAGCTAGAAAGTTATTATTTTTGCATTAACGAGAGATGAATTGACTCTATTGATATTGCTTAGGCTTGTAAGATAGTTAATCAAGCAACAATTTGCTTTTTTTACTGTATAGTGCTGTACAGTATTCTCAGTGGATCTTATTTACAATATATTAATGTATTTAATGTCTATTTTAAAATTACTAAGGCTAAAGCACCTCCTAGCATGTTCGAAAAGAGGAAACATCTGTCAGAAGTATTTACTGTGACAAACACAGAAAGAAGCAATAATGTGTACATTTTTTGTTTAATACCATATATTATTTTTAATTGAACACTGAAGGCATTTGTTCAGAATCAGCCTTTAAGTAAAAAATAGTTTTGAACTAATCTTTAATTAAAGTGTACATTGATAGTATCGACTTCAGTTTGAGGGTCAAAAACAACATCAATGAGTCTGACTTTTTCCTCGCTGTAGGGAAGGAAGGCTTGTGTAAATATACATGAGCGCAGACTGCATGCATTTGTGAAGGAGGTAGAAAACACTCCACTGTCACTGGACAGATGTTGCTTCACTGCCTTCCACGGGATTCAGGCATGGCTCCCAGTATGTGGATACTTAAAGGCGCGTGGGGCACAGAAGACTTTTAGTGTTTTGGAAAAAGCACTCTAAGCTCCTTCCCACTTCTGAGCAGGCTTTCCACTCCGAATATTAAATGTGGACTGTGGGCCATGTGTCTGCTGATGCCGGCTCATTGTCTCCCTTGAAGTAATTAAGGGAAGGAGTTGCTTTAATCAACTTTTTAAAAACTAAAAATCTATTCTTTGTGTTTGGGCTAGGTATTTTGTTTTTAACACTTTACTAATATATTATCTCTTAGCTTTACACTAAGTTAGTAAAATGTTAGAGAGAAGCACACTAAAAATCTATATAAAGAGCTTAATGAAATTTCGTATTTTTGGTCACCTTTTATTAAAGAGAGGTAGAACTGATTTTTCCCATTTAACAAGATTTAAATCTTTTGTGATAACAAAATTATATTTTGGCATGCCCTCAGTAAAAATATTACCTGAGGAAATAAAAAACATTTAAAATATTATGTAATATTTTTTTCATGTTGTGAAACTGAAGACTCAGGGTTGAACATGATCAACTTCTCTGCTAGTGACATGCTTTATGTTCTTCTCACAGGAACCCCCCCTATTCTGCTGGCTTCTTTTAGGATGTTTTTATAGTACATAGGAGTTTAAAATGCATTTAGCTCAGTACTGAGTGTTCCTGGTTGGGAAAATTAAAATAGAGTGATTTACTTGCTGTTTTGTCAGTGCAGTTCTAGTAATGAGAGCTTTGCTTGGGGCTATAGAATATATAGCATGTGCCACAGCTCACAGCTCACAGCTCAAAGTGTGTGTGACAATGTCTAGAATTTACCACTGTTTTCTGTGTCCATTTTTATTGTTTTCTTTTTTTACTTTGGTGATATATTAGCAAGACCTTTCAAAATACTTGGCAAGAAACACAACTCAAGAACAGCGTTGTGGAATTGACACCAGTTGTGTAAATCTTTAAGAAATTGTTGGAGTGCTGTAGACAAGCTGGCTAAGGTTTTGATGGTAATCACAGGGGCATAAGCAGGAAAGCAAATTTTCACACAATTTCCAGTGTGTGTGTATAGAGGAGGTAAGACCGAAACTAGGACTCCCTGCATCCTGCATACCCTTCCTCTTCCCTTAAAATAAAGCATTTATAGATCCACAGGAGCCTCCCAGAAGCCTGCCCTGGCAAGCTTAAGGGTAGGATGTGCAGCAGTGTTGCTTAGGAGTCTTCCTTAGGTCGCTCTGTTAAGGAATGCTAAGTCACCATCTCTTGACTGGACCCTGCGAAGAGGGTCTCGTGAAAACCCACCTGACCTTCAGCAGACAGTACTGGAAAAAGGAAATGTATTTCAAAGTATGTCTACTGGTTCTGATTACTTTCTCAATGAAATATGCTATTGGCCTTCTTTAGAGCAATCATTTTTTGATTATAAATGATAAAGCTGAATAATTTATAGGCTGTAGTAAGATATGGTTTATAATGTCCATAAGCATTCATCACACTATACAGTAATTGTATCACATTTGACTCTCCAACTAGCTTGTTGGAAGGTCTCTGAGATCAGGACTATCTCATTTGAGTTTTTATATTCGGTACTGCCTGACATATAATAAATAAGTCTATTTATGCATAGATTTATGAATAAACGAAGTTATCTTCTGTTAATGATTTCTCATTATATCAAAGCAGTATAATCTTTTAAAACCCAAAAAGCAATTTTCTTTTCATCAGGAGACTTACAGCTGATTCACATGGAGCTAAATTATTTATATACTCAAGGTTTAGAACAGTGATTCTTAAACTATTTTTTGTATTAAAAACCCCTTTGAGAATCTAATGAACTTTTAATGTCTCCTTTTGAGAGACCAGATGAAGAACCTTTGGTATAGGGAAATGGTAAAAGGAGCCTACCTCTGCAGTGTCCTGCCTTCCCCTCCTTTCTGCCACCACATGCCCTTGCTGTACTCATCCATTCTCTAGTGGGCCATCCGTCATCAACTGGGCCTCAGGCTCCTTGGATATGATCCCTGCTCCTTCACACATCCATACCTGCTGCTCCCAGGACTTTCCTGTCACCTGTCTTACCTCACGGGATGACTGTACTTCTTGACCAGTCCCCTTCCACCTCAACTTTGTGACTGTTTGGGCAGACCAACAGTGAACTTCTTTTTTTTTCTTTGGTGCTTGGCCAAGAAGAACTGAGAATAGAACTAGGGGAGACAGATGATGGGCCTCTCTTTCTCTGTGCTGTTGACAGTCAAGATGTCCCATCTTCTCGCAAAAGATAAATCTCACAAATATTTGAAAGAACATACCTGATCTCTTTAGTAACTTTAGGGTTATCTTCTTGAGAGTTTTCTAGAGATGCATTTCCATTTGGAAGGTATCTCTGTACATCAGAGAAAAAGACTAATTTTGGTTTACCCACCTGTGGGTAATAAACAGGAACTATATGATGCATTGTTTCAAAGTTACCTGTAGCATACAAAGAATTAAAAGCATTGTTCTTTGAAATCAATAACTAAATTGTAAACATGGCATACAACAGCATTAGAATGTCTAAAATTATATTTTGTGAAGTGGAATTAAAAAACGTTAAATAGATCCATGGTAAAACCAATTAAAAATTAATATCCAAGATAAAATATCACAGACTTTCATACATAAAAACCTACACAGGAAAGTTTATAGTCAACTCTCATAGACAAAATATGTACACCAACATTACTATAATTATTAACTTCCCTTGCATTTTACTGTTCTGAGTTTATTTTTTCAGAGTGTTTGACTTTTAGGAAGTAGATTAGTCACATTACAGTTTTTGAAATATGTTCATGCCTTTATTTTGGCCCTTAACATTCTACATCATTATAGATCATTCTCCATTTCCAGCAGTGATTTCCCTTTAAGTGGGTACTGCTTTAATCACTTCTAATTCCCAAACCTTAGCATAGTCTGGGACACATCAAAGGTGCTCAATAAATGTTTATTAAATGAATAAATGAATGTTTTCATTGAAGCACTACAGAAGTCAGTGCTAAAAGATATGCATATATTTTGGATTTTGTTAAGTGATTTTGTTTTCAATTTTGAGTTATATAGTTATGTGGCTATATGTAGGACAAGATTTTTATTGTAAGATAATAAAATCCGAGGTCATAATCCCTATAATCTTACCATATGTCCCTAATATAGAGCTCCAGATTTACAAGGCTATCAAAAATATGTAGAAATTCAGGAAGTACAAAAGTTGCTCTCTTCCTAAGAATTCCTGTTCACTTAAAATGTATTTGGTTGTACAGGGGTGTCTTTAAAAGGTTCATCTTTGCTTTTCTAAAGATCTCTAGGTATACTGTAGGTTTTAAAAACATGTATCTTCTGGACTTTAATTCATGCTTTCCTTTTCTCTTGAGCAGTAATGACAGAGCCTTTGCATAAAGACCATAGTGTAAGCTATTGGCCACATACCTAAGGATAGAGTTATTGTGTGTTATATACACATATCTAAGGATGTTACTGTTTTTAAGCCTGAGAGGTTCAGAACTGTATCATTTGTTTGGGTAGGAATGGCAAACGTGTAGGAGGCGAGAGAGAAGGGTATCTACAAGTGGCCAAGGGAGAGTAAGTACTCCTGAGGAAACTCAAGATAATTTTCTATTGCAGCTAGTCTGCTTTCAATTTCAGTTTCAGTTTTATTTTAATTACCTTAGAGTCTGTTTTTCAATACAGTAAATCATATCTATTTGAATATTTTTAAAATTTCAAAGTTCTTTAATAATCTATTATTCCATTTTCTCTCGTTACATTTTATTCATAAAAATTTACATATTACATGTTTACACATCTGCAGATTTTCCTAAATTTCCACCAAACCTAAGTGAATCTCTAGGTAGAGCAGACATTTTTGTCCTTACACCTAAGCCCAATTCAGCTAGTCATCACTAGAGTGGCCACTAGGAGTTGGAGCTGTTTCATGAAGTTAGATAACTTTGATTAGTCACCGTACCACCTGCTGTCTTTGTGACCTCAGATAATTTATTTCATCATTCTAAAACTCTACTTTCTCATCTGCAAAATGGATATAATAATTATATGCCCTGCAGATTATAATGATTAAATGCAATAATGTGTGTAAATATCTGAAATGTTTGGCACAGTAAATATTAGCTCTCTTTTCTTCCCTTGCCCTCTGTTCTTTGCTTCCTAGACTAGAGTGCTTTCCATTTAAAGTTGTTAATGGTTGTCATAATAGCAACTACAATAAGGAATGAAATGATACTTCTGTGCTATATAATATCCTATAGGTCTTTTTAAAAATTGTGATAAAAACACTTAATGTGAGATCTATACTGTTAACAAATTTTTATGTGTAAAATATACTATGGTTGACTATATAGGTATAGCTTTGTACAGCAGATCTCTAGATTCATCTTGCTTGACTGAAGCTTTATGTTCTTTGTTTAGTAACTCTCCATTTCCCCCTCCCTCCAGCCTCTAGCAACTACTATTCCATTCTTTGATGCTATGAATGTCACTGTTTTAGATACCTCATATAAATGGAATCATTTAGTATTTGTCTTTCTCTGAGTGGCTTATTTCATTCAGTATAATGTCCTCAGGGTTGATCCATGCTGTCACATATTGTAGATATATCCTTTTTAAAGGATAAATAGTATTCTATGGTATGTATATACTGCATTTTCCTTATGCATTCATTTGTCAATGGACATTTAGGTTGTTTCCACATCTTGGCTATTATGAATAGTGCTGCAGTGAACATAGGAGTTCTAATATCTCTTTGAGATTCTGATTTAATTATTTTGGATAAATACCCAGAAATGGGATTGCCGGATCATAGGTAGTTCTATTTTAAAATTTTGAGGCACTGCTATACTGTTTTTCATAATGGGTATACCATTTTGCATTCCCCCCAACAATATGCAAGGGCTCTTAATTTCTCCACATCCTAACCAACATTTGTCTTTTGCTTTTTTGATAATAGCCATCCTGACAGATGTGAGGTGATAACTCATTGTGATTTTGATTTGCATCTTTCTGATTAATGACATTGAGCATTTTTATTTATACCTGTTGGCCATTTGTAGGTCTTTGGAGTTATGTCTGCCCAGTTCCCTAGCCTTTTTTAAAATTGGGTTATTAGACTTTTTTTTTTTTTTTTTGCTATTGGGTTGTAAGAGAACCTTTTTTCTTTTGGAGCTTAACCTCATATCAGATATATGGTTTGCAAATATTTTCTCTCATTCTATAGATTGCCTTTTCACTCTGTTTCCTTTGCTGTGAAGAAACTTTTTAGTTTGTTGCACTTGTTAATTTTTGTTTTTGTGGTCTGTGCTTTTTGTGTCATAGCCATGAAATTATTGCCAAGACTAATCTTATGAGGCTTTCCCTTTGTATTTTCCTCTAGGAGTTTTACAGTTTGGGGCCTTACGTTTAAGTCTTTATTTTAATCTATTTGTATTGATTTGTGTAGTGTAAGATAAGGGTCCAGTCTCATTCTTTTGCATGTGAATATTCAGTTTTCATAATATCTGTTAAAGAGACTGCCCTTTCCCCATTGTGTATTCTTGGCACCCTTGTTAAAGATAAGTTGACCATTTAGGCGTGGATTTACTTTTGAGTTCTCTGTTCTGTTCCATATGTCTGTATGTGTTTTATGCCAGTACCAAACTGTTTTGATTACTATAGCTTTACAATGTATTTTAAAATGAGGAAGTTTTGATGCCTCTAGCTTTATTCATCTTTTTCAAGGTTGATTTGGCTACTTTGTGGTCTTTTGTGGTTCCATATGAATTTTAGAGTTGTTTTCTATTTCTGTGAAAAATGCCATTGGGATTTTGGTAGGGATTACATTGCATCTGTAGATGCCTTTGGGTATTATGGACATTTTAACAATATTAAATGTTTCAGTCTCTGAACACAGGATGTCTTTCCATTTACTTGTATTTTAATTTCTTTCATCAATGATTTATAGTTTTCAGTATACAATTGTTCTGTCTTCTTAGTTTAGTTTATTCCCAGGTATTTTATTCTTTTTGGTGCTATTGTATGTGGAATTGTTTTCCTAATTTCCTTTTCAGATAGTTGTTAGTGTATCTACATGGCTTTAAGGATTGCTTTTGTTAATTAGTTGGAGGACATACTAGATTATAAAGAGATTAATAAGGATTTTAGTGAGAAAATTAAATAGCTGTAAGTTTTTAAAATTGTATATGTTAAGGCACATTATATTATTTTGTAAAATTTCATTGGCAAACTTAAAATTAATCTGTCTCTGAATTAGCAAGAATTTATGAAATCTATTAAGATGAAGGAAACTACATTATTTTAGAATAGGCCCAATTTTGGGGTGAGAGCTGGTGTTGAATTCTGTGAGTACTTCAATACTAATAAGGTACTTCGGCATCTTTGGTGTAACGCTGAAAATATGTAAAATACTGGCATCCTTAGCCTGGGTCTTGTTTTACCTGTCATAGCCAGCCACAGGTAAACAGAGAAGGAGAAATGGCTTCTGTCTGTTTTATAGGTTTCAGATCTTGAGAAATTCACATTGTCAACATAGTATCATCATTCATGGGGATACTATCAGCTCAGAAAGTTCCATTCTTTGAAATGATTTTCCACAGTTTGTATTCAATAGACATGGCAAAATCATCAGAGCTCCATGCCTTTCCACTTCTGCTTTGCTTCTCCTCACCTCAACCTGCTTGTCCTAGAGACAGAGCTCCTAGGATATGCACAAAGCCTCACTTCACTGTTACAGTTTCCCTTTCCCATTCCACTGGCCTAACCCCTTTCCTGCCCCCATCACGTTAGCTATGGAACAGAAAGACCATTAGCATTCAGCCACTTTCATGGAATGGAGGAAGGGGCTCATCTCAGTGTTGTGGACTACAGTCTATGAAGACTTATTCTAGGATGCTACCCAATGTGATAAAGATCATTGTTACCGATTATACTGAGCTACATTTAGTTGCATAACTTAGGCAAGGGAGGTTGGCGTGTCCTTTGCAATACAGCCTTAGGCATATGATAATCAAAATATGCAAGTTTTGGGGTGTGTGCATATGAAAGGGGACAGGCCACAGAATATAGGCCATAGATGTGGCTGTGATACATTTTTATTTTCTATCCCAATGAAAAATGAGATTTTTGCACTGTTGCTAAATAAATATACTGGTAACTTAGTTTTCACAATTTACATAGCTGATTGTTTCACCTTTTACATAACCAATATGATGCACGTTTGCCAGATGTAAGATCATACATTTCCCCCACCCTTAATGGCTCTCTGTTTCCATGGCCGACATAGTCATACTCAACCAAACACAGCTTTTGCTGATCGTGGCTACATTTTCATTTATAAACGTTACAGGTTAAATTTTGTAGGTGTTATAAATAAGTTAAAAAACCCAAACGCCTTAAACAAAAAATCTAAATAAAGCTTCCTATTTCTCTGAATTTTTGTTGTTGTTTTTGTTATTGTGAGTAGACTATTCCCCTTTGCTAGTAGAAGTGGTCAGCTAATGAATGACAGCCTACTTACTCAAGTATGAGTTACTTGCATCCTCTTTATTAGTGTTCTTTTTCTTGCTAATTTTCTTGGCATCTTTGGATGCTTTCCAATTTATTAGGAATTGTCTTTCCATCTTTTTAATTTCTTTTCCATCAAGGAATTCTAGACAAAAATATACATGTTAAAAAATACAATATAATAATATCAACATGGAGGTAAAATTTATAGTTTTTTGGTTTAGGACACATGAACTCAAGTTACACTATAGGCTGAAATACATTTCTTTTTAAAGTGCTGTACATACACAAGTTCTCTATTTTTGTTTAGCTTTTATTTCTTTTTGATTAATTTTTTCTGATTTTAAAAAAGATATATGCTTATTATAAACAACTGAAACATGACAGAAAAATATAAAAAGGCTCTGTGTTACTATCCATATTTCTCCTTCCCATCACTGACAGAGATAATCACTGTAAACAATTTGATGTATGGTCACCCATCTACGATCATATATACATTATATTGTTATTTTTAAAAACAAAAATGTCATACTCAACAAAAATTAAATATTATACATTAATTTAAATAATATGGTTATATTTAAGAAAAAGCAAAATATATTTTTTCTTAAAGTGAATAAGAAGCTTTATGTATGTAACATGGTATTTTAAAAGCACATACATTAATAATGCTTTTATATCCTAGTACATAGGCTATAATAGAAACAACCCACATAGCTGGCTTCTTGGGTCTATGAAGTGAGATTTCAACTATCTATCTTTACATTTTGTTCCTTTAAAAAAGTTTTGAAAATTGAACATCTTAAGTTACACAAATAATTTTTGTATGTTTAAGATATTTGGAAAATACAAAAAAAATAAGAGAAAAAAATTGATATTGCTTGTATTCTACAACCAAAAATAATCTCTAAAAACCACTGATAACACTTTAGTATATTTTTTAGCATTTTTTGTTTTCTATGCATGTATATGTATTATATAAAATTGGAATTCTCTATACAGCATTACAGCCTACTTTTTAATATTGTATTGTGAGTATTTTATGTTTCTCTTTAAACACAATTTTTAATGGCTGATAGTATTCTACTATATATGGAGATACTGTAAATTTATAGGACATTTTATATTACCTTTTTAATTACATGAATACAGGTGGCCTTAAGATAAAGACTGTATTTTCTAGCAAAGTTTGCAATATAGTATTTTTGAAAGTAAATATATTTTCTTTCATCATCCATGTAATATCTTCTCCTGGATCTCAGAATGTAGAAAGGATGTAGTAAAAATTGTTAGATCATATTTTTACAGGGAAAAATGATATATATACTGATAAAATAATGATACTACTGAAAGTTTTAATATTGGCACTTAACTATGATTCATAGTCTTGGTATATGCAAAGTACAAAATCAAGTGATAAAACTAGAAATATAAATTAGATCCATAAATTCTAGAAGTATAATTGTTTCTGCATCTTTTCTCATGCACTTATTTTAACTGAACAATAGCGCTCTCTAGATTATAATGTAAGAACTTGGCTAAATATTTTATCATCATACATCTTAGTACTTATAACTTTACATTAAAGGTCATTTCTTTTATGCTCAGATTCTCAAACATTTTTACTTATTGATATCTTTCCAGATCTGTTTTTATTAATAATCATATAATTGGTAAATATAATCTTGGATGTGATGTGTGTAAATCAGTACATAGTTTTAAAACATCTATTATAAGGATAAGGAATGATCCAGGGCTTTTACCATAACCCTGTCTCCTTATATTAATGTTACAGAAAAAACTGAGAAATGTCTGGGAGACTATGCCTCAGTAAATCTGATTCCAGCTCACTTTTAGCAGATGATCTTATTTGTGGTTATTAGGTGTAGAAGTGGTTCAGGAGGGAAAGCCAAGTAATGGGCACAAGATCAGACACCTGTGCGATTCATGTTACTGAGTTGTTCTCAGCCCCAAATATGCTTCCTCTCACATGGAGTAAACCAGGTGTGGGGATTGTCATTCTGTTTGATCAGGACTAGGTTACTAACAAACAGAAAATGTCTCCCCGTAGTTCTTCTTACCAGGCTGAGTTAATTCGTGTTTTTTTGTTTGCACTTAGGAAAAAGAAAAAAATTAAAATGAGACAAGCTAAAAACAGAGAGAATGTTTAGACATGTGTATAGGCACAGAATAAAGACGGAAAGGAGGACGGACGTACACTAAAGTGTTAACAGATTTATAGCAGGATTATGAATATTTATTTTTTCTATATTTTCTTCATTTTCTAGAAGAAATATGCAGTTAATTTATAATCATAAGATGTTACAGAAAATATTTATTTTTAAAAACTTTGAATAAATCCTCTATTTGAAAATCAGTATACACATCTCCTTATCTTTTACAGTATTGCCTACAGTACTGTTTATGAGCAGTGTTTCCAGAAGTAGTTCCATAAACATTGGAAGATTCTTAATTATCAAACGTTAATAATATTTACTCTACTTCCTAAGGGAAGTGGACTAATAGAATTGTGTACGATGGGGCAGAGAGAGGAGAGGAGATGGAAAGTTGAGGGTGGTGTGTAGCAGAATCATCTGTACAAACTATTCTCCCTTTGTATTCTCTGTTTCCTACCCTTGGCTGGTGGAGTACAGGATGGGCAGGGTATGACCCTCACATATGTATTTTGAAACATCATTTTGGATTTTTCTGATATGCCCTCTGTCAATCCCTTCTTCCCCCAAGAGAACCACTGCACTAGCATTATGATTAATCAAGGTTTACTACAGCTATGAGCTTTGAAATGGTTTTCCGTGCATTAGTTTTTATACCTAAGTACAACATGTCACAGAAGTTCTGATACAGGAAACATCTCATGAATCCTCCTTTGTGAGAGGGCAGTGCTTGTCTCTGGCAGTTCTGTATAACTTGGTCCCTGCTGAAGAACTCTGGTTCATTTCCCCCAGTATAGTGTGTATTTAAGAATGTTTTTATTTGTAAGGGTCTCATAAAGAACTCTCTGCCCTGCTCCGCTGTTAATGAAAATAACTCCTCTGTGTTCTCAGGTACTATTTGGCAAGTGTCAAACAATGAAGACCTTGATCAACTTTCGCTACAAAACCAAGAGCTAAAGAGTCTCAGAATCTTCGGAGGATTTGTACCAATGGAAATTTGGCAAAAGGTGAGCAAGTTCTATACATTTATGACCAATTTTTTTTTTTGGTTACAGCCATATTTTCTTTTTTAAAGAAAAAGTATCTGGTGCCTTGATTAATTATTCTGAACAGTAGATATTGTTGCTGTTTTATTTCTCAATTTTAACTTTTGCTCTTATTTAAAATATCAGATTTAAACTTGACCATTTTTGTAGATCCAGATGTCATATTTATATTTCTAAAAGCTTGCTGATAAATTAGCTAAAAGGTAAACCAGGTCTCCTTCTCTTAAGAAAATTATATTAATATAATATAAACATGTACCCAGTGATTTGGACACCAGTATCAGTCTGTCTCTGTATTTTGGTTTGAGACAAACAGGATTTCCATTTAGATCCATTTTCCACAGCTTCATCAACTTGTTCAGTAAAAACTCCAAATCCTGTAATTACAGAAGAAAAAGCAAAACACAAATATTTCATAATTATCAGTATTTCTTTCATTCAGTTAACTGTTTTTAACACTAATTACTGCTTTTCATGGCTTCCTCACCCAGTGCCAGGTACTTAGAAAGTGTACCATAAATAAGTATGTGTGTGTATATATATATATATATATTTTTTTTTGATACAATGGTCTATACTAATAATAGAGGGGGCTAAAGAGAAGGCAAAAAGTGAGGTCCTAAGTTGGGAGCCATAGAACAGTTCTCTGTCACACTCCTGCAGTTCAGAAAACATTTTTGCCTCTCTCGCCACCCACGCTGCAGAAGATGCCCTATTTTTAGTGGAGTTTGGAAGTTTCCAGATTAAGGCAATTAAGGAGTAGTGGGTAAGCCATCCATTGGCATTGCAAGAATGTGAGAAAAACATTAATAGCATTTAAGAACCAGCCCTCTCAATTTGCCCTCCTTCCCGCCTCTCTATTTTTGTTTCTTTTCCCATCCAATATCATTATCCCTTTCTCCATTGCCTTGTCTTTTTGTCATTCTTTTCCTTGTGTTCTCTCTTTCTTCATTTTTTAAATACGTATTTTTTTTAGCTAATATTTAATGGAAGTGAAATATACTTGGAGTATTTCTTATATGTACCCCAATATTCTTTTAAAATTTTAAATCACATACATTTAATCTGTAATGAATTACTCAAAACAAGCAATGCAAAAATTGTTTTTCTACTCTATAGCCTTCAGTTGATTTTAAAAAATTTAATGGCCATGGGGTGGGGTGGGGAAAAGGAAAGGAAAACTGCCTTTAATAGGGCAAAAACATTAAAGCAGATGTTTGCCACTAAAGTAATAAATGTTGATAATAACTAATTATGTGAAGATCTTTCTGGTTTTCAGAGCACTTGCCCTCTACGTCATCTTGTACATATCTAGGGGGGGTTGCTATGTAGAATATGGGAGTGGTAGTGTATTACAAAGTTAATGAAAATTTCAGAAGGTAGCAGCAGGCAAGCACCTGTGAGTCTTCCATTTGTTTTCCTCAAGCCAAGACAGAAATTACCCTAGGATATCAGGGAAAATTAGAAAATACAAATTATAGATTAATTCATACATGGTCTTATTTGCAAAGCAAAAAATAATTGACAATACACTGCCTGGTATTTTTATTCCCTTTTATCATTTCCTCACCTTCAAAGCTAGGTAACTTTTAAAAGGCCTTGTATGTCCATTTAACCTAATTGTACTTTCCATCTTATTTTTTGTTCGGTCCATGTTTATTGTTGCGTGGATACTTCATTTTTCCATTTTGGGAAGAATCTTATAAGATTACATTTATTCTTTAGATTTTATAAAATCTTTTTTTTTTTTTAAATACTACAAAGCTTTGACGACAGTTCCCTCCCACATATTAAATATCCCCACAAAACTCTGTCATATCATGGAGGCAACCAATTTGAAATATGTAGATATGCACCTACATCTACATGAAGAAATGCTGTCTTTGGGGAGTAATCACAAGGAAAGCTGGGTGTCTAGGACCCACTGCAGAGTAGCCAGTAGGTTAACCTTCCTGAGGCCAATGTCTTCCTACATAAAGTGGTAAAAGCATTTTTAGTTCTGCCTACAAAATACTTATTGAATCTCTTAAGTCTAGCTAAGTTCTGTGCTAGACTTTGAAGTATCTAAATAATTTATGTGAAAAATAGGAGTTATTTTTAAAAATGCAGGCAATCTCAAACTTCCCAGCACTGCTACGTACTGTTTGACCTTAGGCAAGCCTGTGTCTTTGTTTATAAAGTAAGGATAATTAGGATTACTTGCCATGGCATATAAATGCCTGGAACAAAGTAGGTAATAATAAATGCGTTAATTCTCCGCCTCTTTGCCTGTCCTCCCACCTCTCAGCTTATTTTCTTTCTCTTAATTTTAGTCAACAGACAACAAAAAATTATTTAAGGAAGAATAAGCTTCTGACCCATTGACATGTAGTTGCCTTATAAGAAAGCTATCTTAAAAAGTTATAACTTCTTCCCTCAATCCTGGGCCCTGGACCACAGTATTTGTTTAACAGTGTTAGATTCAGCCATAATTATCTTATTTTATGTGAGATTTTAACTGCATTTCTCTTAGTCTAAAAACCTCTAAGGAAGGAATTGTGCATTGCATTTTTGTACAGTGTTGAACATTATGCCCGTCATCCTGAAGTTAAGTAATAAAAACAATAAGAGAATTTTAAATTTATACAGATAAAAAGAGTCCTATAGAGTTTTGGTAATTGTTTCTCATTTGATAAATGACCCTCGACATCCTCCCTCCAGTGCTTGTTTACTTAAGACTAAACTAATCCTGCGCTGAAATATGATTACCCTTTGGATACGCTCTGGTTGTTCATTGCCTTCCTGTCTTTAATAAAATGCTTTCACTTTCCTGCCCTTCAATAAATGACTAAAGGGAACAGACACTTTTCTGGATAGTCTCTGTTTGATAAATGATCATGTCATGCTATCACTTGGAGGAGTGCTGCAGAGTCCTGAGAAGCCAATTCTATTTCCCATGCAGGGCTGGTGCGAAGCTCCTTTATGGGTGCCTGCAGCCCTGGCAGTGCTCCCTCTGCAATTAATGACGGCCACTGATGAACCTATATTTGACCAGCATGCTCCAATCTTTATCGGAAACGTCTGGTCCAACTGTCCTAACTAACTCTAAAGACAGCCATTTGTCATCCCCCTGACTGCCTGTCATCATCTGCCTGGGAAAATCTATAATTTTTGGCTTGTTCCTGACTAAACTGTAGAGTGAATAAATTTATCTTTGGGTTACTCTCCTTGTCAGGATCAATATTGAGCAGAGGTTGAATAAATTAGAAACTGGAAAAACATGACAGGCCACAGTGGTTTGTTCATTTGTGTCTTATAAATCAAATATTTAGTTTATATAAGAGGCAAGCATGTCAAATTTTTGATTTCCACCATTCATTCTGAAGATGCTTTACCTCATGATAAATGGTCATCAGAAAACCAATGAAGTAAATCACTAATATATCTGACTGTGAGATAAACTTTTTAGATCATTTTATTGATTAAGCAAACTTTGTAGACATAAAAACTGTAAGTATAGATTTCAAAAATTTTTGTTCTTTTTTATGCATTTTTGCAGTCATATTTATTTTACTTAATAGTGTCAGCAAGCTATTTAACGTTGGCCCTATTGAAGTTCATGGCTCATCAAGCTACTTGGAGAGATACAAAAGTTTTATTGTAAATGGTCTTTAAAGTTTGTAATATTTTAATACATTGATGCATACCTATTTAAAGGAGTTACAGGAAAAAAAATGCAAAGAAATGTTAACCAAAGGTAACTGCCATTTAAATGAGAGCCCTGTGAGTTAAAGAAAGGAATTTCTAAACTATGGAGTATTGTTTGGCGTAAAACCTCTCTTTTTCTTCCTCCTCAAGGGTTGACTTTGCTGCCAATTTTATTGGGGAGAGCTAGGTCATCTGCCCAGAGTTTTCTCAGTTATCTGCCTTTGGTCTCACACTTCCTATTCTATTTCTCTTTGCCATTTTTTTTTTCCAACAAAGAAAGGGTCTCACCTCTTTTCCCAAATTAATCGGTTCTCTCAGTCCTTTTCCCCACTTCCATTGGCCTCCTGCCCTTGGGATCTTCTTTCTTTTGCATTTCCATTTCCAGTCTCTCCCTCCCTTCTGGTTTTTATCCTGTCTCTTCCCTTCTATCACTGCATTTTTTGAAATAGTGCTTCAGACCAGCACTTCTCAAACTTGATGTGCTTAAGAATCACCCAGGGATCTTGTCTAAATGTAGGTTCTGATTTGTTAGGTCTGGGGCAGAAGCTGAGATTCTACATTTCTTAGGCTGCTGCAGCTGGTCCTAGGGCCACATTTGGAGTAACAAGAGTCTAGGCCACTGCTTTTGCTTCCTTAGTCACTGGGCACACCTGTAGCCTGGGACTCCTGAACAGGCCCTGCTAACCTTATCTCTTATCTTGTCACATTGCCAATCTTGGACTTTCTCAGTCTCAGTTCTTGGGAGCATCTTACCTTACTGACTACTCGCTTTATGGCTTTGTGATTCCATGTTGTTCTGGCTTCCTGGATCCTGCATGAATCTCTGACCCCACAACTAACAACCCTCTGACCACAGGAATCCCTAATGTATAAACAAGCTGATTTCTAAAAGTTGCTTTTGAGAATGGAGAACACATCTTATAAAAAACAGTGCTATACCTGGTGAGATGTTGCATGAGTCAGCCCATAAAAATACCTATTTAATTGAGATGAAGCCCAAAGAATATCTGTGTGGTGACAGTGCTATGAAACCTCCCCATAATGCATCACCATGGTTCCCGAGCTTCCTCTGAGGAGCAGGAGCAGGTGTCCTGGTGGCAGACCATCAGGCATCAATTCACTTGCTTCTTTTTCTATAATCTACATTTATTCCTTTCAAACAGTGTTTGTTTTCCTTCCCTGGACTACAGTGGAATGTAAAACATGGCTAGAAAAACGTTTTTCTCCTTTAACCCACCACATTCTCCATTTACATGTCGACCCTTTACAGAAAAAGAATGACCACATTGATGACATTAGTAAAACATCTATTACACCAAGTAAGGAAGAGTCATCTATACATGAGGAAGAACTAAATTCTGCAGGACGCCATGTTGAGGATTTCATCACATGCTCTCTATTCTCATACCTAGGCAATTTCATCCATGATGGCAGTTTCAGTGATCACTTAACCAGTATGCTGAAGACTCCCACATTCTTCTGTCCCCTGAGCTCTGGCTTTATGTATCCAACTGTCTACTTGGTATTTTCTCTGGAACATTTCAAAGATACTTTAAACTCTATGTGACCAAAACTCTATATGACCAAAAACTCATGATCTTCTCTCCATCTCCCCCAAACTTGATGCTTGAGTTCCTTATTTTCCATTGTGCAAGGCAGAAGCCAGGGAACCATTCTTGACTTCTCCACACTCCTTAATCACCACCAAGTCCTGTCTACTTTACTACCTAAACAGCAATTCAGTCTGTCTACCTGCTTCATTTCCACCCCAGCCCTATTCAGGTTTCCACCATCTCTCACTTTCTAACTGGCCTGGCCTCTTCCAATCTATTACCCACATTGCAGTCATGCTGAACTTTTCAAAATGCTAATCTATAATTACTTCAGCCTTACAAAACTATTGTGACCTATGTACCTTCTCCCCACCAGTCTCTATGTGCACTGTGTCACACCTTCACTCTTCTTGCTTCCTGTCCCTCATCTTTGCCATGTTCTCACCTGCCCTAGGGCCTTCACATATGCCATTGTCTTTACTGGTAAGTGCTTCTGTTCTCTCGGGGCTCGGTGGAGCAATACCTTCCTAAAGGAAAGCTTCACCGTGCTCCCTAACTAAAGCAAATCTCTATGTTACAGGCTCTCAAGCCACAAACTTCTACTTTGTAGTACTTGCCATTGGTACAGTGTTACATTTGTTTTGGGGGTGATTATGTGCTTAATGTTTCTCTTCTCAATGCTTTGAGGCCAGGGACCATATCTGTCCTTTTGCTCATTATTGTCTCCCCTAGTGTCTAGCAAGTGCCGCCACATGGTGGTGTTTTGAATGAATGGACAAGACGAAATGAATGAATGCATGCGTGAATGAATGGATCTGAGGTTAGAAGCAGGGCAGGAATTATAAAGGAGAAATGATATGGAGCTGTTTTGAAAATTTTGCTGTTTAGAGGGGCTACAGACATGGAAAGAGAGAAGAAAAATAGGATTTATCTTCCTCTATTTCCTCTTCTATTCCTCTCTTACCCTCACCTCCCACTCCTCTGCCCCAAGTCTCTGCCTGGGACCAGCTTTGGACTAGAATAGGAGAGATGAGATGAGGGTAGGGTTAGAGGATCTTGGGGGAAAGTGTCCTTGGCAGCTGTGGATGCGTGAGGGAAGGGAATGAAATCCCAAGTAGCAGGAAAGACTGAAGCCATTTGGCCAACCAGCTTCTTCTGGGTCCATATCCTGTGCCTCTGCCTCTAATGCAGCCACCACCCTGCGGGTCTAGGACCCTCAGTAGGCTAGGGCATGGGCATCGTTTAGGAATGTCTCTACTTGCCAGTGACCCAATTCTCTTTTCCTGTTCTTTTCACAGAACTCCAGGATTTCAGTTGCCATGGTAGTACTTTTCCTTGTTACATGTGTTCCTTTTAATTATTCTCAAATATCTTTCCCACTGCTCAAACTAGAATCTTGATTGGAAGATTCAAAGTTATTTAACCATCCTAAGGCACCATTACTTTTTCATTTTTATCTTATTTCATATATTTCCTGTAGGCGCATTCACAGAACCTATGGTTGTCCATATCAAAGCAGCTGCTCTAGTGCTAAAAACCTTGGTTAATTATAGTGGTTATGTTAGGATTCTCTAATGATGTCCTCTTCTTTTCCCCCATGGCACAAAGCTGTCTGTTGCTGAAGACTCTTAGGATGGATGTCAGTGACCTTATGTATGGCGTGTTGAGCCTTCTCTCCTGTGGCACAGGGTTTGATGTCAGCAGCCTTTGGGCAACTTCAATCAATGAACATACAGAATGTAAAATTAAAGTCAGAAGATGGAGATCTGACCCCAGGAATATACACAGAGAAACAAGTTAGTATTCTGATGCTGAACTTCAACATGTCCTTTGGTTAAGCCTTCAGAGGATGATTTAAAATAGACCACAAAAGCACATTTCAGGTGAACCCCAGGCAAGTCTATTTCAGACTTCCAAGAAGCTGTGTCTAGGCATTTTTAATTGTTGGGTCTTACTGCTGGAAGTAAAAGAACTTGATATTTTGGCTGCACTCCCTGAATGTCTCCTCTCTACGGGAGGGAGAAGCAACTCTTGGCATAACATATTCCCAGCCTCTGGAAATGGCTGAATGGTTTGCATGCCTTTCCTAGATAGTTGAATATTTTTTACTGTTCCTGTATTTATTCATTCTGTAAACATGTAGTAGGTGCCTACTGTGTACCAGGCACTGGGCTGAGCTCTAGGGAATCCTGAAATCAATAAAAATTCTTTGCTCTAATGGGGGATATGGTGATAATATGATAACAGAATTATATTAACCAGTTGTTCCTAACCAAGCAATCACTCTTTTTTAAATTAGATATTTAAAAATTGAAGCAAAGTAATCAACACAGTTAAAAAATCAAATAAGACCATAAGGTATATAACAAAACTTAAAGAGTACCTTAGGTATTACAGCAAAACCACTCTCAACTTCTTAAGCTATTTCTATATACACTTCTACACTGCTATATAGCAACTGCTATTTATTGATTTTTAAATCTTAGATACTTATCTAATGAATTCCTACTATAGAAGATGATGACTTAATTTCCATAAGTACTACTGCAACCCCTATTATACTTCCCTTCCTCCATCCAATCAATAGTTATACTAAAATTGTTAATCAGATTAATATTCATTGACTATATTATTAAGCTTACTTAAATATTGTTCAACGCTAAACCACATAATGCACTATGATTGCATTTTATTTTCTCTAGAGTTAAAAATTGGCTGGTTATTTATTTTCTTGGTATTTATCACCAATTCAGCCCGCTGCAGCCTAGGCTGGTAGATGCTGTCCTAGGACTTCACTTCAAATTTCCTTCAAATTCATTCTGGGAATTTTCTTAACCTTTCTCCTGTTTCTAGATGCCATGTCTTCCCTTTTCCTTGATTTCTCTTCTTTTTAGGTAGTACACATTTTCCAAGAGCTTCCTGAGAAAGGGCATGTGAAGAGTAAATTTTTTTGAGAGCTTTCATGTTTAAAAATGTTTTATATGTAATAATTGAAAAAATTGAGTATATAATTCTAGATTGAGAATATTTTTACCTCAAAATTTTGAAGACATTGCTCTACTGTCTTCTAGATTGAAAGGTCTGATAATTCTGATTCCATTTTAATTCTTGATTCTTTGTATCCTCTTTTTCTCTGTAGAAGCCTTTAGGAGCTCTTTATTCCTGGTGTCCTAAAAATTTTTAAGGATCATCTATCTGGGCGTGGGTCAGTTTTCATCCACTGTGCTGGCATTGGGGAGACAGTTTCAATCTGGAAACTCATGTTCTTTGGTTTTGAAATTTTTGCTAATAGTATTTTAAAATTTATTGAGTTATAATTTACATATAACAAAATATATCTATTTAAATGACCAAACCATATACATTGATATCACAAACACCATAATCAAGACAATGTTTTCATCATCACAGAAGATTCACTCATGGCCCTTTCTAGTCAACCTCTTCGTACTCCCATCAAGCAACCACTGATTTGGTGCTACTATCTGCATTTTTTACTTTTCAGGAGTTTCCTGTAAATGAGTTGCTGTTACTATACGCAGTTTTTACTTTTCAGGAGTTTCCTGTAAATAGACTCGTACAGCATATACTTTGTCTGGCTTTTTTTGCTTAGTATTATGTCTTTTAAATTTGTCCATGCAGTTGTGCACATCAGTAGTTCATTCCTTTTTATTGCTGAATGATATTCCATTTCATGGAATATAATGTATCCATTCCCCATTTGAGGGAAACTTGGTTATTTCTAAAATCACAAATAAAGTTACTGTATAAAGATGTGCATACAGGTATTTGTATGACCATAGGTTTTCATTTCACTTGGGTAATCTAGGAATGTGATTGCTGAGTCATATAGTAACTGCATATTTAACTTTATAAGAAACTGTCACACTGTTTTCCAAAGAGGTCATACCATTTTAAATTTCCTCAGCAAGTCTACAGCCATGCCACCCTGAACATGCCCAATCTCGTCTGATCTCAGAAGCTAAGCAGGGTTGGCCCTGGTTAGTACTTGGATGGAAGACCACCTAGAAAGACCAGGTACTGTAGGCAGTAAAAAAAAATTTCCTCAGCAATGAGTGAGAGTTCCAGTTACTCCACATCCTCGTCAAAAATTGATATTGTTAGTTTCTTTAATTTTAGCCATCCTAATGGGTATGTAGTGGTGTCACATTTTTGAATTATTTGTATTTCCCTGATGAATAATGATACCAAGCACATTTTCTTGTGTCTTTTGACCATTACCATATGTTCTTCTGTAAAGTTTCTGTTGAAATCTTTAGCCCATTTTTTAATGTGTTGTTCATCTTCTTATATAGAGTTGTTAGTGTTATTTATGTGTTCTGGATAAAAACTTGTCAGATACATAATAGCTAATATTTTCTCTTAGTCTGTGATTTACCATTTCATTAATGATGTCTTTCAAAGAGCAAAAGTTTTAGATTTTGAACTCTGCTTAATCTAGTTTTTCCTAAAAGTTTTATATTTTAGTAGTTACATTTTGATATGATCCATTTTGAGTAAAATTTTTTATATGGTATGAAGGGTGAAGGCTCACTTTTTCTATTTCAATATCTAGTTATTCCACCAGCATCTGTTGAAGGATTATTTTCCTTTCATTGAATCATCTTGGCACTTCTATAAAATAACCAATTGAACTTATGTACAGATTTATTGATGAACTCTCCAATCTGTTTCCTTGATCTGTGTGTCCATCCTGTGCCAATACCATACTGTCTTAATTATTGTAACATTAAAATCATAAAAACAGGCAAAGTTCTCTAACATTATTCTTTTTAGTGATATTGTTTTGGTATTTAGGTCTTTTGCAGTATCATATAAATTTTAGAATTAGCTTGCCAATTTCTTATAAAAAATCTGCTGGGATTTTGATTGAAATTGTGTTGAATGTGTAGATTAATTTGGAAAGAATTAGCACTTTCAGAATATAGTCTTCCAATCCATGAAAATAGTATCTCTCTCCATTTATTTAGGCCTTCTTTAATTTCTCCCAACAGTGTTTTGTAGTTTTAATTGTACAGCTCTTGCACATATTTTTAAATTTATCCCTAGGTATTTCATGTGTCTTGATGTGAATTGTAAATGGTATTTTTTTAAAATGTTCTTTACAACATTTCTTTATTATTCTTTTAACTGTAGTGATGCCTTTATTCATTTCTGTTATTATTAATTTGTGTCTTCTCTTTGTTTTCTTGATCAGCCTACCTAGAATTTTTACTTTTGTTTATAGTTTCAAAGAATCAGCTTTTGGTTTCATTGATTTTTCTGTATTGGTTGTCTATATTTCTATTTCATTAATTTCTGCTGTTATCTTTATTTCCTTCTGTTTGAATTTAATTTGCATTTATTTTTCTTGCTTCTTGAGGTGTAACTTAGATCATTTTCTTTATCTAATATAAGCAGTGAAAGCTATAAATTTCTCTCTAAGTACTATGTTACTGCATCACGCCAATTTTTAAATGTTTTGTTTTCATTTTTACTCAGTGTAATTATTTTCTAATTTCCCTTGTAATATTTTGTTTGACCCAGAGGTTATTAAAATGTTTTTAAATTTCCAAATATTTCAAGATTTTTAAAGACATCTTTCCTTCATTCCTTTCTAATTTAATTCCTTTGTGGCAGACAACATACTCGGTATAATTTCAGTTCTTTAAAGTTTTTGAGGTTTGCTTTGTGGCGTAGAATATGGACTATTTTGGTGATTATTCCAAATGTTGTTAGGTGGAATGTTGCTTAAGAATCAGTTAGATCAAGTTGGTTGCCTGTGTTCTATCAGTTTTTTATAAACTTACTGATCTACCAACGACTTATTTTATTAACTACTTAGAGGAGAATGTTGAAATATTTGTTATAATTTTGGGTTTGTCTATTTCTCCTTTTACTTCTGTCACTTTGCTTCATGCATTTTGTGTTATTTGGTGCAGAAATATTGAGGATTGTTATGTTTTCTTGATGAACTAGTACTTTTTATCATTATGAAATTTTCCTGATCTATCTCTGGTAATATTTCCTGTCCTGAAGTCTATTTTGTCGTATGTTAATATAGCCACTCAATCTTTTTTATTTTGTTATTTGTGTTTGTATTGTATATATTTCCCATCATTTTACTTTTAACCTTTATATACCTTTATATGTAGTGTGTAGAACCTTTGTATCTGTTGTTCCCTATGCCTGGCATGTTCTTTCCCTTGGTCTCTACACAGATTTCTTTCTCATCCTTTAGATCTTAGCATGAATGTCATTTGTTCAGTGGCCTTTCTTGATAACCTGATTTTTTCTATTATGTCCTTCTACTTAATTCTTTCATAGCACTTTTCACAACCTTTCTGCTTATTTATTTTTCTGACCATTCCCTCCACTGTAAGCTACTTGAGGGTAGAGACCTTCTCTGCCTTATTTATCATGGTATCCCCAGTGCCTAGAATGTTTCTCCAAGGCTCTAGAACAGTGCCTAGCACACATAATAGGTATATTTAAATAGATTGATTTGATGGAGAGGTTCAGAAAAAGTTACACAAGGGAGGTGGCATAGTATTAAGTCTTAAAAAATGAGGATTTGGTTATTTAGATATTGGCCATTAGGGTGAGTAATCAACAGTAATAAAGATATTTATTTTAGTTATACATTTATCCTGGTTATACATTATTAACATGGCCTATGAATAATCATTGTAGGCAAAATAGCTTGGTCTTAATGTCATTGAGAAAAACTTCCTTTGGGATCATTTGGATGCTAGTATTTTTATCCAGTAGAATAAGACTTTAAAAGTAATAATAATAATGGAAATGAATCTTAGTAATTCTAATAATTAAACAACTAACCAGATCTTTGAAGATAAACTCATATATTCACCACTCATTACTGAATATTTATTTGCCAACCTTTGTGTTTAGAACCTGGGCTTACAAATACATTTAGGGGAAATACTCAGCTTGAATTTAAGACTGATGCCAATTTGGGACACTGGAATTGTCTACCATTCTCTCTCCTGGAAAGGTGAGCTTCTGTGCTTGGCCACCCTGTTCTCATTTCCCATGGGACAAACGTGGGACGCTGTGCACAGCCCAGGTCTTCTCTACTTAAAGACTCCAGGCTTTGATCCTATACTATATGTATAGTATATCTGATAGAGGACTACCCATCTACCACAAAATTAAAATATTGAGACAAATACTGCAAAATCATAGGAAAGTTAAATCTGATGAACACAAATGCCTAATGGAAAAAAATATATAGAACACTCTAAACTTAAAAATATTTTTGAATGAAGAATTAGCACCATGAACTCCTTACATCCTTCATGATGTAAGCTGAAACAATTCACTTAATCATGCTTTCTTATTGGTCTTTTTATTTTAAACATCTAGCCTGATTGTTCAATGGCATTTTAGATATTTTAAGAAATTCATTTATAGTAGAATACATATAATACTTATTTTCATATTCATCTACTATTTAGAGTAGTTATGGGATGAGCCAGGTAATAGGTCTGAATTTGCAAACAAGACCAGGGGTAATGTTTTTAGGGTCAGTAGATAGCTGTTTGGAAGTAGTTTTGAAAACAAGACCTCTGTTTATGGGAGAAAGAAGCCCATTCTTTGGGTCCCACTTAAATAAATTCTACCACAGCCTACCCCAGTGCCAAACCAGAAAATGTGAAGTCATGGCGATGGCTCAGCTCATGGATGACTGTTTCTAGGAAGCTTTCTTTAGCCCCAGGCTGAGTTAGTGCTACGGTAATACTTACAAAAACAATTAATTGTTGTCTTGTTACTTGTTGTCTATGGAATTTTTGAGCACTGGGACTGTATCTTTCTTTCCTCTGTCCTACACCAAGTAGTACAGTGCCTGACAAATATGTAGGTGCCTAATACATATTTGAATGAATGAATATGGCATGATATGATAGAACATGACATGAACATAGCCAGTGCAAATTAAGTTCAAGATCAAGGTACTTCCCTAAGAAGGAGCAGCCCAGGAGAGAGTTCAAGTCTAGTCACAGTTACTAGAAACTCATTCATTGGGAGATCAGAGTTAATAGGCAAGAAATCTAGTCTCTAAAGGGAAACACGTGATGGAAAAATAAAACAGGAGAACATATACTTCCTTCTCAGAGAAACTTTTTTCTGTTGCTGAGGGATGGAGGCATTGGGGTATGGAGGAGAAAACCAGCCAAGGAGGCAGAAATATGCAAATAATACATTAAGAAGTAGAGATTCATAAGCTAGTTTTACCAAATCCAGAACAGTTTTTAAAGTAACACATTTTATGGCTATTTCAATTACAATTTCATGTAAATATTTTTAAATTAATTTTTCTTTACATTACCTTCACATGCAGAAGTTGGTTGTCAACTGCGATAAGCTGATTAAGATTCTCCAGTATTTCTAAGTCTCTTATATCATCAATATTATTATTGCTGATGTTCAATATAGAGAGAGATTTCTGTAAGGAAATAATTAGTATTAGAAGTAGTCTAATTAAAACCTGTAGATAGGAACCAGAAATCCTAATCTGTGAAAAATTTAAATTTATCAGTTCAGGATTTTTTAAGCAAGAAAACAAAAAGCCATGGGTATTCTGTTTCTATGTCATATTTTTTTCAGATGGAACTTTTAGAACTATAGTAATTGTGATAAAACTTACTATTTTTCATAAGTTTTATCAGGGTATAAGAGAAATTTATAGAAAAAAGAAGCCAAGAATCAAGAAGTAAAAAAGAAGATGCCCCAATAAACAAATGATAACATCATTTAGAAAATATCCTAATTTCAGCTTAAGCAAATTTCCTTTTGTGTCTGATTTTGGTAAGATTTGTACTTATATAGGAAGAAATTTTTTTCTTAGTTTTTCTAAATAAGAAACATTAACCAGGGATGAAAGAATATCTGGTGTTTGTTTTTATCTTTATCTCTTTATATAATTTTCTCTTGACAATCCATACGTTCAGAAACCACTTAGAGTAATAATTAACTAATTAACAAGAATTTCAACATTAGGTATTAAAAATTTATACAATAGAGCAACACTAAATCAAAGCCATCTTAAAATCTAAGGCCCAGGAATCTCTACCAAGATGGTGCCTACCCACGCAGGCATCCACACATAGCTGACATAACAGAGAAGACACTTCCCAACACTTTTTAAGACTTAAAGCTTGAAAAATTATGCCTTATATTTAGAATTTCAGAATCTGCTTGAATATAAGCAAAAATTGAGTAAGAAAAATGTTTTCAGTGGCTTTTTGTAGTAAACTAGCCATCCTCACAGTGGAATCAGTCTACTTGGATCAGGTGAGGGTGATTCTATGGGGTGAATAAAAGGGGTAGGATAGAAATCGGGTCACTTTTTTCTTCCAACTTAAAGCACTGTTCTTTAATTGTTATGCATTTGGTTCAAACCTTATAGCCCTCCATTTCTGAGCCCTCCATAAATAAAACCAATGACATTTCCATTTCCTTCCCTTGCCCAGAATTGAAGGTAGTGCATCCTAACAAACCCTGTTTTGAGGATTAGCAAAGCCTCTGTGGCTCCCTCTGGCTTCTCAACTCATTGTGACAGCTCCATGTGATGTGTCACTGGTTGTCAGGTAACCCCTGAAGTATCAAATCCAGTGCTTCCAAATCTACCTGCTTCTGATGAGGCAAAGCTATGTTCATTACAACCGATAGTCAAATCAGAATCCAGCAGGAAAGTGACTTATTATTGTAATGATTCTAAAGGTTGTTTAAACTCTGACAAAAAATAATTGTGCACATCTCTCTCCTTAGGCTTTTTCCTAAAATTTAAAAATTTGGGTCATGATAATCACCAAAGTCCAAATTATGAATGAGTTAACATCTGTGTTAGAACTTCAAAGTTTCCATAACCTTTTAACATCCTTCTTTTGATCTTACAGTTGCCCTAAGGCAAGTATTATTCCCACTTTATAGCTACTGAGCCTCTGAGCAATTATGTGGGAAAAACTAGTTTTAGTCCTCAGATAAACTCTCATTTTGCCATATAAACATGCAGAGTACATACAATGAATGCCCAAATACACTTTCACTACCTTCCTGTTCCATTTTAACTGTTAAGCACTATATGCTTTGTCAGAATACTCAAAATGTGGCCTTACTGCCAGAGAATGAAGAGTTCTTGGATCAAACAGAAGCTTTTCTCCAAGGGGAAGCCTCTGACTCTCAATATGAAGCTCTCTTAGTCCTTCTAATTCCTCTAAACCTTCTATGACGGCAATGTAGTTGCCTCCCAAATACCTGTAAAATATAAGATGTAATTTTAAATAGACATTCTGAGAACATTATGGTCTGTAAACATGATAATCACAAAATTATTAAGCTATGTGAAAATTATACATGCAGACTGTTTTCTTTATATTGAATCAATGAAAGGGTTACCTATGATTTTTACACATAGTTTAGTCTAAGAATTAAGTTCAGGTTTTTTTTTTTTTTTTTTTTTGAGAGAATTGGAATAATCTTTATTAAACTATCTGTGCTCTTCATATGTCAGAGTACAGAAGAATCACCTGGGTTGCAGGTTTAAAAATGAAGATTTGTGAGCTTAACTCCCAGAGGTTCCAATTTGGCTCTCTGGGTTGGTCCCCAGCAATCTGCATTTTTAATAAGCACTTCCCACCTCACTCAGTGTGGGGAAATTGGATCTACCAGTCTTCATAGTTTAATTTAAATCATTATAGGCAGTAAATGCCTTTTTACAATAAAATCTACATCAACATTATCAGTTCTATGACCCTGCTCTTTTGAGATGTGTGATTCTGAAAGTCACAGAACTCATTTAAGTTCCATGGAACTTTTTTCACCAGTTAAGCCTACTATATAAGGATATTTTTGGATATTCCTATAAGTCCTTAAGACAACCCACCCTCCTGCAAAAGGAAAGTATACCAGGCCTACTAAAATATAGAATGTTGGGTATTACATTTGAAGCAATTTCTTTTGTATTTATAATACTAAAAGAATAAAAATCAAGGCTTGTTCCATAAAACTGCAGATAATGGAAATATCTCCATGTAAAAATATTACTGTAATGATGACAATTACAGTACTTAAAAAAAAGCACTTACAATTTTTCCAGTTTCTTTAATGACCTGAGGTTCTCTATACATGAAATATAATTGTTTTGTAGGTACAGGTGGGTCAGATTTGTGGCAAAATTCAAGTTAGTGATTTGACTAATACGGTTATCATACAAATATAAGACGCTAAGATTTTTGCAAAGAGAGAGGTCATCCTGAAAGGAAAACAAAAACAAGTCATATTTAAATTAATTCTCCTGAAAACTTAGTTTGTTTTTAAGAAAGTTTTCACTTAATCATTCTGTAAATGTCCTTAAGGTTGATATAAAAGAACAGTATTTCTTTGTTCTTAGCACAGTCAAAACAAGACTAGAATGATTATAAAATTAGTTCTAGGTTTTAGTATTCTGTAACTACATCAATAAAATTGTATTTGTTAAGAAAGATTTTCCCAGTGCATGAAATCTTTTCCAAGGAAAAGATTTTCCTTGGAAGCAGTTAGGCTCCTCTGGAAGTTGAGACATTTAATAAATTATTCCTTCAACATTATAAATCAGGGCTTAATCTCTCTGTAGGATCGGAAGTAAACTGTTGTGATTCATAATACTGAAAATTGGAAGTCATCTAGATATTCAAGAACAATGTATTAATAAACTATAATGTTATCAAAGAGAATACCATATAACCATTAAATATCCTTTAGTTTCTTTAGTAATATCTTGTAGATCTCATAATAAAATGAGCGCAGTATATTCAGTGACCCACTGTTGTGAATATATGCCTAGAAAAAAGACTGGAAGGACATTACCTACATGTTAATAGTGCTTTTTTCTGCATGGTAGAATTACAAGTCAATTTCTTTCTTTTATATATATTTTAAACAAATGAACACCAATTCCCTTTAAGATAAAATAATTTAAGTATTCTAAAAGGCTGTCATTTCTTGTGTGGTGGTAGAGTCAGCCTAGACTAAGTAGGCAAGAGATAGAGTGAAGTTTTGCTCAAAAGTATCTCAGCTTTCATTAAGTAAGATCTTTTAAAATATAAACACATCTTGGGAACTTCAAGTTTACAAATTATTCTTATGTTAGTGTGAATTACTTTCCATCAGTTTGCTTTCCTCCAACAAAGGCCATCCACATTGAAGGAACATTGATTTTGAGGAGCCTAAGAATCTTAAATGGAGGCTCAGGAGAAAGCAGCCGGTACATGATGTGATGAAGTAGAGAGCTTTAGGCCACAAAAGAGAAATATGAGTTTTTGGCAATTGGATTCATGAGAGGAAGGCTCACCAAGAAACTGGAAAGAGATATAAAATGGGAGCTGGGTAGGGTCTCTGCAAAAAAACCCCAACTATCTTTATTGACAGTTTTGATTGGGGCTTTAGTGTTCATTTATTCATTCATTCATTCAAAAATATTTATTAAGCACTTAATATGAGTCAGGTACAGTATTGGATGGAGGGATTTAGGGTGATGTGAAGAAAATAGAGATTACCCCTGCCCTCATGTAGCTTATGTGTTTCTGAGAAATTTTCTCCCATCTATATAGTCTTGAGCATTTTACTATAGAAATTGATACCAATACAAATGGCTTAAATGGATTATTGTTGCCTTTAAATTTTCCAAAATTAACATCAAGAATTGGCTTAACACAGAGAAAATGTCATTTCAGAGTATATCCAAATAAACAATATTGTCTGATATAACTGACAGAGTATAACCTACATTTATCTAACCAGTTAAATTATGTGCAAAAAAAGATTTCACTGTTAAAGTTTTGATATATGGTATTTATACAGTTAATTCCTAAGATTTTGATGTGTTAAAAAATTCATATTCCAAGGTTCTGTCCTATATAAGTAATTATCTTTGAAATTATTTTCCAACATATACCTTTAAATCTTGTTTGCTACACTAAAGAGTATTTTAGAGGAACATCTGTAAACACATTTGTTTAACAGTCACAATGGTATATTTTATAAAGACTTGATATTAATAAGTTTAACATCACAAGCAGGAAATTAAAATCAAATATAATACAAAGCTAGCTAATGAAAATAGAATTAATAAGTAAATAAAAATATAGTTAAGAAGGTATACCCTGACACCCAATTTCTAAATTTACATATTTGATTATATAAAAATAAGAAATAATTTCGGAATTCTTACAATTGCATCTATATTTCTATCTGAAAAATTTATATGAGTTATTTTCTTTAGGTACTGTGAAGTGGTTTCTTCTTTTCGAGGTTTAAGATTGCTGTTTTTGGCAATGAGATCCAAGGTCAGTCGAACCATGATTTCTCTATAAATCAAACTCTCTGCAATAGCTCTGTCCTGATGCCTTGCCAAGAAGCAGGTTTAGGTATTGTTTCATGCCCAACTTTCTAAAAATTAAAGAAAAAAAAGGAGTATTATGTACACAGCAATTCAGGAAAAATTATTTTGACTTTTTTCTTACATAAAACTATTTGATAGGCTAGTTCATAGACATTTTTAGAGGCATTTAAGTATTTTCCAAGTTTTATAGACCTAAGTCTTTGTATAAAATGTTTTTAAACTCCAAAATTAATTAAATACACAATGCTTATTCACTTTTACTTTAAAATTTTTTCTTTCCCTAGTATTGAATTGATATTGGGTATCTTTTTTAAAATTTAATTTAAAAATTAAATTTATTGGGGTAATATTGGTTAATAACATTACATAAATTTCAAGTATCCAACTTTATAATACAATATCTGTATACTCTATTGTGTGCTCACAACTGAAGTCTGGTCTCCTTCCATCATCATATATTTGTCCCCCCTTACCCATTTTGTTTTCTCCCCACCCCTCTCGTAACTGCCGTTCTATTGTCTATATCTATAAGTTTTTGTTTGTTCATTTGTTGCTTTTTGTTTTACATCCCACATATGAATGAAATCAGTTCCTGTGCTTTTCCTCTGACTTATTTCACTTAGCATAACACTCTCAAGATCCATCCATGTTGTCGCAGATGGCAATAGTTCATCGTTTTATGGCTGAGTAGTATTTCACTGTATATATGTACCACATCTTCTTTATCTAATTGTCTGTCAAAGACACAGAATTTCTGTGTCTTGGCTATTGTAAATAATACTTCAGGTGTCCCAATGCATGGATCTTAAAGCTGTGTTTGTATGTTGAGCAGGAGATCCTTTGTTAAGTTATCATTGTCTGACTTATAAATTTAAGGGGAGAAACAAAGGAGTCTTATTACTATTATGATGTTGATGTCACTAGCTGTGGACACCTTTTAAAGTATTGTTTTTTTCTCTCTTGGAGTTGAAAAGGACATCAAGGAATATCATCTAGTATTCTCTCTTGAAAAAACTAAGGCCCAGAGATTTGTCTCAAACTGCTCAAGCTAGTGGCAGTTGAGAATGAGACCAGGTCTCCTAGGTCCTTTTTCCATAGTACCCATGGTGACCATATTTACTAACCCCCCAAATCAGAACAAATGGTATGAAAACCTTGAGTGTATACAGAGGACAGTGGCGCAAAATACTTGAAAATAGGGCTGGCCTTGAAAATTTATTATGGTACTATAAGTATAATCCATAAAGAGGTAACATAATGCAGTGTTTCTTAATCTAGACAACCTGAAATCAAATTCTGGCTCTCAGTACTGCTCACTGGTCAGGCAATCTTGGGCATGTTACCTCGGTTTCTTATAAAATTAGGATAATAATGGTTACCTACTTCCAAGGGATATTGTGAAGATTACATGAGATAATCATGCATAGAGTGTTCTGCACAGCGCCTGGTACAGAGAGCAGTAAATGTTTGCTATCTGTCATCATTAGTATTCTACTACTATTTTGTTCACAGATAGGGTGAACACTGTTCACCTCACTGTTTCACCTGGAAGATATTAGGGCTGTTAAGTAAGGGGAACATGCTGTTAATAAAATATTGCTATATATAAGATATCCACATGTGGTCCATAAGTTTGATATAACTCTTTTTCTTTTTTTATAGTCATTCAGGAAGGATAGCTATTTAAGTGCTACAATTCCCAGTTTCTCCAATTGTGCTTTATATTCTTTTATTAAAAATGTAAGCAAAAATACAGTTTAAAATTGAGCATTATTATTCCAATGTATCTGGAATTTTACCAACCAAAATCTCAATTTTTGTGTTATTCTGGACATGAAAGGTTATTGTTTACAGTTCAAATTTCAAACACAACAATAATATTCTGAACAAAGTTTCTAATTCAGTAAAGCTAACTTTTCTTAATCTCGCCTTAAAAATATTTCACAAAATATATCAAAAGTGCAAAGAATAATAGAACACCCATGAACCCACAGGCCAGGTTAAAATATAAAATATTACAAATACATTTAGAACTCCTCTATACCTTTCCGCTCTTCATTCTATTAAATTTATAGTTTATCTTAAATTTAGACATCCTTATTCATGTTTTTATACGTTTACTACAGATGTATGTATACCTAAACATCTGTTGCTTTTTACATTTTTATGAAAATGGCATTATTCTGATTCCAGTTTTCTTTTTTGCTTAATGTTTTGTTTGTAAGATTCATCGGAGTTGATGTGTGCAGCTCTAGAATATTTGTGTTGCTGTGTAATATTACATTGTAAGATGTTTATTCCGATGGTAGATCTTTGGGTGTTTTAAATTTATTTTTTGCTTTTGCAATGTTGAATTTTATGGTTTTTGTACATATGTATGTCATCTTAGCACATTTGCAAAAGTCTCTTTAGGGTTTGAAATTAGGGATGGCTACTTCTGGGTTGCACATTTTAAAAATGTGATTTCTTTGGCCCATATTTTAAATTTTAGAACGTTTTCTGGAAATTTCAAATATCTTTTTTACTCTGATAACTGCGGTGAAATACACATCTTAAAGAGGTGATATACCATCCCCCGCCATGGGGTTCTCTGTTGCAGCTGAGGCAGGTGACTTGTATAAGTAGCCATGCAGCAGTGACCCTGCACTGTGAAGGATATGATGCCCTGTGGAGGTGACTTTGACCAATGGGAGACCGGAGCCACAAATGATTATTCTCCCTTCTCCTGTCGCCCCCGCCATGGACTTTTAGGAGACACACACAGCCAGTTTGAAACTTCCTTCTGAAAACATGTTGTTGTCTTCTGGTTTACATACTCTTACTCAGTCTCATCTTTTTTCCCCTCTTTCCTGCTCCCTGAGATAACAACTCCAACCACACCCCTGCAAGGTGTTATCACATGAGTTTTTGCTTTAGGCTCTGCTTTCTGACCTAGGCTAAAACAAAATTTTTTGGATCATCTGAATCCCCATGGGTCATCATGCTGTAAATGGATGTTGTCTCTAGGTTCCAGTGCACAAATTGGTGTTCCTAGGTAAATGAATTTCATTCTCTCAGATAATTAGAAAAGGAAAGAGGCAAACGTAATAATAAATGATGTATTTTTTAAAATCAATGGAAGGCCAATGAATCTCGGCAGCAAGCCCAAAGGAAAACTTTCCAGGGGCTTGAATCTGGAAACGGAGAGAGTTGAACCAACTCATAACACACGATACTAAAGACTGTTAAAAGAACCGCATTGTAGCAATCAAGTCCACAAAAGAGGATTTAGTTTTATCAGAACACCATTTATCTTGTTAATGTAATATTAATTTAAACTTCATTGGTACTGTAGCTCGTTTTAGAGAAATTATAAGCTTCAGAAGTTTGAACCTAGTTTGGATTTAGATACATTTTAGAACATTTTCATAAAAATAATAATGTCAACACTTGTGAGGTGTCCCTGATATTCTTTTAAAAGAGGTTCATTATTTTGTAAAGTTTAAGAAACCGCTTTTTGATCATTTTCCCCTACTAGATATGTTATTTCTAGGCTCCAGTTGGCAGGATAGCTCTCTCCAGATCGCCAGTGGGGGACAGCTTAGAGCTGCTTTACAAGCGCTCTGGGGATCCATGCTGGTGGACCCCTTGGCTCTCACCTCCCAGGGCTCCTACTGGCTAGAGGCGGTGGACGTTTCCGAATTCAGTTTATTTCCCTTAGCTAGCCCCGGGCTCAATGGCTTCCAGATGCTCTAAATAGCCGATGTGCTGACTTTCTCCTTTTCACACAGATCCGCGCCCACAGATTCCGCTCCCTCAGCTGCGCGGCCACCCTTCCACCCGTGTCTCTCTCTAGGGCTGTTTCCCAACCTTGCCTTATTTTAGCCATTTGTTTAAAATACAGACTTCCAGACTTTTCCTAGAAATTCTAGATGTCTAGAGATAAGGCTCAGGGATCTGCATTTCGACAAGTGCCCCGGGAAGTCTTACTTGCGGGCAAGTTTGAGAAGCCTAGCTCTAGGGTTTCCTCGGTCCCCACATTTCTTCCCTGAAGACACCTCACCTTGTGGGATGAACCAGGTCAGTAGTAACTCGGGTTTGGTAAGTTTCGCCTGTGCCTGGTTCTTCAGCAGCCCAGCCGCGGTTGCCCAGCGACCAGACGCTTCTGGTCTGGCCGGGCTCACGGGAAATCTCGCGAGCTCTCAGGCAGCGCCCTCCCTTGTGCCCACCCCGGCGTCTTGCTCTCTGTGACGCCGGGGTCGGAGGTTGGTGGTGCCCGGTACACGAGGTCTGAGTGAAGGCATTTAGCTTGGTGAGGTCTGCCACATCGGCGTTTTAGTGGACCAACCAGAGTGGCCAGAACTTTTGGCAGGCCACCATTTCCCCCTGCTGGATTTTCCTTGCAATCAGTTTTGAACGTTTCAGTGCCCCCCCAAACCAACCACCTTTCTCCAATAACGGACCAATAACAAACCAACCACCTTTCTCCAATAACAGACCAGGAAACATATTGTCTAAATAAAGTATAGCCTATATTTTGTCCTTTCCTCAGCTAAAATCCAGACTCCTTAGGGCGACATTTCGTTCATCATGACCAGCCACACTGTTTGCTTCTTGTGCTCTATTCTCCAGTATTCCATTCTGGCTCTTGGCCCAGTATGCTCTGTTCTAAGAAATTTTGCTCTCTCCAATCCTGAGAATAGCAATGGGATACACTTTCTTTCCTCCTTAATTCTTACTTTCCCTTTTAAGTGTAAAGGACTCAGCTTGGAATTAGCATACACTTTCTCAAGTCTTTGTATGTACTCAGTCTCGTTAAGTGATGCTGCTTTCTGCCTCCAAACAACTAGAATTTATTAACTTCTTTAGCATAACACTTATCATACTACTATATGTTTGTTACTCATATCCTCAATAAAAGGGTAAATTCTTTGAGGTCAAGGATTATGTCTTTTACCTTCCTATTCCTACAACCTGGCAAAGTGCTTTGTGGATTAGCTGTCACTCCATAAGTGTTAAATTAATAATTTATAAATGAAGGAGAAGAACAATAGAACAAGGAACTGACATTTGCAGTGGAAAGGCTGCGGCTCATTAGGGATATAGTAAAGCGAGCAATCTGGATGTAATTGTGCAAGCTGGGAAACAGTGGGCAACAGTTGTGATCTTGTGGAGCAGGGGCATGCTGAAAGGTTGTCATTGCTGTCCTTGAGCAGAGAAGCATCAGAGTAGAAGACTGTTAGAGTTACCAGGAAGCTTAGAGTCCATGTGGACAGTCCAACTCTGCAGATAAGGAAACTCCCACCCTAGAGAGAGGAAAGAAATATGCGGAAGGTCTCATATGAGGTGGCAGAGAGAGAATTTACTCTTGGGCTCCTGATTTCAAGATCAGGTCGCCTTGTATCTCAGTGATGGTTATAGTGAGTAGCTTAGAAAGAGGGACAGAGGAATGGGGACAGATGAACCCTGACCCCATTCAAAATTTTGTTGCTTAAGTCCAGTTGTGAGGCAGTTTTGGCCTGGGTTAGGGGTGAAGGCAAGGAATGAACAAATTTAGGAGGCATTTTGAAGCATGAGTTAACGGAAAGAGGCTGGATAGGATAAAGGGAGGGAGAAGTTGAAGATAACTACTGGGTGTTAGCTAGGATAAAGGAACAATACCAGAGAATGAGGAAAGGTAGCAAATAATTTGAAGGGAAGTGGATAAGTTTGGTTCACACATATGTGGGATAAGATAGGTTTAGTAGTTTAGAGACTAGAACTAATCATTGAAACCATGAGGCTATAAATGATCGTGAGGGAAAACAGGCATAGAGCAAGTCAATAACCATGCCAACTAGTTTGGATGGAAGAGGGAAGCAAAGCTGGTTAAGGTATCAGAGAAAGGTTCATTGGAAGTGAGATTTGTTCTGAGAACAAATAATAGTTCAGTGATTCAGAAACTAGTAATTTAGATTTAGACTCCAGAGAAAGTGTTTAAGAAAGGAGTTATCTAACAGAATAAAAAGCTACAGAAGGGTATAAAGAAGTAAAAGAATGGCTAAAATACTATAGTGCAAATTAGATGCCCTTCTTGCCTGTTTTATAGGTCATTCATTTGGGAACAACAGCTTTAGCAACATATGCAGGGCTGTCCCATTTCTCTGTGTAGCATTCAGTTAATCTGCTTCTAACATTACTTTGCTAGAAACATATTTAGCAGTGCCTCATTGAAAATCAATTACTTTGTTAATCTTTGTTTTATAACAGTTTCATGTATCATTATAAAAAGGAGTATGATCTCATTTTCAGTAAAATTACATACACATTTAAATGTCTAAAACGATATATATCTATGTATATATAGACATATACATATATATGTCTATATCTCTACAGTATAAACTTAGATGCAAATCTATAGATCTATACTTGTATCTAGATCTATATACCAAAATATTTAATAGTGGTTATTTTTGGTGGTGAGATTATAAATGCTTATTTCTCTTACTTTAGTAATTGGGTTTTAAAAAATGAGAAAATTTTATTCTGAAAGTTCATTTTTAGAGTCTGCTCTTTGTGGATTTGAAAATCTCTTTGCAACTGCTGGTATTTAAAATAGTTTAAAATGGTTGAATTACTAATTGATTTTTTTGATGCAACAGGTTAAGTTTAAAAGAAAGTATTTTCTCGTTAAGATGTGAAATATAATTCCCGTCTAGTGGCACACAGTGTTAAACAGTCATCTGTGTATTTTCCTATGTGGCAGAAATTTGGCAGATTACAAGAAATACTTGTTTTCAGTGCCACATTTCTAAGTTCAGTGTAAAGTAGTCTAAGAGTTACACTTTGACAGATGTTGGGAAATTTCTATTTGTAAAAAAAAATGTGAAGTCTTGAGAATCATTTTAAAAGGCACTCTTGGAAGAATCGTGCTAAAAAGTTCACTTTTAAAAGTCTCCCCTAGAGTTTTCAAGTAGCTTTAAACAGAAGCACACTTATTTCAAAAATTGTTCTACATATCTTTGTACATTTTTTGTATTTTTTTGACCTAGAGTACATGCTACACAGCCCTATATGAAGCACTAAGCAAACCCTTTAATGTTTACTTTCATTGAGAAACCAAAGTTTTAAAGGAGCCAGACATGTATATCATCACATCACTCTATACAGAAAAAAATTGCTTTTATTGGAGTTAACTCCTCTTTTTGTCCTAACCTTGTAGACTGGTAAATATTAGCAAGTATGGTAGGAAGACTTCTAAGATGGCCTCAGTGATCTCACCTCCTGGCATTCATGCCCTTGTGTAATCTCCTATCCTTGAATGTGGCCTGGATCTAAAGACTTGTACTCACCAGTAGAATAAGGCAAAATTGATGATGTCATTTCTGCAATTTGGTTACAAAAGATTTTGCATCTGTCTTGCCAGCAGACTATTGTCTTTTTAGCTTGTACTTGTTGATAGAGCAAGCTGTCATTAGGAGAGCTTCACTTGGCAAGGAACTGAGGGTGACCTCTAGCCAAAAGCTGGTGAGGAACTGGGAGCCTCAGCCCAACAAGATACCAAATGCCAGCAACTACTGTTTAAGCTTGGAAGTTGATCCATCCCCAGATGAGCTTTCAAATGAAATGCTGTCCCTGGCCAACACCTTGATTATAGCCTTGTGAGAGACTCTGAAGCACAGGACCCAAATTCCTGGCCCATGAAATCTGTGAAATAATCAATGTGTGTTGTTTTCAGCCATTAAGTTTTGGGATAATTTGTTATGCAGCAATAAAAAACTAACACAGGGAGCAATGGAAAATTCCCTCAAGGAGGGAAGATTTACTTAGAAATTTGGGTCATGATTCCTGTTTTCATAGGACATTCTGAATGGAGCTCAGAGAGAAATGAAAGTCACTGTAGGAGGTTGTGGCTTAGCTGAAATGAAATTTTTTTTCCCCTTTCTTTCTTTTTTCTTTTTCTTTTTTTTTTTTGTGCTGAAACCCAGGATTGAACCAGGGACCTTTTATATTTTCAGTGAAAGATTTCTTAATAAGGATCCATTTATAGAAGATGCAAGTTATAAAATCAATACAGAGGGAACCTTTTGGTTTATGGAGGAAGCAGTACACATTCAAGGTATTAATCTTGATTTCTATAATCTGGGTATAGTCACTTAACTGAGAACTTCACGGTCTTTTAATGTCATTATGTACTCAATATGGGCACCAATAATAAATACTTTTTAAAAAACTTAGTAACTAATTTATATCCCTTATTAAATATAGTAATGTTATTACATAGGTTATACATAAAATAATCCAAAGTATTTCTCCTGAGTTCCAGACAAATCCATCCAACTGGTTGCTAGATATTCATTCCATCTGGGTATGAATTCCTAGAGGCAATAGAAAATGAACTTGTCAAAACTGAACTCATTTCTATCCTGCACAAATCTGACCTGTCTCCTCTAGTTTCTGTATCTCCCACAGTCCACCCTGCTACCCAAAGCAGGGTACTTTCTCACCTACTAGTACCCCCATATTCAGTCACCAAATCTCAGAAACTTTCAAATCCAGCTGTCTCTCCACTGCCCCTTCACTACTAAGAATGGATGTGAAAGGACTTTGTCAAGTCCTACTTATTTTTTAATGTTCTCCTAATTTAATACACAAAGAATTTCTCAAGTTCTATTCTAAAACTTCTATGATGTTTAATACGCAGAAACTTTCTTCTAAAAGCTTCACTTCCCTCCACTATAGTCACATTGTAATAAATATAACATGTATGGGATGTAATAAGTATAACATGTAAGGGATGTAAGCTGAAAATTAGTTTCATTACTTAAAGTCACACACAGTTAATATATCTTAGAGTAGAACTGTTTTTTGAAAAGGATTCTTGCAAACATTTGTCACTGATTTTCTAATTAAGTAATGTTTTATCTTTATCTCTGAAACATCTATTGTCCACAGTCTAACAATTCAGTTTCAATCTTTCAGGGAACATTTACAAGAAAGGGACTCACAATTTTAGAAAAGTTTAGATTTCAAGAATAGTTCATTGTTTAATTGTCTTTAGAACCAGGGGTGGGAACCTCAGTCTTCTAATGGAGAACCAAGACTTTGCTTAAGTTTATTAGGCCAATAATAAGTTCAGCAAAAGTTTAATTAGTTGGTGATGGATTGAGGTTAAGAGTGAAACTCAATAATGTAATATACTCTATTTGCGTGTCTTTCAAAATAATTGATTAAAGTCCGTAAAAATATCTTGTATATCTGTATACCTGTATGTAATTGCTTTATTTGGTGGGGCTTTTGTCTTCCGGTTTTGGTAAACTTGTTTGAAAAGAGTTTCACTCCTCGTGCTTGTTTTTGACAAAGGCCGGTGCTTTTTTTACTAGTATGTGGCCTGTTGAATATTTCTGTAGTAGTGACCCTTGATTGACAACTTAAAAAAGCATTTTTTCATTCTTCCTTTAAATCTGTTAAGAAGTTTGGGAAACAGTATTCATTTTATAATGATCTTTCAGTGCAACAAGAGTCAGTTTCCTCTAAAAAGACATGAACACATTTAATGTTGTCATTCTAAAATGCATATTGTTAATGTTTCTTAAAAACAAATTGAAATGTTTACTGCATTTTTCTCTTCATTAAACAGATATTTACACAATGCCCACCATGTGCCATTATTCAAGGTGCTGGGGATGCAGAAGTTAGTTAGACCAAGTCTTCACCCCCATAGAGTTTACGTTCTAGTAAGAGGAGACTAGTAAGTGAAAAAGTAAATATATCAATGACCAAGATAATTTCGGATCGTGGTACGTCCTGTGAAGGAAATAGAGTGACACTGGGGTATAGAAGTGGAGAGGAAGGAGGGAAAAGGAGAGGTGTTTCCTTGAGATGAGGGAGACAGGCAAGGCCTCTCTGAGGAGCAGAACTTGAACTGAGACTCGAAGAATGAGCCAGGCTTGTGAGAGTCGGTGAGGAAGTGTTCCAGGTGCAGGAAGCAGCCAGTCTGAGGGCTTGGAGAGGGGGAAGAGCTGCATGAGCATAAGGGTGCAGAGGACAGTGTGGATGAAGCATAGTGAGGAGGCAGAGAATAGAGTGAGGAAAACGGACCAGATCAGTCTGTAGGCCACAGTGAAAATTTTGGATTTTGCTATGTCACAATATTTAACTTTTAAGGCAGTATATACATTTCCCTTTTGTTAATAGGAAAAAACTAATTTTATTATATTTAGATTTTGGAGGAGAGAATAGTTATCACTTTACGTTGAAATACAAAATCCTAATTGAAATGTAATGTTCTTGTAGTGAGATATTAATGTGATGAGTATAGTATTCTCAAAGATACTCTTAGAAATCTGGTAGCAGGAGCCTGTGAACTAGAAAATATAATTTCTACTTGTGCTTCAAAATCTCATATTTAATGTAGATTTTGTTTCAGTTTGATCTTTGCCAAAATAGGTAAAGCACTTGCTAATAAATTATTTCTAGCTCTTGGGATAATTAAAAGCCCATAGTGTTGATGTCTGTCTAAATGAATTCCCATTTCAGTAGTTCATAGTTCCTTAGTTTTAAGTGATATAATAATGTTTTACCTTAAATGTTAAGACTAGTTAGAAAGTTTAAAAATAATGTTCTCTAAAAAGTGGTGTTCATGTATAATTAAGTCTCACATCGCTGGCATATCACATTAACTTCTCTGAAGCTATAGAACATTTCAGATAGTTGTAATTATTCAACATGGTGTGTACTCATACATAAGATTATAAATTGATTTCTTATTTGTTTAATTTGTGTTATTTAAGCTGAGAATCTTCAGATAATAGCCTCAAATTTACTGGAAACACGTAAGAAATGATACATGGCTTACATAAGAGATGAAGTAAAATATTAAAACTAAACTCATACATATTTAAGACTTATTTAGCATCATTGATAATACAAATAATGAGTTGAATATGGAATATGAAGTAGCAAATTCTAGGAACAAAAATGAATTATTTAAATTAAGCATTTATTTAGAGATTGGCTTCTACCAACTAATTTTTCAGGAAGGTTAGTAGTTTTAAGTAATGACTTAATGGTAAACATATTCATAGTTATATGATATTTATAATTCTCTAGAATCTAACATAAAGGTCACAGATCTCTAGTATAGACAATATCCTTCTTTTTGCCTGTGCCTCTTAGGTTATGAAAGTACAACTGCAGTTAATCAAAATGTGCCCCAAGGCACAATACTATTTTACTCAATCATTAGAAAGTTTAGCATAATTGCTCAATATAATCCAAAGAAAATATGAGCACTCACATCAGGGACTCTCCAATTTGTTACGCAATCGTTCCATAATTTTTGGCACCAAGATAATCCACATGTTGAAAAAGCAATTAATCATTGGTGTTAGTTATCAAGCTACGATTTTAGCTGTTTCCTCCCAAATTTGACCTGAAATGACAGAGTTCCTTATTTCATTTTTGTAATATTCTGATTTTTGAGATCAAAAGTTTAAGTATGCCAGTCTAGTTACAGTTGACCTGCGTTTTGTGTTATTAGTTTTCTAAAATAAGTAGATCTTAACTTGATATTTACAAAGATGAATGATATTTCTTCTACTACTATTTGGATAAAAGGATTAGTAACTTTTAAAAATTTACAGACTGATTACCTCAGAGGAAGTTACTTGAAGTCCTTAAACTAGCATTTTGGCCCCAAGAAAGTAAATTTATTTGCTGTTGGAACTTGTATTGAAAACAGGCCAAAACGAGAGAACACAAAATTAGATTTTTAATTTTCTAACTCATATTTTGCAAACACAATGACATAGATATATTAGTTATTAAACAGTGAATGAAATAATTACCGCATCATAATGTGAACATAATCATCTTTTACTTTTTTTAATATAAGGTTGAACAAAAAAAAAAAAAAAAAAAAGCTGTCATTCTGTGTAGTACATTTTCCTATCTTTAAAAATCACCCCTTCCTCAGAACAAAAAAGCGCCCCCACATTGCTTACCAATGTATATCTTTAGAGTTTATAGTTAAAACAATCCAGAAATACAGAAAGAAACCTTGGAACTCAACAGTCTATTCAGTTCAGTTTATTCAGCTACATGTGGTGGATACAGTGCAGACTTAGAAATATAAATGAACTCTTCCCTGCATGCATGACTTATGCATCTGTACCTCATCACTCAGAACAGTTTTTGGAAATTGAACCTCTGCAATATGTAGCACTCCAACTCCTAAATAGTTTCTCTGATTCATTGTAGTTACTTATGCTCCTGCCTTTCTGTGTTTATTTTCAAGTGGCTGTACTATTGGGCAGTTTATTATTCTATTGTGCAATGCAGTGATTTTTCAAAATTCGGAATACTAGGTAGTCATACTAATTTGTGACAACAATCTTCAGACTAGATCCCTCAAATGGAGCATGTAATGTTTGGTCTGAGAGCTTATTTTCCAAATTAAGAAACAATGGAGCACAAACGGCTTCTCTCCCGTTGGCTCTTCTTTCTTGGCTGTACTACTGATTTCAAAATAACAACTTGTGTGGTGTTTTATTGTTAATCAATAAATAAAACATATAGAATTTAGTGCTCATGTAACTGGACGATGTAACATGAAAATGGTACTAAATGCATATATTCTCAAGAGTATATATAAGTTAATGTTGTTGAATTGTTTGGAACTAGGACCTTGAGACAGTAAAACAATCTGGAAAAACTGGGACAGCCCTGATTCTGGGATCTCGCTGTATCCTTAACTGGTCCCAATTCCCATTCCATATCCATGACTTCTCTCTCCATCTCTTCTCTAGCCTGTGCTTCTGGCTCATTTTACTACTTGGACATTAGACTAAGTTTTTGATGACGATTGACATTTCCTGTATATTATCACCAAAGAGCTTGAGAAATTATCTCTGAAAAAAGTTGAAACTGAACAAAAAACAGACTTCACTTAGAAAATGGCCTTTTCAGCTCCCAAATAGCTCAAGGCTGTAAGATAATACTTTGCAGGAAAAGGTAACCCCAATTCATTAGTTTCTGAATGATGGCTGCAAATTGAACCCTGATTTCCTAAAAGCTCAGTAAAATAAATTGGGGCACTTATACCAAAAGTGATTATGATAATACATTAGAACTTAAAGATATCCTTTAAAAATATTTGTAAAGGACCTTGCTTTTTGATCAAGTAACTAAATTTACGATAAAACACAAATGTTCCTTTCTGGGGCTATTTTTGCCTGGGCTGGGCCAACGAGTAGAGGGGACATTGTTGGTTGTCTCTGTAGTATCCATTTCACTTCTTGATGTATAGTAGTTATGCATAGTGGGTAGTGGGTATCACTTACTCCACTTCCAGCTCCATGGGTGGCCCTTAATTAGTATAAAGCAGTCACTATGTATAATCCCAAGGGTGGACTCACAACTCAAGATAGATCAATCAGAGTGAAGTGGGAACCTATTTTGACAATAAGAGCAGTTATTTCCCCCTAACTGGATGGTGCAGTGTGCAGCCATTTTGGGGAATCAGCTTTAGGTTTAAGTCAACATGTGGAGGGTAAAGCTGAGAACTATAATAGGAAGCTTAATCCAGCTGTATCTAAGCCAAATTTGATTCTGTACCCTGGAGTTAGGTGATTCAACAAATTCTTATTTTTTAAAGCACTGTGTGTGTGTGTGTGTGTATGTCTCAAACAAGGCATCATAACTGAAATACTGAAACTTATCAAAATAAATCCAATGAAGTTAGAACTAAAAAGCTTGCTTTTCCTGGTAATTCTGTTGCTACCATAGGTATTTTTCATCACACCAAGGTGTAATTGATTAGGTCACCAACGTCAAATGAAATGTGGATAACTATATTCTAGTCTTGAATGAAGACTGCCAGTATGTTTTCATGGTGACTTCAGTGACTTACTCTTTTCATTCAAAACCTTAACCATTCAATCATGTCTGCCAAAGAGACCTCAATGAGCTTGTCAGAGGTTCCTAATTAAATGATTCAACATGGTATCGGTGTCACTGAAGGCTATGGCAGTAAATACAGATTTTGGCTGCTTGTTGTGGACAGTCATGATTTTTTAAAAAGGGCATAGAAATGGAGGTCAGGTTGAGCCATCTGAAACTGGGGTGCCTGATTTAAAAGGATATAAAACGAGACCAACTGTCTGAGCAAGTATTTGGATACTAGTATCAATTGGCTTTCTCATCTTACCAAAGACCAGTTCATTGCTAAATCTAATGGAAAACTTTTAGGCTTTGTTTTCTTTGACTTCTTGGCAGTATGTGATGTCACTGGTAAATTACTTTCCTTACTTCTCTGCTCCTGTGGTCTTCTCTTCCTCTGCTATTTTAAAAGTTTGGTTTCCTTGTCTTGGGTTCTTCTTACTCTTTATTTTCCTAGGTCACGTCATCCAGCCCTCAACCCCAAACCTCTTGCGCACTCTTAGACACAGCAATCTAGTAAATTTGTGCTGTTTAAGACTCAACTCATTGCCATTGGATAGTCCAAAAGGCTCCTCATCTTACCAATTAAAAGTCATCTCTTGCCATTTCCCACGTTCTGCTCAACACGCAAGTCTGAATCTTACTCTTCATTCTCTCTGCCTCTGGCCTTTCACACATTGCTGTACTCTCTGCCTGTAAAAGTAATTGCGTCCCCATTATGCTTTTCCTGGCCAGTCCTCTTGTCTTTAAAATTTCAGCTTAATGTCAGGTACTCCCTTCAGGACGCCTATCTGGGCGACTCTTCACTGGGGCAGGTATTTTTCCCTGAGTTCCCCAGCATACTTTACTTCTCCCTTGACAGCAGTGTACTTAGTGAGGTTCTTAGCTTTGGTCTCCACGGTTAGTTCTGTGGGGACAGTGGCCATGTCTACCTTGTTCAAAATATCTGAGTAAAACTGGGCCTGGTTCGAAAACTGGGCTGAATGACTAGATACCCTGTGCTAGGCTGTCTCAAATAAGTTATGTGATTTTTCAGGAAAATAATTTATGGTGTGACTTGGTTAATGTTTCATAGGAATACAAAGATGCTGTCACATATTTTTGGCTGTCAAAAGAAGGTACAGCAGGTCTTTGAATAATGTTGTTTCATCCGATGTCGTTTCATTAAAATGTTGATGAGAAGACGTAGGAACTTAACTCTTGTTTATATCAGTTAGCCTGTGGTAAAATTAGTTTCATTATATGTCACTTCGCTGCATTTCCAACAACCTATTGATAATGTTAAGTGAGGACTTAGTGTATAGGCGAATTGAAAAGTGGCTCTGATAATCACTATGGCAAGTGAAACGTTGAAATTCTTTGACTAATTTAGATAGGCAAGACTCTTTAAAAAATAGAAAGGTTCTAATAAACATCTCTTTCCCTCATATTCAATAACATTAAAGGACACCAGAAAAATAATGTAACCCCTCTCACAAAACAATGAAAAAACAGTTTCATTTTAAAGAGTTTTATTACAGGACATTAATGTTCAGGACACTTCAGAGCACCTTATACTTCTAATCAAGTTTTTAGTAACTGGTTTTAAACTGTTACTTGAGTATTTTTCTCATACTGGCTTTCAGGCAAAAGCACTACTTAGTGATTGTTTAGGAGATGTTAATCTGATTAAACAGTTTATCCTTAATAACCTGAGACATCAATCCATGGATAGCTTCTATGGTAGTCTTACAGCTGGAAAGAAAAGACATTGCATAATGTCACAAGAACTGAAAACTGTTTCAAACATGCAACATTCCCCATTTCTGTCCTTGTACCCCCCAAAATTTTCAGTTCTATTCATATTCCCAAACCACACCAATTATAGTTTACTCTTGTGATTTTTAGCCTTCTGCATGTCTTTTGATCATTTCTGTACTTATAGCACCTTCACAAGGAATGACAATGTAAAATTTGATATAATTCATAACAGTTTTGTAACTTGTCAGCAGCTTTGGGAAAAGTTCTGTTTTAGAAAGTGACTAAATTTATATAATTCCTAATTATAGATTAATTCCAACATTATATTAAAATCTGTTGTTCCTTGTGTTTATTACTTAGAATGATTTAATATTGATTTTAAAGGATCTTATGCTTTTTTTCCCTGAAATCATCACAAACATCTTTCAAACAATTAAAAGTCAAAGTTAGATTAGTGAGTGAAGGATTTAGATTTTAGAATTGATAAAAAATAAAAGCAAAAAACAATAACAATCCACTCATATTCAGAAGAGATGCAGTTCTTGTTAAGTTACCCAAAAAAGGAAAATTCTCTACTTTTGTACTACTTTGTATTTCCTCTTCTTATATAATTGGAAACATGCCCATAGGGAAATTTTTGATTCCTAAGAAATTGAGATGTAAATGTAGATAAAATTATAGATCACAGACATATAAAGACAGCTGAGCAAAACCACACACAGCAAATACCAAAAATGAGACCTAATGTTAAAGAAAAATGTACTTTTTATCCAGGCCACTAGCTCTACCTATAGCTTCTGAAAACCCATAGAGAAGAAAGGAATGAGGTAATTCCAATCCAAGAGTGCTTCTGCTCCTAAAACACTTCGTCTTCCCTTCTTTCTCCTTCCTACCCACCAATCCAGTTTTTCTTAAAATGGACACCAAGGTTTCAGTTTATACAGATGCCAACATAGTTGTCTCTTTTCTCTGCTCCTAGTTATCACATTCAAATTCCAATTTTTGTGAAAGTAAATGTTATTTAGTTTTCCCAATCCCATATGCATCTGAAGGGCCACACAATTATTTCCTAAATTATCAGAGAATATATGCCAAATTTGCTCCTAACAAATCTTGCTAATGAAATCTGGGATACTAAGTTACTATATAAAGGATAATTTCAGAAGAATAACGAGAGATATCATCACTGTGATATTTAGGGGTTTAGAACTTTATAAAAATTTGAAATTTGATAAATTTAAGAAATCCTATTTCAGTCCTTCAGAAGATAATTAGAATAGATTAGGACATTCCTTTGCAAAAGTTTTTTTTTTTTTTTTTAAGATCCAGTGATTGACTGGTTTCCTTTGTTGCAGTTTCTAGCTGAACCTAAAAAAGGTTCAGCTAGAAACTGCAACTAAATTTTCAAAGTTAAAATCTGCATTTGACAACTCTTAAAGGTCCCAATTAGTTAATAGTCAGGTGCCATTCTAAGTTATAAGTAAGTTAAATCATAAGGAATTTGAATCCTGCTATTATTTGCAAACCCTGAAACAAAAGGAGGGGCAGGAATAGATCTGCTCTTACCTGTCTCGTGTAGCTTTGGCAAGTTTGTCTTCTGACTTCCGGTCATGTGTTTCTAAACCCAACATGAAACTCCCTCGTCCCAGCTGGGCTTCTGACTGTTCTAGTTTTTCAGACAAATCAAAGACCTGACCAGTGGTATAGTCTGCATTCTGTGGGGAAATGGTATTGTGTCAGTACACAGACTACCATTAGATAAATTTAATGTAAATTCATTTTCTTCCACATAAAACATTTCATTTACAAAGAATTCCACTATGAAATCTAAGTGGATAGTCAGTGAATTAAGAAGTCATATTAAACTTGCCAAAACTCAAAACTGACTCCAAAGTACAAGCAGTACAAGTGTAGAGTTTTCCCCCTTTTTCACTTTCAAGATTAAATTTGAAAATTTTCTTTTTGACTGCTGAAATCTAATCTGTTATAATGAGAGGCTCTGGCAGCAGAGTCCAGGTTCTGGTCCTGGTTCTGGTTCTGCTCCTTTATTCTTCTGTGCCTTAAGTCCCCTTCTGAAAATGGGGGAGGAAGGCAGTAATTTCTACCTTAAGGCTATGGTGAAGATTAAGTAACATATATAAAGCTCTTAGGCCTGTCCATGGCACCTGGTAAAGGCTTAATAATTGTTAGATAATTTTGTTATTTGTTCTTGCTGAACTTTCAGAATTAGTACTTATGACGATATTTTAACAAAAATAACATTGTTTTAGCTTTTCTGATTATAAACTTAACAATTACTGCACAACATTTGGAAAATATAGAGCAATATAAAGGAAAAAAGAAATGCATATAATCCCTCCACCTAGCTATCACCACAGTTATATTTCAGAGTGTTGCTATCTGCTTACATTGCATACCTACATTTTTTTTGTAAGCTGGAATATATATATACCGTTTTGTCCTTTAATATTCCATACTTTAATAAAAAAAATTTTTAATAGTTACATATATACACTTAACCATAATATTTTCAAAAAGATTTTTTATGGGATATCATTTTGAAAATATATCTAAAATAAAAAACAAATTTTCATAACGATGACTTGTAAACGATATATTCCATTTCCTGCCTATATCTTCAACAGAAGCACACAAAGATTAAATAAACAACTTGGCAACAATTAGTATTTTATTGTATTTGCTCAGTTTTTAAGACTGTACAGGATATATTTAGTCACTAAACATGACAAGTTATTTGCTGTCATCAGTCATTGAAGAGAGCCCTTTAAAATGCTACCAGCTCTTCCAATGATTTTTCAAACTTATGCTATTTTTTAAAGATGCAATTATGTTCACTTTGTGTGGATCGAACTGGTTTAGAACACCAATACACCCTCCTCACCCCACATATGGAAAAAACCCTAGGGTTTATAGATCACTTCATATCTGGAAGATTTAGTTCAAGCCATGAAAATGTACGATGGCAGAAACAGTTATACTATTAAAATGAAATAAAATGACATCAATTAAATTTCAAAGACATAGGAAATAAATATAGGGAACTAATTTATTAAAGTGGAACATAACTTTCTGGTAGCTTTCAGATTACATGCTTTAGCTAGAGAAAGAAGTGAGTTGAACATATATTTTTTTCTTTAAATGCTGCAATGTACTATATATAAAACCATTAAGAAGAAATATAATTTAACCTTTTCTTGATTATCAATGGCCTCAATATATGTGGTGCTGGGATACAGAGACAGCCATAGGCTGAGTAGGTTCAGAATGCTCTAGTATTAGTGTTTTCTCCCTTTGCCATCATGGGTCACTTCTAGCTATTAGTACATTTGCCTCTAAGGAAACAACACATGTAAAGCATGTAGCAGTATCTGACACATACATAGCACTTAAATGTTTGCTATTATAATCACTCTCCTTCCTTCTAATTTGCTACTTGTGACTGTTGAGGATAAAAAATAAGAACAGAAAACTTGTCAGAATTGTGTTTAAAGGCACAATAAATATGCTCAAGTGAGATCTTTTCCCCTGAATGCAATGAACCAAACAACAACAGAATAATTTATTGAGACTTTCTTGTATGCTGGGCACTTTGCTAACTGCTTTATATAAAATATTTTATTTAATTCTTAATGTACTTAATGATGGAGGTACATTGAGTCCAAGAAAGGATGAGTCACATTAAATAACTTTTTGAAGGTAACACACTGCTAGTAAAGTAGCAGAGTTGTTTTGAACTGAATTAATTTTATTTCAAAGTGTGTGGTCCTGATCATTATGCTAAATTGTACTATATGAAGTGGACTACTTTTTTAAAAGTAAAAAAACAAAACAAAACTGTTCCTGAGTAAACTCTAGAGAGAACTGATAGAAACTTGTTAAATAAATATCCTTCTAAATAGGTTTAAATGATACATTGGAAAGAAAATATTGTTTTTGTTTTTGTTTTTGTTTTTTGCTGCCCAGCATCTGCTGCTTTAAGGTAATGGTATTCTGATTTTCTTCTAGGACAACCCTTTCCCTATTTTTAGTCCATGTGCTCCTGAGTTTCTTCTGCCCCAGCCCTATAGTAAAACACTTGCCTTGGCCCAGCCACTCATGATGTTCACTGTGTTGGCCTAGAGCAGGTTTAAGGATGAGCATGTGACCTAAGCAAAGCTCAGACACAAATGAGACTTTACCTGGGGATGATGGATGAATGAATGGAATAAATGAATGAATGAATATGTGTGAGAGGCTCGGATGTTTGAAACTGTTGTACTGCTTTCACATGAAGCCTAACACTGAAGCCAACTGACATGAAATCAAAGCTGAGCGAGAAGGACTAAGACCTTCTAATGTTTGAATGCAAACTTAGCTGAGGCTGAACTAAGCTCTACTCCTGGAGTCTGCAGCTCACATGATTCACTTTTTTGTTTATGCTAGTTTGGTTGGGTCTTCTGTCACTTGTCACCAGAGTCCGACCTGAAATACTTGACACAATGAAAAACAGTATTTGTATTTTATCTCTGTAAGTCTCTTTACAGCGGAGGCAGATGTCACCCTCATCTGGCTACCATAGCTGCCATTTAGACCTGGTCTCGATGGCCCATGACACAGACCTTTGCCTAACCCAGCTCTGGTTGTGAAGAACCTGACCCCAGCCCTGCTGTCTTGGCCAAGTCAAGCATAGGCTCTCCATGAAAACAGAGTTTCAGATTATTTATTAAACAACTTATGTAGCTTAGATAAAACTCAGATGCATCCATTGCAAGTATAGTACTTACAGTAAGCAAGCTAGACGAACTCAGCGTATTCACCCAGTATTTATTCCACAAGAGCTCAAGCAATTTGCGATCCAAAGAGGATTTGAAATATGAGACTTCTAAGGCATAATATCTGTGGAACAGAAGCACAAGTTTAGTAAGCAAAAAAATTTTTCAACTACATCATATAAAAGTTATGGCCAAACTTAAGTGAATTACATTTTATATCCAGATAGTCACATTTTAGTTTTCAGCCCAACAGAACAACAGGTAAAAACCACAACAGTTCCCTCCCACTTCAGGGGCGTGGCCCCAAACCTCCTGCTCACTAAGCTTTGTGTTGCTTCTTCCCTTTGTAGAGCCCAGAAATCCCCAAGGAGTTATCAATAACCAATAAGAACTTCTGAATGACAGATGTTTACCCATGTTATTGAGTTCATACATGCTAGATAACGGCACAGAAGCTTAATGAACTGCCTGTCTAGAGTTAGCTGTAATTTTTGTTAGGTTTTAAAAAATACTGAAAATGGTCTGCGGCCATATTACCCTGAACAAGCCCGATCCCATCTGATCTTGGAAGCTAAACAGGGTTGGACCTGGTTAGTACTTGGATGGGAGATCACCTAGGAAGACCAGGTGCTGTGGGCGTAAAAAATAAAATAAGAGATTGTAAACTGACAAGGTCCTTGTAATCTGTGAGGTCAACAAAGGATTGCCTTGCCTAAAAAAAAAAAAAAAAAAAATCCTGAAAATGACATGTGGATTCCCCATTCCTCTCACTCTAATCCCCTAATTAGGACTACTGCTTTATGGAAAAGTGAACTTTGAAGTAGGTCCTTAAATCACCTACAAGAATTACTACTGTTTCCAAAGGTACCTAATTTATAATCAGAGATAGCAAGGTAAACTTGGCTAAATGTCTGAAAAACATATTTTTTAAAGTAATAAATATTTAAATCTCTCCCTACGTTCTGTACACCGATGGATACAAAGGAAAACAAGGGACTTCTTCACCTTAAGGAGCTTACCATTTATATAGAGAATGTGGTATGAATCCACAAAAAATTAAAAGATACATGTTGAATAATAATAAGTGATGCTATAATGCATATATAAAATGAATCTACTACCAATTAACTATTAGAGATCATGTGCACTCTTAGTGTTGACAGAACTGCCCTGAGAAACCCCAGGGAGAAGGCAGGATTTAGAGTAATCCTTACATGAGTCTCTGGCATGGATATGTTGAGAGCAAGAAGGGCAATAGGGCAGAGAGCATCGACTCACAAAATGGAAAGCCATGAAAGGAATACTAAGTAAATCAGTTTGCCTGGACAATTTAGCAAGAAGAGAGTTATGTGAGAGAAACCTAGAAAGCTGTGTTGGGGTCTAGTTGGTGGAGGACGTTAATAAAAGGCTAAGAAATTTAAACTTTATCTTCTAGGTACTTGGGACTCATGGAAGGTGTTTGAGCAGAGCAATCATGTGGCCAAAGATGTGTTTTAGAAAGCTGGCTGTGGCAGGACATGTTAGAGGAAAGACTACCACAAAGGATGCCAGTGCAGTGAGGCAGATGTGAAGAAATAGAGTTGAGGCTCAAGTCCGTGCTGCAAACGACAAAGACACATGGACACAACAACAAATATTTGTTCAGGAGTGAAGAAATAAAAAAGAATAAGAATTTAAAGACATCAGAATTAAGTGAAGGCCTTTTCAAGATTAAGATACTGTGCATATTTGTAGATGAAAAGGACATAGCTAGTGAAATATGGAAGTGGAACAGTATTTCTTGAGCACCTCTGATGTCCTAGGTGCTTTGTACACATTCTCACTTAATCTTCCCTCCAACCATACATGGAAAGATTCATTATTCCCACTGTACAAAGATATTTACAGAGTAAAGACCTTGCTCAAAGCCACACAGCTAGTAAGTGGCAGATAAAAGATATGAAAAATTATGTCTATTACCAAAACCTCAGTCTTTATTTTTATATCTGGAGTGTAGACATTTAAGAGAGCATTTAAGAAGTGAGGCACCAGGAGTGAGGGATTAGGTATGGGGAGGGGAAGTGGGGGCTCAAATGGAAAGGTTAGCTTTAGAAAGTTGCTGGACCTCTGTAGCTGAGGAAAAAGATTAGAGGATGAGCACAGCAACAGATTTTTAGATTTATAAAGGATGGAAAATAAAGGCGAGGGTCTAGAATAGGCTTTTTTACATTTTAAAATTTATGGATCACTTTAATGTAATTACTGTTTTAATTCTATAGGTTGATGCAATGAAATTTTTTTGTCTAATATGTAATGATTAGCTACAAATCTCAGTAGCAGAGCTGAAAACAAAACTATTCAAAATTACTCGTGGAGCTAAATCCTCTTCTTCTGTACAAGAAGCAATAATAGACACTGCCTAGAACCGAAAATCAAGAAGCAGCACCATCAGCATGTTGCTTGAAGATATTGGGGTAAATACATAAGGAATAACTATAACAATTTAAGTGATTGCCTCTGGGGGATGGGAAAGGGAATGGTACAAGACTGTTATGTTTTCCATAAGGTTTCATAGAACAATTTGACTGTTTAAACTAGGTGCTTGTATAATACTGATAACAAACAAGCTAATTAAAAAAATACTTTTGTGTACTATTTTCACAAAGATTCCTCAAAGTTAAAAATATTTAATATTTATATCACATTCTGTGTTTAAAACAGACTTTGAGTATGCATTATGATCTGGGATTTAAGGTAGGATTGAAAAAAGAAAGGTCAATATAAAATGCAGATAATTTAGGATGTGGACCTATCGCCGGCCTTCACACATCCCCACTTTCATCTTGGCAGCCTGTTTCACTCAAGATTTAAAATAAAAATAAATTAAGCCACTTATTTGCCATATGAAAAAGCTTACTCCTCCTTATTTAGGAATTGATCCTAAGTAAGAGAACATCTTTGAATCCCCTAGAAATTCCAGGTTCAAAATTTTAGCTAGAAGGCGGGACTCCTCTCTGACAGGCTCACATTTCAGAAAAACAGGAAATGTAGGATTGTAGATTGCCACAGTCATTAATGTTTGTTTCAAAAGCTGCTGCTGCTGGTAAAAAATGTAGAGTAGGTATTAAAAGTACAAACTTCTGATACACCTGCAACTCAATATAAATCAAAGAAAAAACTGGCTATTACTGTGAGAGTGAGAGGTCACAGCAAAGGTGTTTCCATGCACAGGAGCAATCATCTCAAACAGGGATGGCTGAAATTCTTTTCAGTAGGGCAAGTTAAATGATTTAACCCCAATCTTCTAACGGGAAAAAAAAATCTTTTTTTTTTTTTTTTTTGCAGAAATATGTCAGGATGACTGAAAACCAGATATGTTTAAAAATTCAATTTTAGAAATTCAGGAATTTTCTAAGAATTTATAAACAAAAAATAAGAGCAGTGGCAGCACATGGGTAACCAAAGTATTCCTTGAAGTTGAGATAGGAGGTATAGAGAAAAGGGGACACTACATAATCATTTAAACAACACTTTTTTTAGGGGGGAAGGCCTAGCCTCCTATGTCCATGCCGTTTTAAATGTTAAGATACAGTAGTGAATCAATTCTACTTGCACGAAGTTCACATTCTAAAGAGGTCAATAATGAGGCAAAAATATCAGATGGTAACAAGTGCTAGGAAGAAAAATAAAGCAGGGAAAGGAACACAGAGTGACAAGAAGGTGCTATTTTAGACTGAGTGACCAATGAACATTCTCTATTAAGGTGATCCTTAAACAGACAGATACTCAAATGACTCAAGTAGTTAGTGAGCCCCCTGGAAATAAGGAAGAATGTTCCAGGTAGAGGAAACAGCAAGTTTAAAGGCCCTAAGGCAGGAGGCTGCCTGGCATACCTGACAAACCATAAAGAGGTGACATGGCTGGACTGGAGAGAGCTAAGGTTCAGTGATAGGAGATGAGCTCAGATAGGCAGCAGGGGCCAAAGCACACAGGTAGTGCGGTCCATGGTAAGGACTGTGGATGGTATTCTTGGTGACGTGGAAAGTCATTCTGAGGAAGAGGAACATGGTTTGCTTACATTTTACATTTGGTTCAGGCTCCAGGTGGCAGTGACATGGGACCAGGTGATAATAAGAGAGGTGACAAGATATATTTAGAAGATGGAGAAAACTGTCCTCATTGAGAGTAATTCACACACCATAAGATTCGCTATTTTAAAGAAGTATACAATTCAGTGGTTTTTAGTGCGGCTTAACTTTTGGAGTGAAAATGTTTAGGAAGAATTTTTGCTAAGTGGAACTTGGATACTTCAAGGGCTGCAGACATGGTAGTGTTGGCTGGCCCTGAATATGTCTTTCAACTGTTAATTTCATTGATGGGCCAAGTATCATGTACAATGATAAAATGTTTATGGTTCTGTGAAAGACACATTAAAATATTAGTAATAAAAAATTCAAAGATTATTCTAAATTTGTATATTAAAAAATATGAAATGCATTTTGTCTGAACCTCATCTATAAGGAGCTTAGACTGAAGACTGAATGCTCTCTGATGTTTTTTATGATGATTTCGGCACCAGATACATTTTTAAATGACTTACTGTTTGCAGTGTACACCAAAGTCTTCTATTTTATTAAGTGGGATAGTCTGATATTCAGAAGGTCCTTCATCAGGAGGTTTATAGCCCTAAAAAAAAAAATGAAGAAAACAGAAGACTAAAAAACCAGAGGAAAAACTTGTTTTATGTGTAGCTTTCTGTTTATAGAAAGACTGTGGGAGCCAAATAATGAACATAAATATTCTAAAAAAAAAATGTATATTGCTTAAACCCTCCCTCAACCCTTTGTGATGGCTGAAGGCTGGATTTGGCTTATAGATTAATTTTTCTTGTCTTCAGGTGATGTACACATGTGTTAATATCTATTTTAGATTGCGGGGAAGGAAACCGATATATTTAGTTTGCTTTTCTAGTACCTGTCAGAATACTATGGGCATATGGACACTTACTAACAAATGAAGATAGCTTTTCTAGTAAAATTAACAACATATAGCACAAAAATATGAAATGCAGGAACTGCTGATTGAGCATCTGACATCAATCCCAGAAAGCCAGCAGCCACAGCCAGAGTGGCTATGATACCAGCCAACAGCATTTTCAAGGCGGCCAACCCGACAAATGAAGAGGGAAAGGGAGCTTGAGGTTCCTGTTTAATCTTAGAGACACTTATCATTTGACTGTTTACACAGTACTATGGTAAAATAATAGTATGCAGAATAGTTCTTAGCATATGCTGCTATCAAGTTAAAAAAAAAGTTCTAAAAATGTATTATTTCTTGCTAAGAACAAGATGACTGCTATTTTGTAAAAACTGTTTTAGGACAAAACAAGACACTAACCATAACACAGCTTTACAAATAAGTCAAATATCTGGAATTTAAAAAAAACTTAAGTAATTTAAAAAATTACCTTTGGGTATGTCCTAAAGGCTCCAAGATTCACTTTCCCTGCAGATATTGTTCTTGTTGGGTCAATCTACAGAGATACGTTTAATATCTATTATAAAATCATTACACACTTCCATTTGTTTAAACATTATAAACCTAGAAATACATATGTACATATAGCACTACACATACATATGTACACACACAATAATGAAAATAACCAAAGCAAAAAACTATAAAAGTTCAATAAAGTGGTAATTTTAGAAACGTCTCATAGTTAATTTAGAGAGAAGATCTCGTTATTATAGTATTTAAGAATATTTAAAGATTTGCTCACCTCTTTTTTCAAAAAAATTTTTTTAATAGTGAACAATTTCTACCTTCCTCATTCATAGCAACCTGGACTGCATCTAGGACACGGAATATTGCAAGAGCTGCTCTAGAAGTTCTTGATTTACGCAATTCAGTCAACACTGACTGAATGCCTACTATGTGCCAGAAGCTAAGACTCAGGTGCTGTGATCACCCTCATCTTACAGAGTGGGAGAAGAGACAGAGACGTTAGTAACTTGTTCAAAGTCCCCGCTTCTAAGAAGTGGAATTTAGACTCAAGTCTGGGCAGACTGACACTAGAGCTTTGCTCTTACCACACTGTTTTTATATCTTGGCATTCTTGCTTTAGTAAGTCTTTATGAAAAACTTAATTAAAACTGCTTGTAAAAGTACTTACCACCACTGCTACAAATGGTTCCTGGAACTGCTGATTGAGCATCTGAGTACTGACATCAATCCCAGAAAGCCAGCAGCCATAGCCAGGGTGGCTATGATACCAGCCAATAGCATTTTCAAGGCGGCCAACCTGATGAATGAAGAGGGAAAGGGAGCTTGAGGTTCCTGTTTAATCTTAGAGACACTTATCATTTGACTGTTTACACAGTACTATGGTAAAATAATAGTATGCCGAATAGTTCATAGCATATGCTACTATCACGTTAAAAAAATGCTCTGAATAGATAATACATGCCCAAAGCACAAAAGTAACCAGATACAAGTACAATAAGTTATTCGGTCTTCTTCTCACTGCTTTCCCCTCAACTATCCAGTTTCTCAGCCCAGATGTTACCCCTATACCGGATGCTTTCATACCTATCTTCCAGAGATATTCTTTGCATATAGAATATACTTTGCACGTATGTAGATTAATAAAAACACACACAATGGTATACCATATAGTGTTTTACACTTTGCTCTTTCACTTAACAAACTATTCTGTGGTTTGTCCATGTTAGTAAATCTATAGATAATTACTTTTTAATTTTTTTAAAGGCTGGCTAGCAGTTAATTGTATAGCTATCCCATAATTTATTTAATCAGTTTTACACTCAGGAATGTTTAAGTTATTAACAAATTTTTGGTTTTAAGCACACATCTGGTAATGAGTGTGAGAACTGAAAAAATTTTTTGTGCAATATAATTGACATATTGGTCCAAATGTACAGTGTAATCAATATGTATATATTGCAAAACGATCACAATGAATGTTAAATAACATCCATCACCACACAATTACAATTTTTTTCTTGTGATAAGAACTTTTAAGATACACTCTCTTGAGTGTTGAGAATTTATTTTTTTAAAAAAATCCATGCTAACTTCATATACCTTTTATATAGAAATTGTTGAAAACAACTTATAAAATATAACTTTCATGTTAAACGGATAGTTTTAAGTTTAGAAATTCGAAAGCCATGATACTCTTTAACTTGCAGTGGCTAAACTTTAAGGAACTACATTTTTACCTGTTTGGCATTTTCTATATATGCTGCCATGTACTCATATGCAGCAGCCTGAGCATTTACTCGGGTTTCAGTGCCCTCTACAGGCAAAGCAAAACTGTCCATAATGATCATGGTTTCACCGTCCACTTTTCCCAGCATCAAGCCCATCACTTCCAAGTTGCCTCCTGATCTGGCATGCATTACCATTTTCAGCAGAGCCAATGCTGAGATTTTGCAGTACTTAAAGTAATGGTGACTACAAAACAAAAGCACAGTGTAATTAAGTTTCTTATATAAAGTACAATTTCAAAAGACAGTTTGTGTGAAGATAAAGTATTGAAGGAATTTACAGTGATGGAAGGGGGAGAATGAGTGTGAAATGTGGGAAAGATAAAGGAAGTAGAAGACGACAGAGTTCCTGCAGGGGGATGGAAATGATAAACATGTCATAGTTCTGTCAAATATTTCTCCTTGGGGAAAGGAAAACTATGACATCGTTTTTAAATGTTATTCAAATATAAAGGAGGTAATTACATGACCAGTTCCACAGACTTTTTCTCCACTAATTTTGGAATCACCAGATCTCTGATTTTGACTCTGGCTGGTTGTGTCTAACTATGGTTGTGTCTCAGGTTGAATCTTCTGGCCTAGTGGTTAAGAATGTGAGCCCTGACATCTGCCTACCTAGGTTTGAATCCTTGCACTGTCATGTCCTAGCTATGGCCTTGAGGCAACCACTTAATACCTGTGCCTCAGTTTCCTCATCTGATATTTCAGAGAGTTGTTAGGAGAAAATAAACTAAATGAAATAATGTATATAAAATGCTTAGTTTAGTGCCTGAGACATAAACTTCATAAGTGCTAGGTGTTATTAGCATTATTAACCTATCTTTTACAGTACCCTCAAAGGATACGGTGTTGAAGGGTGTGGCTTCTCTCGATGGTATCAGCCTCGAATTAAAAACAGCCCTAATATCTTTGGTCCTACTATTATCATTATTTCAGAGTTTGCCATCTGTGGATTCGAATGAATTACTATTGAATAAAATTACATTTTCTATCTCACTGATGCAGCCCAAGACAGCTAGGATGAATATAATTAGAGCCACAGACAGTGAGGAAAGCTGACAGTTTCCAAATATTTAAAAGGCTACATTAATCTAAAATGCATAGGCTGCTTAAGAAGCAAGCAACCAGGCAAACTAGCCAGTCTGAATCAAGTGGTCAGCCAATGTTTCTGAGAAGCCTTTTTAAGATGTCTGCCCACAGATTTCAGTCACAACTGAAAACATGGAGACCTGATCTTGGGAGTCAATACATGAATTAAAATCTTGGCTCCTCCATTTACTGGGAAAAAGAAAAAAAAAGTTATTGTGCTCCTATTACATATATTTTAGAGCCTTTTTAATATATTTATGGCATCATCAATAGGTCTTATTTCCATTTTACAGATTAAATAAATATGTATAAGCAAATTTCCAAGGATCAACTAATTAGTGACAGTAGTTAGATCTGATCTTAGGTCTAACTGTTGCCCCCATAGGAGTTTATTGCTGCAGAGTGATCATGAAATAAGTTACTTAATTGTATTTGCTTATTTTTTTATTTGCAAATTAGGACTTAGAATACAATACTGGGTTGTCATGAGGATTAAATGACATATGGAAATTCCTAGCTCAGTGCTCAGCTCACATTAAGTATTCAGTAAACATTGCTGGATCTGAATACTGACAGTTAAAGCTTGTCTTGTAAAAAACTGAGACAGATGAAGTGTGGTTTTTGTTGCTGACCACCGCTCTTCTGTCTCTCCATTAGGGAGACTGGGCTCTTTTTATTCTCTAACACAATCTGTAATCAGGAAAGGATAGATGCTGTGGGTAAAGAATCCTCAACTTGTCATCCCTCTCACGGACACAAGGATTTTGCTAAGGAGCAAAAAAGCTTTAAGCTCTACTGATATAATTTGTAGCTTACGTGAACTGGTAGAGTAACATTTTGGGAGACTGGGTAGAGCCTCGAGTGTTTCTGAAATAATTACCAGCAGTCAAAAAACGATCATAGATCTTTTAAAGACGGCTCATAGTTAGAGACCCTTGGGGTGGCTCAATTTCTGAAGACAGCTGCAGTCTCCTGTCTGGGATCAGCTGAAGGTCCCAACAAGATGTATATCGAGATAGGTAGGATGCAAAGCAGATTGTGCAGCATATATTACAATACGGATGTTGAAAAGTGACAACACAGATCACCGCTTGTCGTTTTCCTCTTCCATCCTCCGGAGGCAAAGGTGTTATAGAAACAGAAAGGGGAGACGAAGAGTGCCCTAGTGGAGGGGCTTATGCTCTACTTGAGGGGATAAAAGGTAGACCAAAATTTCTCAGGCGCATATTCTTTCTCCCCCCTGCGCATGAAAAAACAAGCTCTCTACCCGCGTAAATTCCCACTCCCCCTGGGTGACTTAAACTCCCGCCACCCCTTCCCTCCCCTGCGCCTCGCCAGGGACCTCCTCACTCCTTAGTCCAGGGCTTCGCCGCCAGGATTTCTTGCTGCTGTTTCTTGTCGTATTTATAGATTTCATCGATACTCTGGGCTTCCTGCATGTTGTTGGCCAGTTCCCAGGTTTTCTGAGCCATACCACTCCCGGACGCCGCCATCGCCGAGCAAATGGAGAAGTTGTCGCCTCCACAAGCAAGACGCAACTTTACCTCGCTAGGTTTCTGGGTGTGGGCTTGGGAGCCTCCCCACCACAGATGCAAACTCGTACTAGCCTCTCGAGGCAGCCATGACACCTAAAACCGGAGGTGGAGTTGGTACAGACCATTCGGGGGTGGCAGTGCCCCTTCGGAAACGCGACGATATAAAAGCGGTTACATAATAGAGGCAGAGGAACCTTCCCGAGGCTTAAATAAGAACATATTATCTTGAAAAATTATATGTGTTAATCAGGACAAACTCAACAATTGGGTATGAGAATGGTATAGCCTTAAGCAGCGGAAGAAGGGCATGTTAACGTGCCAGAAAGTGCCGTTGCCTTCTTTGTTCGTACTGCGCAGACTCAATCTCCGACATATTGAAAGAGGGCAGCTGTGTAAACTGGGATTGGAGGACAAATTGTTTTTACCTGGGTGTAGGTACCTTGAATGAGATAAGTTTGTGGAAAGGCTGAAAATAAGGATGTCTGCGGCGAAATTGAGATATAAGTAGTTCTGGATGCTGGTTGAGAGAAAGATAAACTTGGCATCCTAATTTACTTACAGACGAATCCCTGCATGTGCATAAAATCCTAGGGGCTTGTGGTGGTTTGGCCTTAACGCTTCTCCAGAGGGGCGTTCTCGAGCATTCTGAGGCGGCCGTGGAAACCCGTGGACCGCTTTGACCATGCCTTTTGTCATTTATTTGACCTATTCGTCTTCTGAAAATGTGAAGTACACAGCTCTTATAGTAGTTTACAAGTTAATCTTAAGCATTACTCCGTGAAACCACTTCTGTCCCTGAGGCCGAGTTAATTTCAACAGCCTCTTTGCTTTCTTCCAACAGTTAATATGTGAACTGGTAGAGCAACAGTTAATATTTCATTTATTTGCTTGTTTTACTTATTCTTCCTTCCCCTCCTCTCTCCCACTCCGCACTAGCCTCTTAAGTTCTAAAACACACGGGCCATGTCCGTGTTTCTTGTTTTATCCCTAACACCGAGCATATTACATGTTCAACAAATATTTTTGCTGGGGGAGAGGGGTGAGAGGTAGATGTGAGGGGCGGAGGATAAGGTTATAGTTCACCTCTCCAGCTTCATTTTTCTTTAGTCACCCTTGAAATTTTATGTACATGTCAGCATTGCCTAAAATGCTCCCCTCTCCCCCCCCGAATTTTCTGCCTGGGAGCGCCTATTGCTCTTTAAAAACATAGCTCAGAGATGTCTATCATGAGATATTTTTTCTTCCTCGGTCCAGTAATCATTGCTTCCACGGTGTCTGTAAGCATCTGGAAGTACTTCCATGACGGTTACATTGCACTGTAATGTTTACTTCGAAATTTTTCTTTTCACGACGCTCAACTCCCAATATGGTGTGTAGCATACAGTTAAAAACTTTAGATTTTGGTTTGGCTATTGACTTTGAGTTGAAAAAATTTTTGCCTTTAAAACCCCCTTAAGGGAATTTAGGATAAAGGACTCTTAGTTCTACTTTCCACGGGAGCTAAAGATCTCTTTTTCAGTAGTAGCATGTGTCCACTCAGTATTGGAGTGAACTGAATATATTGAAAACTGTAGTAAAAGCTCAGGACAAAACACTGACGAGACTCCTGGGACGGGTGTAACGCTGGAGAGCTGTGCCAACAGATTTTCTCTCACTGCTACCCAGGCTCTTTCTTTCCAGGCTCTGACTTTGTTCCGAGGCTGGCTGGGATTTGGAGAGTTTGGGGGGGGGTTAGTATCGATTTAGCCTGGGGAATGGCTCCGGTGGTTTAAGGAGAACCAGGTGGCGGAGTACAATCAGGTGTGCGCGCGAACCGCCAGGCGACTGTGCAGCCTCCGGGCCGCAGGGGGCGCCCGAGGCCGCGCGGCCTCTCCCCATGGCCCACGGGGGCGGGGCCGCGCTCGGCCGTTGGCGAGGGGCGGGCGGAGGGCTCGGCTTAAGAGGCGGAGCCCGCGCCGGGCGGCTACCGCCGCTACCTCGGACCGCAAAGACCGCCGCTGTGGCGCTGTGCGTCTCCCCAGACGCGAGCCCGCTTCCCCGGGTAAGCGTTCGGGGGCCGCGGGCGGAGAGCGGGCCTGGCGCGGTGCGGCGGGAGGGGGCGTCCCGGGGCGGGGGCAGGGTACGATCCTGCCTGCGGCGGAGGTCTCGCGGCGGCCGGGCTGCTGGCGGGGTCGGGGTTGTGGAGGCGGGTGGGCGGGCGTTTCCTGCCGGGGGAGTTCTCGCGGCCGCGGAACGAGGGCGGCGCCCGAGTTAGGGGGTCGTGGCCGGGGTCTGGCGGCCGCAGGGCCAGGGGCGGTGCCTGGGGTCCGGGTCTCGCAGCAGTCCGTCTGGGACAGTGCCGGGTTCTCGCGGGCGGGGGTCTCCTGTGGGCGGGGGTCTCGCGGCTGCCTCCCAGGCCTGGGGGCGGCGCCCTGGTTACGCGGTCTGGACTCCGAGCCGCCTCGGGCGCCGTAGAGACCCGGTTGCCTGACAACGCACTGACGCTTCCCGAGGAGGCCGCCACCCACAGCGCCCAGAGACGCGCGGTGCCTCGCTCCCGGGTGCGTCCCTGCCCAGCTGCCCGGTCTCCGCTGTTCCGCTGAACCTCCGAGCACGTTCCCTCTCCCCCGGCGCGGGTTAATGGTTCACGTTCACTGAGCGCTTGTGCTCCCGGCGCTGTTCCTCACGCTTTGCAAGTCGAAATTAATCACCCCAGCCCTGTGAGCCTGGTGCTATTACGACATTGGTTCCATCTGGCTCTTTGAGCTTCAACCTCTTCTAACTGCCTTGATTTTAGGATTGTAATCTGAGATTCGAATCCAGTTTTCAGTGTTAGCCTTGGGACTCATCTTTGGAGAGAGGCCGGCTCTCGAGATTATGGGGTTAAGATGTTTAGCTCGGACTTCTGGAAGACTAAATTGTAAACTACCCAGTTTACAAACACCTTGGAAAATACAAGAGCCTAACAGCAACCAACATGAGTTTGTAAAAAGACAGTAATCTTCAGAGAGGTTCTATTTTCAGTGAAAAAATGGCTTGTCATGTTGACAAGAAGGAATCCCATGGAAACCAGTACAATTCTGATTTTTCCCCCTGAATTGTTTTTCTCCTTGGGAGGATACTAACCTTCGGGTGGTTAAATATCTCCTGAAATGCTCCCCAGGGATGAAATTTGGGGTCTCTTGCAGTACAGATGACCTTCTGGAAGGGAACCCGTGGTTTTAGATTGGGTAAATTGAAACAGAATGCTTTCAGTATGGTTTTTCTCAAATGAAGTTTTCAGACAAATGTGAATTACCTGTTAAAACTTTGAGCAGATTTCAAATAACCTTTTTAAACATCATTCTGATTTACTTTCTGATTGCTTTCCTGAGTGGGAGACAGAAATGTTTGCACAAGCGTTGTGGCAATTTTGCATCACCCAAAGGCTATGTAATTTATACTACTGTCTTTCTTTAGTCACCATTAATGATGTGTTAACAACTGCTAACAGACTTAATAGTGCTTTTGTGTACAGGCATACCTTGGAGATATGGTGGATTTGGTTCTATAACACCACAATAAAGCCAGTTACATTCTTTTGCTGGTGGAGAGTCTTGCCTTCAATTTGTAGAAAAATGCATCATCTGTGAAGCACAGTAAAGTGAAGTGCAGTAGAACGGGGGTATGCCTATATACACTCTCTTCGCATCCTACCCCCATCTCCCTTTCCACCCCTAGCCACGTGGTATTTAGTTGTTAGCAATGTTTAGGGAGATTTGTTAAAATATGACTGTGTCCATGAAAGTCAGTTGCTCATGTGCCAGGAGAAAAAGACTGAGCACCTTTTATTTGGTGGGAAGATGACTGGGTGGGCAAGAAATGAGAAATTTTGCCCTGATTCACCTGATCCCTTCCTCTTCTGAGGCTCTTCCACGGGCTCCTCCCCTCTGTTGTCACTCCCTGCTCTTCTGTCCTCAGTCCTGTTTTCTTGTGCTAGGCTCTCTTTTTCTAGGCAACCTCTTCTATAGCTTTAATAATCATTTTAAAAACTGCTATTTTTTTTTCTAGCTTGTGCTCTTTTCTGAATTCCAGACATTTAAAATTGTTTTCTTGATATCTCCACTGGATCTTTTTTGGGTACCTCACACTGAATCCTTAAATTCCTGTCTGGCTAGACTGTGAGCCACTCAGGGAGGGGGCATTATCTTGTCCAAATTTGATGGCAAGGATCCTATACTGTTGATCTCCCCAGCATCTAGAACAAAGAGTGGTATTTTCCATTCCTCGTGTTTCCGTAGTGGGAAGGAAATTTGCACTTTGAGGGAAAAGGGTGGGAGCAACATTTTCCCCTTTTCTCTGTGTTTGATGAAACTGGGAGAGGGAATCCCGCACACTCAGTTATTTCTGGGTCCTCCTTGTTCTTTAGATTTGCCTAGACTTAGCAGAATGAGTATGTTCTGGTCTGCTTACACACACACACACACACACACATGTATGATAAGCATAAAGGCTTAAGTTTAAGATTTGGAGATGTTGATTTGGATTATGATTACGAAGTATCAATTATTGGTGATTTAAATCCCAGTGTACTTTGGAAGCTTTTTAAAATAAGGTAAGTACTGATATATACAAAGATTATGAAAATATAACAAGAATTAATAAAACAGTTGTGATTCATTGATTTCAATGTGTCAGGTGTGCCATACATTTTACCTGTATCACTTTGTTTCTTTGTTACAACTCTGGAGTAAATGTTTTTATTTGACAGGGATAGAGAGGTTAAAGAACATATTTGAGGTCAGTCACATACAGGCAATTAGTGATGGAGTTGGGTTTCAAATCTAGGTCTTTGAAACTGTTTTCCTGAAAACTGTTTATCATCTACATACTATCTACACAGCTACTGAGGCGGGGGGAGGGGGGGAGGAGACTCATATCTTGAAAAAAGTTGAAAGTAATTTTATATTGTAGAGTGAAGGAAGATAAAGAATCCCATTTAGGTTTCTTTCAGCTGCTCTTTCTCATAACTTAATCCCTAAATTATAAATATTCTTACTCTATTTTGTACTTAGGCTGTACCCATTAACTCAGTCTCTGATTTTCCAACTTACTGAATGATTTTGTAATTGAAATTATTTTATATAAGTTATCACATACTTTTAAGAGTAAGAAGGTGAAAAGTAGCCATGACAGCAAGAAGCTGGCTGTACTATCACCAAAGCCTTGGTGTTGCTAAGAACTGACCTGCTTAGGTCTCGTGTTCTGTCGAAGATAAACATTTGAACAGAACATCAACATCAGATGAGGCTGAGGCTGCTTTGTGTCCGTGATGGATCAAGAGAATAACAGTACCACTCAGTAATTGTATACAAATACAGACAAAACATTAATGTTATCTAAGCCACAAAATACCAAACACTGCTACGCCCTCTCCCAGCTACTATGAGTGACTGCTGCCTCTACTAGTTAGAGCTTTAGCCTCACCCTGTAGATCAGTTTTTACTAAGATTCCAATCATAGAATTACCCTCACTTCCTGGTAGCATTCAGTCCTGAGCGAAGCTCGGATTTCTTTCTCTCTCTTTTTTTTAAATGCCTACAGGCACCTGGTATTCCAAGGCAGTCTCCCATCCAAGTACTAACCAGACCCGACCTTGCTTAGCTTCCGAGATCAGACGAGATCAGGCGTGTTCAGGGTGGCATGGCCGTAGACAAAGCTTTGATTTCTTAAACCCTCCTCCAAATCACCTAACACAAGCCCAAATCCTGTCTTTTTTAACACTCTCTTATTAAAGTACTCTAGAGCTCCCCATGGTGGGCATCAAGGTTGCATGTCAATGCAATGAGTAATAAACCCAACTAGTTTAAATACAGTAGTGTTCCTGGTGTTTATTTTAGGACATTTCATGAGAAAGCTTGTTAGTATCTTTGACTCTTCAGCTTAGTAGTAGAGATATACTCAGATTAGATAATATAACAAAATTAGAAATGATTAAACATAAACATCATAAATGTCATGTTTTAGCTATGGTATATATTATACTACCATTGTTTAAAAATGTGTTTTACTACAGTGGATACTATTGCACTTAAATATTCATAAATTCCAGAGATCTTTCAAAGTCTGATCAAACAACTAAACGAACATGTTAATAGTTGTTAACAGGATTATGTGGAGGCCTCAGTTCATAATAAAAGAGGCTTTTTTTTAAAAATTACATTTCTGTTTAAATTCTATATAAAATTCTATAGCAAAATATATATATTATATAATCCCATTATTTTTTATTTCTATCAGACATGTCAGATTTGAAAAAGTGATTTTTTAGCATGAAAAGTATCATTTGCTGTTGAGCTGTTTTGAATTTTTACTAGGAAAAATCTTTTGTGACAAATAGCAAATTAAAAATTGCTAAAACATACTTTTGTTGGTTTGGAATATATTTTGCTAAAGTCATATTTTAAAATCTTGTGTTCTTTTTGGAAGTTAATAGAATGAGGTTCCTATTATGTACTAAACTGATACAAGTTTCAGCATATTTTTTCAGGTAAAGCTTGCTTTCCTGCATTTTCACAGATTATCATTATCCCTCAAACATTAAATTCAGTGGATGCTTTTTTTCCTTAACTCTCTTGCTTTCGATATTGCTGACTGGTTGTTTTTTGTATCTCTTTTTCTCCACAAATTATGTTGACTTGGTTTTATATTTATCTTTTTTTTTTAATTACTCCTCCTTTGTATCATTTCTAGCTTCTGCTGTCACTCCTCAAATGAACATTGCCCAGCATCCCCCCTCTTTTCTATGCTCATTTACCACAGCTTCAACTATTATCTTTAAAATAGTTAACTCTTAAACATTCTAATGTGGTCTACTTGCTTGAAGTAGAGTCTTGAATTTCTAATCTGCTGGAAATTTCCATTACCATTTCTTACTAGCTCTACCTTATCTAAACCAAACCTTTCCAAACCAGCTAGTTTCTTCAGACTTCTTTGTGCCCAGGTTTCCATCTACATTTAGTTTCTAGGATTTAAACTTTTGGTCATCAGTGTTCCTTTCTTGCCACATATCCAATTGGTCACTGAGTTTCACGGGTTTTTGAAAAATACATTTAAAGAAAATTATATGAGGAAAGAATAGTCTGTTCAAAAAATGAAGCTGGAATAATTTTATATCTACATGCAAAAAAAACCCTGAACCTCCATGACCCTTACCTTACACCATTTATAAAAATTAACTTGAAACAAATTATAGACTTAGTGTAAGAGAGGGAACTAAAAAATTCTAAAAAAAAACCCAAAAAACAAAAATGAGAATATTTGTGATCTTGGGCTAGGCAAAAATGTCCTTATGTATGACACAAAATGCACAAATAATTGATTAAAATGGATGAAAAATGGATAAATTGGACTTTATAAACATTAAAAACTTTTGCTCTTAAGACATCATCACACAGATGTTTATAGCCAAAAACCTAGAGACAACCAAGATGTCCTTCAGTAGGTGAAGGCATGGATAAGCAAACTGGTGCATCCAGACAATGGAATATCATTCAGCACCAACAAGAAATGAACTATCAAGCCGTGAAAAGACAACAAAAGCCTTAGTAATGCATGCTAGTAAGTGAAAGAAGCCAATAATCTATGATGACAACTATATCACATTCTGGAAAAGGCAAAACTATGGAGGCAGTACAAAGATCAGTGATTGCCAGGGGTGAAAGGGGAGGGAGGGATGGATAGGTGAAGCACGGAGGACTCTTGGGGCAGTGAAACTACTCCGTATGATTCTACAGTGGTGGATCCATGTCATACCCTATATCCAAAACCATAAAATATACAACAAGCGTGAACCTTACTGTAAACTATAGACTTTGGGTGATGATGATGTGTCAGTGTGCATTCGTGGGTTGTAACAAATACCCTACTCTGGTGGGGGATGTTGATAATCGGTGAGGCTGTGTGTGAGTGGGGCAGGGGATATATGGTAAGTCTGTACCTTCCACTCAGTTTGCTGTGAACTTAGAACTGTTCTACAAAATAAAGTCTTGAAGACATTATCAAGAAAAAAACCACATACTGGAAGAAATATCTACAAATCATTCTTGAAAAAGGACTTGTATCCAGTATGTATATATAAGTATGTACTATATATTTATATATGTCTTACAACTCAATAATAAGAAAATTTAACTTTAAAAATGGGTAGTTGATTTAAGATACTTTGCCAATGGTTATGTATATGGATGTATAGACAGCAAATAAGCACATGAAAAGATGCTCAACGTCATAGTCACTAGAGAAATGCAAGTTAAAACCATAACGAGATGCTACTGTACACTCAATAGAATGACTAAGATCAAAAAGACTGAAAATAACCAAGCATTGGTGAGGAAGTGTAGAAATTGCAACCCTCATGTGAGGGTTTATCTATTTTTTTATTGATTTTTAATCAGTTGTTTTGCTCTTTGTGTCATATGTAAGACATTTTTGCCTAGCCCAAGATTACAGATATTTTCTATGTTTTCTTTTAGAAGTTGTATAGTTCTCATATCTAAGTCTGTGATCTATTTGAAGTTAATTTTTACACTGCTGGTTGGAATGTAAATAGTACAGTCACTACACACTTAGAGGAGGGACCAGCTTAGCAGTTCCTCAGAATGTTAAACACAATTACATAGGACTTAGCATTTCCCTTCTTAGGTATATAGTGAAGAGAATTGAAAACATAAGTCCACACAAAAACCTATACATGAATGTTCATAGCAGAATTATTCATATTTCTGGATTATTCATAATCCAAAAAATGGAAACAACCCAAATATCCAGCAGTAGGTGAATAGATAAACAATATATGGTATTTCCATACAATGGAATACTACTTAGCATAAAAAAAAACCCCAAAAACAAAAAACTACTTATTGATAGATGCAACTGTAAGGTTGATTCTCAAAAGCATATGTTAAGTGAAAGAAGCCAGACACCAAAGACTACATATTATATGATTTGTTTATATGAAATTTCCAGGTTAGGGAAAACTATAGAGACAGATAGCAGATTGATGGTTGCCTGTGTTGGGAGTTGGGAGTGAGGATCAACTATAACATGGGATGTGAGAACTTTCTAGGGTGATGGAAGTGTTACCAATAGTGATTATGGTGATAATTGCATGACTGTATGAATTTACTAAAACTTATGGAACTTTTCACTGAAATGGGTGTGTTTTATGGTATATAAGTTTATTCCTCAATAAAAACAACAGCTTATGAGTTTAAAAACAATTCCAGGGCTTACTGATAAAAAAAAAAAAGAATTCATGAATTCATACTGATAATAAGCAGATAAATTTGGACAAAGGAATAAAATGGTTAAGTGCCAACTGGTAAATGTGCAGGGAGTGGTGGAATTGAGAAATTAGCATTGTGCAGCCATCTAGAATCAAAGATTGGATCAGTTAAGAATCACCAGTTGTTGCTAAATCTAAGACATTTTGATCAAGAGCAGGATTTTGCATGCTCTGAAAATGTCTCCTTAGAGACCACTTATTACATGGGAACACTAGTGCAGAAATCAGGCAACATCTTGATTAGATAATAATTAGTCTAAAAATACTCTGATATCGCTATAGCTGTGCTCACTAAAGTGTGTGTGTGGTTTTTTTTTTTTTTAGTACCTGCAAAATGGCGGATAATTTGGATGAATTCATTGAAGAGCAAAAAGCCAAATTGGCCAAAGACAAGGCAGAATTGGAAAATGACCCACCTTACATGGAAATAAAGGTAAAGTTAATCATTTTCTTCTAATATGTTTCATTAAAAGTGACTCTGATGATTAGCCCTGTGTAAATACAAAACATCCTCTTCAGAGTGAAAATCTTCAGTTTCATACTTCATTGTGGCCTTGCGGTCATTCTAACTCAGAGCCTGACCCTGGATAAGATGTCAGTGATTTTGAATGCGGTTTTTCTTCTCTTTTATCTTACAGGTTCTCCTGTCTCTTACTAAAATTTTTGTTTGATTTCAACAAAAGTGATTTTGAATGAATTTATTAAAATAGTTTCTCTTATTTTGTATACTTTCAGAATAGAAGTTTATTAAAATGTTTCTGAAAGCAATGTCTAAAAAAGCTTTCTTAAGCTTTCCTATTTTTGGTAAAAGAGTGATTCATCTGTTTAGCAGATACTTGTTGAAACTGCTGGGTCCTGTGCCAGGCTCAGAGAATATAGCACTAATCTAGACAGATGTGGCACCTTCTCTCCTGGGTTCAGTGTATGTAATAAGGTAAAGGATGTGGATTGATCTGTGCCATTGGTCCATTATAATGAGAGTAACCCTATATATTGGTTAGCCCAAGACAGTCTTGGATTACTTGTTGTCCTAGTGTCTCATCTATTTTAACGTTTGTCCTGGGCAAAAGTATGGATGAGATGATAAATAACATGGATACCCTAATTATAAAGGGGCTTACTTACATCGCTAACATTTATTGTGTGTTAAATATGGATGAGGCATAGTCTTATGAGGATACATATTTGATATTTCACCTGAATCTGTGCGATAAGTACTGTTATTGTCATTTTCCAAATGAGTAAACTGTGGCAATGAGAACGTAAGTAAGTAAGGTGACTAAAGTAATTGTAGAACTAGGCTTTGATCCCTGGCAACCTAAATCCAGTGCTTGTTCTCTTAACCATCATACTGTGTCTTCCTGCCATGTGCAGAGTTGTGCCAAGGACTTTACATGTATTATCTCAGTCAATCATAATATCTCTGTGAAGTAGAATTCTTTTTCTTTTACAGATCAAGAAAGTGAGGCTTAAAGGGATTACATAATTTGGCTGGGTGCACACAGTGGAGGGTTCGGGATTGGAATCCTCATATGTCCAGCTCCAAAGTCCATTCTCTTAACCACTCTCCAGTTCTTAGCACTAAATTACAGTGTTTGGAAAGAGTTATTACATAACTTTAAATACGGCTTTGCTATAATTTCTAGTGTTAATTGGTACATTAGTCATAATCTTTAAGTCTTAGTTCAAATATCACTCACTCAGGAAGGCCTTGCAGCCTCTCCCCTATCATTTTTGGGCATCCTTACGCTGCTCTGGTTTTCCCATAGCCCCTCCCTATTGGTCTCTACGTGTTACATAGTTTAATTACATACTATATTTGCTGTTTCCACAGTAATTTACAAGCTCCGTGGTGGCAGAGATTCTTGTATGTTTTTTCACTCATGTATTTATAGTGCCTGGAACAGTGCCTGGGAGGAATTCAGTACTAATATTTGTTGATAAGTGAATGAGCTAAATATTAGAACATTTATTATAGTTTTAAATACCTTTGGTTCAGGCATGGTAACAGATTTTTGGCAAGCCCTTCTCTGTGGGCCTCTCATAGTGGACCCATGCCAGAGTAACCTGCAGCCTCGAACCATTGCCCAGCTCCTTACCGGTGGGCTGTGAGCACTGAAGGGGGTTGTACGGTGTGGAAAAAAAAAGTAAAAAAAAAAATAATAATTACAGTTAAATTTCTTCTTTGATGTACTGCATAATTTTGTCAAGTTGTTAATAAGAGTACTAAGATGAATTGTCTATTTTATAGGTTTCCCCACTCTCCCCTCTGCTTTTGTAAATATTATGTCTCTTTCAGGGAAAGGCATCAGAGAAGCTTTCTGAAAACAGTAAAATATTAATCTCCATGGCTAAAGAAAACATACCACCAAACAGTCAACAGACCAGGGCTTCCTTAGGTATGTCACTAGGTGTGCTAAATTGGTTTTAAGATATTCTTAGCAGGCTGTTGTGAAAGAGCTTTGTCTTGTCAGAGAAAAAGTATTTTTAGAGTCGGGTAACTTTCCTTTCTGGAATCTTACATGTGACAGTATGGACTATATGTGAAATATAATACATACTGAGGACCTTGTACCTATTTTAAACATTGTCTTGATTATGACTTAAGGACTACAGCAGTAAGTATGCATAATTGAAAATTAATTGAAAAAATTGAATGGAGAGTGTGAAGAATAATGTTAATTGTTGAATGAAAATGGTGGACTTGCTTTTATTTAAAAATCAAAGACAGATGGTTGATACAAAATGCTGTTTGACAACTCTATTGGACTTGTAAAGAAATATTAATACTGCATCTATACTGATTCTTTGATTATGGTTTGATATGAAAATATTTGGAACTTTTTACCCCATTTTGGCTTGTTGGTAGATATACATCCTTTTAAAAGAAAACGTATGAATATTTAAAAAGTGTATCTTCTATATTATTGATAGTGACTGCAACTTTTTCACATAAAGGAAGTCGGATATGATGAATTCATTTGGTACAGCATTGTTCACATGTGGACTATTTTTCGTGACCACTGACGTATTCTTAAATTGTTAGCTGCCTTGCATTTGTATGCTGCTGGTACCAAGGGATATTGGCTTAGAGACTAAATAGTTAGTGGGTTCTTTGTGTCTACTAGAAAAATAGCTGAAAGTGAATGCTGTACTTTTAGTATTGGATCTATAGATAACACTTTCAGATCTGTTTCTCTTACAAATTTTTGGCTAATATACAGCTTTGGTGATCTTAAATATTCTATATATTTTGATTCAGTCCCTTAATCTCTAAGGCCCTCAATTTCTTTATCTGTAATATAAAGAAGGTAGATTATCTTTTAGTTCTAAATGTTTATGAATTAAAATTTGACTATTTCAAGACATTTTAAAAGTTTACTGTTAGGTTCTCTCAAGCACCAAGGGCAGACAGAATTACTTTGAAATTCTGGGGGTGCAAGTTGCTTTGGGCTGTGGCCGTCATGCCTTTGTGACCTGACACAAATTATTTAAGCTCTTTGTTTCCTCATCTTAAGAATTGGCATCTATCATAAAAAGTTATTGTGGCAGTAATTGAATACATGTGAAAAGATGACTGGCACATAATTGGTGGACAGTAAATATTAATTTCCTGACCTGTTTTACATCTTTTTCAAAGTAGGTTTGTGGTTTTTGAGAATTACATTAAGAATTATTCTTTGGTTATTACAGTCATAAATGATGGAGAATTTAAAGTCTAACTTACAATGACCTCTGCCTGTTCCTTAGTTGGGGTCCCTTAAGACTCTGTCTTAGGACCTCTTTTCATTTCTTGCATTCCTCAAGTGACCTCATTCACTTATAGGACTTTATTTACCATCAGTTTGCTCATGACTCTTAAATCTCTGTCCCATTCCCAAGTTCCTTTATGAACTTCACTCTCATACATCTAATTTTCTATTGGACAGCTATCTGTATTTGGATGTCATGGCCTCAAAATTAACATGTGCAAAAATGAATTTCTTTCTCTCAGACTTTTGATGCTCTCGTGAGCTGGCTGCCTAGTCACCCTTGCCTTCTCTTTAGCCCACAGCAAGTAATTACAGAGGTCAGTTGATGCTAATGCCTAAACCTCAAATAAGTTCACTTTTCTCCAATCCTACAGATGTTATTTTATGTAGGCCTCCATTTGTCTCACTTAGATTTTTTTTCTTGTGTTCTTTTTGTTCTGCCGTCTACCCTCTCTACTAAGTTTCTATACTGCCTGTTCATATCCTCCCAAAGAACAAATCTGATCATGTTAGCCTCTGCTTCAAACCCTCCCAATGGCTTCTTGTTTCTTGCATGATAATTTCATCCTCTTATTACTTTGACAAAATTGTGTTAGCCATTTTTGCCTTGTGCTCCTATGGCATTGGTTCTCTACTGGAGGATAGTTTCTAACTGGTTGGGTTCTCTCTTGTATTGCAATGGCACACCAGCTTGCCTGACGTTGTGTATTCACTGCCTAGCACAAGCCTGGCACTTTAGTACTTAGAAAAGATAGTTTGAATGCATGAATGAAGGTCCCCATAACAAAAATAAACAGTTCTCTTGGGTGTGTAGAATTTAATTATCATGGGATATTTCTTTTATTACCAACTGAAGCAAGAATTGTTTTTGATGCACATTGAGTCTTATTAAAGAATAATTTATAATTTGACTAATTTTATACCTTATTAGCATTCATTTACTGACTTTGCCTGAATAATTGTGGCCTTAAAAATTAGGCAAAATATACAATTTTTGATGTTAGGAAAAATGTAAAATGATTTGACAATGGCTTTCCTTAGGTGATCTCATCTAGGAATTATAAAACAAACTAATAAAGATCATTTGGAAACTATATTGAATTAAAGCTCTGTGACACTGTACTTAGAATGAGTAATTAAACATAGTAGCTCTCAATAATATATAAAGGGACAATATTCATTTTAGCCAGTGACAGCAAAAGCTGATAGTACAACTCTTATGTAACACTACATTGTTATGATTTTATAAATTTATTTGTTAGATACCAGTGCTATTCATGGGTAATGCTTATCTATGTGGCTCATTTTCCACCATTTATACCTCACAAAAGGATTTGAGGAGCATTACAATGGCTTCTGACACCAATTACCCAGAATTGGTCCAGACTTCCTAGATTAAGGGCACAGTCCTCCACGAGACTTCCCTTACCTCAGACACAGCTGCAGTTCAGGGGTCCGCAGGCCATCTTCACTTGTAATCAGCTGGCTACAGATACCCCCTCAAATGTGATTCACTGAAAGGACTCACAGAACTCAGGAGAGTGCTATACTTATTATTACAGTTTCATTATAGCAAAGTGATACAAATCAGGAGCAGCCACCAGGAGAGACACATGGCACAGTCTGGGAGGGTACAAACATGAAGTGTCTGTTGGCCTCCGTGATGTGTCACCCTCTTGGCACGTCAGTATGTGACAGTATATAGACTGTTGCTAACCAAGATGCCCAGCTGAGCTCCGATGTCCAGAGTTTTAACTGGGGTTTCATTGTGTGAGCAGAACCGATCGAATCATTGCCCATGCGGCTCACACTCCAGACCTTCTTTCTTCTGAGGTCAGACTAATGTCAGGTGGCTCAAAGGTCCTCCTGCCTAATCACATGGTTAGTCTTCCTGGTGTGACCAGTCCTCATCTATGCCATGTCTTTAGTATAAACTATCTAGGGGTTCACCATAGGTCACCTTATCAGTATGAACTATCAGATATGGTCTTAGGGACCTACCATGAATAACAAAGATACTCCCATCACTTGGAAGGTTCCACAGGTTTGAAGTTATCTCCCAGGAACCAGAGACAAAGGTTTGCCAGATACTTTATTTTACTTGGTGTGTACATGGTTTAGTCCATATAAGATCATGAAATGATTTCCTTGGTAAGGAGTTTGTTAGGATAACTCAGATGTGATGATGTTATAAGCAAGTCAGCTGCAAATGACGTGTAAAAGTGGATGGTATCTCCCTAAACCATTTCTAGGCATAATATTTGTGATTTTTTATTAAACAGTTCTTTGATTTCTCTAACTCATTTTCGTGTTTAATGACCATTACTATAGAGAAATGCTTCTATTAATTTTTTTTTAAAACTTAGGTCTGGCACACCTCAGAGTAATCACCCTAATAAGTCTAGTACCCATCTGACACCATACATGGTTATTACAGTATTATTGACTATGTTCCCTCTGCTGTACTTTATATACCTGTAACTTTTTATAGCTGCCAATTTGTATTTTATAATCCTTTCACCTTTTCACTCCCCCAACCTTCCTCCCATCTGGCAACCATCAGTTCTCTGTATCTATGAGTTTGTTTCTGTTTTGTTTATTCATTTCTTTTATTTTTAGATTCTACCTATAAGTGAAATCATACAGTATTTGTTTTCCTCAGCCTGACTTATTTCACTTAGCATAATACTCTCTGAGTCCATCCATGTTGTTGGAAATGGCAAGATTTCATTCTTTATTATGGCCGAGTAATATTTCACTGTGTATATGTACTACCTCTTCGTCTATTCATCTATCGATGGACTCTTAGGTTGCTTCCATATCTTGGCTGTTGTAAATAATGTGTAGTGAACATTAAGATACACGTATCATTTCGAATTAGTGTTCTGGATTTTTTGGATAAATACCGAGAAGCGAGATTACTGGGTCATATGGTAGTTCTAGTTTTAATTTTTTGAGGAAGCTGCATGTTGTTTTCCATAGCAGCTGCACCAATTTACAATCCTATCAACAGTGCATGAGGGTTCCCTTTCTCCATATCCTTGCCAACACTTGTTGCTTTATTGGTAATAGCCATTCTGACAGGTGTGAGGTGATATCTCATTGTGGAAATGATTTGTATTTCCCTGATGACTAGTGATGTTTGGCATCTTTTCATGTGTCTGTTGGCCATCTGTGTGTCCTCTTTGGACAGCTGTCCGTTCAGGACCTCTGCCCGTTTTTTCGTCAGATTGGTTTTTTTTGGTGTTAGGTTGTATGAGTTCCTATACAACCTAGGAACTTTTAGTCTGTGTGTGCCTTTTGATCTGAAATGGGTCTCTTGTAGGCAGCGTTTGTATAAGTCTTGTTTTTTTAATCCATTTAGCCACCCTTTATCTTCTGATGGGAGCATTTATAGTAATTGTTGATTGGTGTGTAGTTGTCATTTTATTGTTTCATGATTGTTTTTGTAGTTCTTTGTTTCTTTCTTATTCTCTTGCTCTTTTCTCTTGTATGTTGATAACTTATAAAGTGTTTGAATTTCTTTCTGTTTCTTGTATATTTCTTGTAGATTTTTGATTTGCGGTTACCATGTGCTTCCTATAGATCAAGCTATGTTTATAGCAGTCTATTTTAGGTTGATGGTTAAGTTAGAACACATTCTAAAATAAGTACAATTGTTACTCACCCCTTCCACATTTATGATTTTTTTTTTACTTGTTTTGTATGTGTTTGTGTGTATCCCTTGTTATATTCTTGTAATTATACGTGTTCTTCCTACTTTTGTCTTTTAACCTTTGTACTAGCTTTATAGCTGGTTGATCCACTGGTTTTACTAAGTGTTTGCATTTGTTGGTGAGCATTTTTTTCTTTTATTTTCTTATTCACATTTTTCATCTCTTCTACTTAAAGAAGTCCCTTTAACATTTATTGTATACTGGTTTAGTAGTGACATACTTCTATAGAATTCTTTCTTCTTTTTTTTTTTTTTAATCTCTCATTTAATTCTAAATGATAGCCTTACTGGGTAGAGTAGTCTTGATTTTAGGTTTTTGCTTTTCATCACTTGCTATATTTCATGCCATTCTTTCCCGGCCTGCAAAGTTTCTCTTGATAAATCAGTTGATAGTCTTATGGAAGCTCCCTTTAGGTAGGTAACTGCTTTTCTCTTGCTACATTTAAGGCTCTCTTTTTGCTTTTAACCTTTGGCATTTTAATTATGATGGTTCTTGGTGTGAGCCTCTTTGGAATCATCTTGTCTGAGATTCTTTGTGCCTCCTGGACTGTATGTCTGTTTTCTTGACTATTACTTCTTTAAATAGGTTTTCATTCCCTTGCTCTTGCTCTTCTCCTTCTGGTTCTGATATGATGCAAATGTTGGTACCATTAATGTTGTCCCAAGGTCCCTTAAACTATCCTCATTTGTTTTAATCCTTTTTTTGCTGTATGGTTGGGTGTTTTCCACTACCTTGTCTTCCATGTCATTTGGTCTTCTGCTTTATGCACTGTCAAATCCCTTTAATGAAGTCTTATCTCATTTATTGTATTTTTAATATCTGACTGGTTCTTTTTAATTGTTTCTATATCTCAGTTGAAGTTCTGAGTACATCTCTCCTTTCCCTAAGTTCATTATGCATTCTTATCATTAGCGTTTTTAAGTCTCTATCTGGATTTTATTTAGATCTTTTCTTAAGTTTTGTTCAGTCCTTTCATTGGGGATATTTCTTTGTCTTCTCATTTTGGTCTGACTCCCTGTGTTTGTTTCTAAGTATTAGGTAGATCTACTACGTCTGTCTTGGTACAGTGTGGCCTTATGTAGTAGATGTCCTGTGAGGCCTAGTTGCACAGTCTCCCTGGTCACTTGAGCCAGGTGTTTCAAGGATGTCTCTTGTGTAGATTGTGTGTGTCCTTGTGTTACAATTGAGCCTCTATTGCTTTTGGCACGTAGTGGGTGGGATTGACCCTCAAGCTGACTGGCTGTGAGGGCTGGCCATGACTACAGCAAACAAGCTATTGTGTGGGGGCTGAGTCCATGCAGTGGGAGTCACTTTAGCAGGGCTCTGGTGCCATCTGAGTTTGCCCTTGGGGTGTGTTGTTTGTGGAGCATGTTTGGTGGTGCTCTGGTGTGATCTGAAGCTGGCCATTGGGTTTGTTAAATCTGAAGTCTCTTTGGAGGGGCTCAGGTGCAAGCCAAGGTCAGCCTTGGCTTGTTTGTTCTTGGCTTTGGGCTGCCTGGTGGGAGCTACAATGTGACCTACTCTTGTTGCGGCTTATGCTGGACTTTAAAGTGATTGGGAGAGGCTGTGCTGTGAACCGAAGCCAGCTGCTGCTTTTGGTGGGCACCACAATGTGAGCTGAGGCCAGCTGCTACTTTTGCTGAGCTTGCTTAGTTGAAGCTACATTTCAAGCTAACAGTGGCTGCAGCTTATGCCAGTGTTGGAGCCACCTGATGAGAATTATAATGCATGTTGGGACCAGTTGCTGCTTATGCCAGGCTTTAGGCTGCTTAACAAATGGTATACGACATGCTGAGATCACCTACTACTTGTTTGCGTTTGTGAACCTTTAAGAGATTTTAGGAAAGTCTGCCGTGTGAGCCAAGGTAGGTAGCTTGTATGGAAGCATCTCTGGGCACAGGAATTGAGTGGAACAGAGTCTCAGAGAATCACCAGAGGGGGCGAACAGTGTTAACCAAGTAGAGATTTGGTGCCCACCAGCGCCTTCCTGCTGGTTGAGGGTAGGTTCAACAAAGGAGCAGTGGTACCTGCCAGTGCTTCTGTCTCTGGAAAGAGCTGCCGTGATCCTCCAACCCTCACTTCGAAGCTAGTGTATTTAGCTCCTCTCTGTGTGTCCCCCGTGCTTTTCAAGCTATTGCCCCAGCGCTGGAGCTCAGAGCGAGTGAGTTCGTGAGCAAGCAAGTTTTGCGTGGACCCCTCAGGAGGAGTGCCTAGGATTCCAGCAGCCCTCTGCCTCACTCAGATGCAAACCCCACTGGTGTTCAGAGCTGTATGTTATGGGGACATTTTTCCCTGGCACTGGTGCTCCAGGCTAGAGAGCCTGGTGTGGGGCTGGGCCCCATGGCTTCTCAGGGAGGACATCTGCAGCCAAGATAACATTCCTGATTTTTTTTTTACCCCCTTCTTCCCTATCTCCCGATTCTTAACTGCCACATATAGGTGCAGAACTAGCCTGTTTTATGTCTCTGCTCCTCCTACCAATCTCGAAGTGGCTGTTTTTTAATATCCTTAGTTATAAGAATTATGTTCAGCTAGTCTTCAGGTCTCAGTGTTATTCTGTAGCTTAGTTGTAATTTTGATGTGTTATGGGAGGAGGCAGGCACCGTGTTTCCTATTCCATCATCTTGACTGGCCTGGTGATCTTGCCACTTATACAAGAGTTTTAGGAACCCTGTGTCAGGGATAGGGTCAAAGGCAAATGTTAGAACAAGAGATGCTCCTAGTATTCTTATTATTTGAGAAATTTCAAGGGTTTTAGGAGCTCTGTGCTTGTCTGGAACCTTGCTAGTGAACTGTTTTCTACACTAATGTACAATTTTCCCTAAATAATAAGAGTGACTCATTGTTCCTAAACTATACTGTATAAACCATGTGGTTTATTAAGGGCACTCCCTTTCAGGGAGTCTGGGTACATGCTAGGCAGAGGGTTTGTATGTGACCAACTCTCAATAAAAGCCTTGGGCACTGAGTCTCTAATGAGCTTCCCTAGTAGGCGACACTTCACGTTTTGTCGCAAGTTGTTGCTGGAGGAATCAAGTGGGTCCCGGGTACTTCCACTGGGGAAGACTGCTTAGAGGTTTGCAGTTGGTTTCCTCTGGGCTTTGCCCCATGTGCGTTTTTCTTTTGCTAATTTCGCTTTGTATCCTTTCACTGTAATAAACCATGATTGTGTATAATGACTTCTGCATTCGGTAAGTGCTATAGTGAATCACCAAGCCTGGGGGTGGCTTTGAGGACTCCCAACACACTCCTTTTCAGTCTTTTCTAGTTCCCTTTCAGCTCCTTCACCTCTAAATTTTGGGTACTCAGAAATTCCTCTTCAATGTCTGTAGTCCTACATGTTTTTATCCATCATTTCTGGGTGGTATTTCTTACTGGTAAATCAAAATATCATTGATCTGCATTTCAGGCTCCAAAGTGCATTATATTTATTTTATCTTTCATGCTGTGAAATCATTATTTATTTATTTATTTAGTTTTGGGGACATTTACAAGCAAAAAGGTTACAGATTACTGAAGTAAGATTAAAGAGATTTTACTCTTGTTACTAGAAATTATATTTTTTAAAATTCATTTTAAATACAATTATACTAATGGAAATTTGGAAAAGAATTATACAGAAAAAATTACATTGTAATTAAAAATATCAGAAAAGAAGCAGCAGAATTTTACATTGCAGAGAAGCTCTAGAGTTTAAGCTAAAACATTGCAGCTAATATAGACTTTGGGAAATAGACAATAGGAAATTGTTGATTTTTCACTAGTTTTGTATTTTTACTATCCTTTTTATTAGCTTCCTGTCTCTCTGCAGTCAGTCTTAGGTTTCTCTTATAAATTAAATCCCAGACATTCTACCTGTTTTGTTCAGTTTGTACAGGTCTAGTGGGTGACTTGTAAAATAGCTTTGAAGCTGAAGTTTGCGTACAATGTTTTCCTCAATTAAAGTAGTTACATCTCTTGATAAGTCATCTGCTTATGGAAAGGGCTATTATTATTTGTTATAATTTGTCCTTTGTTTTGACATACTGACTTCTCATGTTAATATAATAATGAAAAGAAGAAACTGTATTCCATGTAATTTGTTTATAAAGTGTTTATTATAAACAAAGAACATAAGAGTGTTATGTTAGAAGGCATATTAATTTTAAAAGATTGTATACTTTAGTTTTAAATATTTGATCTAACCCACAACACTATAGAAACCAAATACTGCTTACTGATGTCATTCTGAAGCATAATGTAAACTACCTTAGGGTCAGTGGTAGTGTACTTGCTGAAGTGACCCTAGGATGACACTAATGCTTTACTTACCACTAGACCTGTTAGAAGACACTGCTCTGAATAAGTAAGTCTCACCATGTTTCTTATCTCATTAGTCAATTGAGATTCCATTTTAATGTATAGTTTAAAATATTTACATTGAATAGAATATTTACATTGTTCTATACAACTTTTAATTTTATTTCTATGACTTACCTTCAGTGCCATAAGATATTGGTACTAGATGAAAAAATAAGAATTAAAAAGTATTTTCTGTTGAGTAAACCTTAATAAAATTCATATATTCTTGTCTTCTAAGACAGTTATTACAAATACTGTTTGAGTCAATAATAAAAAGAAATACTCTTGGTAAATAAAATCGAACTCAGTGTGAATAGTAATTTATAAATGTGGTTCATTTTCATTTTTCTTCTTATTCCACATAAGTCTACCAAACAAAATTGAAAAACAGTGTTTGAAAAAAGCCACCTTAAACCCATGACTTCAGAAAGCTGTGCATTAATTGTTCCCTGAGAGGCAAGTGGAGCATGTTGGCGGGAGGCATATATTCCTTGCAGCGCTTTCTTTTTCTCCTTGACACAATAGAGCATCCTTTGTGACTCTGTGTGACTAGAAATGAGTAACTGTAGTAACTAGTTATTATGCTTCCTGTCTCTCTGCAATCAGACTGCTAAAATCAAAAATGAAATACTAAGAATCGTGTGTTCTTTACCTCCTTTCATTCCTTCCTCTTAACTCAGGCATTTGTTCATGTATTCATTTGCAGATTTATTCAGTGAACATTCTGGAGTACAGGTTGTGTGCCAGGCATTATAAAATCAAATAAAGCATGGACCTGGCCTAAATAGATTTTATAGTTTAGTTTCTTATTAATACTCCATTCTGAATGTGAGAATTCAAACTGTTTTTCTCGTTAGGCTTAAAAATAAGGTTTAAAAATATCTTTAAAATAAGGTTTAGATTCCTTTTTGAAGAGAAAATGACTCTCTAGGGTGGTTAAAAATTCCCAGCATGTGGAATGCTTTAGAATTTTTGTTTTGGAAGAAAGTTGGGAGCATGAGTGAGTGAAAGGTGTCCTGAGGAATCCTATGTTCTACCCTCTTTCGTCCGGCGTTCTGTAGACCAGAAGTGTTCGTTAAGAGGATTCCACAGAGTTTATGGTGGAAAGCGGAATGTAGTGTTACAGAAAGATCAATAGATATTCATTAATATTCATACTACTCTGGCCTTTTTGCCCTTAAAATATATTCAGTGATGTAATAAAGCAGTAATATGGTACATTCATAATAAGTTCCCATCATTTAGCTGCATTGTGAAGGATAAGGCATAAAAATGTTAATATCTTTATCAGTTTGTAAACTGCAGCCTGTTATTTCATCTATATTGGCTGTAGCTAACCCTAAGGACAATTTTTGTTATATGTAGAAATGATAGGTTTTTTTAATACTATAATATTGGTAGGATTAAAAAAAGGTAGAGGGGCTTCAGAAATCAAATACTCATCTGATATCTGTGCTTGACATAGTATTTTACTATTTGAAATATTTGAAAAATATGTAATTTGAATATCAGTTTTATTGAGATATTTATATACCTTCTTATTTACCCATTTAAATGGTGCAATTCAGTGTTTTTTAGTGTGTTTACAAGTTGTACAGTTATCACTATTGTCCTCATCTAAAACTGTAATCTGAATTTTGAACTCTGTGAACTCTGTGCTCGAAATTGAAGTTTGTCTTAAAAAAAAATTATCCTTTTGCAGAGTTTCTGTTTGGATGATAAAAACATCCTGGAAATAGTGGTGATGATGCATAACATATTGAATGAACTTAATGCCATTGAATTGTACACCTAAAAATGGTAAATTATACATATATATATATATTTTACTATAATAAAAATTAATATCCACTTATGTGAAATCAGAATTGGTTGTTTAAATGTTTGGAAATTTTAGTCTGAGCCATGGATGGCCCTAATTTTTCTCAAACATGTTATATATAGCAAGAACATTCTAATAGGTTAAAACATCATGTTATTAATCTTCACAGGCTGAAAAACACATTAAAATTGTTGTAAATATTCACATTTAAAGAAATTTCAGTAGAATTAAATGAAGAAGTAAAAGTAATCAGCTTTTCTTAGCTTCAATTTTGCTGTTTTTAAAAAAGCAGGATGCCAGACAATGCAAAACCATTAGCTAAAGGGGGAAGCAGCAAATACAATACACATGCACATGCGTGATAATAACACAAACATATCTGTTTATAGATGCATTAAAAGTCTCTGGGAGGAGATACAAGAAACAGTAATATTGGTTGTTCTGGGCAGGAGTCTGGGTGGCTGAGGTTCATGGGTAGGAGGGGTATTTTCCATTATGTGATTGTATTACGTATTGAAACATTTTGAATGAAAAATTTATTATCCTGCTTCCAGCCTCAGAATCAACATATGTTCCTTCCTACTGTGTTTTGTTACAGGAGATTGTATTGAAATTGAGATTGGTTTGAAAATGAGCTACATTACTTTAAGAAGTTGTTTTCTTTCTAGGAATTGATTATGGATTAAGTTTACCACTTGGGGAAGACTATGAACGGAAGAAACATAAACTAAAAGAAGAATTGCGGCAAGATTACAGGCGCTATCTTACTCAGGTAGAATTCTGTTAATTATTTGAGTGTTAAGCTTCAGAATTCATGTCCTAAGTTTGTTTTCCTAAGATTTTATTTATATATGTTAATTTTTAAATTTTCAGCGGAATCTAGCAGTGGGTTATTAGAGTGAAAGTTGAGTGACACCTATGACATTGATAGAGAAAGAAATGGTGCTGAGAACTGGTGCAATGGAAGAACAAACTCCTGGTCTTTGGAGTAGGGAGGTGGGGTCTCATTTTTAAATGAGAGTGTAAGTTCTGGTTGTTTATGTTTTCTGTAAAGTTATGTTTTTAAATAGCCCATTTACGATTTCCTACTCCTGTTTCTCCCAGCTGCATATTAAAATGACACATGGAATTCTAGTTGCTAATTATTTTTCTATGAGCTAAGTTAATAAAACTTGAACATATTTAACCACCAAAGTTTTTGCTTTATAATTTAATCTGTATAGTTAATGAACTCTTGTTTTAAGTATATTTTATTAAATTTCATAATTGCTAAACTAAAGGTCTGTTTTAAGTTTTAAGATGCAATTTACTTTTTAGGTTATAAAATTATTTTAAACAAGCATGATTCTAGTTGTCCTAAGATAGTCTTTAGTTGGTTTTTTTTTTTTTACTAATTTTTAATGTATAATTATAAATGTATAAGTGGTCTCTTATGTATTCTGATTTGCACATGGAGAGAAAGGACTTTGAGTATATTTTTATCAATGGTTTGTTTCCCTTGACTTTAGGGTATTACAGAAGCAAAAAGAAAGGTAGGGTTGCTTGCAGAATGTTCTTTCTCCTTTTTAACTAATTAGCTTGTAATCATTTGCGTCCATAATAATGATGCCGTTTCATTAGAATAATGGCTTCTTTTATGATTTTGGGACTTTTGAATGGTACTATTTTGTATTTTTGCTTTTGGCAAGATGAAAGCTTATACAGTATAATTTTCCATTAATACAATTAAACATTCCTTGTGATTCCTGCTTTGCATTTGTTTTTGTTGCTTTTTTATGCATTCTTTAGAAATATTCTGCATCTATTGTAAGTCCATTTTTTTCAGCATGCCAATTTTGTTCTTCAAATTATTAATCACATCAAAATTCATATAATAATAGAATATTCAAGATAGTCTAAGATGTTTTTGAACTATGTGTTGTCAGGATTTGGATTACTTGATATTTTTGTACCCAAACCTGTGGATTGCATTTTTAAGTTTATGTTGGAAAACAAAGAGACAGTTTTATAGTTTTATAAAACTTTTTAAAAAGAATCTCATGTTCATTCACCATTCAACCAACACTTTCTAAACACTGAAGGAGATGAGTCAAATATGAATCCTGTTTTCAGGGGGCATTAAATCTAGTTTGTAGAGATAACATTTATACAATTCAGAAGGTGGTAACTAACGAGAAGGATAGAATGATGAGGAAAAGCCTCAAGGTGGGTTTTTTTTTTTTCTTTTGAGTTCAAAAAATTTACTTATTTATTTTCAGTAGATCAGAACTTTAATAATAAATGACACACTTGTGTACTTGTTAGGTGCCAAATATGGGGCTGGAATGGGGGAATCTAATGGATCAATTCAGCCACAAGTTCAGGGTGTTATTTTGTAAGCAGTAATAGGATAGATAAAGTTTGGATATTCTAGGGGTGAATAGAAGGAGGAGAGGAAGCTTTTCAGATGTAGAATAATATAGTATAAAGAAGGACCTAGAGGGTAGATGTTAGCTTTGTATGAATGAGGCATATTAGGCTTATCAATCTGACTGAGGTAGATTCTTTTTGAGAGTAGTAAGAAATAACAATGTAGATGAATAGGATAGGATTTGATTAGAAGGCAGTAGATTTTTAGTTTTTTGACTTGGTATGTGTGATAGCCAGTGGTGAAACGTTCCTGCTTAAACAGCCTGTGAGGAACTTGAGAACTGTTTTACACTTAGTTCTGCATGTTAGAACTTGGAGAATAATCTTATTGTCCTAAGTTACTGCTACAAATTTTTAACAGATCTCCTTCCATTACTTCTCAGTCCATTTTCCATTCTGCTTTCCAGAATCATTACGCTCTTAACTGATTTAAATACTTCAATGTCTCTTTACTGCCTTCAGGATAAAAGTTCAAATTCTCTAGGATGACACGTGAAGTCTTTACATTCTAGCCTGCCTCCCTGGCCTGGTACTTTATTGTCTTCTCCACACCTCTCTTTATTGGAGGGTGTTTTCTTCTGATACCAACCATTTTCATTTGTGGATTTTACATTATTTCATATATATATGATTTGGTAAAAAAAAAAAAAAAAAAAAAAAAAAAAAAAAAAAAAAAACAAAACAAAAAAACAACCAGTGGTGAGAGACAGAAGAAGAAATCACCTTTGTGAAAGGGAAAGAGATCAAGGAGTATAAATCTTTAAGAGATGCAGAGAAGTTTTTGGTGTCGGGTTATCAAGAATGTCATAGTAGTAGAGGAGCAGTAGTTCCTTAATATGAAAGAGACAATTTTGGTTGACATGTGAGGAAGTGGGAGTGGAAAGGAAAGCAAGGAAAAAAAGAAAGTTATGTAGGATATGGGGAAGTGGCTGTGATGGCTTCCTCTACCCCGGATTATATACACTTGACAATTCCAATTCTCTGGATTTCTTGTGCCTTCCAGGTTGTAAATTGCATGCATATTAAAAAAAAAAATCAAATCTTTAAATTTTGTCAGTGAGAGTCATTAAACAACTGCCATCTCTACCATCTTTTCCTGTTTTTTAGACTCAAAGACACTTGACCATCTAACAACACAGGAAGGACATATTCCCAGAACAGTTGTTAAACTGAATCTGTAAATTTATATTTTCAGCCCAGGCCTCTCTCCTGAACCTCAGACTTTTCTGTTCAGCTGCCTGTTTGACATTTCACTTAGAAATCTGATGGGACCCTTACGTTCCATTCCTCTTACTCCCGTCCCCAGAGACCAGTACTGCCTGTGGCTAGCTCTTTTTATTTTTTTGTCACGGCACTTGTTACCTTCTAACATATCATTATGTTTATTATTTCTTGTCAGTTTCCTCTGCTCAGGAAGGCAGGGATTTTGTCAGTTTTTTTTCACTGACAAGTCTTAAATGTATCAAACCATTTGGGACATAATGGACACTGAGTATTTATTGAATGAATGAGTGAAAGGCTAACATTCAGCTTTTTGAAAAACTCACGATATTGTCCTTATTGTTTACCTTTTTATTTTATTGAAAATTTTAAACATCATCCTGGACCTGTGTTGGGAGTGGCGAATCACTCAGTTAAGGAGCACGGGTGCTGTATCTCTCTCTCCAGGGTTGGAACTCTGAATATGTTTTTTTGTACTTCTATTACTATGAGATGATTATGTTTATAGTGTACTTTGGTATAAACTGGGGTTTTAAGTGACTCACGGCTCTAGTCATGTGTCATATTGTTTCCCTTGACAAATAAGTGTAGAGTTCTACCAACTTTCAGGTTAGCTTTCGTAGCACAACTTATTTGTAAATTTAGATTTAATGAAACTATGAATAATTTAGTTTTGTTACTCTGTTCCATAATGTCTTGACTATAACACCTGAGTACATTGTATTGTAGTTATTGACATGTTTGTTTCTCCAAATGAATTGTAAATATCTTGGATATAGGGAACATATGCTTATCTTTGTCTCCCGACCACTTAAAAAAAATAACTAAAAAATATTAGTCAGTAATTGCTCATTTAATGAATAAAAGGCATGAAGCTAGGCAGGTTAATAACTTGCTTGGTTTAATCCTCATAATCTAGTAATGTAGGTGACATCTCTGTTTTACAAAGAAACTGAGGCAGAGAAGTTAAGTAATTTATTCCAGATTATATGACTACCACAAAGTTGGGTATTGTGTGTATTTTTTACTGATCCCTAATGTTTGCTTTATAGCGTTCAAAGAGATTTTGTGTTTTTTTATCTTCCTTGATCCTTACACCAGCTTTGGTGGGTAGGCAGAGCAGGCCAGGTGCCTGGCTCAGTTAATTGAGAAGTGTTGGGGCTGGTCCGCGAGTCCACCCCTTTCCACTCCTAGTCGTTCTGAACAAGAATGGAGGCACATGTCGAGAAAAAATGTCCAAAGTTTATGTCTTCTGGTATTTAATGGAAACCTACTCATGATAGTAGAAAAAGTAGAAAAAAAAAACAATATTGCAGTAGGCATAAGGATATTTGCGAGGAAGTTTAAATTTTCCTTAACAAAAGAATGTAGGGCATTGGGAATGGAGAATATGTGCTTAGAAGAGGAATATGAATTAAGAATCAGTTTTTTTTTCTCATGCTTTATAAATCATCCTGAATCAACAGATAATATATGTATTGCAAATGAAAATTAAGACCTGATTCTCCTCTTCAGGGAGTTGTTGATTGGAAGAAAATTCTCTTTTTTCTAATTAGGATCTCTGTAGATTTGTAGTTTGTCTTCATCTCCATTTCATTCTTTTGCTCTGCATAATGTAATAGCTTAGAATATTGAACCTAAAGACACATTTATGAAACATTTTATAAAGACAATTAGGTAATATGTTTTTTAATATGTATATATACAGAAAAATTTTCTGTCTACGAGTGAAACAGATCCATCTACTCTGGGAGTTTCTCTTCCTATTGGTGAGAGGTTATCTGCCAAGGTAAGTGGATGGGAGCAGTTTTTGTGGGTAGCAGTTTTATGAAGATCAAAACCGTGAAAGAACATACTCCTGATTTAAATGCAAACAGATTACTTCATTTCCTGTACTTGAATATGTATATTTTTCCAAATCTGCAGAATCTCTAGTTGTGTTTTTTTAAAAAAATTTTTTTGAATATTACATTTGTCACCATGTAATGTGATATATTTCTTTACTATGCTGATCAGTTGAATATTCAGAATTCACTTTTTTCAGCATTGGTTCCTGGGCTATAAAGTTTATGCTCTCTGTAGCACATTGAGATGAGTGGATAAGAGAGCATACTGTGCTTTTATTTTATACAGGGTGAGGGTCTGGAACTATTTGAATATGTATTTCTCTCTCTCCACAAATACATGCACATACTCTTAAGAGGTTTCAGTGGAAAAGTACATTATAATATTTTATCATCTATGATAATTTTACCTTGTTATGTTTAAAATACAAGGATCCTGCTTTAGCCTTGGGAAAGAAATGGTTAGCAGCAGGTCTTTTGGGAGGAGTGGGGGATTGGGGTAGGAGATACCCCTGAGAAGGAAAGAAGGAAAGTAATATGATAATGACAGACTTCCTGGCAAACACATTCATATATTTACTAGTGGGTAAGATTAATTTATGATGCTTTTGTCAGAGTGTGCTTGGATTGTCTAGGATTGCCAATGGTAAACCTAGAATCCGTGGATCATGAGGCATGGGTCCTTGTACAGTGTCCTCAAGCAGTGTAACTACTGGAGTATAAAATGTTAAGATGCTTCGCAACCAAAGCAGCTTGCTTTTATTAGAGACCTCTTGGTATAATCTGGACCTCAGCCTCTGCTTACACATATTTTAATGTGGCAGGAACGGGGAATTACATCGATGGTTCATAACCTCCTCCTGCTTCTCTTCTGCCTTGCAACTACTCCTGTCCTTGAAGTCACTAGTAAAATTGATTCTGGGCAGGGTCTCTGATTTGTGTGAATCTGATTTGACTTTAAGGTACTTTATCCTGAAGTTGAAGTTAATTAACATTGCTTTTTGGTGTCTATTTTAAGGAAAGGTTGAAACTTGAACGCAACAAAGAATACAATCAATTTCTCAGGGGTAAGGAAGAATCTACTGAAAAGTTCAGACAGGAAGAAAAGAGTAATGAGGTAGGTTTTGCTTTTAAAGTAGATCTTTAATACCACCAATTAAGTGTTTTGTACTTGAAATTGTTTTTATGTGTTAGATATTTCACTTGGTTTTTATGTAAATATTTTAAAAAATTAAGCCAAATTGAACCAAACACAGGACATTTAAACATTTAGTCGTGCAAATAGTTTTCTTGTATTGAAGAACTTTCTCTACCTTTTAACTAACATTATGGGGCCAGATTTAATTTTAGAGATTGGTTTTAAGTGATTTTTGTTTATTTTTAATATTTTATACTGACAATTTCTAGCTATGTTTTCACATTTTAGGATGGTATTACTAGGGCCAAAAAATTTACCACCTTCTCTATTCTTTGTGTTGAGAAAGAATTTCATTTGAAATATTTCGAAGCAATATTTAGCTGCCAAAATATGCTTAAAATATCTCCTGGGATAGGAATTACACTTAGTTTATCTTTTCTTTTTATAGCTACTTGCCTATATTACTGTTTGCTGTTTATGATATTTTATTGAAGGATAAATTTCCTGAAGTTTCTAAAGATAAGGTATTTCTCACGGGTGGTTAAGCCTTAGAATTGAGATGATAAGTAGACACTAAGCCTTATTTGAGGATTTAATTACCTTTTAAGAAGTAGCATCTCATTAAGATATATTTCTTTTTTTTTTCTTTTTTAATTGACCAGCACAAAAGTCAAAGAAATAAAAAACCTATTAATCAGGTTAAAACTGATTTTCCTTCACAAGTAAAAACATCTCGCGAAAATTCAGAAGGTCCTAGGAGAGATATCTTAACGCCTTCGGAAGCATACGAACAGCTTCTAAACCAAAGACGACTAGAGGAGGACAGGTATCGACAACTAGATGACGAAATCGAATTAAGGAATAGGCGAATTATTAAAAAAACTAATGAAGAAGTGGGCATTTCCAATAAAAACCATCAAAGGTTTGCCAGCAGGGTCGACATTCCAGGTAGAAGATTTCACAGGTTTAATGAGGATCGTGATTTTGATGGACAGTGTTACAGACCAGACCAAGATCCTGAAGTAAGTGAAGAAATGGACGAGAGGTTTAGATATGAAAGTGATTTTGATAGAAGACCTTTGAGAGTATATACAAATAACAGGTATTTACAACTTCATTTTTATTTTCTTGCTTAATAGAACTGTTGTTACTTTTTATGATTATATTAGGGAGTAGTTTCGTTTGATTTACATATTTGATTAATTCTAAGATGCACCATTTATTTATGTGCCACTGAGGGAACAAAGGGAACACCCCAAGGTGGAGAGAAAGGAACCCTGTCATAAAGCTTGAACACCAAAAGGCTTCAACCTGTACATACAAATAAACGTTCCCACAGAGGGGGACAGACAAGAAACTTCTGTGTCTCAACCTCAGCCCTGAGTGGAGGGAGTAGAAACAGCTTCCCCGAGCATTCGAATGGCGAGCCAGTTCTATCCAGGTTCGCAGTCAGCATTCATGCTGCCAGTTTTGTCCAGAAGAACTCGAGGAGGGAATTGAGAGTTGTCTCACATCCATAGTTGCCTAGGCGACTGATTAGCAGGAGGAAAAATAACTTCTTTCTGCAATAACTCGACTCACCACCAGTTTGGTGGCTCTCCCAGTTTCAGAAGTTCGAATGTAGGGGAAAAAGGACACCTTAAAATAGGTGAAAAACACTTTATTCCTTGAATGTTTCTATGCTCTAAGCCCTTTTACCATTATATTTCTTTGTTTTTAAGTTATTTATTAAACATTTAAGTGAAATGGGACTGATTTTTTTGATCAGATTTTCAGATGCTTTTTAGTTCCTTTGGATGATTGTTTTATACTGCTTGTGATTTTTGTCTTAATACTTAGAACTTGCTATACTTTCACCTGACTTTTGATTTGGAGATAGAACTATGGCAGGGTCCCATATTTGTCACTGACTTGTTAACTTGAAAGAGTTAAATCTAAATTTTGAGCAGTAAATGGAATCTGTTTCACTTATTAGTCCAAATAGATTTTAATAATTTAGGAAATTTTTGGGACACAGTGTTGCACATTGAGTATTCTAATTATTAATAATAATACAAAGTTTTTATAGTTCTTTATCTTCTACTCTTTATTCTGTAGCTATTACATCCTCCTCACCCAAGCTTTTAAGTATTCACTCTGCTTTAGGCAATTTGAGTGAAGGATTAGAATTTTGCATTGCCAGTTATAGTTTATCTCTGATTTGAATTTAATTGTTTGTACTTCAGAAAATGCTCCAAATCCTACAATGTGTTATAGTTGAAAACATTTGTTTATATCAGAAGGTAATTAAAGACTGCTTAAAGTAAAAAAACTGCAGATAATTTTGGGCTGTTGGTGCTGCCTCCTTTGTACTTGAGAACTTTTCTTTCTTTATCGTGTTTATCTTTCGAGGGCAATGTAATGCAAACCTTTTAAGTTTGGAATTTCAAGAAACTTATTGTGACGGTTGTTTTGCTTTTTATATATTTTAATCTATTGTTTTTGCAGTTATAACGTGATGCTTTTATACATGAACTAACAAATGAATTTCAGCCTGTTTGAGAACTATTTTATTTTCTTATGTATCCTTATGTATCCCGTAAAGAAAATGAACTCTTTCTATATTATTTGACCCAAGTAGTATTTTCAGATTAGATTAAATATGAAGATGCATGGGAATAATTCCTGTTACATGTTTCAAAGTTTTTAAAAGTATTTCTTCAAAATATAAATTATTATATGTTATTTTCATTTTGTTAATGCACATATCTCTAAATCTAAGGTTTTTCACGTGTCTCTATGGCAATTGAGGTTAAATTGAATTTCTGTATTTCAAACTTGTAGATTTCTTACTTCCAGCAAAAAAATATCACATTGAACATTCAGTAGTTTTTATTTAGCAGGTGGAGTGGTGGATAGGAAAAATGACTCTATTTGTTAGTGAAAGAGACTAAAGAAAAGTATAACTGCATTTGGTCTCTTGCTCTAATCATTTATTCTTAACATACTATAATCTTAACCAGAAGTTCTTGTCCAAAATAATTATAACTGTGAGAAATATAAAATTAATTTTCCTTCATGTTTCTGAGTTACCCATGTTCTTTTTTTCTTCTAAAAGTCAGCGTGTTATAAATTCTAGTTTTGATTTTTTGTAATTTTTGATTTTGGTATTTTTGGTCTCAGTTCTTTTCTAATTGCCGTATACACTTTTTTATATACCATAATATATTTACTAATGAAACATTTTCCCTCCATTAAATATGGGAAACCTAAAGCCTAGAAATGATTTTACTTTCCTGAACTAATCATTACTCACCGGCAATGTTTTTAATAGTTAACAAGGTGGTTGGCACTTTGCTTGACAGTTGCATTCTCTCTCTCTCTCTCTCTCTCTCTCTCTGTGTGTGTGTGTGTGTGTGTGTGTGTGTGTGTGTGTGTGTGTGTGTGTGTGTGTTTATACGTATTTATCAATTTAAGCAAAATTTATGTTTTAGGAACTTTCTAAAATTGAGTGTAATTGCGTGTCTTATACCTTGAAATTTGTAGGCACTTTTAAAATATACTCATCTTAGTCTTTATTATTTATTAACTTCAGCAAGAGGTTAATATATTACTATATTATGTTTTTCTTAATAACGAATGTTAATGAGTAAAAGAAAGTTTTAGCATTAAAAATGCAGTTTTTAAGTTTTTATATGTAATTAATGCAGTTAGCACTTCTGTTCAACTCTTGATATTTGCTAGTTTGTAATCTTAATAGTCATTTAATAAAATTTTGAGATAAAACTCAATCTGAAATTAGATGTGTGTTAGCCACAGAGGTTTTTAGTGTAAGACATACTAAGAAGTGTACGTGTTTAACATGAAGACATAAATGAGGAGAAATGAGTTATTTAATTTGGTATTACCTTTTTTCTTACAGTAGTTAATTTCATTTATCTTTGGAAGGACCATTTTAATATTTCCCCCACTTTAAACATGGGGTTGATATTAGAAAAATAGTTATCGAATTAAATATAAAAACAGGGAAAGAACTGAAAACAGTGAGAAAAGTGGTGACCCACAGTTAACAAATTAGTGTTTTTTTAACTTTTATAGTGTTGAGCACCCCTAATAGCAGAATTCACTCACATTAGAGAAATTCTTTATATGAAAACAAGTGGTATAACCGTTATGAATTGGATGACTTCTTTTAAGTAAGGAGAAATTTCACTCTTCTCTATGAGCTGTATCAATCTAAGACCAATAGATGGTAAATATTTTATTTTTATGATGTGTTATTCATGACAACATAAACATTGTAAATTTATTTCTGAAGTAGCTTGTTTGATTATGTGGTTTGTTAAGGAAAAAAGATAAGTTATTCATTATCTTTTAAGAGTTGTTCATTCACACTTAAGTTAGCCGAAAATACCTGTGGTTTTAAACAATTCGCTTTTCTTCTTTAAGACAGTAATTTTTTTTTTTTAAAGATAAACACGTGTTAATTTTTATAGTAAACTTGGCTTCTAGCCTATACCTGGTTTCTTTGGGCATCGAGACAATAACCATAAAGTTATTGATCCATGTCAATAACTTTTTCTATTCAAGGAAATAGAAAAAGCTTTCTCTGTTTAATATAACCTTTAACTTTTTTTTTGATAGTAGGATGGTAAAACTATTTTATGATTAATCCCTCAATCAAATCTGATATACTATGTCAAAGAAAGCAAATTTTTTCTTTTATGAGGTCTGTCTCTTTCTGATAAAACCTGGTGGATTGAAGTGTGTGGTAAGTGAAGGTATGGATTTAAAGCCATAGAATATTTAGATAGTTCTGGGGCAAAGGAGTAGTTTTAATCTGGTACTGACTCTAAAGCCATAGCTAAATTGAAATGACTTCTCAGGGACAAACTGGACCTAAACTGAACCCTTGCATTTTGACTATAAATAGGCTGTTCATAGACATTTAGTGAGTTTATTACTTCTGGATGTTTCCATCTGTCAGTTGCTCCTTAATGTCAAGAGGATTAAAGAGATGGCAATGGTAAAACCACCACTGGCTCTCACCAGTTCTTGTCTTCAGAAGGGACTTCATTTGCCACCGTAAAGGTTTCTAAAATAATTGTAAGACCACCATGAAAACTGTTAAAGTGAACTAACAGATAGCTAAAAGTAACTAAATACTAAATTTATTAGAAATACGGAAGAAACTTTAATAAATGAAGGACATTCCATTATAATTATAGGGGTATTTTAATAGAAAATAAGGTGGCTATCTTTTCAGACTATAATCTCGCTTCATGGCTTGTTAGGTTCTGTTCTAGTTATTCTTTTAATAGGTCATATTAGTAACTTAAATACTATGAACTCTATTTGTAATTAGTAACTTTTTCATGACTTAATAAAGTAAGCACAATCATAGCAGTCATTTCATAAAATTGAGTAGGATGTCTTAAGTTTTTGTTCTGTCTTTTTTAGTGAAATACATATCTCCATCCTTTCTTTGGCCTCTTAAAAATTTTCCAGTTTTGATTTTATTATAATTATCAGAGATGGGACTTTTATAATTTTGTTAATAAATTTTTTTCTTTAGTGAAAGATACACCTTAAACTCTTTCATATGGGCTGTTCATTAGGAAATCTTGGTGATTTTACTGAAATTTAGCAGAGACCTTGACTTTATACATAAATAAAATCATTTCATAAACTTCTTTAATTTAGAATGAACTCTGAAAATGTGCTTATGATAGTTGCTTTATTAGACTATCTACATATACTGAAGAACCTATAAAACATGTTTTAGGGTAGATGCTTTGGGTCCAGCTGTATAAAGATAAGCTAGAACTCCAAGTCCAAATGTTTTTAGCCAATTTATCTGATAATGTAGGAAACCATAAACTCTTTGATAAATTTTAAAATTTTTGTATGTGTAAGTAGCCTTTAATTCTGGTTAATTCTGATTATTTTTTAATTAATTTATTTTTTAATCGAAGAAATGATTTAAATTTTCCCCTCATCTGCCCTCCCTTCCCCCCACCCTATGGTTGCCACTAGTCCATTGTCCATGTCCCAAGTTATGTTATTAAAATTTTATAACTTTTAATTTTTCTTTCTCTCTTTTTCTTTCTTTCATTCTAATTCTTTAATGTCACCACATATTTGACCCCTTGTACCCCATGTGCCTCCCTCCTCCCCCCTAATTTTTCTGTATTTGAAAACTTTCATTGGTATAGACACCACTGCACCATATTGACAAATTTACTTTTGTCTGTTGTATTGAGTTTGCAAGACCACTCCCATGTTTGGGGATTCACTAGGAGGACTCACAGGACTTTGCATGTATAGTTATATTCCTGGCTGTGGGGCAAAGTCTGAAGGAAACTGGGCACAAGCTTCCAAGAGTTTTCTCCCAATGAGTCACGCAGGACGTGTTTAATCCCTCCCGCAATGAACTGTGACCACATGGGTGAAATGCGGTCATTGGAGACTCTGCCCAGTGTTTTCACTGGGGGCTGCTTACATAGGCACCCTTTTCCTGGTGGTGTCAAAATTCCAGACTTCTGAGGTAGAGCAGAAAGTCAGCATAAACTGCATTGTTTGTACAAGCAGTTGAGGCTCTGTGAGCCAGTCTCACTAGCCTGGGGATGGTGGGACCCCTCCCAAAATCTGGCCAGCAAAGGGCCAGCCTGGGAATAGACCTTTCTAAGGATACGCAGTCTTTGGCCTGCTCTGTTAACTCTTCTGCACATGTGTGTTTATATAGATCCAGTATTATTAAGTCTGATTGCCCGATGTTATTAATCACAAACTTGAATTTGAGTTTATATTTACCTGTTCATGACACTGATGTATCAGTTTAAAGGAGAGATTGTAGCACCTAGACTTTAGGTGTAAAACCAGCTGTGTTTTGATAAATTGAAATAAATTTGATATTTTTTTTGAAAGGGCTTGCGGAGGGTTCTTTTGTTTTAGGTATAGATAAAAAATGAAAGCCATTTATGTCATACCAGGTCACACATTATTAAGGTTATGATTTTGTTGTATAGTTTTTCCTCCACAGATGATATCGACAGTGGCTTGTGTGATGGAAACAAAGAATTTTATATGCTGGCCCTGTGGCGAGTGAGAAGTTCTTTTCTGAAAATTGCTATTTTTCTTAATGTGATAATGAAATTCACCTAAAATATTGAAAATTTTTTTAACAGCCATATTTTGTTCTAATAGTCCTCTTGAGAGACAGTATAGTTTAATTGTGTAGGAAGTAAGACTTATGAAATGCTGATTTTCATGAATGCTGATAGATCTTGGTGTAAGCAGTCATGTTGTTTCTCTGGTATGAGAAAATAAGCTAAAGAAATCAATGTTTGCCAAATGGAAAAAAAAAGATTAGTTGTAAAAACATTTTTAAAAATTATTTTCTGAAAAAGATTTTTAAGAAGGAAATAAAAAACATTCTAACCTTTTTTTGTCATTACGACCTTGTAAGTAAATTATCATTTCCTGCCCATGTATCAGCCTCTTTGTTTATAATGTTTTCTATGTCCCTGTTGCTAATATTTACTCTTTCATGTGATTTACACTGTTAGCAAATGTTATGGCTTTGCTACATTTGAATTAATTAAATGGTAAGTGTGCTGCGACATTTTTACGTTAAAAAGGTTTATATATGTGGTGAAATAATTCCCAGAATCAATGAATTTTGATTAAAAAAGTGATCTCATTTTGAAATTTGACGATAATTGTCATGAGAGCAGGACCATGCCCACATGCCCTGTGCCTAGAACAGTGCTTGGCATGGAGTGGTATGCAGTGGATATTCTTTGCATAAGGGATTGATGAAAAAGTCTTAGTATATGCATAGTTTTCAAATTTAAAATTTCTAAGTTATCTTGAAATAATTTATAAAAGCCTTTCTTTGTTTTAAAGATTACAAAATCTAAGCTGTAAGATTCTCTTGGTAACCAGCAGATCATACTTGAATCTCATTTGAATTAACTTTAGAATGTGTTTACAGTAAAACTTCATTGTAACACTCTGTTCCCTTTAATATTTCCAACATCAAATGTAAAAATACCAAAGAGATATAAAGGTCCACTGTATATGGAACAAGCTCTATAAGCTAATGTGTTTTTAAGGACGTACGGGAACAGACAAGGGAATGCACCTGCTATGGAGTATGGTGGTGATGTCACAGAACGGTCAAACATACGAATTTCATCTGCTGGAGGTAAAAGGTAGAGTATGTAATATGAATTCTGCTCGTTAGTCATTACATTGTGAAACGGCACCTGCTAAATGCAAACCGGCTTACTGACAAAGTAGAAAGGTATAGTATATTAACAGCCTTCCTTATTACTGAGACAGGACTTAAAGGGAAAATAGTGGAGAGGTAGAGTTGTGTTAGATGAAAATTTATAGCATATTTTCAAAGGAGTTTTGAGTATAAAGCATGCCAAGGTGTTCTGAATAAGTTCCTCTCATAAAGTGTATAAATTTGTTTGAAGTAATAAAAGGAGAAATAAGCATATAATGTAATGGACTAAAAATCAGTTTAAAATATCTTGGAATTATGGGGGTGTTGTGACTTGACTAGAAATTAATTGAAAATATTCCTGCAATGTAAGTTTTTCTTTTAAAACTTTGTTTTTGATTTTCAGCTTTTGAGTAGATAACTTTTATGCTAAACGTTGTAAAATTAGTGCTCATACATAGTTCTGTCATTGAAAAGAAGGGAAATTGTATGTATTTTACATTCACGTTCTCTTTCTATTTAAAGTTTTTATCATTTTGTTGGCTTTCATGTGTCACACGTGAGGATAAAACAGTTCTGAATCTATAGTGTATGAAGAAGACACTGTCATGTGTCAGGTGGCAATTTTCTCTGAAGAAAAGAAATTTATAAAAGTGCATGAGATAGATTTTGCTTTTTGGGTCTAAATAATGAAGGTTTCTGTGAGGGAGTGGTCTTTCCTGGAAGGAGTCTTTTAGGGGTGAACTTTCTTACGAGTGTGTGCATAGATAGCACCTTTCTTTTTTTAGGATTTATATGTACTTATATTCATTTTCTTTACTGGGGTAACTGTTCTTATTTATAAAAATGTGTTTATTGGTAATCTAAAAGCAGGCCGAAGAAAAAGGTAATATAGAGCCTGAGTACATTGGGGTCCCACCATATAAAGAGATAAAATGTCATGATTTTACCCTAATTTTAAAAATATGTAACTATTAGAGTATCCATAGTACTTTGAAAGGCCAATAACTCATACCTACATTTTACTCTAAATTTTTGTTTCCTGAAAATTATTTGGTTTCCAATTCTTTTTGTTTTTGTTATAGGACTCAAGACAATGATCCATCCAAATCGACTAACCAGTACATCTGTAGTCCTTTTGCGGGGATGCTCTTTGGTACGTGCAAAATTTCCAGTTGATTAGACTTTTGCAGAGTGTTTTATAAAAGGCCTTTAGTGAGAACTCAGTGTTATAATTAATACTACTCATGCTAATAGAGAGTGTTTACTAGTGCTTGGTTTATGCTAGGCAGTATGCTAAGTGTTTAACATGTGTTATATAGCTCTGTCTAAAGCTAAATAACTTTTATTTAGTGCTGAGTTTTTCAGTAGATGATAAGTGAATTATTAATTGCAGTAATCTTTTAATTTTGTATTTTATTAGCACTTTGTTGTAGTGTGGCTATTTCTTATGTTCTGTTTTATATGTGATAGTTTTTTTCCTTCATTCTTCTTCGACTAGCAAACTGCCTTACATTTTAGTTTAATTCCCCTGAACTAAATAAAGCTTTTTTATTTTTGATAAGTATCTTTTCCCATGTTCTTTCCTTTGGTTTCTGAGGTGTTTTGCACCAGTCATGATCAGAATCCCACATCTTTCCTTTATCAGAAATGAAGGACATTGCTTAAGATAAGCATGTTGATTTGCTATCTTGTCACAGTTTAATTTCAGAACCACTGTGAAGAAAGCCTTGGTCCCTTGTGTAACTTTAAGTAGAAAAGAAGTCTTGTTCTCTGTGTAAAAGGGATTAGAAAAAATTACCTGAAATTTGGTTTCAGTGAAGTGTATGAGAAAATTGTATAACAGTTTAGGTTCATTCAACCTGAAAGCAGTCAGAAATTCAAATCTTGGCTTAGTGATATATAATTAAATGTTATTCTCAGACCTCTGTTTCTCTGAAAAGACTATTGCGAGCAAAATGACATAGCACCTATTATTTTATTCTAGTGTAATGTGTTTAAGTGAAAATTGATGAATTTAATCTATCAGTAGGTCAAAGTAAAAGCTTTATTCTAATGATATATTTTGTTAAACATTATAAAAATTGGAGAAATGGCTTTCTGTATTGAAAGTCCACTGACAGATAATTTTACCAACAAATGGAAATTTTAAAGATGAGTAGCGTGAGCTTAGCATTTGTGCAATTCAGGGATTATAGATGACTATTTGGTGACGTAGTAGACTTAATGTTTAAAACAAACCATTGGAATCATTTACTCCAGTGATTTATCACGACTGTTCCCCACAGGGTGTGTTTGCACTTACCGGTAGAAGCTTTCTCTGCAGAGGCAGCATGTCCCATCTGGAGCTGGCTCTGGTTGTCATAATAGTCTCATTTCAGTAGAACTAAACTTTGTCTTCCTGTAATTTTTTCCCAAGGACCTCATTTGGAACCCTTTGCTTTATTTAAAAAATTGACAGTTGACTGCTTAAAACAAAAATAATGCATTGTGGGGTTTATAACAGAATCATCGTTATTTAGAAGTACGTTTTTAAATTTCTTTGTGGTGTTGATTGCTTGTTTAATTTCCCTCTGGGCCAAGAAAATAATTTGTATAATTTCAGTTATTTCAAAATTGAATTTTTTAAATAATTTTTAATGGCTCAGAATATTGTCTGTCTTGATGCATATTTAGTGTGAACTTGAAAGGATGTGCATTGTGTGGTGATTGAGTGTAGTGTTGCTTGATAGTAATGTTTGTCTTATACATGCCTGATGATTTTTAGTTGTTCTACCAATTGCTTAGAATTATTAAATTGGCTGACCACCTTATTCTTAGTGTGAGGCCCGGAGTGCTGGAGGAAGGGGTTTTCTCCGCAGTCCTGCACCTTCCTCAGTTTTCACGAGGCCTGCGTGCTCCTGGCAGGGCACGTGCTCCTCCCCACGTCTCTCTCCTTTCTCAGCAGTAGATTGCTGTTGCTCGTTCCTTGGCGCGAAGGGCCCTGTGCATCTGGCTCTCAGAAATGCATCTTTCTCATGTTTCTGCCCCTCACCAGAGTGGTAGCCAAACTCTCCTTTATGTCTGTGGGGGGGTCTTTTGTGAGAATTTCCTGTTTTTCCCCCTAACAACATTATATCTTTGGTTTATATGTAGTGCAGAATGCTGGCTCGAAGCAGGTTTTCTGCCCTTCAACCAGCAGAGGACAGCTGCTGCTCTCATGAGAGAAGAGTCTGGAAAGCACAGGCTGGTTTTTCTTGCCTTGGGAGGGTGTCTTTCAGGTGTCCTGTGTTGCCCTGTCTGCAGTGTTTTGCGAGAGCTCTCTGATGGAGGGGACAGTTCACTGCAGGTTCCTCTAGTGTCTGGGCTTCTGGTGAATGCGTTGACAGCCAGCCCACACAGCGCCTTTAAGTATTCACTAACATTTCAGTCGTTTTCTTACCTGCTTTTAATGCAGCTGCTATTTCTCCATATTTCTGGTAAAGCTAAAACATCTATCTCTCTTTGGATTGGTTTTTTATAATACCCTTTGTAATTCAGTTTACCTGAGTGCTTGTAACCTCAGCTCTCTGGTGGGCTTTTTACAAGTTATGATTTTGTAGACAATTCAGCTTTTTCCCATTGTAGGGTCTGAGAATTGTTGTGACTTTCTGCTTTCTAAGAAGCAGAAATCTCCATTTGGTTCTTTATAACAGCTTCCATTTTTTCCTCATGTTATTCCTATTTTCACTTAAATACTTGAGCATACTTATGTAGCAGTTTTAACATCGTTTGTTCTTCCATCATATGATGTTTATGGTTTTTTTTTTTTGACTATTCTAATGTTGATTATGTCATTGTATTAGTCTTCTATTGCTACATCGCAGGTTAGCACAAATTTAGTGGCTCAAAATATCCTACATCATCTCACAGTTTCTGTGGGTCAGGGATGTGGTTGGGTCTTCTACCCAGGGTCACACAAGGCTATAATCCAGGTGTCACTAGGGTGGAGGCTTCAATGGGAAGCATCTACTTCCAGTTGGTGGCAGAATTCGTTGTCTTGTGGCTGTATTACTGAGGGCCCTGGCTCCCTACTAGATGTTTGGCTGGACGGAGACCTTCCACAGTCCTCTGGGCCAGCTGCTGTTTCTTGCCACGTGAGCTTCCTCACCCTGGCTGCTCACTTTGTCGTCCTAGCCAGGAGATGCTAAATTCAGGGAGGGCTTTTTTCCGATTAGGTCAGGCCCAACCCAAGATAACCTCCCTTTGGATTAATTCAAAATTGATTTTATGCCTTAATTACGTCTGCAAATTCCTTTCACCTTTGCCATATTCTGTTGCCTAGAAGGAAGTCTTAAGGTCCTGCCCACACTTGAGGGGAGGGGTTTGTACAGTCCGCACCGGAAGGCAGGGAACAGAGGGTGTGTCTTAGAATTCTGCATGCCACAGTCATGTGTTTCTGTTACTTAAGGACCAGTATTTTTGAGAACTTATTTGATGCTTAGCTAGGGACCTCTAGAGTAGTCTCCCTTCCAGGGGTGGTTCATCTCTACTGCTACAGAGTGACCTTTCTGGGGTCTTCGCTAAAGACTCTACAGTGGTCCCCAACTTTTTTGGTACCAGGGACTGGTTTTCCGATGAGAATCTAATGCTTGATGATCTGAGGTGGAGCTGAGGCGGTGATGCTGGCGCTGGGGAGCGGTGGCAGATATAGATGGAGCTGTGGTTGCTTGCTGCTCACCTCCTGCTGTGCAGCCCGGTTCCTAACAGGCCACAGACCCGGTGGGGGTCGGGCATTACTGAGAACTCCACTCTAACTAGCTTGAGTTTGAAATTTTTCTCCACTCTGCTTGAGATTGTTCAGTTAACGTATCTTCCATAGTTTTTTTTTGCCCAGCGTAATAGAATTTCATTCTGTGCATGCACAAAATCATGCAAAATCAGAAGTGAAGGGACCCTTCTATGGATTTCTAAAGCCCTTTTATGCTTCTTTTTCAGTCTTTGCCCTAAACATTCAGCCACTCTAGCCTCCTTGAATTTTGATCTTTATCTGCTCAATTTAGTTCAGTTTCCCAGCTTCATTTGGGTTCTCCATCCCTATACCCTACAGTTTGGAGCTTACATTCAGGCAGAAAGGGTGGTACTTAAAAGGCTCGCTTCATTTCTTTTTCTTCCCTCAGGTATTACAGTCCTGTGCTGCCTGCTGTCCAGTGTCTGAAAGAGTTATTTCATATATTTTGTCTAGTGTTATTTATTCTTTTATGATGGAAGGTTAAGTTCTGTACTTGTTACTTCATCATGATCAGAAGCAGAATGGACCTGTCTACTTTGATTATAACACATTATTATTAACCTTAATTTAATTCATGTTTGCCCTGGGGGAGCTTCACTGTTGCTGACGTCTATGCTTACCGGACAAACTCAGATGCCATATATCCACTGATGGGTGGGAGACTAATAATGAAGGTAGCAGAGAAATTGTTGGTTCAGTTGCACTTTTGATATCTTGTGATTTGTTAGTGTTCCAGATCATACATATCTAGATTAAGAGGTTTTTTCGTGCCATTAACATATATGCAATAATAATTATGTGTGGATCTAAAATGTTTGCACAACTGGATTTTCACATTAGTGATAGTAGGATGAGAGATTTATTATTTTTTTTCCTATAGAATTGAGGTAACCATTGACTTTTTTTGGGCAGGACACCAGTGTGATTAGTGTTGTATTTTAAGATGGTCTTACATAATGTGCTGGACAGATTGAAGCAGGGAGAAGGGGAGTTCCTGAGACTAGTAGGAGGTTATTGCTTCAGTCCAGGTGAAATGTGGAGTGGTCTCACCCAAGATTAAGGCTGTGAGACTAGGAAAGAGGGTCTTCATGTGAAGTACGAGATGAGCAGTCAGTCACAGTGAGGTTGTGTGGCTCGATTATCAGGCCATTAGCAGAAAACAAAGAGGGGCAGTTGATTTTGAGACATTCATTTTGGACACACTTGTTAAATTTATGGAGCTTGTGGGAGTGTCAGTGGAGATGTTATCCCGGTCATTGGAAACACGAGGATGGGGGTGAGAGTGTCTTATTTCAGAAAGTTTTTGACTAAATGTAGAGGTTTGGGAAGGATTAATCTGTCTTGTATTTGATACTCAGTAGATATTCATAAATTATAAACATTGTTGAAGAGGTAATGATGTACATGATTTTACTTTGTTTCCTGCTTATGCAATAATTACTCTTTGATACAGTTATTAAGAGTTAATGTTTAAAAAATTTGAGTTTCTTAGTCGCATATGTACTTGAGTTAAGACTGCATTTTTTTTTTTTTTTTTACTTTTTAGGAGGTGAAGATCGAGAAACTATTCAGAGAAGGAAAGAGAAATATAGACTAGAACTATTGGAACAAATGGCTGAACAACAGAAGAACAAAAGACGGTAATGAAAGGTTTGCATTTAAAAAGAGATGTTTTGAATTTAAAATGCATTTGTGTAAAATGACATGGTGGTAACTAGTACATAGTAAAGTAAGGGAATGTTTTTTCTCATATGGTTTTGTATTTGTAAATCGCTTCGATTTCAACCTGCACATTGTAAATCAAAGGTAATACATACTATGAGAGTGTTCATTTTCCTTGTCATAGATAACAAATGAGAACATATATTTAAAACAGGCCTTTTACATATCTGCATTGATTTCTTCAGTTATTCATTTAGGGTGGCATGTTATCTACATGCCCACTGTATTATCACACCTGTAGTAAGAAATACAAAATAAAAGTATTTTATCTTTTAACAGTGTAAAATGGTACACACGTTTATACAGTATAAAATAATCATTGATAAATCTACAGATATTTATATTGTATAAAAGTCCCAGTGTTTATAATCTTGTAGAAACCTGTGAAATATTAATACAGTTTAAAATTAGGAATAGCTATCTTGATTCTGGAGAGTTTGAGACCTGTCATTTTTAGTTTTTCCTCTCAGAGGAAGCCAGTATCTACTGTGTGATAATAGCTTTTGTTAACGTATTCTTAAAACTCTTATTAGCAAGTGTGGTATTAATTTTTAATTTATTGACCCTTCTTTTTGCTAACTAAAAACATACATGTACCCTAAAAGAACTTTATTTCACAAAGTAAAGATTTTGTTTTACCTCTGTACATTATTCTGTGTGAATTGCTTGGGCTTTGAAGTACCCCAGGGACTGGTTTAGAGGTACTTATTTCAAGTCAGTTTATATGTGAAACCTAGTTTACTTAGCACCAAATCAGAAAATTTAGTTTTCAAAATTATTTAAGACTTCACTGTCGCTTAAAGGAATCATTCGTATTTGGAGGTGTTATTGCATGGACTTTGTGTATAAGTTTGTTTCAGTAATGATAATGATTTTGATAGTGTTTACTGTAACTTTTTAATATATAAAACTTTGATTTTGTTTAGAGAAAAAGATTTGGAACTCAGTGTCGCAGCTTCTGGAGCACAGGACCCTGAGAAATCGGTAAGGGTTCTTGGCGTCTTTTAATGTTCAGTCTCATTCACATGCCTCAAATGCGGCAGCGGGTGGAGGGAGAGAGAAGACATTGGGGGAGTGTAAGAGGGACCAGTGTGAACAGTAATAAACTAAACTCGTTCGTGTCCCTGAACCAATTTTTGCTTTTTCGTATGTGCATCAATTTTTGTTTTGTTTTGTTCTTTCCAAATTAGTCTTTTCTACTATGTTCACATGTACTATTCCATGGGAAAGTTATCTTTTAATTCATAGTGGATGTGACTATTGTCCTTGAGAATGTCTTGACCACTTAGATTGGTTTCCAAAGAAACTAAAATCCTTAATTCTAGTCTTTAAGCATTTTGTAATTTTTATTTAATGTAAAACTAAAGAGATAATAACCTTATTTTTTAATTTTGCAATTCTCATCATTAAGTGGAATGAATTACTTACATCATTGCAGTTAAGTAAGGACAAGGTAATTTATTGCTCTGCTCAAAGTGTACTTTTTTCTATAGATATGTAGAATTTAATTTGCTAAGGGCAAGTTTTAGTTTCATCTTTGAATGATGACTAAGAAACTTTAATTTCATTAAAAAGTTCATTCTTAAAAAGAATACAGCAACTTAGTTATTCAACTTTAGGCAACTTTTGATTTCCTTTACTAATGCTAAGTGTATAACCTGTGAGTTACCTGTTTTAAAAAGTTTAATACTATACCAGCATCACTCCCAAGTGTGCTTTTTGACTGCTCATAGAGTAAAATTTTTAGATTAATCTGAGAAATCATTCCTGGGAAAGAAAAACATGGTTGGGGGAAAAAAAGGGAAATTCCAAAGTTAAATATATTTTTTTCTCTCAATAAATCTCTTTGAAATAGTTTTCATAATCAAAACTTTTTTTAATCTTGAACTTTTTAATGTAATAATATGGTGGCATTTTAAACCTTGGATTTATAGTTACATTAGTGTTTGAGAAACCTTATATATGTTTGAATGAAATAGTCTTTAGAAAGTGTCAATTGCTTTATGAGAATAAATAAATACAAATATTAGACACAATAGTTAACCATTACTTTTAGGGTAACTTTTGATGTGCAAAGCTTAGAAAAGGGCACATAAATGATGTTCTAGAGAAAGAGTTAGCAAAGTATAGCCTTTGGCCAAATCCAGTTGCTACCGATTTTTGTAAATAGTTTTATTGCAGCACACCCCTGCTCATTTGTTTACATATTGTTTTGGACTGCTTTAGCACTATGGCTGAGTCGAGTAGTATGGCCTGCAAAAGCCTCATATATTTATTATCTGGCTCTTTACAGAAAACGTTTGCTTGCTCTGCTGGAGAATACTTTAATGTCAGAAATGGCAGTTGGATAGAGAAGCAGCATGGTGTTTAGTGTTACAGTATAATAAAGAGTTTTATATTTAGAATTAATATCTGGCTCCAGACTGATTATTAATTATTGGAAAGATGGTAGATGATTTATATACTTTCATGGAGCCTCAATTATTCAAATTATAAAATAAGAGTTTAGATCTTCAAAATCTTTTATAGTTGTAAAATTCTGTTATTCTGTGACTAACGTGTCTGCTGGCAATCCGGGATAGAGGATCTTTCGAGGTCCCTTCCACCTTTAAATTTATGCTTCTGTGTAACAAACAGATTTTTTTCTTTATTTTAGCCTGATAGACTAAAGCAGTTTAGTGTGGCACCACGACACTTTGAAGAAACGATACCACCTGAAAGACCCAGAGTAGCTTTCCAGACACCTCTCCCTCCTTTGTCCGCCCCGTCCGCCCCTCCCGTCCCACCAGTCCTCTCCATCCCACCTCAAAACGAAGATCTGCACAGTGGACTCAGCAGCACCCTTGGTGAAATGGTGGCTCCCAGGTGCTTGTTTAAAATGTTTTATGTTTGGGAATTAGGTAAGGTGTCATTATGTTTTACGTTTAGAAGGACTTGCTGAAGCAGATAATGTTCACCTTCAGAGATTTTTGTACATTAACGACTTTTGTCAGATAATTTCTCTTGAAATCTGTTTTCATTGTTGGCCTTTTCTCTGTTAGTACAGAAACAAGGGAAATCCTTATAACATTCTTTTATTTAAAGATGCTTTAATATTTTTAGAATGCTAAGTACACATAGTATTTAGTTTTAGGTCATACTTTTGAATATTTTTAATACCTTTTAACATAGCAAAGATATGTTTTCTTCAATTTTGTAATTCCACTTGGCAAACATTGAATAATTCCTTCAGTTTATGCAGAAAAAGTTTCTACTGTGGCTCTTTTATATACCTTACTTCACTTTAACTTCTATTTCCTTTAACTCTCTCTGATTACTTATGGTCTATGCAACTCAAATACCCAAAATGAAAACTGTTGAGATTGTGACACCTGTAATTTAGGTATTACAGGGAAGATTTTATTTCTGTTGGTAAAGGGCCTCCTGCTGTGCTAGACTATACGTATGGAAAATCCTGTTAACACTGATACCTTCTGAGCTGCTCTTTCTTCTCTTAGCAGGACTTCAATTTATTTTTTGCTTACTATTTATGTACTAATTATAGGACTGTCTTTAATCAGTGATGTCCTCTGGGCTATACTTTCTTCCAGTCTTTTATTTACTACTCAATCTTTTATTTACTACTAACAAATTGTAGGACTTTGTTTACTGTATTTATCAGGTGTTTTGTTTGTTTCATCCAGTGGCTTCCTGACTCACGAGGCTAGGTGGGATTGGAATTACAGAGCATGGTGTGATGGTCTCAGCATTGGTTTAGGGATCAAAATGGTTGACTTCCTTGTCTGGATTTTGGGCAAACTACAACTTCATTGAACTTCAATTTTCTCATTTGTAAAAGTGGAATAGTAATATATTTTCTTTATCTGCAATTACAGGTTTGTTGTGAGGATTAAATCTTAAATAAATCTCTGTAAAAGTGTTAGATGTAATGATATTGACAGTTTTTCATAGCAATTTTTCAACTGCTTGTTTATGTATCTGTGGAGTGAGGATATCAGGTTAGACACACTGAGTGACTAGTAAATGTGAAAATTTCACGACTGAAGAGAACTTCAATGCCGTCTTAGCTTCTCAGGATTATTTTGAAGTATACAACAAGGGAGAACATGTTAAGATACACTTAAAAGTTCAAACTTTCTAGGATGCCCCCTTTCTGTTTCTGTTCATCTAAATAAATTTAGCTTTTCCATTTTCACTATTGGAAAATATTGCCTTTGGTGGAAGTAGTGATATTTTCTAATCAGTAATGAAGTGCTAAAGTAAAAGTTTTTACTTTACGAAATGCTAAAAATTATGTCAAGACTTTGCTGTTGATATATAAGTGGTATCCTTTTTATATACGGTTAACCTTTGAGAGAACAGTACATTTTTTGAGTTAAAAAAAATGCACCTCTTCCCCCAGCCAGATGGAACCATTTGGAATCCTGTTTTGTTCCCCTTTGCCTTTTCTTCCTGAACTGTCCTTCCTCTGTGATTAACTCGCTCTAGCAGCGTGGCTGAAGCACCGCCTCTTCCAGAAAGCCTCTCTCATGCTCTCCTCCCCTACGTGCTTTAAATGGCCTTGATCCGTGTTCCTCTAGCACCCTGCATCTGCTCATATGGTTTCGTTTACTACTCTTTGCTGTAATTGTCTGTTTCTGTTGTATTCCTGAGAGACAGGGATACTGGAATATTGTGACTAGTTGATTGAATAAAATCTGAAGTTTTGGTCTTATGTAAGTGTTGTAGCTTTTCCTAAAGCAGCAATTAGATTTTGAGTAATAGTTTTAAAATATATATATTGATTTTAAAAAACTGCAATGAAATATGAGAAGAGTTTTTCCAATTTTCTTTTGATATAGGGTCGCGCCTCTGCCTCCACCTCCCCTCCTACCACCTTTGGCCACTAACTATCGAACTCCCTATGATGATGCATACTATTTTTATGGAGCCAGGAATACTTTGAATCCCAGTCTTGCTTATTGTAAGTTATCTATAGGGTGAACATTTTTTTCCAGTGGTTCAGTCAGGAAAATTGTTTTTTTTTTGTGCAACCATGAATATATAAATGAGAAAAGCATAGCTTTACTTAATTTAAAAATTATACATTTATTGATTTAATAAATGCCCTGTTTTAAAACTCAGTTATATTTCATAGTTATTTTTATCTAGATTTAAGAAATAATTATATTGTGTTTTCTTGCATTGTTCTTTGTTAATTCCTAACTCAAAATGAAATAGGGATTTTTTTCCATAGGTAACATGTTCAGTTATGTGACTTTTCTTCTAGAGATGAATGTTATTAAATGTTATTAAATACTGTGGAATAAATGTGTTTGTTATTTTTTTAAGATGGTTCAGGAATGATGGGAGTACAGCCTGCAGCTTATGTTAGTGCGCCTGTCGTCCCCCAGCCAGCACAGCCTCTTACGTAAGTCATTCATTAAAATGATAATTTCTTTCACAATTAATTTGTCTTCTGTAGAACCTGTATTACTCAACTCATTCTTTTTTTCTGAAGGTATAACTTATTTTAATTTCTAGTTATTGCATAACCAGTATGTTCAAAGTATTGCTTTGAAGTCAATGTTTTGTAGAAAGCACATTTTAGAATTAAGAATAACCTTACTTTCTCTCTTTAGAAAAGTCATGCATGCATATTACTGATAAATAAGAATATAAACAAACATGAGCAAAAATTGTAATTGCCAAAAATCTCATTCATCCAGAGACAAACATATCTAAATATGCATTCAGGAAATCTTTCTATGTACACACACACACACACACACACACACACATAAAAATACATACCGAAATGATATTATATTATTGTATATGCTGTTCTATAACCTGCTTTTCAAATTAATAGTATATCATAAACAATTTTTTTCATGAGTGTCTTTTTTTTTTTTTTTCCAAATTGAACTTTTTATTTAGAGATAATTATATATTCCCATGGTGGAATCATTAGAAATAATATAAACATCTTGTGTACCCTTAACCCAGTTTCTGCGCTTGCTAACATCTTGCAGAACTGTGGTACAATATCACAACCCAGATGTACGGCTTAGGATCCAGTCAAGAGGTAGAAAACACTTTCTTGTCACAAGGATTTCTCATGGCGGTACCTTTCATAGATGTACCTAGTTCCCTCCTGCCCTGCTTCCATCCTTGACTGGCAACAACTGTTCTGTTCTTCGTTTCTATATCATGTTAAGAATGTTAAATAAATAAAATCATTTAATATGTAACCTTTTGGGGTTAAATTTTTTTTAAAATGTTTTTCAATTACAGTTGGCATACAATATTAGTTTCAGATGTACAACATAATGATTAGACATTTATATTAACCTTCGAAGTGATAAATCTAGTATCCATCTGACACCATACACAGTTAGTACAATATCATTGACTATATTCCTTATGCTATACTTCACATCCCCATGATTGTTTTCTGGGTATTTGAAGAAACCCAAAACACTACTTCGAAGAGATATGTGAATCCATATGTTCATTGCTGCAGTATTTATAGTAGCCAAGATATGGAGGCAACTTGGGTGTCCATCAATGGATGAATGGGTAAAGGAGAGGTGGTACATATATACAGGGGAATATTACTCAGCTGTAAGAAAGAATGGAATCTTGCCATCTGCAACAGTATGGATGGACCTATAGGCTGTTGTGCTGAGTGGAGTTAGAGAAAGACATATGTCATATTATTTAACTTACATATGAAATCTAAAGAACAAAATAAACAAAACGGAACAAATTCATAGATACAGAGATGGTTACCAGACCCGGGGGTGGGAGGGTTGGGGAGTAGATGAAAAAGGGGGAAGGGATTAAACAGTTGACTTTAAAATCAGCATAATTCTTTAGAGATTCATCCAAGTTGTGTTATGTATAAATAGCTCATTTGTTCTTCTTGTTGAGTAGCATTCCATGGTATGGATGTACCACAGTGTATGAAACCATTCACTCATTGAAGGCCATCTAAGTTATTATGTATAGAGCTACTATAAACATTTGCGTATAGGTTTTTGCATGAGCATAGCCTTCGTTTTTTTAGGATAATCGCCCAGGAGTGTTATTGTTGGATTGTATAGTAGTTAGAAGTTTCGTTTTGTAGGAAACTGCCAAAATGTTTTCAGAAAGACTATTTCAGCACTATATTAAGAATTTGTTTTTTTTGATATTTTCACCAGCATTTGGTGTTGTAACTCTTGTTAATGCTGTTCTGATAGGTGTTTAGTGTTATATCATTGGGATTTTGTTTACATTTTCATAATGATAATGATGTTGAATATCTTTTCATGTGTTTATTTGCCATCTGTAAGTCTTCGTTGAAACGTCTCTTTATGTCTTTTGCACGTTTTCTAATGGGAGGTTTTATTTTTTTTAACTACTGAATTTTGAGAGTTTTTTAATATATATCTTAAATACTAGTTCTTTGTCAGATATACTGTTTGCAAATATTTTCTGTCAGTATAAAGCTTGTCTTTTTATTCTTTTTGCAGGGTCTTTCATAGAGTAAAAGTTTTAAATTTTGATCAAGTCCAGTATATCAATTTTTCCTTTTATAGATCTTGCTTTCAGTGTCAACTTTAGGTACGCTTTCCTAGGCCTAGATTCCAAAGATTTTTTTCCTGTTTTTTCTTTTCCCTAGAAGTTTTATAATTTTACAGTTAAGTTTATGATCTATTTTGAGTTAATTTTTGGATAAGATATGAGACTTAGTTCAAAGATCTTTTTGTTTTTTGGTCTATGGATGTCATTGGCTCCCAAAACTATTTGCTAATAAGATTATTTTTCCTCTGTTGACTTGCTTTGCACCTTTGTCGAATCATTTGGTCGTATTTGTATGGGTCTGTTTTTGGGCTTTTCTATTCCTTTCCATTTATCTATGAGTCAGTCCTTATGGCGATAGCACTTGATTATTGTAGCGCTGAAATTTGTTTTCCTTTTCCAAAGTTGTTTTGGCTGTTCTAGGTCCTTTGCATTGCCATGTGAATTTTAGGATCAGCTTACCAATTTCTGCAAAAAAAGCAGTTGAGATTTTGATAGAAATTATATATAATCTGTAGATCTGTTTAGTCAGTATTACCATGTTAATTTTTTTTAGTTTTTTTGTTTTTGTGGTAAAATACACATAAAATTTACCATTTAAAGCACTTTTAGTGTATAGTGTAGTGATATTAAGTACATTCATATTGTTGTGCAACTATCCATTTCCAGAACTCTTTTTTGTCTTGTGAAACTGAAACTCTGTACCTGTTAAACGACATCTCTCTAGTCCTGCTTTCCCTGGGCCCTGGCAGTCAGGGTTCTGCGACCTGTGTCTTTGAATCTGACTTACTTAGGGACCTCTAAAACTGGAATAAACAGTATTTGTGTTTTTGTGTCTGTTATTTTACTTACTGTTATATTCTCAAGGTTCATCCGTGTTGTAACATGTGACAAGATTTCTTTCTTTTTAAAGACTAACTAATACTCTGTTATATGGATATACCACATTTTCTTTATTCATTTGTCCATTACTTTCAAAGAAACTCTAGGAAGGAATTCAGAAGATAACTAAAGATACCATCAATGTGTTGAGATTATTCTACATTTAGCAAGGTTATTTTTCATGAATTAGATTGAATTTAAAATATTTTAAGAGAAACAACTGAAATTAGCAGACCCCAAGTAAACGAAATTCTAAATTCAGAAGGAAGGAGGTTGTAGAGGGAAGGTCTTGAGTTGCACAAAGGAGTGGAAGGAAAAAGTGGTAAATACATGGATGGAATTTAAAAAAATTTTATGCAAAATTATTTTGGGTTTAAAAGTAAGTAAAATGAAGAATAATAGGAATAGCATAATTTGGAAGGGGTTAAAAGAAGTTAATGAGTTTAAAAATCTTTGTATCATTTGAGAAGATAGTAAAGATTTCAGTTAGTTTTAGTCTTTGATAAGTATAGGTATTATATTTCTAGAGTAACTACATAAAATACATGGACAAAGGTAGAAATTTCTAATGTCCTAGTGGAAAAAAAATCAAAAAGGAAAAATTAAAAACAGATTTAGGGAGACTGTTTAACCTGAATATAAGTCAAAATTAAATGGCAGACTTAAATTTGATATTTGTAAATGGTTAAGAATCTACTTCAAAGAGAATTCTTTTCATACTGGATACAAAAGCAAAATCCAGGTACATGTTACTTATATAAGTGTAGAAAAGTTGAAAGCAAAAAGGTACAGATGTACTAGGAGAATATGAATTAAAATAAGTTGTCTAGTTATAAAATGGATTTTTCAGTCATAAAGCTTTATGACAGAAAGGATCCCCTTATAAAGATAATATAACAGAAAATTTTATGTACCTAAAAACATGGTCTTAAGATGTATGGAGCAAAATTTTAAAGAGTTACAGGTAAAAGTAGATAAATATGGAATCCAAGTGTGAGAGTTTATTACTACTTTCTATAAATGATAGATGAAGCAGAGAATGGTAAGTTTATAGAAGAATTCACTTAACATAACTAACAAACATCTCCTAATAGAAATATATAGAAATGTATCCCAAATTTCAGAATATCTAATAGGAATAAATTTATAAAACTCACCATATTCTAGTCCTTAAAGTCTTAGTAAATTTCATTTGACTCATATCCTATGCACCATTTAAGGTAGAAATCAATTTTTAAAATACAAGTTTTAACATTTTTCCATATATTAGAAATTAGAAAACAAGGAGCAGTTTTAGAAAATACATAAAATAGGATGAAAATTAAAATAATCAGATATCTAAAAAGTGAGAAAAAGAACAGCAAAGTAAATCCAAAGAAGTAAGGAAAGAAAGAAAAGAATGGAAATTGATGAAATAGAAACATACAGCACAGAGGATTAACAGAGGTAGGTCCTTTTATTAATATAAAAAAACACACAATTTTCTATTGTCAAATCAAAAAAAAGAGGAATAACTAAGAACTATTAGAGTTGAAAAAATTATCATTTCTAAATTTTTATGATTTAAAAATTCTATGTCAATTCTAAAATTACAACTATAGTTGTAATTAACCTTAAAAAGACAATAAGGCTATATTACCAATTTTATGCCAGTGAATTTGGAAATTAAGTGAAGAAAAAAAATTCTTATTAAAATTTAACAGTGAAAACTGACTCAAGAAGAAAAACTTATTGAGTAATATCAAAACTGTTAAGAAAAAAAAAAGTTGGATCATTAGTCTCAAATCTTCACACAAAATCAACTCCAGGTCTAGATGCACTGGTAAATACCAAACATTTGAGGAAAAGAAATTAATCTCATACAAGCTAATGCAGAGTATAGAACAAGAGGGAATTCTTCAGTTATTATTATGAGACTGTCATAATCTTGATACTCAAACCTGACAAGTCCATTTGAAAGTGGAAAGTTATAGGCTAGTATTACTCATGAACCTCATAATGTAAAAAAGTAATTCCCAAGTTGGAATTACTCTGGAAGGTAGGATGACAATGTGATACTGCCTGTCAATTAAGAATATGGACTTTGCAGGGAAGAGTGTCTTGGTTTGAATCCTCGTTTTACTAATTAACTTGAAGCATGTTTCTTCTGTGCCTTCTTTGTTATTTGGGGTAATAACGGTGTCAACTCATAAGGTTACTCTGAGGATTAAATGAATTAAAATATGTAAAGCATCTAGAATAAAGTCCGATATATACTGAGTGCTAATTGGTGTTAGTTAGCAATGTTGTAAAATCAATTACTGTAATATATCATTAACAGACTGAAGAAGGAAGCTATATGACAGTCTTAATAGACACAGGGAAAGCATTATAAAATTGAGCATCCATTAGTGATTAAAAACTTAACAAAATAGGTTCAAGGGAAACCTATTTGGGAAAGGTATAAACATGAAAAACCTACATCATATATTTTAGTTAATGGTGATGTGTTTAAAACGTTCTTTTCGAGATTGATAGTATGACTAGTATTCTTATCACCACTTCCTTTTAGTGCCCAATAATAGCAGCAAGATTAAAAATAAGAAGGAAGGAAAGAGGAAGGGAGAAGGATTAGGAAGGAAGAGAAAAAACTGATATTATCTGCAAAAGAATATACAGATAAAATATTAGAAATAATAGGAATTTTAAGTAGAATTGGTGAATAAAAAAAAATAATATATAAAAAATAGTTGCAGGAAATGGCAATTTCTTGAAAAGTTAAGCATGTACTTACACAATACTGTAGTTTCACTCCTAGGCATATACTTAGGAGAAATGAACATACATGTATGCACAAAGACTTGAATGTGAATGTTTATAACAGTATTATTCATGATAACTAAAAAATATAAACAGTTCAAATGTCCATCAGCTAGTAAATGGATAAGCAAAATGTGTTATGTCCATACAATGAAATACCGTTCAATAAAAATGAATGAACTATTGATGTATGAGACAACATAACTCGAAAGTATTGGAAGTGAAAGAATCCATTTGTATTGTATGTTTTCATTTGTATGAAATGTCCAGAAAGCAAAACTGTAGAGACAGAAAGCAGACCACAGTAAGTGATCGCCTGTGGTTGGTGCAGGCAGGGATTGGTGGCACGTGGGTGTGAGGGATATTGTGGGGTCATGGAAAAGTCTTAAAATTAGATGGCGGAGATCGTTGTGCAACTCTGTAAATTCACTGAAAATCATTGAGTTATGTAATTACCATGCCTGTCATTTCTCTCCTTCCTCCCCTCTGATCTAACTATACATTAATACCTAAATCCTTCCATCTTGAGCAGGGAGGAGTTGATAAGTAAAGATCAAGAATTTGGATCATTGAGTGAGGTGTAAGAAACAGGAAGAAAAATGAGTGCGATACTGAAACCTATCCACCATGTAATTTATAGCAACTTTGCTTTGAGAGATTGTTTACTAAGATAGGCATTTTCAACCTTCTTTACTCATTAACATACATAGCCCTCTTGCTCTGAAAAAGTTTAATCATTAGGAGTCATTTGCTCTGGTTCTCCTTGTCTTCCTTTTTACCCATTCATGATTCAGTGTGACAGTATGTACAACATGTCCGTTTATCCTAATCGAAGGTTGTAAGTAAGTTGGATAAGTTGAATACACAAAAGGAACTCATTGAAAGTGATGGTGATGATGTTTTTGGAGATGAGATGTCTTCTATAGTCCCTTTTTTATAACTATAATTTTATTATGAAACTAATGCTTACCTTTTATAATGCAGATTTTTTAAATGTATTGTTTTCTTCAAAGTCTTTGCATTCCTGTACTTTAACATGTTGTATTTAAGACAAATAGCACTTCATTGCATGAAATTTATATAACCATGATAATGTTTTTAATTTTTAATTTTTTGATTGCTTATACGTTTTTCAAAACTTTTTATTTGGGACAGTCAGTTTTTACTATAATTATATTGTTTTATTCTTGAAATGGCTAAGAAGCTATTACTTGATATTGGAGTATACTTATTAAGTAAGTCACTAATTATATTATTTGCAAGACTTCCACTGTATTGTTATTACTATGCATTCAGAAAAGTGCATAAGTCATGTGTTTGTTGCTTGATGAATTATCACAAAGCATTTTCATTTCCATGTAACTACTGCCTAGGTCAAGAACTAAATCCTGTAAATTTGAATTCCATGGATTATGAAAGCAGACACAGGGAAGAACTTAGGGAGGGTCCTTTACTTCAGGCTTTCTCTCTGACCTACAGAGAAATCCCTCCCTCCTTTTAAATGTACTGCTTATATGCCTTGCTATTTCAGAGGAGTGTTGCATTGTCTTCTTGCTTCATAGATGGATTCAAATTCTTAATTGTGTATTTGATGTAGGAACATGGTTGGACAGAATGAATTGAAAATTACAAGCGATCGAGCAGTCAATTCTGGCTTGATTTTTGAGGATAAACCAAAACCTTCAAAGCAGTCACTTCAGTCTTATCAGCAAGCTTTGCAGCAGCAGGTATTCGTTACTGGTTCATTCATTCATTTATTTATTCATTTGTTCATTCCTTTTTTGTGTTAGCACAGTAGTCCTTTAGACTTTAGAGTATGGCAGAGGAGAAAAAATGATACCAATGACTTATACTTCATTATGACAGATTTTGATGCAGGTAGACTGGCATGCCGTTGGAAGTTGTACAATAGGGAGAATACTTACCTGGGCAGTTAGGAGGGCTTCACCTGGTTGTGGATATTTGAGCTGCACATTATGCATTTGGCTTTCACGAAGATTATCTGGTCGTGATGTAGACGATTGGGAAAGAAATGTGGCAGAGAAACTTTTTTTGGGGTGGTGGGAGATGAGAAGGATATCCAAGTGTCAGTTCTGGGGTTTCAGTGACAGGACTCAGATATAGGAGATTAGAAAGGGCTTGAAGGTGACTCTGAGTGTTGTAATCTAGAAGAATAATAAAGCAGTGAACTGAGATGGGGGCAGAAAGAGGCAGGACACTTTTAGGGAGGAGAATAACGGGTTCTGTGTATTTTGAAGTATTTGAGAGAATTTACTAGAGTAAAATGTGTGGTTTGGCGAGGAATGCCCACACCTCTGAGAAGACCCTAGGACTCCTGTCCACCTGAGGTAGTACTTTTCTGTAAAGTTCTACTTAGATTTCATCTAAAGCTCCTTTTGTTCATTTTTTTTAACATGTGCAACCTCCTTGAAAGATTTTTTTAAAGGTATAGAATTACCAACATTTTTTATATGTTAGTATTCTACAGAATAAAAGACTGAATTTATTTGTTTCAAATAAGCATGTTAACACCACCGGAAAACTAGATTTCCTAAGTCTACAATTTACCTTGTGTACATAAAGACTTCCTTGGCCTTGCTGGAGTGGTTGCTCACATTTTCCATGTATTTGGTTATTATTTCAAAAGTAACTTTCCAAAATATAGATACTAGTTTATTGCCTATTCGTATGTCTCTAGAGAACAAGCCTGTACCTGCACTTGATGATAAGACTTTGTTCGTTTTGTGTGCTTCCATAAAGTTGTACTTTAAGTAGCCTAGTATTCCCCAAAGAGCTTTGAACTTTCTACTACCTCTATTGATTCTGGGAATGGGGTTTGCCCAGGCTAGAGTAGTTCTGGTGAGGAGTGGGGAGTAGTTTGTGGCTGGCCAGATCCCATGAAAGATAGATGATAAAGGAAAGTAGGGAGATGCTATTGGCCCCTACAAAACTGAGGAGGTTAGAGAGGGAGGTTAGGCAGACACTGGGAGTGGGAGGGAGGAGTCGGCTTAGCTCAAAGTGGCAGCAGTGGCTGGAAGGGACTCCAGTGGCATCATGTGAGGGACCACAGCCATATACTCCCACCATCGAAGTGTTTTAAAATTGCGATTTTAAATTTTATAGTGAAGCATACTGAAAAAAAAAATCTCCAATGTTTCTCTAATAAGAAAAATAAAGTCTGATATTAACACTAACTTTTTATATCACAATACTTGTCAGCACTTAATGTGAACGTTTTTTATGTTGTCAAGATTCGGGAGAGAGAAGAAAGAAGGAAGAAAGAACGTGAGGAAAAGGAAGACTACGAAGCAAAGCTGGAAGCTGAAATGAGAAGCTACAACCCCTGGGGAAAAGGTGGAGGTGGAGCCCCGCTCAGGGACGCCCAGGGAAACCTGATAAGTATGTTATCTCCATGGGTTTGTTGTTTTTAAAAGAAACTGTTTTATTTTTTTAACTTTCAAAAATAATGAGAGTAGGAAGAAGGGGGAATCATAGCCTATAAGGCAAGGTCTCTTTTTATGCTTACTGCAAAAGAGGTCATTTGATAGTGAATATAATAACAGGTTAGAAAGCCTTTCTCCTTCATAGTGTTCATTTTTACTACAAACTGTCCATCCTCTGGTGATAATAACTCAGTGGCAGAGAAAAGCTCCTGCTATATGGTAAGTTTTTAACCAAACTTGTACTGAGAATTTAAAAAAGTTTCCTAGTAAAAATCATAAAACTCTTATTACAATTTTTTTTTAAACTTCGTTTTGTGTAGCTTTAAAAATAACTGATCTGGAATAGTGCAGCAAGGGATATTGTGTCTAATTCATATATATCATATACTTGCTCATTTCAAGGACCCTTTGAAAAATAAAGATGATCTCAGAAGTTTGCTGGCAGGTTGCAGAATCATATTGATTTAACTTTGAGAAACGTTTGATCTAGAAATCACACAACAAGCTCTTGGAAAAGAGAGGCTTCATACAGCTAGCCCGTTATATACAGTAGGATCCTGATTAGCTTTTAGCTGAGAATTAAAGTAGAGTAAAGATACTGTTTTTGAAAATTGCTTAATTAGAAATGAGAAATAAATCATAAAAACTGATTATAATGATAAAAATATAGATTTCATGTTTTCTAGGTGTTTTACATTATCCTAGAGATAGTTGAATGATGCATTCAGAAGATCTTTTTGGATACTGAGTTATTAGAGTTCTTAAGTATCATGCCTTTGTTTCTTTGCTAAAGATGACTTTTTAGAAATCTATTTGAGGCCCACTTAAATTAATGAGATAACTCTTCTATCTTCACCCCACAAATATTTTCCTCATAGTTTTTGAAGATGCTTACTCTCTATAGATGATGTGATTTTAGGTGATACATACTTAAACATTTCTTATTTAAAAGATTAAATATCTTTGAATATATATTAGAAAAACACTGGTTTTCCATTTATGGATAGAACTATACCATTCTCTTTTAAAGTAGAAGTATTATTCTAGCTGTTTAACAAAAACTGCTGTAGTTGAAGGTTCAAGGCAGAAGTTACTTCTCATGTATGTCGCATTCTGAGGCTGTTCGGGTGCTTCTCCTCCAAGAGGTGACTCAGGAAATCAGCCTCGTTCATCGTTTTACTCCTGCATTTCAGAGTCCTCCCCTTCTGGCTACACAGACAGGGCTCAGGGGTGGGAGAACAAGTGGAGAATTTCATTGGGGCCTGGCCTAGGAGTGGAGGAATGGCATGTTTGTCTTTGTTTTGCGATTCAGAACTAGTTACAAGGTTCTAACTTAACCTCAGGGGAGCTAGGCTTCCCTTTCTTAACGCCCAGGAGGAGCATGTGAGATTGACCAGCATCAAGCCAGCCTTTGCCACAGTAAATTTAAATTGCTAATTGATAGAAACATACTAGTTACCATGAAGGAGGTGCCTACATGACTGAAACTTTGGGAAACACTGGAATAGAATGATTTCCTAAAAGTTCCTAGCTTGCCTCTAAGATTATTTCCAATTAAGACGATACAGATATGGTGTTCCGTATGTCTTTCAGTTGGTTGAAGTGTTAGGATAAGTGTGGGTTATTGAATTATAAAATACTGTTTTAGAATTCCTTGATCTAATGGGAATGGAGCAAACTATTCTAAGATTTCCATTTTTTTTGTGGTAATATTTAGTTTACTTTTTTAATGCTATAGTCATGCCATGAAATAGAAAAGGTATACCATATTATCAGATACATTGGAGCTATTTTTTAACGGTATTTTGCAGGCAAGTAAACTTATTATGTAAAGAATATCAGCTTGTCTTGTATGTGGCTGTTATATTTTAGAGAGGCAGGGAACGTAATTTTTCTGTTATATTTGAATTATGTATTGAAGAGCAGTGTTCTGTTTTACTTCTTGTGATGACCAAAATCATATAATCCCATTGGCTAACTTTAATTCAGATGCTGGCTTTTCTGATTACTCTTTTATCTTTGATCTTTTATTACAAAGAAATTAAAGAAATTGAATGTTCACCCTTATCATAGCTCTCTCAGGAAGATATCTTTATAAGAAAAAGAATTTTTTAATAAAATATCAAAATCTGTTACCCATGCAGTTGTAACATAGCATCAACCGTATTAAAAGCTTCTAATTTTTGTTATTTGCTCTACACTTAAAATCTGTTTCCTTTCTCAGTTCTTTATTCATTAAAGTTCCTTATTCAATTTCCCATAAAAAGCTAATTCTTTTTTAATGTCTTTCAATGGGCGAATGGATAAACTGGTACATTAATGCAGTGGGACACTACTCAGCAATAAAAAAGAGTGAACTCTTGTTGCACAAAGCAACTTGGAAGACTCTTGGAGGAATGATGCTAAGTAAAAGAAGCCTTTTTCTAAAGGTTATATCCTTGTACATTCTCAAAAGGACTAACTACAGGGATGGAGAACACATCAGTGATTGCCAGGGGTTATGGCTGGGAGAAGGAATAACTTTTATAAAGAGATATAAAGAGATAGCATGATAGAGTTTTTTAGAGTGCTAGAACTGTTTTATATTCGATTATGGTGATGATACATGAATCTATCATATGATAAAATTTTAAGAAACTGTACACCAAGAGAAAAAAAAAACAATTTGAAAGATAGCAAAAGTATCTTATAGTTCTAACTGATGAATAGTGACATTAAGCATTTCTCCATACATTTGGTTAAATATTTGTATTTCTTTTATATGTTGTATTTTCTCCAGTTAGATATTTTTATGTTGTTTATTGAGACACAATTTGCATATAATCAAATACACTTTTTAAGTATATTGTTTAATGAGTTTCAACAACTGATTCTAGTAACCACTGCCACAATCAAGATATAAAACATTTACAGATTATCCGGTCCTATATTCTTGCCAGTTTCTGAGCAGCACTCATGATAATATTGCCTCTGTATCGACATTTTCCTCTCAGTTTATTGTTTTTGAGCTTTATCCATGTTGTTGTATATGCCAGTAGATTATTTCTTTTTATCAGTGAGTAGTATTCCATTGTGTGGAGGTACCACAGTTGTTTATCTTTTTACCAGTTCATGGACATTTGTGTTTTTTACAGTTTAAGCTATTATGAATAAAGTTGTAAAGATTCACTTCTAGGTCTTCATGTGGACATAAGTTTTCATTTCTTTTGGGTAAATGCCTAGGAATGGAGTTGCTGAGACATATAGTAAATGCATATTAACTTTGTAAGAAACTGCCAGACCTTTTTTCAAAGTGGTTGTGCCGTTTCGCATTCCCACCAGCAAAGCACGAGGTTTCAATTGCTCTGAATCCTTATCAGCACTTGAAATTGTTCATCTTTAAAATTTTAGCCATTCTGTTAAATGTGTAGTGATATTTCTTCTCA
>CM053511.1:47304198-47400136 GCA_028627145.1 Eidolon dupreanum
AATCAGTTTCTAATTTCTTAATTCTTTTTTTCCAATAAAAATCAATGTGGATTTGTTTTGATTGCTGAATCTGATAGTCTTAAATCCTAATAATTATGTACTCTGCTGAAATTAATTTTCCTTTTATATAAATACATTGACTGTATTCTAAGTGAGAGGAACATGTATAATCAGAACAGTAAATTATAACATGTTATTGATTTTGAAGCCTATCATATTGTGTGTTTCCTTATGGGGTATTTATACCTTAATTTATTATTTGTGCAGGTAAATATAAAAATGAGATTTCATTCCCTAAGCATTCACTAACCAGGTTTGGCAGCAGAGTCGCAGCTGTGGGTATCATCTGGAAGAAGAGCACTCGATGTACTGCACTCTTATAATAGAAAACAAAAGAATGCTATGTGTAATATTCATAGTGATTCTCATTTATATAGTCTGGTCTTATGCTGTTCTAGTGAATTGGATGATAATGAAATGATTGATTTCCTCTTTGAGTTAAATTGGTTTCATTTCTGTGACTTTAGGGACTACAGTTAGTAGTCGATAACCTCAACTTTCCTTGTCATCTATTTTTGTTTCCCTCCCAAATTCAGATAGGTCTCAGGATTTGGTGATGACTTTTGGAGCACCTGGCTAGTTCTTGCTTTACTAGTCCTTGGCACTGGGTAATTTTCTTGTAATCAGCTTTTCTTTGTGATTTCACCCAGTCTCTTCTATCTTGCATTTTCAGTTTTCTACTCATTTTTTCCCTTCCACCTCTGAACATACTTGGGTTACTTATATTCTTAAACACAAACAGACAGAACTCTGCTCTTGTCCTTGTTATACTTCTTTTATCATATAAAATACATTAAAAAGTACTCCGCTTGTTGCCACAGTCTTACCACCCTGTTAGTACTTCATATTCCATAATACAGCTTCTAGCTCCCATCGCTCTGCTGATGCTACATTTTCAGAAATGATTGATGTCCTGATTTCCAGTTTAATGGTTTGTACTCAGCCCTCATCCACTTTGAACTGGGTTGACAGTTCTTTCCTTCCTTTAAGTCCTGTGCACTCTCTCAGAGGCTGTCCCCTCTGCAGCTGACATTTATTGGATATGTGTATTATGATCCAGGTTAAACGCATCTAGGTCCGTAAACATGATCTTTATTTGAGGACTGTCTTCTCATACTGTGTTCCTTGAGTCGATATGCTCTTCCTCCTCATTCATTCTCTCCCACCTCATCTCTCCTACTCCTGTGTTTCTTTTTAGGCCCACTGCATGGATGGTCTTCACGTCTTTTTCTTTGCCTCTGACTACTTTTAAAACTAGTTCATTTCCAGCCTGTCTACTGCATCTCTGCACCTGACGTTTGATGGATTATGTAGACCTAACATGCAAAATCAAACTTCACTTTGTAAATGCAGCTCTTTTTCTGTAAATGCATCATAATTTTGATCATTCAGACTAAGAAATGCGGAGTTCTTTTGACTCCCCATATTGAGTTGGTTAATAAGCCTAATGTATAGGTTCTCCTTCTTCAGCGTTATTTGAATTCTCTTAATTTTCATTCATGCTCCATCATAATTGAGACATTATGTCTTGCCAGGTTCCTGCCATTTCCTCATAAGTTCTTCATTCTTCTTTGTTTTTCACATCTAAGCTGTATGTATCAAATGTACAACCAATTGTATTGTTCCATACTCAAAAATTATTTGAGTCTCTGGAATGTCACTATCCGAGTTCACATTCTTGTTCTGCCACTTACTGGCCTTGTGGTCTTTGAGCACATTAATTTAGTTTCATTTTGTCATCCAGAACACTGGGGTGAAAGTAGTATAATCATATAGGTTATTGTATAGAATATAAAAATAGTGACTATGAAATGTTAGCTGCCGTTATTATTAGTTCTACTTCTGTAACCACCAGAATGGTCTCCACTACCATCTGCAGAATAGAACTGAGAATCATCAGCTTGTGTTTTAGAATATTCCAGAATAGGCATTCAATCTGCAGTTTCCGATCTTATTTCTCACTGCTCTATTCCGTGTGTTTTGTGCTGTAGTCAAGCTGGACCACTTCAGTGTTGCCAGAACATCCTTGTTTCTCACCTTGTTCTGTTTCATTATGCTTTCCCCACCTCGCCTACTCGGTGTCTGAGTTCAACCTGTCTTGATTTTGAACTCTCATTCTCCTTGGTAACATTCACTTGGCATTTGCCATGTTCTATCTGGTATTCTGATTGTGATTCGTGTTCAGAATACATCCTCGAACATACTAGACTTCCTGATAAATACTTATATCCAGGTTTAAGTTTGCTTTCACTGCTGCCATATTATCCAAGTTGTTCATGGAGAACTGCTTTTTGTTTGTTAAAACTTTTGAGTTCTTCAATCACTCAAGTCTGTTTTTAAGATTGACTGGTGGTTTGACCCAGTCCTACATGCTCAGATTGTTGCCGTGTGTGTGACGTCTATTGCTGTATAAGTGATTACTCCAACGTGTAGTGTTTTTAAAAAAATGAACATTTGTTATCTTGCAGTTCTGCTGGTCAATAATTTGTGTAGTTTAGCTGGGTGGTTCTGTCTCAGGATCTCTCCTGAGGTTGCAGTCCAGGATGTCAGGATGTAGGCTCTGGTCATTTGAAGGCTTGACTGGGACTGGAGTCCATTTTCAACATGGCTCGAGAGGCCTCAGTTTTTGGACTCTCCATAGGGCTCCTCAGTGTCCTTGTAATAGGATAGCTGGCTTTCTTCAGAGTGAATGATGCAATAGATCAAGTGACGTGGAAACAACACGTCTTATGAAGTAGCCTTGGAAGTTGTATATCATCATTCTGCAATATTCTCTTTATAAGAGTGAACTACAAACTCTGTTCCACACTCAAGGGGAGGGGGATCAAGCTCCATCTTTTAAGGGAGAATTGTCAAAGAATTTGTGTGTTTTAAAATTCCACGTAATTATATTTTTTCATTAGGAACACTAATGATGTTGGGTAAATTTCACTGACTTGTTTTCAGTTGTTGCTGTATTTTTGTATATAAAAGAGAATCCATATTCTGAAATAAATATATATATATACATATGGTTTTTATGGGTTCTCAAAGATTTGTATATTCTAAATTCTCTACCAATTTTGAGTTTATTATGTAAAGTTATTTTTTTAACCTTAATTCTTAGAAATTTTGTTTCCTTTTTCAGGGCACCAAGATGTCATTGAATTATTCCAACTCTGTTCTGTTTTTCTCTCATTTTCTCTACTTTAAGAAAATGTATTAAGCATAGTAATTATAGAAATGTATTTATTGAAATAAATGGCTTATTTTTCCCTCTCAGCTGATTTGAATAGGATGCACAGACAAAATGTAGATGCCTACCATAACCCAGATGCAAGAACATACGAAGATAAAAGGGCTGTTGTAGCTCTAGACCAAAATTTAGCCACTTCAAATGCTGAGAACCTAGAAGATTCTACAAATAAAAACTCAGGTTTTTAATTACATTCTATTTTTTCTTTTACATTTCTAAAGTTCATTTAACGTTTCTCTTCTTTTCTCTGACCTTCTTACTGTAATTTTGAGAATTTGGTTACTCTGAGTCAGGAAGCATAACATATTATTCATGCTGTTTACAATATTTTTTTCTGCATAGGTATTTTGAAAAATATGAATAGGGAGGTATAGTTTGCTTCTTAAAACTATTTTCTCTCAAGCTTTGTAGCTTGTTTATGTATATTTTAGCTGCTGATAACATTTTCATTTTGCTGGTAGGAAGACATTGTTTAAAATCAGATTGTCTTTTTACACATACACAGTTTGCTTCTTATACCCATAATTGTTTGAATTAATGAGAGGTATCAGCTGTGATATGATAAATTGTACAATGAAATTCATTTTTGCTTGTTCTATAATCATTTGCCCTCATTAAAACCACAATGTACAAAGAAATGAAATAATTAAAAGTTTGATTTGGTTTGTGGTCACATCCTCCTTTCTTAAGCAAATATCTTTGATTTGCTATTAAGCAACTTCCTTCAATTAAAAGTTCTATAAATTGAAAATTAATATCTTTTTTTTATGACTTGCCAGGAAAAATTGTCATCTTTCTTTATCAAGTATATATAAAAGTGTTACATATTTAAAAATCAACAGAAGTTGATGTCTATAAAAGTAGCCATTTATTTACTACAAATACTACTTTTATACTTTCACAAAAATGTTGACTTTAGGCTAGAAAAGAACTTTTACATTAGGAAGTCCTCTAAAATAGCTTTGACTTTAAAAAAATTACTTTTTTATTTTTAACTCTTATGGCTTATTGGCCAAATAGGCAGATGCAATGAGATACCATGATTAAAATCCCTAGCCTTGCATCTTTCAAGCCTTTGATGGTAGCACTACTCTGCAGCCTTTTGAACACTTCAGGAGATGGGTGGGTTGTTGTTGCCATAGGCAACCTGTACCATATTTGATGTCTAGTTACCAGAAAGTGTTTTCTTATATTGATCCACAATAGATTTTTACTCAGTGGATCCACTTTTGATTTTTGGAGCTCTAAGATTTTGATGAAGTTACTCTTTGTCTGTAATAATTCAGCATGCAACTGAAGCATCTAAACACCTTTTCATGTTATTGCTGTGAAGAGAGCATTTTGACTTCTTTCTGATAATCGTTACTTTTTCTCTTCATCTGCTTTTTCTTCTAGTAATCTGAGCACTGAGTTTTCAGTGCTACTGACCCCTTCTCTACATTTTTTTTCCATGCTCAATATTGTTTGTAGTTGTCTTAACCTAGAACTTTGTCTTAATAACATTTTTAGGCATTTAGCTCTGCTTACCGAGCAGAGCCCTGGAAAAATAAAAACCCCTTCTCAAGAATGAGCACAAACTTGATGATTGAATATGCTCAGCAGAATTTGTCTGTAGCCTTTCTGTGTACCGCCAAGGTTTCCTCCTTTTTTTTTTGCGTGAATCGAAATTCCCTAAATTAACTTTCATCCCCTAAGAATTAACATAAAATTGACTTCCTGAATATAAAAACTTATTCAAAGTCACTTAATTTGTTGCTGTGCCACCACATATATATGTGTGTATATATATACACATATGTATATGTATTGTGTATATTCTGTGTGTACACACATACACATACGTATGTGGCATTTAAAGGCCTTAGGGAACTCATATATCTGAAAATTGGACATTATAATGTGTGCTTAAGGTTCATTATCTTTTAATGTTCTGTCTTCATTAAGCCCTTCTTAATGCTCTTTTTTTATCCCTGGTTCTTGGAAGAAGAATCATGTTTATAAAGTCCATACTAATTTGGCAAAAATTTTTTTTTTTGGCTTATTATGATGCCTAGATACATTTTCATTTTCTTTGTATAAAAGCAACAGTTTCCCTGCAGTTATGTTTCATAATTGATGTATTTTTAGAAGACCTAGTCCGTCTCTAATATTTCTTCTCTAATTGCCCCAAAGGCTTAGAATTTCAGTGATCTTTAAAGTAAAACATACAACTTAGTTTTGTTTTGCTAATCAGCTTTTCTACCATAGCATAAAATTTTAATGTAAGTATTGATTTGGCTTTCTGCTGGCCTATTCAAATACGCATTAAAAACTTAAATACAGAGGCAGAGAAACCTAAATGGCAGCTAAACTGCAGAGCATTCAGCCTACACAAACAATGTGGGCAAGAGAAATAAATGCTCTAGATAAATGGCATAAAGAATGAGTCAGTAAATGAAAAATAGTATAAAAAGTATTAAATTGAAGTAGTTTTTTTTCTTTCTGCATTTAAAGAGATTCCTGGAGTATAGTTATTTTTCAAGTTGAAATTTTACGAAATTATTTTTTTCCTTTCTCAGAATGTGTGATACTAATAGACAATAGATAATGTTACTATGTTTATATCCCTTCAGTGCAGTAGAATTTTTAAAAAAATTATTGCAATGATGAAAAAGTTATATTTATTAAAAAAATGTTTTTAGAGCTGACTTTCTAATCTATTGCTTTAACCGTGGATGGAGGACATTGGAATTACTGATTTTTTAAGACAATTTTGGAAATTTTTTTACATACATAATACATTTTAATATATAAGCAGTAGTCTTATGATATGAATATTTACATTCATAGGAACTTAAACATGTACTTTTTTTCTATATATAAACTTTAAAGCCTTTGCTGTAATCAGAGTTGTTTGGGTTATTAGCTTTTATGTTTTCTTGGTGTCTTTCAGGTGTAGATATGTTATGGTTTTTCAGCTATTTATTTTAGTTTCACCATTTTTCTTCCATTATTTTTTGTTTGGCCTTCAGGTTCTAATCTCAGCCACCCTTTTCTGATTGTAGCCTCTGGACTTCCAGATTTAGCACATTTTTTAAAATATGAACTTAGTAGCAAACCATTCATTCTTTAACATTTACATTTTTTGAACATTGGCTAATAGTATTTTTTTTTTTTGTAATATTTCTCTTTCAAGGTTGTGTACAGACACAGAGCTCTCCTTTTGCTCGGGGAAATATATTTGGTGAGCCTCCAACTGAACTTCAGATTAAACAGCAAGAATTATACAAGAATTTTCTTCGTTTTCAGGTGAAATACTTATTTGATCATAGTTTCAAAGTTTCATAAGAGTTTAATAAACTAAACTTGCAAAGATTTTTATCCATCGAATAAAGAATACATTTTAAAGTGCCATACAGTTACCTACAATGTCTAATTTATATCAGATACGGGTAGTACTAAAATGATCACGTATCTGAAAAAGGATTCAGGAGACATGTTAGGTATACCAGCTGACTCAATCTTTTATAAACTAAATTATTAATTGTTAAAGAGTGCTGAAATTTCTAAAACTGAAAGATTTAAAATATTCACCTGTTAGGCATAGAATTAGTCTTTCTAGATGCTTATGTGTTAGTAGAAAATGAATAGTTTTTTACCCAAAAGATTTGATGTTCTTGACTCTATAGATTATAAATAAAAATTAGATGTAATCCTATTTTGCAATTATTTGCCACATTTATTTATGTAAACAAATAGCACTTAAAATAGTAGGAATGCTCAGAGGAAGACACTTGAGCATCTGGTGTTTATTGAGCTCCTGTACCGTGGCCACCCCAGTGCTGATCACCAGGGAGGGAGCCTGAGATGGGAGACGAGCGCTGGAGGGACTCACTTTCTTCCCTCCTTACCGCCCCTCCCACCCACACTTAAACCCCAGTGTCAGATTAATCTCATGGCCTGGTTAATCTTCCTGTGATATAACTTTACATTACTCTTTTTCACTCAAAACTGGGTAGTAGCTTTTCATTTCTACAGGAATTGTCTCAATTCCCTAGTCCGACATTTAAGGCTACCCCATGTTATCCCAGTGTCTTAAATTCCTCTGAGAGAGTTTCTGCTCGAGCATGTCGTCTTTCTAATCCTGATTGTTGTGGACTCTGGCATAAGGCAGTGACATAATAGATGCAGTCTTGTTGATGATTGGTCTGGCGTTAGTGTTCAGATTGTATCGTTGGAGGATTTAAAACATTGGAAACAGGGCTCTTTACTAGAGTGGTGACAGTGCAAACGGATGGAAGGACCTTTCTAAGGATCAGCGGAATGAACAGAGACATCGAGTGTACAAGAGTAGCATCAGGTCCCAAGGGTAGTGGCCACAGAAGTCAGATGGCAGCAGTTTGAGGGTCTAGTGTCACCTGTTGAACTTGAAAGACCCTGTGGTCTTTTCCCCATAATGATAGCAAGTCAAAACTTAATAGCTCCCGTTGTACTTAATTAGCAAGTGTTGATCTAGGGTAGAATTTAGGAAGCAAAAAACAAAATCTTGCAATTGTATAGCTTGTTATTGTTTTTAAGATACTTTTACATGTAGTACCTCATTAAACCTCAACAATCTCTGAGGAAGGTATTATTTTCTTTTGTGACATGAAACTAAACTAGGCTAAGGGCTCGTCCGTGGTGGCAGAGCTAGCAAATTGTGAGACTGGTGCTTGCACCCAAGTCTCCTGACTTTAAGTATCACATCTGTAGGCACAGAAATTCTGTTTCTAGGGAGCTCCCGGAATTCTCTCCCTCTGGAGAAGACCACTGGTGAGGGGAGGGAACTTTGGCTACATCAGTGTCACAGTGAGTTCAGCTTTTGGTTCTTCCACCCCGTGAACCCTCAGTGTGCCTGCATGGACCGCTAGCGAACGGTGGTCTGCCTGTTTTCTTCAGCAGCCTAAGTCCCTCTGCTTACCCCAAACAAAATCTAGCACAGAATTCTAAGAAAATGTAAAATAGCTCAATAGTATGTATTCTTACTACCAGTGATGATATAGTGTTAGGCGAGAAGTATCTCCAAACTTGAATGTTAAAGGGAATGTTATAAAATGTTCAGATCTGTGCTCAAAGTTAGCAAGCCTTGGCCGCATGTGTGCAGGTAAGTGTACCATTTGTTCATGAAGCCTTTGTGTGGTCACAGGTTAGTAAATAACACATGCGAGTATTTAGGTAACATTTTAAATGAGAGCTTTACAAATAATACATTCAATGAAATATTTGTAGAATCCCAAAGCACTTTCATATCATACAGTTTGAAAACCACTCGCCTAGAGGATAGCTTTCCTCTTTCTTTTGAACTGCTGTGTAGCATTTCTGTTGCAATGGCATTTCTGTGGATTCATTATGTGTGTGATCCATTTATGATTGTGACCTTTAATGGAGAAATGACTCTGTATTTGTGATTTCTTTTTTCATGGAGTAGGAAGAAGAGGAAACTGAGTGTTAAATGTGAGGTTTTGTTGTATAGATAACTGATGTTTTCTTTAGGTATATTGTACTTGAAGAAGCCATTATGTGCACACTGCTTAGTACTAAATATTAAGATTGTGCATATTTAACAGTGATGTGGGCAAAGCCCTAGCATGTGAAGTCATGCGACATGTAAGATTAAAGTTCCTAATTGCTCAAAAGATTGACAGCACTAGATATAACAATCTTGAAATTGGAGACAATGCAGATGAAAACAACAAAAATAATATGAATGGTGACAATCAAATCATACCTAAGAGTAGCTAAAACCTATTGGTAGCTTTAAACCAGTGTCATGAATGCCAGGTACCCATGCTGCCATTCTTCCCCACTGTATACATGGAGAATATAGACTCTGTCTTAGGGTTCTCTTTCTTTCAGATCTTGGACTCTGCCTCAGAATATTCTCAGAGTATTCAGAACTGTGCATTCCAGGTGGCTTTCATGATGAAACTTAATTATGAATCCTTGTGGCTAAAATCCTCTTTGTCCTTACAGCTTACCAGTAGATAGGAAAGAAGGAAGGACATTTTTGAAGGAGGGCTTTTGCATGAAGAATGATCGAATGCTAACATGTTGGTTTTACTGTTGTTTCGGGATACTAACCAAGCCAAGAAAATTTGAGATAGAGTAGCAACGTTACAGGACAATACAGTCATGAATTATTTACTGAGTGTCTTCTAGCAAGGAGGAACTTTTATGGTTGTTACATATCTTTTTTATTTCATTTCTTTGAGCATCCTTTGAGATGTAGTTATTCATTCTTTTTACCAAATGAGAAAACTGATCAAGAAAGTTTCGTAAGGTCACACAGTCTGTAAGGATTTGGTGGAGCTGGAATTTTACTCACAGCTCATAACGTTGCATTTTACTCATGACATTACCTCATGTAACCTCCCTAATAAAACAGGAAACGGAAAAATTTAGGAACTTATTTTTACTTTCAAAAAAGGATAAAAATGTTGAATTCATAGAATACTCAGAAGAATTAAGTGGTATTCTAACTTTTCAGTAGTTTACAAAGAAATAACTAGGTTTAATTCTTTAGATTGAGGAAAAAAAACAAAGAGAGGAAGCAGAACGAGAGAGACTGAGAATTGCAGAAGAAAAAGAAGAAAAACGGCTGGCAGAACAGAGGGCACGAATCCAGCAAGAGTATGAAGAGGAACAGGAAAAGAAAAGGGAGAAAGAGGAGGAGGTGAACTTTTTTCCTACTCTTTTTTACTTAGTCTGAAAATGAAATTTTTATTTTGACTTGAAAAGGTGTTTATTACTTACAGAGGAGACCAGTCTTGGGGCACATTTAGAAAATACCAGTTCAGTACCCATTCACTGACTATTATTTTATTAAAGTGAAAAAACTAAGTGAAGAAAAGAGATAAACGATGACATTTTTTAAGTCGATAAATAGTTTATGGTAAGGATGTTATAAAAGCTGCCTAATTTGTTGTTAAGCACACAATTTATGTTAAAGAACAACTATCATCTGTATCTTCAGTTTTGCTTCTTTATTTCACACAAATAAGGCAGCAAGTTTTTAAATGGACGAGAGAATATATGTGTGTAGTATATATATTTTTCTCTTTTTTTTAAAGCAAAGGCTAAAAAATGAGGAGCTTATTCGGTTAGCTGAAGAAAGACGAAAAGAAGCAGAAAGAAAGAAGAAAGAAGAAGAGGAAAAACATAACCTGCAGCTTCAGCACTACTACGAAAGAGAGAATGTACCTGGGCCAGAATCGAAGGTGAGTCTCCAGCAAGGTCGGGTAAAGCATAGTTGAACCCACTTTCTCCGTGACAGTCGGGAAGTTGGTACCATGAGGGAGAAAGTGGAGGGGGTGGCACACTGGACCTGCTGTACAAGGCGACGTCACTGTGTTCTGTTGCTGTCCCCCAGTGAACGCAGTGGACTACTTAGCCATCTGGCTCTGTGCCTGTGGCCCATGGGCCAGCACCCTCGCACTGTTCACGACAGGGACAGGACAGAAACTGAGAATACGTGGAAACTTACGTGGCACCTTGTCTAAGTGATTTTATGTCTGTTGACCCTGCTAATACAAAGCTGGGCTTGAATTGCATAATGTCCTTTTAAATTTTTCATTTAGTAATTCTTCTGTTTTACACATTTGTCCACGATGGATGGGAAATTAAAGAAAAACCTCCAGCTCAGCACAGCCTGGTCTGACGTCCGTGCCTGAGATGGGTGTTCGTGTCCATTGCTGGGCACGTGCATCCAAGTCACTGGACGGAGCTTTCCGCTCTGTACACCGGGGCTCCTGTCCCAGAGCTGTGTTTAAAAGTCTGTGCGTGACTATCACGGGCATCTTGTTAAAAATGCAGATTCTTGGGTCTCATCTACAAAGTGTCTATGTACTGAGTCTGATGACCATCTGGGAACCTGCATTTTATTGCCATCCTTAGGGTTTCGGATGTGGTCGGCCTGTGGACCACACGTTGAAAGACCCTGTATGTCTTGTGGGTTTGGCCCAGTTGAATTTAAGAAAATTGTTTTTAGAAATTTAGATTTATGCAAACATCATTTTTTCAAAGCAGGATTGACAAAAAGGCCACTTTTTACCAGTGGGCTTCTCTGGTGTATTTATGATGTGGTTTGGTACACTGTCCACTGGTGACCTACCGTAGATAACTTGAGCCATTTTTAATTGATTCAAGTACACAATTTGATTTCTCATCCCAGGATTTTATGGTAATAGAAATGGCAACAATTTATAATTAGAATTTGTTAGAACATTGAGAGAATTCATAAATAAGATCTATATTTTTGATTTGTTTTATTTTCAGGGTTCTAGGAATAGTAGGCAGTAGTCTTTTATTAGAGTTTAAAGCTGGATATTTGTTCGGCCTTTTAAAGTATATTATTCAAGTATCATATTTTTTAATGAAGTTTATTTTTTAGAGCAGTGTTAGGTTTACAACAAAATTAAGTGGACATCAGAATATTTTATTGTAATAGATAATCTATTTATTATTTGAGGATGAGATTTGTTAGCTTCCCACAATTATGTTTCTGCCAGTTTCTTATTAGGTTTAAGGAAAATACTATTTCTTAGGAATATATAATTTTATGACTGGTAAAATTTAATTGTGAAGTACCATAAAGTTTTAAATCAGCTTTGATTCGTTTAATGCTTTTTGCCCTTAATTCTAAAATTATCATCGCTAGCTGTCATTTTTTTCATTTGCATATATCTGATACATATTTTTGTCTACTCTTTTAGTTCTTACTTGTCACATTTTTTTTTAGCTTGTATGTTTACTTAGTTTTTTAAATTTGTTTTTTACCCTAATTTGAGAGTTATAATCTTTTAGGTGAGGATATCTATCTACATTCTTTTCTTTATCATAACCGATATAGTTAATCATATTAATTGGATTTGACTGTTTTACTTTATGATAGTTGTTTTCTTATTATGTGGACTATGCTTTGTTTGCTTCATCCTCTACTGTTCTTCAGAAAGTTTATATTGTCTTTATAATTTTGCTGTGGTCACCTCGAGGTTTTTTAAAAAAAACTTTTTCTTTCATATATTTCTAATTTTATCAAAGTCCAGCAAAAGTATTATTTCATTTTTTACTGTACGAAATGAGCATTGTAACATCCACATGAGAGCTTTTTTACCCAGATAATTATTATTGCACTTTATTGGGAGTTTTTAGCACTTTAATTTTAATGTGAAGTTGGGAACTATTAGCTTTATTACACTGTAAACTGAAATTGTTTTATTTTCATACAGACACATAGAACTCTATTGTGATCTAGAAAATTCCCACATTCATAACACTCTTGGTGATGAGAACTAGATTTCAGTTGATCTATTTGTTTTCCAGCAAAGGGAATTTGTTTTATTATTAAGATGACTTTTTTGCTTTGGCTATATATGTTTTCTGTTTTTGTTGCTTTCCTGATATTGTGTATGCTACTGCTTTACTTAAGTTTGTTGAACTTTTTTATCTTGATCTGAGTGATATTTTTTAATAAGGATATCTAAATCTGTTTATGTTTACAGTAACTGATGTATTTGATTTTATGTAATTGTTTTTCTGACTTTTTTGGTAAAAAGTAGTTTACTAAATAAAAGCAATAACATTTTGCACTTTTTAGATGGTTTTGTTAAGTATTAGGAGTGTACATGTGTATATATACATACACTTGTGTGTGTATGTGTGTTTGTGTATGTGTACATATTTATTTTTATTTCTTTGTTTCAGCACTTGAGGCAGCCTTCTCCTGTAGTTCCTGCTCTTCAGAACAAAATTGCCAGCAAACTCCAAAGACCTCCTTCAGTTGACAGCATTATAAGTTCCTTTATGCAGGTATATCCTTTTTCTTTTGATCTATTAATCTTAGCTAAATTATTTTGGATTGGGGAATTGAATGGGATTTTCCTATTCATCATACTTAGCTAGGTTAAATTGTTTCAGTTCTGAAATATAGGTTATGTCTACATTAATTTGTCTGCTGTTTCAGTTGTAACTGATAGTACTTTGTACCCTAAAGTTTAAATTCTTTTGACAAATCAGGATTTATCACATGGTTCTTGTCCAGGCCCTCAAGAATACCTCTTCTTTGATAATGTATCTTCTGGCTAGCTGTAGTTATGCTAATGAAATCCCTTATACTCAAGACTAAGCTAATCAAGAGAGCCAGGAAAATGTTCCAGAAGGGTTGATCCTTGAGTTGCCTCTTTAAGAATGAGTAGGAATTTGCCATGAAGAGGAGGAAGTGAGGGACTCCAGGCGCGTGCAGAATCATGGGGGAGCATAAGGTGCGTGGCGCACGTGGAGAACACACTGGGTTTGGTTGTGGCCTGATAATGCCTGAGCGAGATGGCCGAGGAGGTGGTAGGTAGGACACGTGCAGGGGATTATATGGAGTGCGACGGGGTTTGACTTTACTCGTAGGCTCGTGGATCCCAAACAGATTCATTACCACAATGGACCAACTTATTAGGAGAACATCTTCCTCAATCTCACCCTCTCGGATTCTGATTTAGTAGGTCTGTGGTGGATAATATGTGGGAAATCATTGTAATATTTACATGGAATGACACAGCCATGTTTGTTTTGCGTAACGTTATCTCGAGGTGGTGTGTAGATGCAGTGGAGGCCAGGATGCTTTGCGGATGTTCAGATGTGAGACTTCGAGGACCTAAACAAAGGCAGTGGCAGTAAGAACTGAGAAGGGGTGACAGTGTCAAGATATATTTAAGAGATACAAATGGTGTGTGTGTGTAGGTAGGAGTCAGTGACAACTTCACGTTTCTGGCGAGGGTTATGTGGAGTAGGTGTTTGCAAATGTGGATTGTGGCTAAGCAAGCCTGGGACTGGGTTTGCAGTGTCGGAAGTCGTGGACGCTGTTGCTTGTCAGGTGAGCGCGATCGTCTAGTGTGAGTTCGGGGGAAGTAGAGAGGGCTGGAGATGGAACATGGGGGAATTACCAGCGGAGCAAGGAAGTAGAGACAGAGAGCGATAGAGTGTCAATGATGTCAGTTGCTACTGGCCAAGTAAAATAAGGGCTTAAAGTTCCCATTGCATGTGCCACTTGGGGTCATATGGTGACGGCGAGAGCAGTGTTGGTGAGATGATGGAGTGTGGAAGCAAAGCCAGCTGTGTGGTGAGGAGTGAAGGAAACGAGGTAGACGCCATACCTGCTGCATTCACTGCTCTTTAAAGAAGCATGGCTCTGAAGGGAAGGAGAGAATGGACAGTAGATGGTGATGAGGGTGAGGCAAGAATGTTTTTAAAGAAGGGAGAGATTTTTAAGCATAGTTGAGAGGAAGGTGCTTGGAGAGAGGGAAAGGGTGGAGAAAAGGAACTGACGGAGGAGTAGGGGTCACTTCTCAGGACAGTGCAGTCGACAAGGTTGTCTTTGGTCATTGCGCTGGGAGGGAGGATGGACACAAGTGAATTCATAGGACGGAGGGGAGGCTGGTTTCTTTTACACGTTGGTACTTCCGAGTAGGGACGACGCTGACATCTGTCAATGGCTGTTTAACAGGAGCGGTCCATGTCCAGGGCGCAGTCTCCTCCAGTGCCTGCCAGGAAGAACCAGCTCCGTGCAGAGGGTACGGTTAATGAGCAAATTTGTAATCGAGAATATTGTTAACTTTTTATTTTGAAATAATTAGACTCATAGAACATTGTAAAACAGTAGAGATAGAGAGGTGCTGGGCACCCTTCCCCCGGCCCCCTCGGTGGTGACAGATCACACAGTGCAGTAGTAGCACAGCCAGGAGTGACGTTGCCGCACTCTGCAGACCTTCACCAGGCTTCACGTGTGCTCTGTGTGTGTGTGTGTGTGTGTGTGTAGTTCTGTGCATTTTTATCACGTATAATTTGTGTAACTGCCACACAAGGTGCACAGCTGTGCACCTTGCACGCCCCTTTACAGTTGCACTCTGCCCCACCCCCAAGAGTATTTCTTAACTTTTGAAGTTGCTGTGTTGTCAGAAATGTGTTTGTAGGGCTTAATGATGTGCACAGATATGATCTTATATGGGAAAACATCAAAAACAACTTGCATAAAAATGTCTCTCTGAGCATTTTAGCTTTATAAGTTACGTTGTGTTTTCATGTTTACTCTTTTGTAATTATACCTGTTGTAATTTTTACCTATCAATGGATAATTTGCAGAGGAGAAAAGAAATGTAATTATGGAATTGTCGGAAATGAGAAAGCAGCTCCGCAGTGAGGAGCGGCGTCTGCAGGGGCAGCTGCTGCGTGTGGACAGCGACGACGGAGCCCACCTGAGGCAAGTGCCGGTTGCTTCCATTCGTCTTGAATTCTTTCGTGTTCAGGATGAGGAATCATGTCAGGGAGATCTGCCCCATACTCCCACAGTTTGGAGCAGGATTAATTAATGTTTATTGTAGAACCACCTTTATTAGAAGGCATGATTTGCGTGCCTGAAAAAAGTTTTTAACAGATGGTTGGGGAAATTGTAATGACTGAAAAAGCCTTTTCTCCCAAAAGAAATATGACTAAATAATTATATTCTAGTGGAGGGACCTAGTGGAACTAATACGAAATAGAATATGATTTTTTGAGTGTCTTTGTGTTTGTAGTATATAGTGGGTTTTCTCTTATTTTCCTTTGGCAAAATAGCTTTTTTTAAAATTAACTAATATGCTTTGATTCACATTCTTCCGTTTTGTATAGATAAAGTTGCCTTCATGAAACATCCACAGTGGCTGAATTTATTCACTGAGAAAATATCGGACATTAATGTTTATTTAACCTAATATAAAATATTTAAATAGAGCACTGTAATTGTCCTTCTGTACTGCCAGTAGTTTATTTATGGCAGCTGTGATGTTAGTGGTGGTGACAAAGTGGTAGAAAGATCAGTCTTTGAGGCCAGAGAAACCAAGATTCAAAGATATGCTTTATCTGCTAAGTAGCCTGACCTTGATTTCATCACATGTAAGATACAGATAATGTCTACCCCTTGTAGTCTTATGAGCATGGGAATTAAGTGGACTTATATACTGTTAAGGACCCAGCATAGTACTTGACATGTATATATTAGATACTCAATGTTACCTTTCTCCAGCCTAAAATAGAAACTATAAAGAAAAATATGGTATTAATATGCTACCAAATATAATGGGTATTATCCACAGTCCCCAACACTAATTTTACAGTAGGCTTTCAGAGAACTTTATACCTAACTATTAATACTCTATTTCTGTAGTCCAAGGGAATTAATAGAATAGGCAGGCAGGTGAGGTAGGGAGTGTTCTGTCAGGGTTTGGGGGGCTGACAATGAGAGGACAGGGATAGGGATGGCATCTCTAGCCCTGAAAATATCATAAAACCAAATATCTCCTGCTTCTTCAGTACCAGGGAGGCCCCCTCTGATTGTGAAAATGTAGCTCTGAGCTATAGGTGTAAGACTCCTGTCTTCATTTCCTTATGCACTACATCTTCCCTGAGCAGCCAGTGGGATCCCAGCAGGTAAAGCCCCTGCTCTCCTGGAGTTTGCTTCAGGTGAAGGATTCGCCAAGGCCACAATGCTTACCTTGTCAAGGCTGACACAGACCTCAGTGAACCACAAGGTGATGGGCACCGCATTGGAGGTCATTACAATGCAAAACAAATACTAAACAGGTCCTAGAAGGCCATTAAATACTGAATTCTTGTTTAGTTTCATTAACACTAATAGTTACATAGGCTGCTAAATTAAGAATTAGATTATTAGATCTCCTCTACATGTTGTGTCCCTGGCACATAGTAGGAGCTCAATAATGTGGTGAATTAATGAATAAAAGATTCTTTTTGTGAAATTATTATACTATTGGAATAATGAACCAAAACCTAAGATGTCTTTGATACATATTAAAATTATATCAAAGTAAACCTATTTAACCAATTCATACTAAATGATGGTAATTCTAACACATCTAACTTAGGTTAGCTGTAGAATTTTCAAGATTCTTTCAAATATATAATTTATTTATTCTTCACTAGAATCTCATGGGGTAGGAATTATCATGTATGATTTGCAAATGAGAAAACTGAAAAGCTGACTGGTTCCTCTTAAATCATATTGGTTTGCCAAAAGGGAGCACAGTCTTCAATTTATGAATGAAAATAAGGAAAATAAAATATCAACAATCCATTATAGTGAAATTAAACATGCATGTTTAGAATATGGAAAGCTGTAATTGTTAAGGCATTTATAATATAAAAGTAAATGTAGGAAAACTATACTGATCTCCCAATTACTTAGTAGTAGCTGACCTGCTATGGAAGAATTAGTCATTGATAATTACCACTTTGGGTACACATTTCATTATCTAGCTAGTCTAAATCTTGAAATTTCCTCACTTAGTTTACTTAGCTAGAACGTGTCTGGCAAATGCCAACAAAAATCTAAGCGAAGCATAATTAGGCAAGTTAACATGCTACATTAAAATCCTACCACATACTGGACTTATGTCAGACATATATGACCTTAATCTGCATGTGAACTGACACGCACAGGAACACGCACGGATGTGTTTATGGCTCACTTTACATAATGCGATACCCAGACCTGCCCACCAATGAGGCCTAGAAGCAGTGGCGCAGCAAGCACACTCAGCATCCAGAGCTTGGTTTCTGAGTATCTTTCTCCAAGAGGTACCAGGGACCCTGGGAGAAATGGCTGATTCTAGGGCTGGGGCCGAAGTACAGAGCGATCTTTAGGCATCTTGTAGTACCAGAAAGGAAGGAAGTACTCCAAAAAAACAAAGGATGGGGGCATATCAAAAGGGAACAGGAGCCAACCTCAAAAGAGCTCCCATGGCCAAAGCTGCTGTAATTTGAGCAATGGCATAATGTAGTATTGGGTTATAACCCAAAGTACAAAATAAATATACATGAGACAACAGTGACATTAATAAGTGATTGAATAAAGGGGGTAGAAGAAACAAGTCTATGTGAACATTTTAAGGTAAAGCGAAATCATCCTCTTCTAATAAGGGACTTTACACCTGGGCATTTTGAAAGATCACAAACAATGACCTTATAAATACCCTATGTTTTAATATAAGGATTGAAATAACATGTTAGAATAGATTTTTATAATATATTCTGGTGAAAGATGCCAAATTTCTTCAGTGAAATGCGAACTTAGATTTTATCCCCATAAAACACATCATAATTTGTCACTGATGTGCAGGAAAAGAGAAAGGAACCCCATGGACATATTTGACATGGCTCGACATCGGTTGCAGGCACCTGTGAGAAGACAGTCGCCAAAGGACGTCGACACCACTACTTTTCAGAATATTCTTGACTTCAACGAGCTGAAAGATAGAGGTGAGTAGGAGGCCGCTAGAGCAAGAACGTTCCACCCACAGCCACGGATCTTTAAACATGTTCGTATCCTTTTCCTAAAGTGAAGTTTTACCTACGATACATACTGTAAGTGCTGATGAGTAAAACTCCTGTGTACTCGAGTTGTTCAGTTTACCGTCTGGGAGACGAAGCTTTACCTCGGCTGTTTTCTTTCGGAGAACACACAGCTGTGGAAGCCTCACGGTGGGTCGGGTCACATGGAAGTGTGCAGAATGGCACTTGGATTTTAATGGAGGGTGGACAGAGCAGGGCGTGCTTGGGAAAGAGACTGATTGGAAGGAAAGCAGGAGAACGTGGATCCTGAAAGCTGAGGGAAGAGAAGGGATTGTCTGAGACAAATACTGAAAATGTCAGTTGGATCAGAGACCATTGGTGACCTCAGCTAGATCTTTTTTGTGGGTTTACGAGATCAGAAGCCAGTTATCTTTGGGACGAGGAGCAAACAGGAGCGTTGGAAGCAATCAGCATAATACAACCCGTGGAAGACCCTTGGCTGGGAAGGAGGAGAAAGAGTCTGGAGAGGGAGGAACGTTTTGGATGCTAATGTGAGGAGCTGTTACAGGAAGAAGTGTTTAGGGTGCAGGAGACGGAGTGATCGTTGGAGAGAGGAGGGTATGTAGGATTTTTGAAGGAAGACGGTAGGGAAGGTTGGATGTGGGCAGAGCAGGGAAATAGAATGTCCAAGGTACACAGAGGCCTGGGAGACTGAAAATGTATAAAATAAACCAAAATGTGTTACGCACGGTATTTCTTTAGGAGCGTTGAACAGAGTAGGTGTTGGCATGGAGGAGGCAGATGGTTGGATGTGTGTTCATGTGACCTATACCAGATAAACCAGAACTTAAACTTTTATTCTTCTGGATATTTTTTAAAGTGATATTTATTACAGAAAGTTTTGAATACAGAAAATGGAAAGAGAGAAAATTCGCTTTCTGTAAACCACCTAAATAAAAACACCATTAATATTTTGAATGTTTTCTAGTCTTCTTTTGAAAAAGTTAAAATGAAAACAAGATATAATTATATTCATTTTCTTTTTTACTTAGATTTATATGTCATCAGTTACACATACCATAGTTTTTTTTTTATGCTATCATTTGTTGATTACTTATTATATTTCAGGCATTATATTAAGCCTGTGGATCTCAGGTTTGGTCAGGGAACCTGTGAGATCAAAATTGTTTATATTATAAACCTAAGATATTATTTACCTGTTTGATTTTTATTCTCCCGTGTGTATACAAGTTTTCCAGAGGTTAGAGGCGTGTGATCACTTTATTGCTCTGAAGCTAACAGAATGTGCACTTGTGTGTTCTCGTGTTTTAAAAACTTCTTAGTGTTAACATCTAATATGGCACTTGTGTATGAGACAGGCACTTACGTTGATTTGGGTCCTTCATTTTTAAGAGTGAAAAGAAGTCTTGAAACCAAAAAGGTTGAAACCACAAAATGGAACTATTCCCCTCTGTTACCATATCTAGTCCTCATTCATCATATGACTTAGTTGTTGTCTTGTTTTTACAAAGAGGAAACTGAATCTGGAGGCAGTGAAATCAGGGTCCAATCCAAGTTCATGTGTCCAGAGTCTTTTTCTGTTGGCTTTGCTCTTAACCATTTTTTAATTCTTAGATATTCAACATACTTCCCATCTACTATTTTGATAATTTCTGATCATAAAGCTTTTTTCATATTTAGGATTTGTTTATATCCTAGCGGTACAATTAATGGAACAAAGGGAATAATTTTTTCAAGGCTATAAAATATTATGAACTATAGTCTAAGGATTTAAAAATCACATTTAACATTTTCCTTCTGGTTGCTTGATGCTCCTGAATTTCAGCATAGGTGAGTTTTTAGACCATCGTGTCCTCTGGTAATGACGTCCCTCCTTAAGTTCTGGCCAGTCTGCTCCTACCTGGCTTTTTGCGTATTTGCAATGGCTAAAATATTAACCGGCCAGTACTGTTATATTTCCATGTTTACCGTATATTTTAGGGATCAGCTGTGATTGGTGTTTTCTGGCTGCCCACATTGTAGCCATGTGACTCACTGCTGGGTGAGCATGTACGTAGTTGCCCTGGGTGGCGTCTCAGGGGCCTAGGTGGTAGGGATGGTGAATGCGTCCACAGCTGTTGCTTTCTGGGAGCTCCCTTATAATGTTGCCTAGTTTGTTAAAAGGCATTTATATAAAGAATATTAGTTTCGTCTTATTTAGTTTTATGATTTTAATGTCCTTTGACTTTGGCGATGTCCCATTATCTATACTATTCCTTGACTCTGAAGTTAGATTACTCATATGTTGCAGAAAACTATGTTAAATCTTAATTTTTTTGCACCAGATTCAGAAACACGGGTTGATCTGAAATATATGTACCCGGATCCTCCAAGAGATCATTACACCTTAGAGATTCAGCAGCAAGCCCTGCTGAGAGAGCAGCAGAAGAGACTGAATAGACTGAAAATGCAGGAAGGTGCCGAAGGTAAGAAATGATCATTTCTGTTTCCAGTAGAGTCAATGGGCTGTTTTATTGTTGGCTTTCTTTCTCCAGCCCTTGTGTTGATTTCAGCCCCAGGCAGGCTCACACCCTGTTGGCCTTTAGTCCCAGAAAAGGCTCTGCTGGGCTTGGCTGGGTCAGGTATCCATGCCTGCGGTGGGCGTGGGGGGCAGCCGTTTACTAGAGCCAGGAGGATTGGATGCCTTGACTAGGCCGGGTGACATCTACACTAGCAACCAGGAGCCAAGGGAAAGAATGCTGGGCAAACAGCAGAGCCTACGGGGCATTTCTCTCCTGTGTGTGTCTGCTTAAGTATGACACGGCGTTAAATCTGAAAAGCATTAGCTTACCCTCTGTTAGAGAATGTAGATGCTGAAAAGTACACGTGTAATGAATGCTGCACTGGGGAGTGTGTGACTAGGGGTGGGGGTCGTCAGGCACCTGGAGGCAGATGGAGCTAGTTGCTTCAGAATTAATGGTCCCTGTTGACCAAGTGACTGCATGACTGTCAGTCATACGTATTTTACCAGCTTTGCCAGCCCTTACGCCTCTGAGGTTGGCCATGGAAAACGAGTCATAAAAATGCAGCACTCTGGTGACAAGAATAGGAGGCAGTCCCACAAGTTGTATTTAGGGAACTTTCAGTCCCTCCCTTGGCAGGCGAGCTGGCCTGCAGAATCTGAGGAACCTTTTTTTATTTACCTGCATGGGACAGTACCACAGGAGTAAGTGGTGCTTTGAGCCCACGTCACCAGTCAAGACTTAGATAACGATTGGTACAGAGGGGGTGCTTTTCCCTCTGTCTGACACAGAGTTTTTGACAGTGGTTTCATAGATGGTGATCTGACAGCAGAATAACCCAAAGTCTCTGATAAATAGTGCACATATCATCAGGAGACGAGAAGTGAGTATATTCTTCAACCTTTATACCCATTTTGGTGGAATTTTTTTTAGGAGACCCAACTGGTAAGCTGGTTTGGTATGATCTTGGCCACCAAATTAGCCCAAAAATTGTCCACAGGTAGATACAGGTGCATTCTGGCACTGAGAGTATCCATCCCTGACAACGGCCACCCCCCAACTTCTGACACACACTGTGACTTAATTCATAAGAATACGGTTTAACTGTAAAAAACCACAAACACGGCTTTGAAATATTCTAAGAATATAGGCTGTCACTGCAGCCTCTTTAGTCCCAAAGGCAGTATTTAAAAGGACAAAATGCAGTATTCAGAGGAACACATAAGAACACTGACCAAATCGGAGAGTGGCCTTTGGGTCACCTGACCCCAAAACTTTTGGCCCTGGTACTAGGTGCCTGGAATTGGGTTTGCTTTCTTCAGTTTCATGTTAAAAAGCCCCATTTAACTTGTACTAAACAAATTTCTACATGGATTATAGAAATGTGAGAGAAGGTGGTTAAGAATCGTGCGTTATTTTCTTTTTCAATAGGCCTCAGTTTTAAGTTCAGTGATTTTACTTTCTTACAGTCATTAATAGGAATGGGAGAATTTTATCCAACTAGAATGGATGCTAAATTATAGTAATAAAAGAGGATTTTTAAAACATTCTAAAATGTGATAGTTGAAAAGTAATTTCTAGTAGAGAGCTATTAACAAAAGATATTCTAAAATTTATTTTTAAAATGTTTTTTAACCTTTTGTTTTCTCCATTGACTACAGTGGACTTGGCTGCTGCCCCGAGCACTAAAGCACAAGACCACAAAATGGTACGGACCCACTTACCATTTTTGGAGCTAGTTTTGGGGGGATAAAGTTTTTAGAAATAAATGAGTATTCTAGTTTTGAACTTTCAGAAAAATTGAGTTAAAGTAGATTTTAAATCCATCTCATCGCCACATTGGGTAGCTAGAGCTGTATTAGAATAATATGTAGAGAAAGCATATTGTAATGGCTAAGAACAAGACTAGAGCTAGACTGTTCAAGTTTGTTTTTAGTGGTGTGATTCAGGCAAGTTCCGTCTTCTATGACTGAGTTTCCTGGTCTGTAAAATGGTATAACAGTACTTGCCTCTGAGGGCATCTTTATAGATGCAGTTCTTTAATATTTGCAAAGTTCATAGGGCAGGCCTAGCATGTAATAATCTAATTAAATGTTTATTAAACTAGTAATAAATAGCTCAAGGGTTGTGAGAATTGAGATAATATATTAATGAGTGTAGTATAAGTGTTGCTGTCAGTAGGAGTCATAATACAAGTAGTGGTGAGGCCTATAAAGAAAATAAGCAAGGTAAGGGTGTCATTCTTATCCAAGGAGGTGACATATGTGCAAAGGCTGAAAAACAGGTAAGAGGGAGGAGATGGGCAGAGCCTCATGGGCTGTCACACGGTTTTGCCTTTTGCACTGTGAATGTGTTAAGACGCTGCCAGAGTTACTGAGCAGAGGAGTGACATGATTGGTTTCATGTTTTAACATGAGCACTGGCTACTATTTATTGAGAATAGACGGGGGACAGGAAGCTACTGCTGTCATCTAGGGAAGCGAGAAGGTGACGTAGCTGGGGCAGGAGGGTGAAAGTGTCTGATTAGTTCTGAAAGGAGACCTGCTCGAGGCTTTGACCTTGGATGTGGGATGTGAGGGGAGTCAGAGATGGGCTTTGAGGTTCTTGGCTGGAGCTGCTAAATAGCAGGAGAGGTGGAGAAATAGGAACCAATGTAGGGGTGGGGAGAAAATCAGGAACTTGGCTTTAGATGTAGGTTTTAGACGCCTGTTAGACAAACAGCCGGAGCTGATGAGCAGACAGATAAGATAGTTCGTGGAAAAGGTCAAGGTGGCAAAAGATTTAATCTTCACACACACTAGTGATACAGGTCAAACTGTCCCCATTTTCAGATTATAAAAGTCAGGCCCAGCTAGGCTGTTCAGTTGCCCTAGGTTACCAGCGGTAGCTGTTTGTGCCTGGTTTGGAACCGACAGTGGTAACAGTGCTGCTGATAGCTGTTAAGCACACTCTGTACCTGTGCGAGGTACGTTTATTTCTAAGTTCACAACAAAGTGTGTTTATCCCTGTTTACATCAGAGGAGACTGCTAGCCCATGGTCAGACGGTAAGCACTAATGCCAGTTTGAACCCAGGCTGGACTCTAGAGGTTCTCCTTGTCCCCATACTGCGTGGCCTGAGACACTGCCACCTGTTCTGGGTAATCTGCAGGCCGGTAAGTGTCTGTGGCAACCACATTTCTCAGTGAAAAGATACTGAAGCTTAACATCTAGGAGATTGGTTAAAATCTTAGGCTAGTAGTGCCATATTTTGTTGAGTAGAAACTAACTCGGCATAAGCCAACAGTTTATTTTGGCCGTTAACTAAAAAGCTAATAAATTTTGGGCCCCTCATTTTCCTAGAAACTGGATTATATGGAGAAGACAGGACTCTGGGGGAGGTTGCCGGGGCGTCTCCGGCGCTCTCTGCAGCTACGTGAGGCACTGGGACGCGGGAGGTGGGCATCGCGTGCCGTGCTGAGGACAGCTGGGGCCCACCACTTGGAAAATATTAGATGCTAGTATCACGAAGCCAGGAAGCAGAAGTAGAGTCAGTGGGTGTTGAAAAGGAGGTTTAAATTCAGTGTGTGGAAGAATTCAGTGACAAAGGACATTCTGACCTATGCCACATCAGTGGAATGTGCTTCCTTGAACAGCTCCCTACTGGGGCGTTCTGACACCCTAGTGCCGCTCGGTAACTCGAGGCTCCTTCCAGCATGTGACTTGATCTTATCCTCTACTATGAAATCCCCTTTATGTAAATTTGTTACCTGAGTTTTGAAAGCTCATTGCAAGCCCAACCGTGCCCTCATTTTTTTTACCCTACTCTGTGTCCCTCTGTGTCTGTGCTGTGCCTTCGTGGCACTGCTGTCCCGCAGGGCTGGCTTTTAAGGGTACGCCTCGCTGCTCTACTCCAGAGCAGAAGCGCTTACTCCTGCTGCACGTCCGGTTCCTAGCACGGGACTGCAGCACGTGCACGCTGCAGCCTCACGGAAAGACAAAACTCAGCAGTGGTCTAGAGTGTGAACGTTTAATTGGGTTCGCTGCTTCATAGTCTTCTGTTTTCATCAGCAGTAATGTGATGCTTAAAAAAGGTTTTTTTCCTGTATTTTCAGAGCATTTGGAATGTAGTGTAGGAGAGTAGAAGCCAGTCCCTACCACTTCTCATTCTTTTTTGCTAATTTTGGGAACAGTATGGAAACTTGAGCCTCTTCATACAAATGTTTTTTCATACAGGAGTAATAAATGGTAATTCCTATGTTTCTTTTAGCCCAGAGATGACACTAATGACTTGAAAAATTCATTATTGGAATCCGATAGTGCTTTTATTGGTGAGTATATTTGTTTTTCATACTTACAAAATTGGTACTTTATTCTGTTGTACAAGGTGATAAAAAAAAAGGAACATAGTTTTACTAATTTAGTGAATGATCATCAAACATGACTTACAAAGTTTTCAAAATCAGAATGACTAAGAGGGATTTTAAAAGTCATAGGAAGGACTTCCGGGCAAGATAGCGGAGTAGGTAAAAGCTGTGCTCGCCACCTCTCATACTCACAGCAGAATGACTGTGAGTGAGGCTGGCAGTTTCAATGGACCAGTTCTTAAAAGTTACAATCTTGCAAAGACACACAAGAAGAAATGCAATTTGAATAGGACTATATCAAAGAAATTGAAAAAAATCTGAGAGGTGGGAGAAGTGGGAAAATGCTGGTCAAAAGGTAAAGACTTTCAGTTATCAATAAGTTCCAGGCGTCTAATATACAGCATGTGACTATAGTTAATAATACTGTATTTTATACTTGAAAGTTGCTGCGAGAATAGATGTTTAATGTCCTCACCATTAACAGCCACATGTGACAGGAGGACGTTAAATAACGTTACTGTGTTAAACATTTCGCAATATATACTGCCAGATTATCACATTGTACACCTTAAGCTTAAATAGTATATGTCAAATGTATCTCAATATAAAAAAACTAAATTGACTATGATAACTATAAAAAAAATTGAGTTCAGTGGTGAATTCTACAGAACATTTAAAAGGGAAGAATTATACTAATTCTCTGCAACCTCTTCCAGAACATAGAAGATATTTCTAATTCTATATCAGTTACAAAACCAGACAAAAACATCACAAAAAAAACTACAGACCAATATCTCATGGATATAAATGTAAAAAAATCTCAAAACATTAGCAAATTGAATCCAAAAAATTATATATCATGACCAAAGATTTATACAAGGTATGCAAGGCTGGTTTACATTCAATTAATATAATTCATCCAAGTGTAATCTATTGCATCAACAGTCTAAAGAAAAACTACATGGTCATTATCAGTAGATGCAGAAAGGCTTTGAATAAAATTCACAACCCATTCATAACACTCAGCAAACTAGGAATACTAGGGGGAACTTCTTCAACTTGATAGAAGAACATCTGTAAAAAAACCTCCAGCTAACATAATGATGAGAAACCAGGAACTTTCCTGCTAAGATCAAGAATAAAGTGAAGATATGTCCTTCTCACTGCTTCTCAGCATTGATACGGAAGTCCTAGCTAATGCACGAAAAGGAGGGGCAGAAGCAGCTTTGGTGCCTGAGAATGCTCCCCCCAACCCCCTGCCACGATCGCACTGGAGCCCGAGAGCAGGAGCAGAGATGTGTCTACGGCCTCCTGGCTATAGGACAGCAGCACCAGCTGCCATAGAGAACCAGGTAGCAGCGCGGAGGGCTGCGAACCGGGCTCCCCCACACCTGACCCCTCCACCCTCCACCCATACCACAATGCTATGAAACTACCAGTCAGTCAGAAGCAAGCTGGAAAAATCACAAATATGTGGAGATTAAACATGCTAGTGAACAACTTTTGGGTCAGTAAAGAAATAAAAAATCAAAAGATACATAGAGACAAATGAAAAAAAAAAAGTGACGTAACAAAATTTGGGGGATGTAGCAAAAGTTGTACAAAGAGGGAAGTTTATAGCAACACAGTCCTACCTTAAGAAACAGGAACAATTTCAATCTAACACTGCAGCTTAAAGAACTAGAGAAAACAGAAGAGATGAAGGCCAAAGTCAATAAAAGGAAATAAAAAAATTAAAATGGAACTAAAGCATTAGTAAAATGAAGACCTTGTTCTTTGAACAGATAAACAAAATTGACAAACCTTTAGCTAGACTCAGGAAAAAAGATTCAAAATCAGAAATGAAAGACGAGTTATAATGGAGAGCACAAATACAAAGGACTATAAAAGAAAACTCTGTGAGGCTGTATGTCACAAAATAGGATAACCTAGAAGAAACTGACAAATTCTTAGAGCCATACAAACATCCAAGACTGAAACGAAGAATTAGGAAATCTGAATACACACGAATCACTAGTAAAGAAATTGAAATGGTAATCAAAAACCTCCCAGAAACAGAAGTCCAGGACTAGATAGATTTACTCATGAATTCTACTAAGCATTCAGATAAGATTTAATACCTTTCTTTCTGAAACTCTTCCAAAAAATTGAGGAGAAAATGTATTTCACAAGAGAACATCACCCTGATACCAAAACCAGGCAAGGACAACACACAAAAAAGAAAAGTACGGGGCAGTATCTCTGATGACCATACATGCAGAGATCCTCAACGAAATACTGGTAAATCAAGTACAATACGTTAAAGGACCATACATCACGATTGAGTGGGATTCATTTCAGGGATGGAAGGATGGTTTAACATCACATACCAATCAGTGTGATACAATCATGATTTTTATTCCTCATTTTGTTAACGTGGCGTTACCTGAAGGATGAAAATCATATGATTGTATCAACAGATGCAGAAAAAGCATTTGGCAAGATACAACATCCATTTATGATTAAAGCCATCCAGATGAGTATAGAAGGAAAGTACCTCAATATAATAAAGGCCATATATGACAAACCCATTACTAACATTATATTCAGTGGCAAAAAAGGTTTTCCTAATACCAGGAACAAGACAAGGATGCCCACTGCTACCGCTCATATGCAACATAGTACTGGAAATTCTAGCCAGAGCATCTAGGCAAGAAGTGAAAGGCATCCAAATTGGAAAGGAAGAAGTAAAAGTGTCAATATTGTGGGTAACATGATTTTATATACAGAACACCCTAAAGACTCCACTAAAAAAACTAAAAGAAATTATAATATAGTAAAGTTGCAGAATAGAAAAACAACATTCAAAAGTCTTGTATTTCTGCATACTATAACAATGAACTACCGGAAAGAGAAATGAAGAAAACATTTATAACCTCGACAAAAAGATTAAAATACCAAGGAATAAATTTAACCAAGGAGGTGAAAGACCTGTACACTGAAAACTAAAAGACATTGTTGAAAGAAACTGAAGACTACACCCCCCCCCCCCAAAAAATGGAATGCTATTCTGTGCTCATGTACTGGAAGAAATAACGTTGCTTTAGGCAGTGTGGACGCTGTTTAACAATCTACATATTCAGCGCAATCCCTATCAAAATTCAAATGGCATTGTTCACAGAAATAGAATAATCCTAATGTTTGAATGCAACTATAAAATATTCCGAATTGCCAAAGCAATCATGAGGAAAAAACCGGAGCTGGAGATAATACACTCCTTGATTTTAAACTATATTATAAAGCTATAGTAATCAGAACAGTATGGTATTGGCAGAAAGACAGACAGACCAGTCGAACAGACTGAGAGCCCAGGAGTAAACCTGCACATACGTAGGTGACTAATTCACAGCAAAAGAGCTAAGAATCTGCAGTCTCTCAAGGAAGTGCTGCTGAGAAAATTGGAAAGCTGCATGCAAAGGAGTGAAACTGGACCATCTGATACCATATGCAAACATTAACTCAGAATGGATTAAAGACCAATGCAAGACCTGAAACAGTAAAATCCATAAAGGCAAACACAGGCACTAAGTTTCCAGACATTGGTCTCAGTGATGCTTTTGTGACTCTGACTCCAAGTGCAAGAAAAACGAAAGCAAAAATAAGTGAAACTACATCAACCTAAAAATTTTGCACATTGAAAGAAACCATCATCAAAACAAAACAGCCAACTGAATGAGAAGATATTTGCAAATGATACTTTTGATACAGAGTTAATACTAAAAATATATAAAGAACTGATATAACTCAACCAAAAAGCAAACAATCTGATTAAAAAATGGGCAGAGCATCTGAATAGACATTTTTCCAAGACATACAGATGGCCAGCAGGCATATGAATATATGTTCAACATCAGTAATTATTAAGAAATGCAATTCAAAACGATATTACCTCACACCTGCTAGAATGCCTATTATGGAGAGAAAAAAAAAAATGAAATAAAGTGTTGGAGAGGATGTGGGAAAAAGGCAGCCCTCATGCACTGTTGGTGGGAATGTAAATTGGGGTAGCCACTATGGAAAACATTATGGAGTTTCCTTCAAAAATTAAGAATAGCATTACCATATGAGCCAGTAGTCCCTCTTCTAGGTATTTTGCAAAGGTATGAAAACATTCGAAAAAGATATGTGTGCCCCATGTCCACTGCAGCATTATTTACAATAGCCAAGGTATGGACAGAAACTAAGTGTCTGTTGATGGATGAATGGATAAAGAAGATGTGATTGTATGTACGTCATAAACCGATGTATGGTACAACAGATGAGCCTCAGACACATGCCAAGTGGAGGACAATACGTGAAACTGTATAGTTCCATTTCCAGGGGATCTCAGTAAATCCTTTGGGAATGAAAGCAGCTCAGTGTTTCCACTGGTCTGGGCAGGAGGGGATGGGGAATGACTGCCAGTGAGCACGAGGCAGCTTTTTGAGATGAGAGAAATGTTCTAAAACTAGATAATAGTGATGAGTGCACAAGTCTATCCATCACTGAACTCGGAACCTTTATGTCTAAGCCTTCCCCCTTGTGTGGTCCTTCCAGGTGCTTATGGTGAGACGTATCCCGCCTTGGAAGAGGACGCCCCACTCCCGTCGTCACAGCTGCCCTCTGCCAGGGAGCGCAGGAGGGACAAACTGAAAGGCCTGGACTTTGTATGTATGCAGTGTTTTTTCTCTTTTTCCTTTTCAGATCAGGAGTGAGGTGGACATGGGTCTGAATCTTGGCTCTAGCACCAGAGAGCTGGGGCCGCTCACTGAACTCACGGCCTTGGCTTCTTTGAAATTTTTCCATCTCATAGGGTGGCTGTAAGTGTAAGACTAGTGCCTGGTATAGAATCTCTGCTCTGTAAATCTTAGTTCCTCTCCCTAACCTCCCTCCTACCCCATGCAGAATACATGGATTTCAGAGAAGGCACAAAAAGCAACTGATACCACTTAGCTAGAAAGCCTGCTACATCCTCAAAGTCACCTAAGCCTATTATTTAGACATCTCCATTTTGGTCTTATAACTTGCCCAAGGCCATGTAGACAGAAGGTTGCTGTTCAAACTTAATGTCCTTTTCACAAAACATGTTTAAATGATTTCATAGAATAGCCAATAAAATGTGCAGGCCTTAGAGCCCTTACTCCAAGGGGTAACAATGTCACTATTTTGTCGGGTAACAACTTTGGGCAGCTTCATAAACTGTTTCCTTATATGTGAAGTGGAGACAGTTATATGTGGAGCATTTAGCACTGAGTCAAGTATGGAGGGAGCTCTCCACAAATGACGAATGCGTCATTAGCATTATCATACGTACAGCGTTACCAGGTAGCAGTAACTTGATAACATGTAGCTCCCCAGCAACACTAACCTACTTTCCGTCTCTATAGGTTTGGCTTTTCTCATATAAATGAGATCATAAAATATATGGTCATATGAGGCTGGCTTCATTTTTTTTTTTTAAAAGGTCACAAAATTATAACATCAGTACTTGATTCCTTTTTATTGCTCAGTAATATTCCACTTTTGTTTATCCATTCAATACTAGGACGTCTAGGTGGTTTCTACTTTTGTCTTATGAAAAGTGCTGCTTTTAACATTAACATACAAGTGTTTTGATGTTTTCCTCTCACGTTTATTGTCTGGAGGCAGAATTGCTGGGTTATTTGCTAACTTTGAGGAACTGCCAGACCTTTCTCCAGCCTGGCATCATTTATGTTGTTACAAATATAGTGCCTTCATCTGAGCCTGCGTGGACAAACACTAGGGTTAGAATGTGAATGCTGCAGGTTTTCACTTATTTTCCTCATCACTGTACATTTACCGAGGGCAAGAACAGTTTTGGTTCAGTGCTGCATTCTGAACCTGGTCTGCGGTCATTCTGAAATTCGGTTTTCTAACTACAGGACAGCAGTCGCCCAAATGCTCCACCAGATGGTCTTTCATTAAAATCCGTATCCAGTGTAAATACTGATCAGATTAGAATGAGAAATGAGGAACGAATGCGAAGACTGAATGAACTTCAGAGTAAACCTATTAATACAGGTAAATGGCCAAGTTCAGTGGACTGTAGCCAATTCTCTAAGAACTCTTAACCTCCTTCACATGGAAGCTGTTACTAATGGCTGTGGGATAGAGGGAATGAATTTTGAAATCCTTTTGAGTTGTAGGGCTGGAACAGTAGCTACCCAACAAACCAGAGTCAGGATTAATTTTGCATCAGATTCTTTGAACCAGAAAGGGTGCCCTTTTTTGAGTGGATTCTAAATAGATAAAGTTTTTGCTTATAATTATATCCAGGCATTGCTTTCAGCAGGGAAAATGCTCAGCATCACACTTCTCTTACTGAAGTGAGAGATTATCAGAATTTAAAACTTTAAGTTTAAATTAACACATATATTATAAATTTGTAGTAAAGAGAAAATTTTACCTTTTTACTTGGCTTTCTGTACTGTAGACATAGCAAAATAGCCTCAGGTTCATATTTCCTGTTTATAAGCCAAAGTTCAGTCTTTTATGTTGGGCTCCACTGTCACATTGCTTTAAGGAGAGCTTGTTCGTCGAGCACAGGCAGGCACGACGGCTCCTCAGGCAACCAGCGAGCTCCTCTGCCAGCCTTGGACCTTTTTAATGTTGATGTTGATTAGTTATTAGGATAATGGGACAATTTTATAGTACATAAGTCCTGTTGTGTTATTAGTTTTAGCAAATAGTGGAATGGTCTGTTTGGAAACTTATCTTTAGTCTGGGAAGCTACATTACAATAATCTTCTAATAGGAATTTTCTTAAGCTTTTTTTGATCTTACTCTATTGTTAAAACTGTAAGCATACAATCTCTAGCAGTCAAGGTGTCATGTGGTCTGGTGGTAATTCCATATCAAATACCAGCAAACGGTAAATTGGTGGCAGTACTTTTCATATCATACCTGGAAAGATGTGGAACATGGGAAAGCAATGCTTTCTTTTTAGCTGAAAAGCATTTTCTTTTCATCTGTATTGTAAGTTACCTCTTAATCGTTTTCTTTTAGAACCAGTAAGTTGAATTAATATTTGACAGGGATGTATTAAATTGAAAGAACATAGAGCATTTTAAGAATCTTTTCCAGTAGGTTTTTAACTTCTAAACTTTAACACTGTCCTTTCAAACAGGAGCTTTTTGGTACAATGTGGATTGACTGCTTATTAAATTGATTGCACAGGTCCCTTTGCCGGGCTAATCCTTCACAGACCAAGAGATGTAATTTAACAAAAAAAAGAAATTGACATCACGGGGTAGGAAGACAGATTTTCCTATTATTATATCTAATGATAAGTAAAATACCGATATAGAAGTTAGGTACGGTTAATTCAATTATAGAATGAAACAGACTACAAGCTACCCCTTAATGGAGTAAACAGCCTCTGAGTAAGAATGGACGTAATTTCATGTCATCTAGTGCTTTCATAAAATGACTTAATTTCCTCGTGGCATTGTCATAGGTTGAGAGTTATTTCCAAAACCTTGTTAAGTTAAAAACAAAAATTTTGCATGGCAGCTATTGTTTCTCCTGAAGGTGACACAAAATGAGACGGCTTACACACCTGCGGGCTGCCGGGTGCCACCTTCTCCGCTGTGCCTAGGGTTGCCGTGGTGCTGGCACACCACAGCCTTCCTCCAGCTGACCGTTTTTTGTTTCATAAAGTCGGCTCCCTTCCTGGGTGTGCTTTCCTGCCTCTAAAACAAGGCTGGACAAAACAGCTCAGCTTAGAACATGGTGTTGTGGAGAAACGCAGAGCTGTGGTGGGTGAGACGACAGTTCACCTGCCCGCCACCCACCTGAGTCATGTCTCTCTCGCCTCCTTTAGACGACGAGAGTTCACTGGTTGACCTTGATGACATCGTGAAGCATGCGGGGGACGACAGATCAAACTCTGTAGCAACTGAACCCTGGCTCCGCCCGGGCACCTCGGAAACGCTGAAACAGTTCGTGGCTGAGCAGCTGAAGCGGGAGCAGCCGCGGGGGCCTGGGAAGCCTGGCCCTTTCAGCTGGCAGGGCCTGTCCACCGCGCACGGCTAATAAACCTGGGCCGGACCCAGCAGTGCCTTGGAGGTGAAAGGAATGTTAAATCTGAACCTTTAATACATGTGCTCCTTTGTCCCCTACCCGGAAGTTACTAACGTTCCATCTGCGAATAGGTGTATTTTTTCCATGATGATGTATATAATGTATATTATGTACATAAATAAAAGGACATGATTATTAATTTATAATATAGGATTTTATAGAATTATTTTTGCACAATTTTGCCATAACTTAGGGTGGTGAACTCTTGGAATCAACTACCATATGTGCATTATTATAAATTCTGCTCGTAAGATGAGGTGAATGAAGCACAAGTGTCTTTAACAGTCCTGCAAAATCAGAAACCGTTATATACATATTTGCTATTATTTCTGCTGTTCAAAATAATTCACTAGTAAATACTTGTTGTAGCTGTGAACATTCCAGTTGCTACGTAATGAATCAAATGTACTAGTTATTTCCGTGTCATTTACAGCTACTGATTCAGTGTAAATGATGGGAATCGTTAACTGGTTTTGTTCCCCATGAGCCATGCACTCACTACGTTACATCTTTCTGCCTCTTTGTGCCATTGAAGGCATGCATTAAGTTTACTAATTTATATGATTTAACTACTTCTTGATAGAAATAAATTATTTTTATTACCAATGTCGATTTCCTGTTTTAACTGGAATTGAGGTTTCTAGACAAGGTGTTCTAGAAGCTGAAGAGAGGCAGGAACACCCAGGGTCAAGGACAGGAACTGGAATCTTTGCTGTGCTTCCGTGACCCCTAGAGTGAGTCAGTCTTTCTAATTACTCCATAGGAGGTACCTTTAAAAAAGGAAAAATTAATTTAAATTCTGGGAAATAATTCTTATTCAGCGCCTTTAGCACTAGCACCAAGAAAGATGAGAACACCCCAGGAACCGCTTCTTGCATGCTTCCACTGATATGATTAATGGCAGACAAGACCAGAAACGTTCACCTCAGGTATGAAATTTCTAATACTTTGAATTTCAGTGACATGTAAATTTTACATTCAATTTTGTAATGTAACCATTGTTTATTTTACTGTAAAGATTTTTTTTCTATCTCCATCTGAAAGCAAGATGAAGGCCTCTGGTGAGTCCTGACACTATACCACAAAATCAACCACCAGGTTATTTGAAACACTTACCTCAGACCTACGGTTACAGTGGCTCCCGGCTACAGTATCAGCTGGGCTTGAACAGGGGCTGTGTCTTGAGGGCAATAAACACGGTAGACACAGGAATGCATCGTTCAGTAACTGCTCTTTATCTAAGAGAGGTGTGGGAGCAAAGACCAAACACTTATCCTGTTTAACACAAACTTCAAAGTAAAGTATCTTAACACGTCCATTTCCTTTTTTCAGTACCACTGTATCACACAGCCTGAACTGATTCCGAGGACACACAATGCCCTACTGCCAGCTGCCCCAAAGGGAACTTTAGTGTTTTCTCACTATTCAAATAGTGTAGCCTTATTCTGGGTTATTAATACACAAACATTATGAATACTGTATGGTCAAGATAGCAGGGCATGGGGGAGAATCTAATGCCAGAAACGGAAAAGTAAGTATCAGAACTAAAGAATACTGAATCTGTTGTTCTGGCTGAAAATATCCTTCCTCAGTTGTCTGGCTTTTAATGAAAAGAATGAAACATGGGGCTGTGTATAACAGGTTTTGATTGCACTGATGAAATAATCCAAAACTTTATTGACCTATAACCTGATTAGAATATGCCAGATGAGAATCAATATTGTACAGAAAGTTGTACAGAATTTTTTACATAGAAAACTTTACATCTGTACCATATACATTTTATCCATCTGAAAAAATTTTCTACACCCACTGTTAATACGGAATGCTTGACAATCTTGTCATGTTGTTTTTTAACCATCAGAGCACAATTCACAGTATGAATACATTTCCAGTAAATCTAACCTCCCCAAACCATGCCAGATTTGTTATTTTAATATATTCAACATTAAATTCTGTACATATAGTAAAATCTACATCAAGCCCCGCCACCAAAAGAAAAGAAAGTGACAGCAACCTAGATTCATTTTGCAGTGATTCAAGTTTCGGTCCACAAAGGATCATTCTATTTTAATGGCTCATGTTTAAAAGCCCTAAGAGAAGTATGTTACAGGTAGTTATGTCAGTAGGGATATTTTCTACCCTTTTTTTGTTGTTGATCATGACAAGCGTCAGCCACAACAGCTTCTGGGCATGTTTAAACCTTCAAAATTGCCACCCCCACCCCCAAAAGGGTAAAACCAAAATCCCCACAAAATAAAAAAGACAGAAAGTTAACCCAAATGTTTAGTGCATTTGACAAAATATTATATTTAAGCAAATGAATAAGAAAATAAAGAAATAAAATAAAACAGTGCAGGAAGAACTATATAATGTTTAAGATTTTTATATTACAGACCTGCATCTCTGTACATTTTCACAGAAGGATGATTACCAGTATCTCAGATAGCCTGAGTGTGCAAAAATCTTCAGAATAAGAATACCATAGTTGCTAAATATCTTTTACCATGAACAATAATTTCTTCTCCCCCCACTCCCCAATTATAAACATTTTATCCTTCAAAATACAGCTCTCCTGAGTTGTACTTCTTGCAGAAGTTCAAATCTTTACATCTATAGTTCTTTGGGTAAGTTTCACTTCCACACCTGCCAAAAATATGTGGGGCTCTCCCTGCCGCTGAGGACAGGGAGGGACATGCGAGCATAAGCTGACATTGGAAATGAGCTTTCTGCTCGACGTGAGCCCAGCATGGCGGACAAACGGGATCCATCAATTACTGAAAGGGCCTGGAGCGTTGCAAGTTTGAGTTCTAGTTCTAAGCATCTTTACCAGTAACCTTTCGACACTGCAGTTCAGAGAAACCATTCTTCAGATAGGAAACCTCAGCTCCAGGGTCCTTTTAAAGAGCGGAGGGATGTAAACGCCAACAGAAAAATACTAAGTTCCCATCATTGCTCGTTTATTCCAACTTCCTGTTCAGGTGGTTTTGATATCTGAAAAACGACTCCGATTCGCAGAAAAAATCTTCTAAGAACAGCACGAAGTTCAGGAATCAAGTCAAATTGCATAATTTCACATAAGAGAGGATAGTAGAAGGATGCATGAGCTTTAAACTGGGAGGAAAAATGAATTTGTTAGTAGTGCTTGCATTCCAAACCACAGACCCTAAAACTGCCCTTGGAGTCGAATCACTGCGGGGTGAGCACTGAGCACTGACGAGGAAGGGGTCTGCGCGAAGCAGTGGCTGCACTGATTATGGAGCTGACAGGCTGAGACATTCTGAAAAACATTTTCCATTACGTTTCCTCGACAAACTTATGACAAACTTCTAGTATTTATCATTGTTCTTCCCAGCTATTATTACAAGCGGGAACCACAGCTGCGTTTTGATAAGCTATGTAAGGGGTTACCGAAATGACCTTTAATAAAGCTTTAATTTTCAGGGGAAATTCTACCTATCATTGCAATGCAAACTACAGGTTCCAGGTACAGATGATACATTGCATATTTATAGCCGAATCGATACGCTTTGACTGTATCTTTGCTGTAGTTCCTTAATCTCTGAACTACTTGCCTGTCTTGTTTTCTGTATGACACACTGTGGCAAGAAAGCAAACTGTCGAGTGAGACAGACTGGGGTTTGGTGTCCTTCCTGGCCACTTAGATCACTTCTCCTGGCTTTACCTGGCCCAAGAGTCAGAGGGACGTGCACGTGGACCCAGACCATGTGACCTGGGAAGAACAACTGTATAGCACCAGGCAGCATCAGGTGGCCTCTCTGGGTCCCGTGCACCACCATGGTCCAAAGTGGCAAATGTCAGGCTGCCTGACGAGGCATTTTTAAACCTGTTCAGGGAGCACAGCAACCCGTTTCAAGTGAGCTCTACATTGCTATATTTTTTTTTATTTAGGCGAGGCAACCCTTGGTAGACCTCACAGATTGCAAGAACCTTGTCAGCTTACAATCCCTTATTTTTTACTTTTTATGCCTACAGCACCTGGTCTTCCTAGGTGGTTTCCCATCCAAGTACTAACCAGGCCCGACCCTGCTTAGCTTCCGAAATCAGACTTGTTCAGGGTAGCATGGCCGTAGACACTATATTTTTTTTTTTTAAAGAGTGAAATATGTATTCTTGAAAACCTTAAATACGTATTTATTTTATAACTATATACTCATTTTTATTTCTACTGGTTTAAAATTCCTACATGTGTTTGTAGCCCATTCGCTTGGGGCTCAGGGTCACATGGAACCAGTAAACAGGCCAGAGGACTGGCCTAGGCCTGGCGCCTCAGGGAGAGGCAGAGCGTGAGGCAGGGGGCTAGATGGACAGCAATCCAACACGGGTGGAAGGGGAGATGTTTAGGTGTCAAAACAGGAATTGCAATGTGGGGGGTACCCAGTAGCTTGTCAAGGTGTCCTACAGGATTCTAATTCCTCCCCAGCTGAACCTCCCACAGAATCACCAATAAGAGATAGAGGGGGGTGAGGAGGGGAAAGCTGAGGGCCAATGAGATAAGAGCCCGGCAGAGCGGCCTGGCACCCCACCTCCCACGTGGGCACAACGCTGGCCAGGCTAGAAGCGCTAGGCTGGACACGATGGGCGTCCCATACTTACCCTATTATCGCTTATCTTTAAAACTTTAGTTAGAAACAGCAGCAGTAAGTTAGTCCAAGCCTCCCGATGACTCTCTGACGTTAGAGTAAGGAAGTAACTCAATGCTTCACTGCAGACACTGTAACAGAGAAGGTCACTCTTACAAGTGCGTGCACACCCGCTGGCACAGTCACTGAGAACAACGAAGACACGGAGGGTTGTGAACAATAACCTATCAGGAACCTGCTAGACTCTGTCTGTTTATGTTAAAGAGTGTCGGTGTGAACATTTGTTTTCAAATTAGAAAACCAGATATTAAAAGACGATATTGCAACTCATCAGAAAACACACATTTCCCAATTCTCCTTAGAAAATTTTCCTTAAGAAACTTAGAAAATTGTTTCACTGAATTCAGAGTCACTGGGCAGCAGCACACGTGCGAGCTTCGCGTCCACGGAGCTGGGCTGGCGCTGGCGGTGGCTCTGCCCCTCACTGACCGTGCAGGTTTCTACTCTTCTGGGGCCTTACTAGTCTCAGCAATAAAATGGGAAACAGAGACAAGATGATCTCTTAAAGTTCTAAAACGTATTTAACTGGTCTCTGAGACTATCTATTCCCCAAGAAGATACAAAAATACAATTCAGATGACAGCATTCTTCCTGAATGGCGTGTTTCATTCTTAGCCTGAGTTTAAATGTTAAAGGACAGGATATTAGGTTGTCGTTAAGTAAAAACAGAATGCAAAACAGTAACACCAAAAAATTCCAAATAACGTTTCAAACTAAATACAGGGAATCAGGTTTTCACTTTCACAAAGATCAGTTTGTAAAAGTGGAGCTATCTGTGACACAAAAAAAGGCTAATGCAAAGTTTATAAATTTTAAATAAAAATTTCTTCCTTTGTCCTATAACAGCAACAGATGATGTGTTATATGTCACCAACTGTGGAATAGCACATTCACCTCTAAGCCCATATTTAAGTATCACAATTTCTTCTTTAGGCCCAGCTTATCTGTTGGTCCTACAGTCCTCATCGGGGTTGGACTCTGCCCCACATACAAACCTAGTGGCCCTTTCCCGCTCTGTACCATGCAGCCACATGGGTGGAAGGCAGACACTCAGCCAAGAGTCTTACTTTAAAAGCCTTTGCTGGACCTCCTCCCAGGCACTAACCCGGCTCTCGTCCATGTACATCCGGAAGAGAATGCGCAGCCCACAGGCCAGGCTGCTTGTCTCCTGCTTCAGAAGGTTGGGTTTGGATTTGCCTTTGAAGCCTGCAGGAAGGGAGAGTTTCTGTGATTCACTTGGAAAACCGTCTTGCACAAAGGCACAGCAGCCTACACGGCGGCGCAACCTGTGTGTATGTTCAACCGTCACATCTGCCGCTTTCTGCAAGCCACAGCAGCCTGCACCCAGGGACAAGAGTCACACAGAGAAGCTGCACCCTGACACTGTGCAGAGGCCAAGCTGGGCTGAAGGTCCGACCTGAAGGCGATTTCTACGTTCAGCATTTCCTCCCCTTTCGAGCTGGGATACTGGCCTGGAAAAGCGCCAGTCTCCAGACGAGCGGCACTGGAAGCCCTGGCCGGCCCGCGGCAGAGCCCGATGGACAGGGCACGACACGCGGCAGCGAGGCTGCTCTCCAGGCCGCTGGCGTGAGGGGCCCGGTGTGTGTGGAGAGGGGTCTGCGGACTCGGCAGGGACACGCCCAGCTGAGTGAAGGGGAAAAAATAAGTACAGACTTCTCCTTCTAGAAGTCAGGTTGTGAAAGGAAGAGGATAAACAAAGCCACAGGCTTAATTAGGAGGTAAGCAGACATTTTAGATTAAACAAAATGCAAATGTAAAGCACCCAACACTCCATGACACAGAGTTTGACGTTTCTTTTGCCACATCCCGCTGCCTCTCCCTCCCTCTTCCAGCACCGTGTGTGCCTAGCAGGCACTGGGTAAACTATTTCTTAAATTAAAAAGTAACAATGTCGGTAAATTTATTATTATAAATAAAGCTTGCTTCTCATTTAAAAATGCCAATCCGTTCTAAAACAAACATACCTCCCCCACTCCAAAATATTCACTGCCATTCTGCACTGCGGCCCCTCCCAGGTCAACACGGAGAAGTCACTCGAATGTGTATGCCAGACTGTGCTCGGGACCTTCACACGCACTTTTTCTCATAAAAGGCAAGCTTTTAGTATGCTGACAGTATCAACAGGAAGGCCCAGGCCGGGAAACAAGATGAAAAAACGACTGGTCAAATCAATCAAACAACGGGTTTCTAACAGACGGGGGAGCGAACAAGCCCAGGCAGTTATATGGCTTACTGAAGACCCGAGAGACACCCGGTGGGCGAGCTGCCTTCCTGTGATGGTTGTTCAGCTGAAGTACACAATCGATGACTTCTGATCAACGTGAATATCTGTTACACGTTCACTAGTGATGAACAGTAAAATGTGCGACCTGCGTGGCTTACCTGCCTTCCACAGCGCCGTCCTCTGCTCATTGTTAGAATTAAATGCTTTTGCAAATCTATGCGACTCTAATAAGCAGTCCAGTAGCTTAAAAAGTTGCTGTGATGTTAAAAAGCGGTACATTCCTTGGTCTTGAGTATCAACTCGAACATCAAAGTCCACGGCATCTCTCTTTGGGAAACAAACCACGAGTATACACACACACACACACACACACACACACACACACACACACACACACAGTCACAGATTTTAGTAAAGTTCAGAACTCAACACTACCCGAAGACCAGATTTATAAGCAAGCCATAGAACTCAATCTGTTCTATCTCAATAGAAAACAGGAAAAGGTCTATCTTTAGTCATTAAATTTCCAGAATGTTCATTCTATGCATCCAGTCACCAAGCACCACCTCCAGTCTTCAGATCCCTCCTAATTCCAACTCTAAGAGCTCAGCCCCGTCTCCGCCAGACCCTACAGCCGACTCCCGCTGCTCCTCGCCCCTCAGGTCCCTCACTGCTCTGCTTACCCAGGTTGGAGTCCATGGACTGCAACTGTAATTACCTCCTGCACGACCCCTCACCTCCTTTTTACAGTAACTGACAAAGCTGCCTACTCCACGTCTCCGCCCACACCCTGAACTTGACTGGAGGGAAACAGTGGTTTCTCTTCAAATCCAGTGGGCTCAGGTGCTGCCCAGCATGTTCGCACTTCTCTCATCCGCTTCCCTGGACTACGAGCTAGTGTTTGCACTTCCCTCCTCAAGCAGCTAAAGCTTCCTTCCCCGCCTCACTTGGCAGAGACTTTTCTTCTCATCTCAATGGAAATCAGAAGCTGGCCAATCTCCAACAAACTCCCATCAGCAAACGGACGTCCTGCATTTATAACCCGTTTGCTTTGCTGGTTTTCCTGTTACAATGCATCAACTGTGCAGACAGCTTCTATCCAAGACAACCCCTGGGGACTTTGCTCTAGGTCTCATTTCCGTTCACTCACAAGGACTGTCTAGCAACTGTCCCTCTCTGGTCTGCATTTGCTTTCTCTCTGTCCTAGAGAACTCTCATCAGGACATGCTGCAATACTGCTGATCTTAAAGACAAAACAAAGCACGCCCTGCTCTGGACTCCCTCACCCTCCTCCAGCTATTATCCCATTTCTCTGTACCACCTTTGCAGCAAAATTCGAGACAGAGTTATCAATATCTGCCGTCTGCAATTCATATCTACTCTTACTACCGTCATAATAATTAACATTACAAATAAACACAACGTCAAGGTCACCAAAGTCCACCAAATTGCTAGAGGGCAAATCTCAGACAGAACATTACTTGACCTATCCAGCACTGGACCTAGTAAGCCAAACCCTTCTTCTGAAAACATTTTCTTCATGTGACCTCCAGGACAACGCTGTCTGTTGGCCTCCTCCCACCTTGGTGATTCTGGTCTCATCACCGTGAGCTCCAGACCATGGCGGCCTCCGGGGCTCGTCCCCTGACCCTGCTCTCAGCTTGGTCCACGCTCACTACCTCGGTCTTGTTGTCCAGTCACATGGTTTAAAATGCAACCACTGTGATGAAGACCGCCCCCCAGCCCGCCAAATTAAAGCTCTAGCTTGATGTCTGCTCTGGAGCCCAGATGTTATAGCTAACTCCCCACTCAAGGAAAAAGCGGCCGTCCTCACACCTTACCTGTGCTGCGGCTAAGTTTTCCGCGTCCTCCTTCTTACTTGTAGCTGGGAAGAACACAATGTTGTCGATAGTCTGGATGAGTTCCAGCTGCACAACACATTTAATCAACAGGGCGGCAAACAATTTTTGTTCTGGATATTCTGTGAGGAAACCCACCCCAATGCACATGCAAATAAAAATTATTTTGAATCCTTTATCATTTCTATGACATTACAATGCTAAGGAAACATTAACATGTAGCACGAAGGTAACTTGCACGTATCACACTGAGAAGGACGTACTTACTGCTTTTGCACATAAGCACTGCTCAGTAAAATTTTAATGTAACCAACACTTAGGAAAGCCATCGAAAATTAATTTTAAACAGAAACATTCCAAATGACTTAGAGCAGTGAATATGTTCAAGAAGGTTCCATTACATATTTTAAAATAAGATTTGGGTTATTCTTCAATAAAATATAACGAATGGACTTAAGGCTAAAACTTTCATAACATTTATTGTAGACCCAAGTTTGACCCTTGAATATAGGTAGTATGAAACCTACACCACAAGAAAACAAACACGACTAGATCTGTACAGTGAGAAGGGAGAGCAGAGAGCGAGCCAAGCGTTCTGACCAAAGGGGCAGCACTGTGGGTAAACGGCAGCACGCGTTTTACTTGGATCCCTGTGAGGAGTTGTAGCTAAAATGACCTTATAGTCTCAAATGGATTCATAAGCAAAGAAGTCTACAAAAAGTTATACTAAAAGCCTTACTAACAAAAGTGCTCTCCACCTCGCCCAGGTGAGTTACAGTAAAGCTACACCCCTCCCGCCTGAATGAATGTGCCCCACTGGACATACTGATAGGGACTTGGGAGCAGGCTGCTGTCTAAGGACGTGGTCTCCGCAGTTCCCACCTCAGCTGCTCAAGGGGGTTGGGTGCTTTCAGCAAGGTGAACCCAGTATGGCCGCCAAAACTCCATCTTGACTGAATGAGGGAGGCTGGGTCTCTCCGTGCTTGCCGGTGTCCTCTCAGAGCTGGAGGATGAGGGCCCTACCCAGTCCCACTAGCAAAGCCCAGCAGCACGTCTGAGAATATATCTATTGGGACAAATTTTACCAGTGACAAGGGCTGACCCACCAGGGTTGTAATAGGCCATCGTTTCACTGGGTTACCAAAGGATAAGAGGCAAAGCTAGGCAAAGATGACCGGCAACAGGTTCAGAATGGAGACTAGACAGGGCAGTTGTGTTTTATGAACTTGTGCGGAAAGAATGAATTAGCGGCCTTTTGGGCAGGGCAAAGTCCTCGGGTCTGTGCTGGGATTCTTTGCTGCGCAGGAGAGAGTCAGAGAGCAGATGTCCTCATCAGAGGAACCACAACCTGTCCACTGAAAGGGCTCGTGAAAACATGGTGACTGATGGTTCTTCTAGCTCCAACTATTCTGAGTCAGCAATTCCATGGTTAACTTTTCCTAAAGAACTTCATGGAGAGAGAGAGCAGGAAAGAAGCCTGAGCCCTCAGCTCAAGGTGGCTGGGGAGATACACTCTGTTCAGTTAAAGGTGTATTCTCAGATCAGCCAAGTGAAACCGTCTAATGTGTGATGATCAAATCCTTCCTTTACGAAGCCAAGTATACTGAAGTTCAGTCCTGGGGCTGAGTGAGACGAAAGCCACTCACTATTCTGTCCTCATGGCACAGCTCCCTTTTAAGAAGTTAGCAGACAAGTGACTAAAGTGACTAAAGCTAGAAGCTTCTTTCAAGCAGGAGAGCAAATAAAAAATTCCCTGGAAAAAATTAACTCAAGATGGATCAGTGACCTAAATAGAAGAGCTAAAGTATAAAACCCTGAGCAGAAAACAGTGGGGAAAACTTCATGCCTTCAGAGCTGTAAATGGGTCTTAACTATGACACTTAGAGCATGAGCAACAAAAGAAAAAAAATACATTGGACTTCATCAAAATCAAAAACTTTTGTGCCAAAGAAGACATTTTTATCAAAGTGAAAAGACCTATAGCATGGGAGAAAACACATACTTGCAAATCACATATCTGATATGGGTGTAGTATCCAGAGTATTTAACAAACTCCTACAATTCAATAACAAAAAGACAACCCAACTAAAAACAAGCAAAGGACACGAACAGACATTTATCCAAAGAAGATATAGCAATGGCCAATAAGCACATGAAAAGATGATGAACACCATTAACCATTAGAGAAATGTAAATCAAATCCACTATGAGACACCACCTCACCGCCACTAGGGTGATGTCACTAGGAACAGAAAAGGAATTGAGCCTGCCATGGAAGACATTGTCGTGGGTCCCCAGAAAGGTAACCAAAGTTATCATATGACCTGGCAATTCTGCTCCTAGGTATCCCCAAAAGAACTAAAAACAGGCACTAAACAATACTTGTAAACAGAAAAGTCACAGCTGCATCGTGATAACCAAAAAGTGGAACAAATCCAAATGTCCAACAGATAAATGCATAAATAAAGTGTGGTGCATGCATACAAATGATAACTAGTCACAGAAAGGAATGAATTACCGATCCACTTTATAATATAGATGGTCCTTGAGACATGATACTAAATAAAAGCCAGACATAAGTCATGTACTGTATGACTCCACTTATATAAAATGTGCAGAAGAGCAAATCCAGACACAGAAATCAGACTGGGGATTCCTGGGGGCTGGGGAAGAGAACAGGGAAGAACAGCACAATGGTTACGGGGTTTTCTTTTGGGGTGACAGCAATGTTTTGGAATAGAGAGAAGTGGTGATTGCACAACACCTAATGTACTACATGCCACTGAATTGTTCCTTTTAAAAGGGTTACTTTTGTTACGTGAATTTAATCTCAATTTGAAAACACAAAGCTGTCCTGTTTTCCTCTAGGGAGGTCTTATAATTTTCCTTCAGTAAACAGAACTGGACCAACTTAGTAAAAAATTTAGTGAAAGAACTAGGAAGGGGAGGGAGGAGCAAAGGCAGTGGGGTGTGGGGCGGCAGAGCGTGAGCAAGCCTGGCTCCTCAGAGAGCTGGGAGCGCCTGCCTAGAAAGCACTGGTGCCTCACTCTCCCTGCTCTCAGAGGGTAGAGGAAGGCCCATCAGGAAAAACAGGAGGCTGACATGAAGGAGAATGTAGAGATGAAGATGCATGCGCTCAACACAAACATTAGCTGAAGGCTGTGTGGGAAAAGCTGCTATTGCACGTGTTAGAAGCAGAGTTCCTGAACATCCAGCGAGCATCTTATGATGTCCAAGTTGGAGCAAACATAGTAGCGAAGTGCTCGCAAGATCAATTACAGTATATCTGTCAACAGTAAAAGTAAAAGCAAAATTTCATCCCTTTCCTACATAAAACAAAGCACACAATTAATTTTATTAAGAGAAATAACTCACTTGCTGTGGGTTTAATCTTGTTGACTTCTTCGTTCACAGTGGAGACAGAAGCCAATGGTACTTGCTGTCTAATATCTGCAGATCGGGGTTGAATAGAATCATGGATATCTACAGATTTCTGTGACACTGTATCCTAATAAAATAGAAAATTCATTATAAGTACAATGCATAAAGCTTAAGAATGAAAAGTTTCTATTATGCTGTTTCTTTTTATAAAAAAAATACATTGTGTCTCTATGAAAACGACATTCTACACATTGCGATTACAGACACAATGAGAAACTTATTTAAAATTGCCTATATATGAGTAAGAGCCAATGAACAGTCTTTAAGAATTTGCTTCCGGACCCTCAGTGGGCTTGGGCCTGACACCACCCAAGAACAAGAGATAAAAACGCTAAGTTTCACTGTATTAGAAAAGTGGTCAACGACACCCACGAGCGGTCATGAAATCTAGAGAGAACACGCATATGGCAGAGAAGGGGGACTTCTGAAAGCTTCGTGTAGGTGAGCCCAGGGAAGCTTTGTAGGGGAAAGTTTAGGGAAAAATGTTCTGTCACCCAAGGAACCAGCAACCAGAAAGGTCAGTGAGGTGACCAATTAGGAGTGTGATGCCATGAAGAGAAGCTGACCATTCGAGTCCAGCAGAGTTACACCAGAATTTGGCCCCCGAGTTACTAAGCGTACCCTTGGAAAAACTAATGAGTCTTCCTGAGCTGAGGTTTTGTGATCTGAAAACAGAGACGACACCTTCGACGCGGGTTGTTAAGGATTAGATAGTAAATGCGAAGCACTAGCACAGTGACAGACGATACACGGCAGCTGAGGTCACTACGATTCTGGCTTTATTTTCTTACAGCAGTGCACCACACTCAGAGAACAGAACTCGGTTTCAAGAGGAACTGAGAATTCTGACTCAACAGTCCTAGCCAGGTGCACGTCTCACCTGGGCATCCGAAGGAAGACGGGAACCTGTGTTCCTAAGAAACGGTGCTAATCGAAATATTTTAACTTGGATTTAAAATATCATAGTTTATGATTTTTTAAATTTCCTGTTCTGTATAAAATGGGGATAACATGTACTGAACCTGGTTCAAAAAATAGCTGCAAAAACTGGCGTGATGTCTGTCCAAGCCAACAGCTGTCAGCAGCCACTAGAAACCGGGAGAAGATGTCTCCTCTCAGAGGGCTCTGGAGGGACGTGGCTCTGCTGACGCCTTGATTTTGGACCTTTGGCCCCCCCAGACTCAGAGGATACATTTCTGTCATTTTAACATGCTACGTTTATGGTAATTTGTTATGGCAGACCTAAGCAAACAAATACACTGGATGAAGGGTTTATGAAAATACTTTGTACTGTGCTTGTAACTTTAAGGTCAAATTATATCAAAATTAAAATTTAAAATAAAATAATATCCAATAATATGTTCAGGTTGGCATGGAAAGCCACAGATAATCTGGTATCTGCCTCTTACAACTCTCGAAATTATTTTTCTCTGTCTCAGACCATCCACAGTATAACATACTTTAAAATGCCTCTTTCATGGCACTTACAGAGATAAATTTTAGCCACCAGGGAAATTTACCATCATGAAATCCGACCTGAGAATTCTGAAGAGTACATTTATGCCATCTTTTTAAGAGAGCTGGGGGCATAGAAAAGAATTTGGCCTATGGCAAAATTACTTATCAAAATAATAAAATAATTTTAAATATGCTTTATTAGAACTTACCGACTGTTTCTCACTCACGGGGGACGAAGGTGGGGGAGCAGTTTCTCCAGAAGTGGGACGCCAGGTCAAGAGCCTTTAAAAACACCAAAATCACACTGATCACTGACAGTGTGAAACATGTCACATCCATCCAACAGGTTTTGAAAGGGGCACAAAAATGTCACATGAATATACCAAAAACAACATATTCCTTCTTTGACTACTGCTAAGAGCAATTTGCTAAAAAAAAAAAATCTAGTAAAAAGTATACGATATGTACTTCCAGAAAGTAATAGCATTTAATATATTTAAAAGAGTACTCTGGTCATAAGTTTTATAGTAAAAAGCACTTCTGAAAAGTTTTGGTAACTTTAAACTCACTTTTTTTAAGTATTAAGGGTCAGTAAATATTCTCCAAAGGGAGACTGAAAAAAAGTTTGAGACATTTCAAAAAAATTCATAGAACCTTTTAGATTCTATTTTCTTTAATGTTTAAAAATAAATGAAATAATGCTTGGCCCAAAAGGGGACACTAACTTGATACCCATTAAGTAGCTGCTTGAGACAGAAAGATGATTAAGGCCTAAGTTATTGCTTCTGAGAAGCAGGAGCTCCTGGGGAATGGGGCAGAGGGATAGTAAATACATTTCAGTTCAATATGGAAAGAACTCTGGCACAGATCTATGCTACTAAGAGATGCTTATCAGATGATCTCTAAGATCATATACCTTATCCTGAGTATATACATTCAATGAATTAAAATAGAAGCAGTTCTAAAAAATGTTCAGTCTGACTGGTATTTATAAAGACTTCGTAGGACAATAACTAGTCAGGAAATCACTTTGTACGGGCCACAGATAAACTGACAAAAATGGATCATTTGTCACACGAATTCGACAAAATATGCACCAAAAAATAAAAAAAATATGTCAAATAGGCCGAGGGGATTATTGTGTGTGTCCTTTTAGTGTAGTCCGACCTCGAAACTGCTTTCCTAAGGATGTGTTCCTTTTGACTTCCTATTTCCTATTGATTAGGATATTTATAAAGGAATCAAACCAATATGAACATATTTAACTCATGTCAAGAAAAAGTTTATGATGTTTAAAAATGTAGACTGATAGTTTTCATATATAGTTTTATGCCAGTACATTTAGGTAAGATTTAAAACATCTTATTAAGGTAGATTTAAAAATCATGGATCCAAGGTAAAACTGTGTGCAGGTCGGAGGGCCCAAGGTGGAGCGGAGAAGTAAATTCAAGCCTGCCCTATAAACATCCCAGGTGTCATTCAGCCACACTGTGTGTCAGCTTCCCCATCAATAAGAACTCCTTCACTACAATTCAATTCCAAATATCCCTTGGAAAAAGATGACAATTAACTGTAAAATATATTTGCAAGTAAAATATCCTTAGATTCTATCTACAGAAACTGAAATATTTGTTTAGGTTCTTTCTTTTTTCAATTCAAAACTACTACTTAGTTTAGTCTGGACAAACAAAATCTTATAAAAGTAAATCATTTCACTATCACCCCAATTTTGGATCATATTGAAGGTTTTGGTTTATAAAGAATTTATGTATTTGTTATGGCTTATAGGAATTTGATTTAAAATAAATATGAATTCATGGAACACTGAGGTATTTTTTAAAAGATTTATGAGAAATCACTAGGTCCTATCTAACTTTTTAATATATAAAGTTGTATAAAATCTTACGCGTGTGGGATTGTAGTTTTGAAGATATCCAGGGTGCAGTTACAAGTTTTATCCCAGATTTCCAGGGTAAATTTTTCACCATTCAGAATTACAACATTCTCTAAGCAGTTTGTACCAGATCGTGCTAACTGCTCATTGTCTAGAAAAGAAAAGAGCAATTCATTTACATATTACCAGGGTCACATGTAATACTTTGTGTCACTCAACTGGTACAGACCTACCTTGCTGCACACACCAGTATAGTTGAGCAAAAATGTCATCCAAAAGTACATCACTGAGTACTTCTAAATACTGGGTAAACACATCGCAGATCGCATAAAGCGCATGATTACAAGTCGTCGTCATCCATTCAGCTTTCTAGGGGGAAAAAAAGCCATTAAATGAAGGTCAGAACATGCACCAACTACTAGAATTAAAATATGTAAAATGTGAGCCTGTCCCCATTCTTTTGACACCACTTACTTCCTTCTGGACTATTACATTCACCTCGAGTTAGTATCTGTTATCTACTTTTCTCCACTATCCCATAATCACCAATGTATAAAACAATTTAACTATTTTTTGCAATGTTTTGACTGTAAAAAACTATCACTGCATTATTTTACCATTAGTGTTATGACTTTTCAAATAAAACTCATGAATAACAACAGCTGGCCTTGCTCTTTTCATGTCTTTTATGACCAAACATGAAAAAGAAATACAGGGGTGAAAGTATAAGAATTTATCCAAGTAGGGTTAGCATGACTTTAAACTTAAACTGACTTTCGTCAGTTCTTGAAAATACCACAAAATGTAAAAAAGGGCCAAAGTAAGTGTAAGTAATTTATTTTTCCCAAGTGCATAAAGGACTAATTTGGACTGACGGTTTTCATATATAGTTTTGTGCCAGTGCATACTTAATAAGATGTTTTAAATACGAGTCTACCTGTAGATTTAAAAATCAGAGCTCTAAAGTAAAACTCTGGGCAGGTTGGAGAGCCCCCAAGGCTCGCATTTAATACAACTACGTGGGACAAAATGAGAAAACTTGAAGCTCTGTCCCCACACTTACCGAAATGCCTACTGTAACAGGTTTATAGTGAAAAGACAATGCAATTTAAAAAATCAACTTATTACTATGTATTCTTTATTCCATTCAGAACAAGAAGTCACTATAAACACTAAAGAAAGCTACTGGTGTTTATAGTTGTAACAATATTAAACTGAGGAGAAGAAATTGAGTTCAACAAAAACAATGAAAACCAAAAAACAATTTGTTAGCTTGGTTCTACCTCCAAAGAGTATTCTTGTTTATAAAGACATACGACACACTGTGATGCCTTAAGGGAAATTTTTCTAGGAGTTTTTTCTGTTCAACGTATCTAATTTGAAATACTGTAATATATTAAAGAAAATATTAAGAACCTCTTGACTATATTAAATGAAAATTCTGTGTTCTCTTACCTCTGTCTGCTGTTCTGGCAATTTCATGTTGTCAAAGATTCTGAAAACAATTCTAAATAAATCCTGCCACCAGTGTTTTTCGTAAGTGTGGCCATAAGTTTTCATTATTTCAAACATTACTGTTAAACCCCTAAAGTGATATAAGATAATTAGGAAAGCTAAAATATAAAAAAGCAATTCGCATCAGAATCCCCCTCCTAATTTTTATAGCTCACAAAATTGCAGAAAACAAAGTTTAAAAATGGTTTTAAACTAACCCATGATACTGAGTTTAAAATTTTTAAGTTGTTCTACAGCTTTGGGATGCATCATTTTGGAAAAAACTTCGAAAGCCTTAACCTTAAAATTTTTTTTTACTTTTCCTCCACCCCCACGCCATCATTTAAAAATTACAAATGAAATTTCAGATTGAGAAAGATCAATCATTTTAGTGAATATTAACTTTGTGGCACTGTGGCCAAGGAAGAAAGTGCATCAACAACAATCTAAGAATAAAAATTAGAGTTCAGAAAATCTTTTTCAAAGAGCTACGGGAATTTTTAACTAACAATATAATTGTTTATGTAATATCCTCAAACAAAAGGATTTGTCCAACTAATCCATGAAGACACTGATGTGGGCAAGGGTGTGTTTTTCCTGCAATGCTGGTCACCTAGGAGGCACACAACAAGCATGTGATCAATGAATAAAGTGCTGAGTATATCATTCACCATCTCTGAATAAGTGCTAGCTAAAACTAAAACTCAAAGCTGCCTTTGATTCCTTATTACCTTTCTCGAAATAATAATACCTTCATGTAACCATTAAAAAACTTGATCTCTTCTCTACACATTACTTTCTTCTAGCAAAATAGAGGTATCCTTCAATTTAGAAAAAGTTTATATTTCTAAAAGTCTGATGATAATCTAGAACAAAATCTCCTTTGAAAGGCTCCATAAGGCCTGGGACTTGGCCTCATTTGCTGTTAAACTACCCTGGGGCCTAGTACAGCCTCCAAAAAAATATTTGTTAAATGAATGTGTAAAATAACATTATGATAGTTCAGCCCTGCAGCAAGTTCACAAGTTTTTTTTGCTCTATAATATAATAATGCGTAAAATGAGCAGAAGTAAAGAAACTAGTGAAGAAATGCCTATGAAAGAAATATTCTCTCTTCCCCAGAAGAACCTTGCCAGAGTTTCCTGTTTCCCCGTGCAGTGGAACAAGGTACCCTCCTCCCTCCATCTCCTGAGCTCGAAACCCATTTTGCTTCACTCCAAGTAACCAGATGCAAACTCCTATGTCTGGGGATAAGGGGATGTGGGATCCTATTTCTTTTAGGCCCTCGAAGCAAACACTGATCAATAAAGGTTTCCAAGGATTATGCTGAAGAAGTCTTTCTTAATGCAGTATTTAAATTGATGGTGTAGGGAAAAAAATATTTGGGACTCCAGGTTATTTATTTTTTTAGCATTGTAAGGAAATTGGATGAGAATGCATGTGAAAGTATTTTGTAATTAGTGTGTTATAAAAATCATAGTGCTACATTTTTAAATGTAATCTAAATAAAAGATAGCCCTTATAAACCCTGGAATGAGGTAAGAAAATGAAATCCATCACCGAACAGCTTACTCATATTTTCCCTCTCCTTTACTAACTAGAACATACATTTTCTCTTCAGGAACTTGAATCCATCCATAATCTGAATATAAAGTGTGGTGAGAAGCAAGGTAGCAGGGTCCCTTGCTAAGGGACAGGCTAAAGAGGCTAAAAAATCAGGTAGGTCCCTCGTCAAGCAGATTCCTACAAGTAAACAGGGTCAGGGAAGGGGCACTGAGTTTACATAACTTGTCAGTGACTACATGTCAGTTGCTTCATGGAGGTGGCTGGACATTTAGAAGGTGTAAATCTAGGTAATTTAGATTTACATGAATTGGGGGCTATCTTAAATTTTACCAAGTTCTAACAGGTCTACTGACAAATAACCCTCAATGCTTAGATACAAAATAAGACGTGTAATGTTCTTGGGATTGCTAAATTCTATGACAAATTCCCAAGGTCTGAGTGCTACTTTGAATGATTTATCTATTTCATAAAACTTTGTTATAACAAATACTACTACAAAAATGAAAAATGTCTTAGAAAATAAATCAAACGTAATCTTGGATGGGGTGGGTGTGGTCCTGGCATAAGGGGAAGAAGGAGAGATTCATTCTTTCATTATATTTCTATCATCAATTTGTTAAAAGTCTGTACCACCTTTCTTATTTAAAAAAAATCCAAATGTCCAAATGACTGATTCTCCCTAAAAAGGAGACAGGATAATTAAAAGAGGGATTTTTAACATAAAACTGAACTCATAATGCCCTTAAGCCCTTGTTGACAGATACTTGGATACACAAGCTGGCTATTTTGGCAGTCAAAAATAGAGAGTGAAAAAAATAATCCTATGGGAACGATATGAGCTATAACGTAAGGAGTACATACTGTTATAACCATAACAGTTTCTTTAGAAATAGACTATATGTTCATGTAGATCTTTTATTGAGACTATACTTTGGATAGACTAATTCTTTTTGAACAGATCTATATTATTCAAAATAGGTTACTGACCAGTCTTCAGAGAAATGATTACCTAAAATTCATCAGGATGTACATTTGGAAATAATTCTATCATTCTTCTAGAAATAAAAAAAAATTTTGCCACTAACTTCTTTTTCTGATTGGAAACTAATGTATGAAAAGACAGAACAGTAATGTATTTCCATTTTTATCACTGTTCTATTTTAACATGTTTTAAAATCTGCCTATCTAATAATTGCTATATCTGATAAAACATACTTTAGCAATCAAACTTGTGTTCACATAAAAAAAAAGTTAATTTAATTATAGTCATATAGTAAAATAAGCCTTACAAAATTTTAATTACAAATACTGATTGTTACCTGGTTCTTACATCTAATTTGCATCTATTGATGACACAGGACAACTCAAAGAGGATCGGAAACCACCCTCTGACCCACACCCTGTCTTCAGGCGCCACGTTCATATCATCGCTCGTGTACTCCTTGAAAGCCTTTAAGAAGAAAGGTAGGTTTATTAAAGGCAAAACATAATACCTATACATTAAGCATATTATTTCTCCAAAACTTTAAAAAAATGCTTTACAAATCAAAAGTGAACAACTTGATAAACCACAATTTATAAAAAGATGAGCTTATAACTGCCTATGAAGAGCACTGGACTTGAATCCAAAAGTTGGGTTCAGCTTCAACTCTGTTACCAGTTTTCTGCATTATTAACCAGGTTAAATCAGGTTTTCATTTTTATCGTTTAAATGGTTATGACACCATGCAGCCACACTAACTGCACGGAGGAGGTGGAAAGGTCAAATGAGTTAATGTATGTGTATATAAAAAGTACAAAGCACCCCACAGGCCCATGTCAGTATATAGTAAAAATCTTATTACCAAATCTATAGTGCATCACTTCTCCTTATGATAGCTACAAAGACAGATTCAGATATATAAGTTAAAGTTGGCAGCCAGGTTGCCAATTCAACCTTTTACTTCAGTGCTTACGCCCACACTCATCCAAGACAGTCACCTTCAGTAATGGAGAGCATGAAAGGCAAAACATAGTACAGGGTAAAAGGCTAAAAACACAGGCTTGGGTTCAACCCTAGGTCTCCTTTACTAGCCTTGTAATCACAGACGTTATTTCTAAACTTCTTTGTGCCTCATATTCCTCATCATACTGTATGGGGCTATAACACTATCTAGCCCATAAAGTTGTTACACAGATTGAACAAGTTAATACATGTAAAACACTCAGAAAAATACCTGATACCTTCAGTAAACTTTAGCTATCATTAGTTCCCATTATAACTCAGAATCAAGCTCAGATAACTTTTGTGTTTACTAAAAAATAAATGTCTCACATCTCCTCAATTCTCAAATAAACTTAGATCTCAGACAGGAAATAAATATTCAGTAAAATTTCATTTACTAAATGACACTATACCTGAGGTCTCTCAGACACGTATTTTGCACAATGGCGAATAAGCCGAATTGCTTCCATACTTGTGTCTGGGAAAGCTGCATTGCATGCAAATTCAGACAAGCACTTCACAGCATCCTGGAAAGAATCGATAGTCGCTGGGAAGTGCTTTTCAAACACAAGGGCTAAAAGAGAGAAGAAGTTATCAAGATAATTATAAATTTTCTATTATTTTTAATTGTACCAAAAAATACATCTCTAGATGTAATGTATACTTCTTAAAAGATTAAGGGTTTCGATGTCTGACAGATATGGGTTCAAGTCTCCCGTGACCATTTATCTGACTACCTTGAGCAGAACAGGGAAACAGGTCTGCAATTTATTTGTGTTGTAAATCCAGCACCAAATACAGTTACTGGTACACGGTAGGTACTGAATCACCAGTTGTTGAGTGAATATACAAAATTACATTTACTCTCTGTATCTTAGTTTCTTAATCTATAAAAAAAGGATAACAATACCCACAGGATAGTTGTAAGCACTAAATAAGATCATGTATGTTAAGAAGCATTTAGCGCGATGCTTAGTTCAAGCAAGCACTCAATAAATAACTATGAAGATACCACTATTCTTGACGTTGAAGATGGTGACCATGTTCGCCTTCCAGACAGGCCGAACTTAGATCTTCAATATTTCATCCTCCCTTAAAGTCAAGGGAGGCTGTGAAGCGTAGCTGTCAAAAACAAAGCCTTTTCCTTAAGACTTCCTGGTGCTGAATCACAACTCCCTCACTCAGCAGTTCTGTGCCCTTAGGCAAATTAACCTCAGTGGGCCCGAGTTTCCTAATCTATGAGAAAAAGGGGGAGGGATACTAAAGATACTTATCTCAGAGTTGTTGTGAAGACTGAAGAAAATACATGTAAAGTGTTTACAATGCTTGCCATATAGTAAACATTCTATAGGCAAAACTTGGTAAACTTAAAAACCATAACAGGTCCATAACCTTGTACTTGAATTATCTTCTGAACACATTAAAATTTTGTTTAACTTAAACACAGCTAAAAGAATACTCACTGACAATGTGCCCTGTTGTTTGGAATGCAAGTTCCACTATGCTTTCATCTTGATCAGATGCAGCTAGATGAAACACAGAGAAAATGTTTTTCCATCCAGACCGAATGTTAGCAGCTTGAGAATTCACCATCTGTGCTATGCACCGTACAACCATATCTCGAATTGTTGGAGACCTAAAATAATATAATTTCTTAGATATGCATAGAGTATAAAAACTCATCCGTTTTCTGTCCCTTCTGTTTGCCCCCTGCTGTGGAAACTAATAAGGTATTTTTCTGACATTAAGCAATTCAACAAATATAATACCTGTTCCGTTTCATTATATGTTCAAAAGGTCTTAAGAAATCCTTCTGGAATCTGAAATTAGCAAGCTCCCCTTTCTCTAAGAACTTCATTGACAACTGCCTCAAGGAGTCTACTGCAAAAATAGCCACATCTTCATTAGGGTTACAGCCAACCTGCATCGGCAACAAATACAGAGTGCTAATGTCAGCAGCGAAAAGCTTTAATTCTCTATTTTTGTTTCAGAAAAAGTATATCATTAACAGCATAGATAAATAAACCCTAAGATTCTCCACAAAGACACTAGGTGCTAACAATATTCTTCAACAAGAAAAACATTATATTAGCTAAATTCTTAAAACTTGAGAGCTGAAGAAAACAGGACTCAAAGGGTTTTGTAAATTTAATTAGTTACAAAATGTAATTTAAAAACTGCTTGGAAAGAAAAACAGTCCCAATTAGATTATGACAAGGAAATTTTAAACAATGAAAAATAATACAAATGCAAGCAAATCCTGTAATTATTCAAATACCTTATTAAAATGATCTCCAATAACTTCCCAAATTCGAGACCACTGCAATCTTATTCTTCCCATGTTGTAATATGATATTTCTACTATTTTTTGTAGACTAAACATTCTTGGATGTGTAGTGGAAAGTAATTCATCCATAGACACAGCACAGAGCCAACGGACAAAATCCACTATAATATAAATAGATTTATAATTTTTTAGCTTAACTCTCAAGTCTTTCAGCCAAAAAATGCCAGCTTGTAAGTGGAATAAACGTACATACTTACCAATAGCATTTCCATCTAGCCTTGTGGACCCTGTAAATATTCTAAAGAAAAAAAATATAATTCAAAAACATATAGTCTCACACTTCTGTTACATCAATTCAAATGTAGTAGCCTGAGGTACTAGCTACTTTTATCTGTCTAAGGAAACAAAAAAATCAAGTAGTCACATGAGTATTTCTTATTATACAGTTTAGTAACAAGTATAGTTTGGATGCTCCTCACTCCTTTACATTCAATAATAAAACTTCAAGTAATACTATATGGTTGTAATTTTACTAATAATTTTATAAACACTAGATAGGTATCTTATGAGACTAAGAACAAGAAAAATATTACTTTATAAAAAATTGGCACACTATAAAAAATTTTTCAATTTTTTCCTGATTACTAATATTAGCATGTTTTTAAAATGAAAAATTCTACTTCATTTTACAAGTATTGTATGTTTGATTAGAAAACTAATTTATATTAAGTTACAAGCAATTTAACAGAACTTTGCAAACAGTCTTGAACAGTTTCACCAAGAAGCGGCTAAAAGACTTTTCTCAGGGCATTCAAATGTTTGGAGTTAAGCTATACTGGGCAAAGCTGGCCGGCTCTTTTTCTGTGTTTTAGAGTTTCTTAAGACTTCAGTGTAGACCCATTTCTTCTCTTTTTTAAAGTCTGTATTTTTACTCATGTTCTAGGTTTGTAACCAAGGGTTTCAATGTGACTTCCAGGATGAAATGGATATTCTTCAATTTTAAATAAACACCATACAATTTGAATGATAAAAAGGAAACCTTAAAGGCAGGAGCAGGTCAAACATTAAATTTAGATATAAAAGTAACCACAGTAACAGTAATAGCTACTAACAATCTCAAGATGTGTTACTAAGTATCTCATGTATATGAACTCATAATTACGAGTACTCTGTGAAGTAGGCACTATTATATGTTCCATTTTATAAGCATGAAAGGTAAGGCACAAAGATATTTAATAATTTCCTCAACGTCACAGAGCTAGTCAGTGCTGGAGCCAAGATGCAAACCAGAGGGGCAGACTCCCGAGCCCACCCTCCTAGCCGCTGTGCTACACCGCCTTATACTTAGCTGAGCAAAACATAATTAAACATTCATAATGTCTAATTTCTTCCTGCTACCACAATCTAAATGTTCTAAGTATATCATAATGTTTTAACCTTAGTGCCCTTGACTGTATGTCTATGTGTTCTGGCAATGAATAATAAAAGCAAGACTGGAAAATCAGCTTTAAAAACTAATAACGTGACAACTCAGAATTTCAGCTGCTAAAGGAATATCTTGAGATTTTCTATATTGCTCTTGTCAGTTGAACAAAACAAAGATCTGGCTGAAGACACAATCTGGGGGAAAAATAAGAGTAATAACACCACATTTAATACAGCGGTTAGACTGCATCCAGAAATTTAAATATACAAAGCCATTGTATAAAACTCTTACATGAACAAAAATGAAAATTGCTAGACTAGGCATTATGTCATTAGCCAATTTCTCAAACTAGAGGTATTCTTATGGAAAACAATGGCTATATTAAAAAAAAAAAAAGGATACCAAAAAATACAGTCAAAACTAAAAAGTATAGGATAAACAAGAAAAAAATTTTTAACTGAGAAGGAAGCAAATAGCAAAGAGTCGAAGGGGTAAAGAACAGAAGCAGAGATGGAGATCGCATGCGACTCCAGGGGAAATAAGCAACAAATTCTCTGAAAGCAGTGAAATGAGAGAGAACATAGGACAGAGAAGTAGTAGCAGCAATCAGACAGGTTCTGTAGACTCAGGCAATGGTGGAAGGTAGTGGGAGAATGCAACCTGGAAAAGGGCATTCAGCTTGCTACTCACTTTGGTAGCCTCTGAGGGTCACTCTATGTCTAGAAATGCTCCACTAAAGATAAGCCATATGGTAGAGCACAACGTTCTGTGGGATCATGTAAAATTAAGCCTTGATATACTAAGACAGGAGACAGAGCTACGTTCCACAAAATCAGTCTACGAAATGGATTCTACATTCCTTGTATGAAAAGCAAAGACCAGAAGCATAAGAATCTTGTGTGTTATTAAGATGTGTCCTGAAAAGTATGAGCAGGAAAAACATTTTGATAGATTATTGCTTCACCCACATTATGACAGTGATGCAAAAATGGAAAAAAAAAAAAAAGGTTGCCAAAACTTGCAGATTCTGGATCAGACTTTAACCTGTAAGCAACACACAGGCAAACTAAATTACTGTATATGAAAGTTTTCAGAATGAAAATATCACAGGTAACATTTATTTCGTAGACCTAAGTGAAAGATATTTATGAGCAAATGCAATGGGCGATGAGCTATATGTGTTTTTTGCAAGGTGACAGGACATTTCAAAATGTGAGATGGGCTAGCTAGATCTGATGTGCTTAAAAAATAATAATAAAAATAAAAACTTTGGAGCTAAATAGGTAAATCATTCCTGGACAAACTATCCCTGTTTAGTAAAACTTATGAAATTGGTCTAGTTTGGCAATGCCTAGCAAATTGCACCCTAGCAAGCCCTAGAGGATCAGGTACTCCAGATTCAAGTGCCCAATACGCTCCTAAATTCTAATGGAACGGGATCCCTAATACAAAAATGGAGGTAATTATAAAATTTTATCATCTTAAAGTTTTTAATGGAATCACGTATTTTTCAGTTAAGAAATAGAAACTATAAACAATTAAGCAAAAAATTATTTTTATTTTTCATGTTTATATACTTGTCATAATAGATTTTTCAGAGCAATAGGCCGAAGGACAGGAAAATGACATTTCCTGCTGAACAAGCACAGAGCTTTACAGGATGATGGCTGACAATATTCTTACCACTGTCTTGAAAACCAGGGTAATCTCACTGAGTTAGCTTATAGACTAGAGTCAGAATATTACGTATGAAAATAAACTCAGATATTCAGAAAGAAATTCACAAGAAATTGAATGAAAAAGTAAAATGCACTACACAAAAATGTAATTGTATAATAAATCAAAGATGTAACTTTTAAAGTTTTCACTAAGAGCTAAAATTTAAATAAATTCAATCAGACATTGAATTTATGTTTGCAGAAGCCTCTGATGGTGATGAGTTTGAGACAACAAAGTACTAACAGAACTTGTGCCAAGACTCTTCTGAAATAGCATAAATTCTTAAAACAGAGAGGCATATTATTTGTTCAAATGAGTGATGTGTCTACGTGTAACTAACAGTGGATAGTTGGATAAATTAGAACTAGGTATGGTCATAAAAGTATATTATGGAAACAAAAATAGTACGTAAAATGTTGACTCCTGTCTGAATAGATTATCATAATGACAGTAAAAATGATTTTCTGGAAAGCAAGAAAATCACCTGGAAGGAGGACAGACACTGCACTGCTCCGGAGTTGTACATGCAGGCGAGAAGGGTGGAGCAGTTACGAATGCACATTCAGAGACATGCTGCTGGAGTGTGCATCCTGGCTCCACCCCTCAAAATCCTCTATGAATGAAACCGTTATTGAAAAAAACAAACCAGATTACCCTGGTTGTGGGGATGAGCAAGTTATTTAAGTCCCTCATGTTTCAGTTTCCTTATTTTTAAGTTGAGGACAAAAATATTATTCATCTCATAAAGCTACTCAAAGGATTAAGTGAAATAACATATGTAAACCACTTTGAAAAGTACCAAGCACGTGGTAAGCCTTTGAGTTACACAGTAGGTATAAGACAATACACAATCTTTCTTCAACCTTTACAAAAAAAAAAAAAGGCAAATGACCTCCTTCTCCTAACAAAAAGGACAGCAAGTGGACATTAAGAATTCAAGGAGAAAGTTCCAGGGAGTACTTCCAGGGTCAGTAGCCTGCAACACTACAGTTCTGTCTGTACTTAGAGCAAAGAGTTTTATCTAAAGCAAAGTAAAATAATGAATCAACATATGTCTCCTAGTACCAAGAAAAGAATAAAGCACATGTTATATTTTTTAAAGTTTCCATCAGAAGTGGTTAGAAAAAATTCAGAGTTGTAAAATGTTAAGTTTCAATTTTGGGGGCATTCATCTGGAAAAAGCTAATCTTCAAAAGAACACTAGATATTATTCTATATACTGGGAATTTTTAAAATCTGAAACTAAATATTCCATAGTAAAATAAACCAAAGTATGGGTTTCCTTTTAAAAACAAAGAATATCTGATAATGTTTATACTATACAAATTCCTTCCCACAGAAGCTTATAATAAGAGTTGCCAGCTAATCCCTTCCTTTTACCCATAATGCTGCAGTCCTACATCATGGACCAGAAAGACAAATTACTCTCTTTTCAAACAGGGATAACAAGAGGAATGTTTTCTATAAAGGAAATAAAACGTCTGTGTTCTTTTCAGCATTAGGGAAATTGGGCATTTCCCTAACGCCCAATATCTACTGTAACCTACATTTTCATACTGTTTATCTCCTTCCTATATTCTATGAACTAAAAAGCAAAATTATAGGTGTTTCATTTAAATCATGGCATATCACTGTATAGTCATATTACTTAAGGAAAGGGAATAAAATGAACAGCTTACCTATCCACGGCGACGACGACACTCTGAGAGCTGGTCTCGCCAATGGACTCCTGGATGCTTGCTATCTGCTTCCAGTCCACGTTTCCTCCAACTACCACATATAACAGAGAGTCATCTACATTTGAAAATAATTCAGTGGAAGAATATACTTACAGTTCTAAAACATATTTCTGAAATTAGTTATTTTCCTAATGAAAGAAAGAATGCTTTGGGCAAACAACTCTTTTGGCATCAGTGACCTTTTTCAAGGCCAAATGTGCTTAATGAGCTATACTAATTGGTATACAGACATGATTATAAAAACACAAACATTTGCAAAGATTACATGAATTAGAGTCACTGAGAATTTAGATCACAAAATTAATGACATTAGGCATAATTACTCTTAATGTTTAAAAAACAGCACTAACATGGGTTATAACGATACCTTCTCAGGATGATCCCGAATTCTATATAATTAGATCTCCCCTGTCATTCAATCACCAGTCCACTGTTTACAAATGCTTATTGGAAATTCTAACTATGTTCTAACATCCTCTTTTTCAAAAGAATTATTTCTTTTCCACCAAATAACTAGTTCCATATTTGGACAGCAGAACAATTTCTCCAAGTTTTCAAACTCTTAAACTTACAGTCATCTTTGAGATCTTTCCCCTCCTCCCCCTAGTCACTACATCTTTCCTTTGACTTGTTTTCATATCATTCATTCACGTTCATTCCTACTCATTTTAGACCCTTATAATTTCAGGCCTAGATTATAGCAAGTTCCTGTTTTCCCTGCTGTTAATTTCCCCCCTCTTCAATCTCTCCTTTATTCTCCTGCCAGATTAATTTTCCTAAATCATCAGCTTCATTTTGCTTACCATTACTTTCAGGATAAAGTATAAACTTTTCAGCATAGCATTTAAGGCAGTTTCCTTCAACATTCTAACCAATATGTGTTTCTAGTCAGGCCATCCAACTATCTAAAACTCATTTATCAAGACCCAATTTGAGTTCTTAATGAAAGATTCTTCTCCATTGTTCTCACCTTCCTCTGAACTAAGCATTTACTTAAATAAGTACTACTCAAATCAGAACTTTTTTCATACAGTTTCATATAAACTAGGTGTGTTAATGTGGCCTTCTCAGCCAACTAAAAAGTTCCCTAAGGTTAGGAACAAAGTCATACACATTTTTTGTATTTCTCTACACTTCACTCAATATTGAGTCCAAAGCTGATGCTCAACAAATACTTCTTGACTTGACTGGCCAAACACAATAAATGCTTTATGAAGGCAAACATAATAGATGATGTTATTTAAACCAGCTGGAATCAAATTCTATTCCAAGAAATGAATATGAAAAAGATGTGTCCTGTCCTCATGGAGAGGCTTACAACCGACTTTAATACAATGCAATGATTACTTCATGGCTGAAATTACAATTACATGTAATACAAGTTTTGCTAAACAGAACTAATTTTGATTGGATAAGGGAGAATGGGGTGTTAGCTCACTGAAAAGCTTCAAATATGATGAAATACTAATTCAAGTTGGACCCAGAAGGATGATCATGTGAGAAGGCAGAAGAAAAAGCAATCCAAGTAGAAAGAACAGCATATATAAAGTAACGGAAGTGGATGCCGAGCTATAACGCACTTACTACAGTGTAGCATAACAAAAAATTTGGCAAAGGACAAGGACAAAGGAAGAAAACAAATAGTAAATGAAGCTGGAAAGAGAGACTAGAAATAGAATATGAAGAACCATCTGTATGAGCCACTGTGAAGAACCTTGTCATGCTTAATGTCCTATTTCTACAAACAGAGAACCATTAGACTTTTTAGAAAATTGACATGATCCAATTTATTTTCCAAAAAATAATTCTGGCAATATTTGAATAACAAAGTGAAACAGGAGAAGATACTGGAACCAGGGAGACAAATTAGGAGTCTATCTGTATAAGTAAACAAGAATGAAAGTCTGACATGAGTGACAGAGAATGGGGGTGTTAGGGTGTCGAGCTACAATGAAATGTACAGCACATTATAGGAATTTAATGAAGAAACATGAGAAAAAATAATGCCCATCACAACATTTCCTTTGTTTACCAAACAAATGTCCTTCCTATGGAGCTTTCTATACCTTTTAATTTAAATATAATTTTTACTCATGAATAAATATATTTAGAGGAACCAAAGATTATGTAAAATGTCTAGCAATCCAAAGAATCTATTCACAAATATGTGAAACCCTTCAAAGATGTGTATGACAGTTTACCATGATAGGCTAACAGTTTCAGATTTACCAAACGGATTACTCAAAATACTTTTTTTGTTCACTGAGAACAAAGATATAGGTGTTATGATTTACATGACCAAGCCACTGAATTTTTAAAACATATATTTTAAAAGAATATGTACATAATCAAAATCTAATAATCATGTGCTATGTATTCTTAATAACTAAAAGTTCCCTGTTTTCAAAAACTGAAAGTACAGACTTATATCCTATCAGTCAGAAAGTCAGATAAATATATACTCAGCCCTATGAACTTGGTTACATGGAACGCTTGGTGCATGGATGCTGTTGATAAAGGAAGATATTATTTTTAAAAAAACAAATATATAGACTAAACCAGCTTGAATGTCTGCATCACATCCACTTCTAAATCAAATTCTGACTATGGCATCCTGCTGAAGACAGCATCTGTTGTCTGAGTAGGTGACAGGTCGCAGATGGATCAGGGTGAATGTCTGCTACATGGGGCTAGCTGTTAGCCAATGAGATGGCCTGAAGGGAGGGCTCTGCCCAACAGGGGCCAAGTCAACAGACTGGCTCCCTCTTGGATGCAGACTCAAAAATGAGAGACCTGATCAATCAGGAGTGAGTGGAGAATGGAGCAGGCCAAGAAGAGAGATGACAAAGGAGAAAGCCTCGATAAAGCGTAAAAGAGAGATGGAAGAGTGTGTGTGGCTGGTCGCCTGGGTGCCTTAGAAACCTAAAATTTTTGTTCTGTTTCCAGATCCAAAATGTGTATATTTTTCTGTAAATCCCCTTCTACTGAAGGGAGAAGGCAGATCATCTCATATCTTTGCAACCTAAGTAGCACAACAGCACAGTGATCAAATTAATTTTAATTCACTTTCAAATATACTAGTCAACGTTATCAGCAAGTACCATTATTTCTCATTTGACTAAACTTTTAGAAGATAATATATTTCACTGGTGTTTTATTTTTAGTGTAACCTACTTCTGTTGCTTGGCAATTTGCACCTGTTGTTACTTTGGCTTTCCCACACTCCTAGATCTTTAAAAAATAAAAAAAATTAAAAAAAAAAAAAAAAAAAAAAAAAGACTTCCAAAAGCTATTGAATCAATCAATGCACATTCATTTCACTTGCCAGTAAATGTTTTTCATCTGTATCTTGTGGTATCTTCTGGAGTAATTACAGTTCTAATGTTCCAAATCAGATTTCCAGGTTGCATAAGTCACCACGCAGGTGGCTCAGGCAGTTCTAAATCCTGCTGCTCGGTCACTAAGTTATTAGGTCTAACACCTGCACCTCTTAGAATCACCGCCTCTAAGATACAACTGAAGTTCAGACTGCTCTGCTGGCTGACACAGATTACCACTGGGAACTCACTGTCCCAAGTCCAACCTGAAGCCACAACATGGTCCTGGTCTTTACTTCTTACTCTATGGATCATTTTTCAAAGTTGATATTCTTTTAGATTTTCTAAGAATTTTTACTGCAAGCAACAACAGAGATATATCACTAAGATAAAAAAGACAGAAAACATCCAGAAATATAATGAATGTTACAACATAAAGCCTTAAGAGGTAAATTATTCTGAGACCTCAGGTCAATTCCTTTCTACTGAGCCATGTCTCTAGACTTCTTGGTTAAAGTGGGGTGTGGAAGATGGATAGAGAATAGTCCAGAAGCCATTAATATACTAGCTACTATACTAAGTCCATTTGTATATATATTCTTATTTAATCCCAACATCTCTATAAGTAGACATTACCATTAGCTTGCAAAGGAGGAAACCAAAGCTCAGAAAATTAAAGAAACTTATGAACAGTAAGGAAGAAATACTGAATTCAAACCCAGAAGTACAGTATTCAAAATTAAAGATAGTCGAAACTTTCCTTCTTCCATTTATGACTAAAAATGTAATTGTCTTCCATTCTTCTGTATCTGTTTTTTCTAACATTTTCCTTTGTTCTACTGGGTTAAATCTGGAAGTTCCTGGCCAGACTGAGCACGTGGGGAACCGTGGGAAAGTTTTCATACTGGCAGAGCGTTTAGCTAGGCCTGCATAGGTCCTTCAAAAAATTTGAATGTGAATGCTTTCTCCAGTTGCTCCAACTAGTTACCATCTTATACAAGCCTTCACTCATTTAAGTCACCTTAGTCTTAAAAGAAGATAATTTTAAACTGTATCCTCCTTCTATCCCCAACTATGAGATCAAGACTAAGGTCATTTAATGTTAATACTAGTCAAAGCAAAAAAGACAGTTCTCTACACAGTCACCTTGCTTTACCTCGTAAAGTCAGCCAAAGGGCATTTGATCATACCCCTCTAAATGTATTTCATTGCAACAATAAAGTTACTTACATTGAGCAAGTTAAAAATAATTTTTGATATCTCAAAATAATTTAAAAAATTCTCACCTAGCCCCAGACCCACAAATTCATCAGGAGCCTGATCTTTTGTTCCTGTAAGAGATCCTTCTCTGCCTCGCACTGTTCCAGAAATGTATCGAGGTTTCACTCCAGTTCCTATGAGCTGTGCAAGCTCCAGCTGACTTATGCACTTCAGAATCTTAATAACAAAAAGGGAAGAAAATTAATTCTGTGTTAAAAATGTTCACAAAAATATTTAAATGTATGCAGCCAGGATTTAAACATAGGCTACATTATAAATCACTATAAAAAGCTAAATGTACTCATCCCAAATGTACTAAATTTTCTTCCCAAACACTTAAGCATGTCAGTGATAGAATAGCTAGCATTAGCTCATTTTTTAAACCAATTTGCAAAGCTGAAAATAAAGAAAGTGCTTATACCTCATGCCATGAATTTCCTAAGTAATTTCCATCCGTGTGAGCCACTGTGATAAGTGTTTTTATTGTGTCAATGTTCTTCTGTTTCATTTCGGTAATACCAGAACTCACTGTAAGTAAGGTAAATCTTGCTAGTGCCTGGACATATGCATCTCTTTCCAGCTATGAAAAAGAGAAAAGTATACTTTACGTGGTTATAAATACAATAAAGTGATTTAATTTCCTAATGACACTTTTTATAAATTTTTAATTGACAAGTCATTAGTTATATACAATACTTCAAACTACAGTTATTTTTATTTTAAGATGAATGAAGCAGAAAAAGAATTTCTGAAATCCAAAGAGGATGGTGTCAAATCAAGATGAGATTTTAGTGATAACAAACGAATTCACATAAAAAAAAAAAAAACATTCACTGAGTATGTTTCAAATACTATGTGGACTAAACGAAATCTTAATGATAAATATTCTTATTTTTTCTTTATAGCCAAGCTATGCTTTTTAAGCCCTAACATTCATAATTAAATGTGAAATGGATTTTTAAAAAGAAAGCCAGCTTTGGCTAAATTTATTATCAGACAAAGCACATAAATTACTAGGAGGGACTGTCTTCATGAAAATTATGTACTAGATACTTGGTTCTCGTAAAGATAACTTAGGCTTAGGTATAGTTATAAAGTTACACATAAAAATATGTAAAATATGAAAATATACATACGATTCAATAGGTATGACCATGCAACATATTTAAGTAAGACATTTAAGTTAACATAGAAATTCAAAGGCTTGGGAAAAAAATTGCAAACCAAAGTTATTATGGTCAATTTTAGACACATCAGTATAGAACGACCACTTTTGCCATAGCTTCTGAAAACCTTCAACGTTAAGATTCATTTAAATTCCATCATAAACTTGAAATTAGTTTTTCCTAAGTCAGACATAAAAAAATAATTTAAACTACAGTAATGGCATAAGTAATTTATGTTTCCAGACTGGCTGCAAAGGCAAAATTCTTTGTTACCTGAATGCTGAAAATGCATGCAATTCTGATTGCACATCTTATACCTTCCAGGCAAAGAGAGGCTACTTCAGTATCATCACAATCTTGTAGACCCACACTGAACGCAGCCAGGAAAGGTGTCCAAGCCAACTAGGAAATGTAAAAATTTTAAAAATATCATGGTCTTCAAGTTCTAAGTAAAAATTGTGATAATACTACATTAATATTTCTCAAAGCTTTCAGACAATAAATGATTTGAGGAATTCCTGAAAAAAAGCAATGAGCTTCTTGGCATTGTTATTTGAAAAGCTTTCTTAGACAAAGGGGAAAAACTACATAACGCTGTCTGGAATTAAATAAATGGGAAAGCAGGATTATAAATTCAGTAGAAGACCCCAGGCATACTGTAAGCACAGCATTTACAAATTTTTCATATCAATAACAAATGGGAAGTCAATATTCATAAATGATTAGTTTTACCCAACTTCAGAACTCATCTCTCTCTGAAAGCTTTGTCCCTTGCAATATTTCAGACTTTTTATTTCCAAGAAAATCCTTTTAGTTATTTCCCACTTGCAACAATTACATTACTCTCTCTTCTTTAAGCCTGCTCCTTAGACATCATTTAATCATTTAGCCTTATCTTTGTTACAGTCAAATATTTTACACTGACATGTCAGTGACATCTCTGGTTCCCGGAAGAATACTTTAAAAATATAGTTCAATAAAATACTTCATTACAAATGATGAAAGCCAATAAACATTAAATTTTACTATAAAAATGCCTAGTGAAATTACGATGTAAAAAACAACAAAAATAAAGAGCTATCTTTCTACTATGGAAAATCCTAATATCAAAACATATGTATATATTTTAGCATGTGCACATGTGTGTCTAACTTTGACATGTCTGATGGGAGAGTATTTGCTTTTAATAAGTTATCGTGAAGCAAAACTATATAACCATATAGCTATACATATGAAAAATGTTTATCTCTGTTGCTATGGAGATGACAACTGAAATGTTTAAAAGATCTAAAAAGTTTTTAGCATTCTGAAGGAAAAGAGAATTACTCAAAGCTTTGCCTTTAACATCAGAAAGTTCAGAAGTGCATAATCCCTACCAAAGGAGCATAAACTATAGTACCTTTTAGTCTTAGCTTTGCCACTTATTTAATCTCTCTGAACCTCACATTTCTTCCTCTTTAATTAATACCTGGACTATCACCATAGAGAGATGCTGTGGGCATCATATAAAGTGCAGTACTTTTAAAATACAAAGTACCATATGAAAGAAATAAACCACACATTCTAAGTAAAGAAACGACACATCTATCTGGAAACCTGTATAATATTTTATACAAAAAATATAAATGGTCCTTAAGCCAGTGAAGAAATGTTTAACTCCATTAGGAATTAAAGACATGATTTTCCAATCAAATTACACCAAATAATATTCAGGAGACAGTGAAATTGTCCACTTACAACTGTATAAACCTTTGTAGAATACAATTTGGCAATATGTAAAAAGATTCTTAATATTTATATCCCTTAATATTATAACCCATACTAGGATCTTATTCATTCCTTTACCCAGTCAATGCTTATTTATTGAGCACTTACCACAAGCAAGAAATTGTGCTAGATATTGAAAAAAGTGAACAGATGTAGTCCCTAGCTTCATGGAACTTAAAGTTTAGTAAAGAGATATACTAGATGTATATTTTAATATATATATTAAAATAAGTGAGTGTATAAATACTAATTGTTATAAATACAATGAAGGAAAAGCAGAGCGTGTCAAGAAAAAAGACCTAACTTGGATTCGAGGGGTCAGGGCAGAACTGAGAAGGTAATATTTAAAGTGGAAACTGCTCAAAGAGGAAAGGAGCATTTTAGATAATGGATACAGCTTGTAAGAATGCTCTGAAGAGAAAATAATTTAGGACATTCTAGAAGCTGAAAGAATGCCAGTGTGACTGTAGCATAATAAGAGAAGAAGAAATCTAGCAACAAAGTTGGAAAGACGGTGAAGCCAGACCACACGAGGTCTACAGTCCCTCTAGGTGTGAGTTTCATCACAGTATCCTGCAAAGTCAGTGAAAGGCCGTAAGGAAGAAGGTGACACTGCATTTGGTATTTTAAAAAGATCACTCTGGCCTCTGTAAATGGAGAAGAGGAGCACAAAAGTAGACATGAGGATGCTAATTAGGAGAACGCTATAGTAATAAATGAGAAATGAGGGTGTCTGAAGAGAATAATGGCGGTAAGTGGAAAGATTCTGAAAGATTCAGAATTCTAGGTTAGAGGATGTTTAAATAAACTATAACTAATCCAAAGACTAGATTGTAAATGCTACTTATGAAGAATTTTTAATGATACGAGGAAATATTTAGGTGAGAAAAAGCTAGATACAAAATTTCTACACATAGCATGATCACACCTATTTAATTAAAATAAAAAATAGTATAAAAATATATTGACAGTTTTTGTTTTATAAGTAGCAGAATTATGGGTGGGGGTCTTTATTTTTTGTTTTCTTCTGCCTCCTCCTTATCAAAAATATTGAAAAGAAAAACGAGTATAAAATGATTTGAAACAAAAAAATCTGCTTTATGAAAATTATTTCATAGTAAAGTGTTTCTTATATTTCAACATCATTTTCTATATTATTCCAAAAGATAAGACCAGTTATATACTCCACTATCGCTTCTTAAATTATCTCCCTAGCCCAACCCTCATCCTATAATTTTTCATCAACTTTTAGAAACGTGGTCACACAGACCTTGAAATAGGGGTAGAAGTAATTATAAAGTTTCAGAGTAAAAGGGAACACAGAAAGCTTTTACTGCCTATTCACATGCATACTGAATGTCTGGATTAGAACTCAAATAATGACCTTTAGCCTTCACAGACCATCTTACCACACTGCCTCACTAACTGGAATGTATTTTACCCATTTCTCCCTTTCAAATTGGACTAGATTTCCCTCCACTTCCCTATAATCTTTATAATGTACTATTTACTCATTCTGGAATTTGGAGAAAGGATTGAAAAAAATAGGAAAATGAAGAAGGAATGGAAAATCATATTTTAAGGAACCAGCAAGTAACAGTCTTACTAGGTTAACCTATAAACATAAATAATGCTCCCTTTAACTCCCTACTCTAGTTTCGGAGCTCCAGGCATACTCAGATCCCTCACATGAAGTAGCCCCTGGGCCAGAAGCACTGAGAGAGAGCAAGAGGCTCACAATCACTTTGGAATTTTAGGTGACTCCCAAGGTTTAAACAGAACTCATTTAGGGAAAAGTAGACCAATAATTAATGACCATTTTCTGAAATCTATTCTTAATTAAGATCACACATCTATTAATTGCTAATAGTGCAGCACTTTTCTCATTCTCTTTAAGAAAAAAAATTTATATTTGCTATGTCCTTTTAAATAACATGGTTTTTGCTTCTGGGTCTACACTCAGGGGTATATTACTGTATTTCCTTAATTTAAAAATATGCTGAACGAAATTATATATAAATGCATATTACAACTGAAAGTTATTAGTAACTCTTACTTTAAACATGGGTCTCACATGCTCCAAATGTGTTGCACTCGTAAAAGGCGCTTGCACATGGCTCACAGCCTCCATGAGAGCTTTAGCCGTCTTGGCCATCTGTTCCATTTCTAAGTTGTACAGAAGTCTTCTTTGTTTTTCATTGGCTACATCTGAAACAATAAACACTATTAGCATTTAAAATAGAAAGCATTTTAAAATGCTATTTTGATGTTTTACTATCAAATAAACACTACCAATTAATAACTAATTAAAAATAGTCCTAAGAAGCCAGACACAAATAGTCACATAATGTATGAATCCATTTTTATGAAATATCCAGAGTAGGTAAATCCATATAACAAAACAGTCTGCTACAGATGGGCTGTGGGGAGAGAGGGAACATGGAATAACTGCTTAATAGATAGTTTTATTTGAGGAGGATGAAAATGCTCTGGAACTATAAAATGTTGCATAACATTGTGAATATACCAATGCCACTGAATTATTCACTTTAAAATGGTTTATTTTGTTATATGAACCCCACCCTCAAAAGTGGGGAAAAAAAAATCCTGAACTAAGAGTCAGGGCTAAGTGGAAAACCTATGGAAAGGGAAGAGAGTGGGTATAAATCTGTCACAATGAGAGTATTAGTGAAACAATGCAAATACTGGATAGGAGAAGAGATGTAAGAAGAAATGGCATCTTAGCATGACACATGCTGAATGGCATCTCCCAAGTAAACAAGAAAACAAACAGTGGCCCTGACACTCTAAAATAATTTTAGCATTTCAGCATACCACCATCCCCTTCCCATATCCTGCTACTCATTGATTTCCTACCACCATATACAAAAGAGACCAGAGAAAAAAGAATATGAAGATCTTATAATATGGGAATACAGAAGAAAACTGAATCAGATAACTAGCATCTACTTAGGTGTGAAAACAAATTCTTGATCAATATGCTTAATGAGACAAGCAGAACTAAAAATGACACTCCTAAGTAAATTGCTGTTTGGTACTGGCCTACAGTAAGAGCCAAGGATGCCTAGTTCAAGATCTAGCTTTGCCACTCTTGTGTTTTAGGTGTAGAGATTTAATAAAATCTTTACACTACACTCAGCTGACAGATTCTATAATTCTAATATGTTTCCTAACCTCTGGACTTCAGTTTCCTCATCTATAAAAGGAGGAAAAACGTACTAAAATTCTTTAAGATCATTCTATTATTCCAAGAAATAAGTCCAGTTATGTTCCACTCTTTTTAACATCATCTCCATAGCCCTGACTCTCATAATTCATCAATATCTAGACATACATGTATCACATAAGTCTTTTTGCTTCTCTCCTGTCAAGAGAATTTTGCTACTATAACTTGTTCTGTTAGGTAAAGCCTTAGATTTCATTTCTAAGCGGAAGTGCTGAGAAAGGCAGGAATCCTCTTTCCATATTACTGTTTTATTCTTAAACCATGACCCTCACTCACTCCTGTAGTCAGATTTTAGCTCTAATTTAATCACCACTGTCTATATGTATAGAGTTTCTAGAATGGAGCCAGGACCATAGCTGGCTCTCCGTGCTGGTTAGACTTTGGAACTCTATAATGATATAATTTGTGATGCATGCGAAGTAGTGATTTCCAACTGCACAAGCTCCCGGACAACCCTAACCCTCCCCATCTCTTTAAATCACCCCTACTTCCAGCTTCTGTTTATATATAGTAATAGATGAAGAAATGTAAATATGTTGCTTATAGATAAGGAAGCAGGAAAAAGTACTGAATTAAAGTCTGACTATTGGGGTTGCCTGCCCATTCTCTCTGACCTCCGAATCCATGCTGAGATTAACTGCTAAATGAACAAGTATACATTAAATGCACACTAATCCATACATATTATGTAGCATTTTCCATGTATCATTGGGCAGAGTTATCTTCCTTTAGGATATGGAGAAAAAAACAATCATATCAGCAAATTCCATATTATAATACTTCTTATTAGAATAAATAATACTTTAAGCCAAGTGAAAAACTCTTAAGAACCCATATTTTTCCTCCTGAACCAGGACTCAATTGGTTTGGATACTTACTTTGTTTACTTGATTTTGTAGGGATTGTTAGTTCTTTTGTTTCTTTCATTGATATCTTTTTTCCAGCTATTTCATTATAGATGGCAGACAGATACTCCTCAGGAAGGTCTTTACTGTCATTGATACCTCTATTCATCTTAATGTACTGTTCCTTTGTCATTTTATTTTTAACCTAGAAATGAAAACCCGTTATATTTCCTAAAAATTAACATTAAAAATTCACTTATATTTTAAGAATTTAAGTGCTCATGAGAGAATTTCTAAATACTGTGAGGACAGAAAGTGGAAACACTCAGCAAAACATACATTAAAATGAAGAAAGTCATAGAAAATGACAGCAATGACCCATCATAGCATATACTAATTCCGGTGCACACACAAATAATTTGTAATAAAAAAAACAGATGAAGAATAAAATTTTTTTTGTCCAAGGTTTAAGAGTTCTAGCCAGTACTTAAGAAAGGACCATGGCAATTATTAGAAAGATGGTATCAAAAAGATTCAAATCTTAGTTCAGAAAAACATAAATGTGTTGTCAATAATGTAAAAGCTGATTTTATATGACAATGGATATAGGATAAAAACAGCTAAAATTTATTCAAAACCAGATACTCTTTGACTCATCGTGGCAACTGTATTTATTAGGTGATCTGGGTGAAGCATCCTTGCAATGTTTTGTCTTGCTTCAGAGCGCTCTGAACAACAATGTCCTACTGTACACCTCGATCCACTTGTGGAACACAAGTCTGTAAGATGGTGGCCCTGTGATCAAACTTGGAAATTAGCACAGCCAAAATGTTTATGCTTTTTATCTCCAAAAACCCAGATGGACAAAATCCAGATGCCTTAGGATATCTCTGAAGATACATTTATTTAATTAAATATATTCTTCCACCTGTTTTTATAAAGAATTAAAGGCAACTTTTCTAAAGATAAGCCTCCTGTAAATTTTCAAGAGGGTACATAGAATAATAAGCAGGCGAGTTATCAGAAGTTTGCAAAAATAACAACAGAGAAACCAGAACATCCAGAGAATATAACTGGGATACAAACATTTATTTAGTTCAGATTACTATGCAAAGAGATCTTTCTAGAATGTCAAAAAGGGTGGGAGAAGCACTTTTCTTACAAAAATGTGAAAATATCATAATAAAAGTTTCCAAATTTAACTTATTATTAATCAAGGGGAAAAAATCTCTAACATTTTAACTTTAAAAACTCATCTTGAGTCATGGCACTAAAAAAATATAAAAGAAAGCAAGCCATTTCATCTGAAGTTCTGAGAAATACTAAAAAACAATGACACTGGGATATCAAAATAAAAGACCACATGAGTGCTGCCAGTGAGAGTCTAAAAGAAGTTTAACGATACCTGGGAATTCTGAGCACAGCATAATATCTCAGCATCATGCCAATCAGAGACCAAGAGAAGTCTTGGTAGAAAATCCGAAGTAGCAGTAAAGTTGTGTGTGGATCCTAGCAGGGCGGCAGGGGTGGACACTCCCAAGAAGTGGCAGTAGGGACACGTTAAGTTCAAGTACATGTGAGCAAATGCACTGCTCAGGCACAACAATTCTGCCACTACGGGATTCTGGGAATAGTATAAAACATAACTACTTCTCTTTTCCTGCTTATCTTTTATGGAACACTCTACTCTTGATTGTTACCCTCATGTGTTTAAATTAAGCTGTGCTTAGTTTTAGTGCTTAAATCACGTGAAGCCAGTGCTATTAATGATGAAAATTAGAATAAAACTATATACACCTCAAATTTTTAAAAATTCATTGACTCTCACCATATTAAAAAGGTAGTTTATACATATTCTTGGTGAAAAGGGAACATAAATGACTGTTAAAATTTATATTTTAATTTTGAAAACTAAAAACATGGATTCATTTTAAGGGATTCTTTTAAAGTTACTTGTATCCTTTAAAAATGTCACTGTTGTAGTTCATATGGTCCTGAATCATAAATCACATGGGGTCATAATTATGGGTTCAATTTTTTTCTAACAAGCCACTTAGCTTCGCAGGAACTCATAAACTGTTCTGTAGGTGCAGGCTACATACCAACATGACGCCAGCCAGCAGTCTGACAGGGAGTGGTGTGGCTACACCCTACCACGGCCAGGCTAAGACTCCAAGCACACGTCCCCCAGACAGGAACTAGTGCCACGAAGACAGGACACTGGTTCAAGATAATGCTCCCTAACTGGTACGTGTTCAGAAACTTTTTAATAATCTAGGTATTACGAAAGGGCATTAAAGGAAGTTTTAATATTTCCTCAAAATAACTTACACAGGAATGTACATACGTATAGAAAAATAAGACACAGATACATATAACACTGACAATTCATTTACAGAACCAAAATTTTAAAAAATATAACATTCGAAAAGCAAAGGGAAATAGTGTAAAACATAATTCTACTTTTTGTTTAGATTGAAAAACCAGACAAAAGACTGATATAAAGATATCCAAGTAAGTTTTAATCTGTAGACTCCCTTATAACCCAAGGAAAAAAGTATCATGCTAGATAATGAAAATCCTGAAAGTATGCTGCTTTTACTACACTGTCAGTAACATGACAAAGGGAAATTTTGGATGATTAAAATCTTAAATGATCTTTTTTAAAAAAAGGTCTATATAAAATCAAGTAATCTTTGGTAAGTGCATAGTTGTTAAATTCTGGTGTTTAAATCTAGGAATAGCTGTTTATAATCTCCCTACCATATATTTGGTATATACTTTCCATATTAATCCTACTTTAAACATCTCAAAATACACACAAAAAATCCTTATATTTGCAAAGTTTAATTTTAAACTAAATGAATTTTAATTTTTCCACTACATCTCTGATTAGCAATAAGTATACAGTTTATTTCACATCCTAAGAAAAATAGATATCATTAGATGCCTATTTCTAAGAAGTACTAAGAAATTCCTGAAAATAGGTTAATTTATAAAGATAATTTTCAAGGATACCAAAGCATGTTTTTAGAAACTAGGCATAAAATATATAAAGGGTTAGAAATAATGTTTTTGCTAGTGAATATCAGAACTCAAGGGATAGTTCCTCAATATTTAAGAAGAAATTATGAATATTATGAGGCAAATGAAATCTGAACAATTCTTGGATACTGGATATTTTTATATTGTTGTTAATTTTTAAGTGTAATGGTATTGTAGTTTAAATAGTTATTTCTCTTTCAGAGACATACGGTGAAATAAATACAGATGAAATGGCATGATACTTGGGATTTGCTCTAAAATGACTTGGGTGAGAGATGGGACAGAAAACAAGATTGCCCTTAACTTGATAAGTGGGGAATTTGGGCGACAGGCACAGGAAGAATCACTATACTAATCACCCTACTGTTCAAGTTAGAAATGTGGAAAAAAGAAAAAAAGATAGTTTATATATAGTGTTTTTCCATATTGTAAAATAACTACAGGCAGAAGAACTACAAACATATTCTTAGATTAAAATTTATCTTAAGTTTTATACAGCTGTCAATCAAGAAACAAATAGACTTACTTCACAGATACCTAAAGTCTATAATTAGAATTATTACCAGAAACAACATTTGTAAAATGTACATTATCCCAAATTAAATATCCCAATTTGTTACTGGTTTAACTAAGATTAAAATTTGAACTATTACTTAACTCAATTCAGAAGAACTTATTTAATGCTACCATTTATTATAATTGGAAGAAAACATACCTGTGGACTGTGAAGATCTGTGGTCAGCATGATAATTGAGTAAGCCAAAACATAAGCAGTGTCCGCACTAGCAAAAAGGGTTTGTCTGGAAAAATAAATGTTATAAACTTTCACTGTCTTACAGTTTCATTTAAATAAATCACCTCAAACCCCAAAGCACTTTTAATTTTCTTTTTTTAGGATTTATGTTCTAGCTCATATCAATTTCTTAATGGAACTATCTTATCACTCCCAGAGTGTAGACAATCTGCATTCCTCGGGGGCAGAGGGTTATGAATCTCCCAGTGCTCCCTAGCACAGAGTTTTTGATATAGCTACCAACCAATAAGTACTTGAATTTGAATCTTGCTTACCCTTGGTTGCATTCTAGATATCTTGCAGCAAATTTCTCCATTAATCGATCAATTTTCTGAGCTTCCCCTGGAAGACGGAATCCTTCCAGAAACATACGAAGGGCTGAAACAAAGTCCTTTCCTGAAAAGTCGTGTTGGTCCACATATGCATACATGACTTCCTTGTTAAATTTATCATTATCTCCCAGGAATTCACCCACTTGAGTCTAAAGAACAAAAAAAAGAAAATGATATCCTAATGGAATATTACATTTGCCACACAGCTAATTTAAAGCAGAAAAATCCATAAGATCCACAGGTTTTAACTACAGGTTAACTATTTCAAACATGGAGCTAAAAGTTAAAATACTAAATGTGTTTATTTTTTAAAAATCTAGGTATTTAGAAAATTCAAAAGCAAAATTAAAGAATACATAGATTATTCTTTAAGTTTTACTTATATACGTAGGAAGGCATTTTAAAAACAACATGTATTGTTATTAATTTAAAAAGGAATTGTATACAGAAATGGTTAGAATAAACTAAAATGGTACTCTTACGGAGTCTAATCTTTCCTCTTGATGTAAGAATTGGGCGATATCTTCAGGTGTAATGCCAAGCATCCCTTGTTCTTGGAGGTACTGTATTCCTCTCTTTGGTTTTTTATTAAATCTAGATAAAGTTATAGGAACATTAGAAAATTATGTGTATTCCCTAAAAAGACCTAAACAGCAATAAATTTTTTAATAGCACTTAGAAAACAGAAAATTATTTAATATAATCAATGCATGAAAGTACAAAAAATGTTGCAGTATGCAAAGGTTTATTTCTTTTCTTTTTAGAAAAGAGTCTCAAATGGAAGCCACCTTTATTCTTGATACAGACCATTTCATAGACTATGTGAGATAACTGCCATGTAGTTGATGAACTTTGAGTAAGGATATACTTTAAATACCTCATAATTTTAATACATATATTCTCTTTACTGCTTTGGTAATCTTGGCTCATTCTACATATACCCATTAATTCTAAGTTTCCTGCGTTAGCCATAATCTGATCATATTATTTCTCTTACACAAAAAAATTTCCGGATACTTAATATTTGCAAAATAAAGTCCAAACTGATTAGACTGCCACACAAAACCTTTCTCAGTATGGCTCCAGGTTCTCACATCATCTCCCACATATCCTATCTTGTCCCCTAAACATAATGCATCTGCAGTCTACTTCCTCTGCATGCCTGTTACCTGCTCCTCTCACTAGGGAATTCTCCTTCATGCTTAAAGATCTGATTCAATCAAATGTCACCTGTTTCCAGATCATTTACTTCACTTGGGTATTGCAAGAGTTCTTAAATGGTCTATCTCTTGTTTTGTTCACATTCTAATACATCCTTCAGGCGGCTGGCAACATTGTCTTTCCAAAAAGGAAATCTGATGCTGCTATTTCTCTGTTTAAAATCCTTCAATAGTATGGCCAATGCCAAGAAGAACAAGACAAAAACTGCTCTTCATGGAGAACAGGGCCTTCTATAATCTGGACCCAACTCAATGCTTTCCTTTCACTTCCTATCACTCTCAGCCCACAATGCCCCTGCCATGCTTAATGGGAAGGAGTCCTCAAATGTTCTCCCTTTCCTCTTGTGCTGCTGCACATGCCATCCTCGGTTTAAAATATCCTTCCCTGTTCTGTCCTAATGATTTCCCCATTAAGTTCTAAATCAACCACCACCATGTACGGAAATTAAAATCAAACACTTTTCAGTGAGACAAACACAAAATCTGCTTTCCAGACACTCTCACACTAAAGAAACATGATTTAAAAAGAAATTATAATAGTGAAAATGCAACAAATAATGTATAAACAGACAGCACTGAAAAGAAAGTGACTGACAGAGACGGTCATGATATACTTCCTGGGGAAGGTGACCATGGAACTGAACTTTGAATAATAACTTTATCTTTTATAAACATTAAGAAAAAACATCTCAGGGAGGAAAAAGTCATAATACATGAAAATATAAAACGGCATATTATAATAAATAGCTCTGCACTGTTGGAACAATGAGGTGAGATCAAGTAGTAACAAGTGATGAAGCTTAGAGTCCTACAGATCCAAACCATGAAGGGTATGACATGCCATTACAAGAAGCTGTGGCTCTGTTCTATACAAGCAAGAAAGGGGAGAAAGAGAACCAAGACTTGCATTCAGAAAGATCGTTTTAGCTAAGTGTGAGAAAAGACTAAAGAATAAAAAAGACCAAACAAAGGTTAAGTCAATTAAGATTATACTAGTCAAGGCAAGAAATGGTGATGGTTTGCCTTGAGAGAACAACTATGGGAGATGAGAAGAGAATAAATAGCAGAGAGGAAGAAGAATCAATAGGATTTTGTGACAGAATAGATCCAAATGGAAAAACTAAGGTAACTCCCAGGATTCTAGCTTACAAATTTAGTTAGGTGCTGGGGTTACTATGCTAAAGAAGAAATAAATAGGGCATTCTGTTTGTCTTTTGTTTGTAGCAGGAGTATTGGGGTGCTGATTATGGAGAGAATGGAAACTGATAAATCTGGCTATGGACATGCTGAGTGGAAGAAGCTATGCAATATCTAGTGAAGATATCCAACAGGAAATTAAAGATATGAGTCTGGACCTCAGTAGAGTTATTTATGTTAAAAATAATACTTGGGAGTTGTGAGACAGTATATGATCACCTAGAAGTTACAAAGTAAGGGCTGAGGGACAGAACCCTGGAAATGCTAAGATGGATGCAGGAGATAAATAGCCCATACTGATATGGCATGGTCAAACTGGGAGGAGGGACAGGACACAGTGACATGAGAGGAACAGTCGTGGAAGAGTACCCTGGGAGTGCGATAACATGAAAGCATTCTCATAAAAGTATGAAGCAGAAGGCAAGTCTTGTGGCTGAGAGGAGGATCTAGAAGCTAGAGAGACCCCTACTCTGAAGCCATTTGATGACTCTCATCTCTAAGTACTTCAAATAAGAGTTACCTATCATACCTTGGCAGTATTTTGTACAACACTCTATTATGGACTTTACACAGTACCATTTAAAAATAGATTTTGTCCAGATTTAGACTGTAATCTTACATACAAGGACCAGTGTCCATAATGGCTCTTGGCACACAGTCCCAAGTACCAAACATGTGTTTGCTGAGTGAACAGAATTTTAATATGAATATCTGTTTATACACACTAGACCTTGAGACCCTCACAAGCAAAGGCTTTATCACTTGTCAACTTCCTCTAGGACCCTCTATAATGTCTGGAACACATGACATTTGTAAACACGGACTGAAAAATTACAGAGGTATTATATGGCAACTTCGGGCAATTTTGTAAGATTGTATATGACAAAGAATATGTGTACATTTTATCAATTTTTAAATATATATTAACACTGAAAAAAGGCATTCATCAAAAGGAATTGCTTAAGATTCAGGAAGAAATGCTTTATAGCAGAAGTAGTAAGCCAACTAAAGATACAAGGAAATTTTTAAGTTTACAGCAGCTAAATTCATGGAGAAAGATCAACAAGTTCTTTTTCCCTTACAGCATCTCTCTGAAATAAGAGATGGGCAATACGAAGCAAGAAAGCAGCATTTAGACAAGAAAAACAGTCCAGGAGCAGGCCTAATAAAGAATTGACTTCTCAAGGTTTGGTAGAAGAGCCAGTTGGGAAAGGGAGGTTATCACCTTATCAGCATATAAAAATGATATCAACAACAATGGATCAATAACAAGAGTAGCACAATTGCAATGGAGAACATATAAAAGGAGCAATGCTAGTTATTAGAAGTTTCACGCTTCAAACTTTTTGAGTTGTCACCTACTTAGGAAATATAATGGAGGATTTTATTAAGGAACTAAATAACGCAAAACTGCACAGATGCACAAAACAGCACATAAATTTGGTGCAAAATTTAATGTGCATTACAAAGGTTTGTTTGGGATCGATTGCATGAATAAGGGGAACCATGCCCCATTTTACTCACTGACAAGTGGTAATAAGGCAAAAAAATAAATAAATAAGCCGAAGATGTAGAGGAATCCAGGACAGTGGTAGCACAGCAGTGGCAGAGGGACACTTGATCACACTGCTCCTTAAAAATCAGACACTCACAAATCTATCCCTTGTTCTATTATTTCTTTCTGTTGCTTTAGGACTTCAAATTGTTCTGGATTATCAGTGCCAGACATCTGTGTGCTGTAGCTGCCTATTCCTGACGATGATGTTGACTCCAGGGAATTTAAACTTCCGTATCTGTTTATTGTCTCAGGGTGTTTGATTTCACTCGTCTCTTGTTCTGAGGGTTTTTCCTGACCTGTAAGTAGAAAAACTGATAAATTATTCTGTAAAAGAAAAAAATGTAAAAAGTAAAAAATTCTTAAATAAGGCAAGATATTTCAATGTTGCTTAGACATCTGTTTAGTATAAATAAAATGTTAGGTGCCATTAGTACAATTTACACCACTAAAAGGAGTTCCTTTTGCAGTCCCGGTGCTGAATGTCCACTGGTTTCTGCTCTCAGCTCATGCCTCATGGGGATCAGTTTTCTCTCAATGGACTAAGATTGCTCTAGGCAGCCCTGCAGCTCTGAGTTTTTCTCTAAGAGTAAACGTCAGACATAGATGAACAATTCGATCTTCTTAAAATACACCAGCTTTTGTATGTTACTTATATGACTATAAAAGTTGCATAAATATGCTTCACTTTAATGTGATATTCAAAATATTTCTAGGAAGATCTAGAAAGAAAATGTTTCATAACTAAGTTGGAAATTTATAATTTTAAAGCTCATTATTTGCTTATAGACAATGCTTCTTCATCAGCTAAATGAATAAAGACATCATGAAACTGGCTTAATGGCATCTGCAACTATCCTCCAAAGTATCATTCACTTAAAATGACAAAGAATTGTAACTCAAAACATCACCTTACCGAGAGTTGTCTGAGAGTTGGGATTCACGTACTGATCCTTACTCCATTCAACCATACACTTCAAAATTGACACTAAGCATTCTAAACCTTTTTTCCTCAGGCTCAATTCCTACAAAATAATTCACAATAAGAACCAAAATAAGATCTTTTAAGGTAAACACAGTGCACTTCCTCGGCAACGTTTAAATTTGAAAATGCTTTCAGAGTTCTTACCTGGACATTACTCATACCAAGTTCCTGACTGCCTCGTCCTTGAGCAATTTTTGATAGATCGTTTACTAGTCTTTCAAATATATTTGCTGCATTTAAGTCACAGTCATAGTTTACATAAATATCCACTACACTCTGAGCATCTGTAACAATACAATACATTAACAAAAGGCATATAGTATATGAGTATATTTAACCTTTTAAATGTAATAAGATAATAAGGATAATTTCAAATACCTGCACAAATTCTTGTCAATGTCTGAATAACCATCCATTTGTGGTCAAATGAGCTGGTTGAAGTTTCCAAAATGTATAGGAAAATTTCTTTAAAGAACACCTGCAATTAGGGGGAAAGGTCTGTTTAAAATATTGTTTATAATTCATTTTTTGTTATCACTTCTTACGTGGCCCAAAGCTGCAGAGCAGAGGCTGGGATCCAGGCTGGTCTGAAGTTCAACTCCTCCTGTGTCCATCTCTGAAACATCTGGATAAAATAACTTGGGTGGGTGACCTAAACTAGCCCATGCAGCAGGAGCACTGCACTTCACACTACTGTTTGCTGTCACACAGCCACTACAAAAGAAATCTACAAAGATTTGGAGACCCCCTGGGTGAATATTTCTTGAATATATTGACAAAACTAATGTAACTCAGTTCATTTTTTAACACCCTAAAGAGCATAAACTATGTTCTGTTTATCAGTTATATTTTTCAGACACTATAGTACTGGTCAAGCCTATTACTCCTAGATTTAAAAGTAAATGATGTAATCCACACAATAAAAAAGATCTAGTTTTCATACATACTGTTATATTTTTATAATTACTCACACAAGTGGAAATCTCTATTGTCTGAAAATTAAAAACTTATTGCTCACTATTCTTAATACCAAATAATGTCAAGCACAAAGCAGTTAATCAACCTAATTAAATAAATTTCAATTTAAGAGCTAAGAATTTTCAAATCCAAATTTATTTTAGAAAAGTGACTGTGCTCTAAGAGGGGATGACTGAAAGAGAAAACCAAAAACAACATACTGTATTAACATTTATGGAACAATGTATTATTATGAATCCAGAAATTCATATTTATGACTAACAACTTCTCCCCCCAAAATCTCCCAAACTGAGTGAGGTACCCTTATAATGTGCTTTTCTTTCACAAAATTCATCACTTTTCTATTGCTTGCTTAATGTCAGTATTTCCTGTATGACTGTAGCTCTACGAGGGTGGGGGCCGTGTCCTTCTTACTGAGCACTGTGTCCACACTGCATGGCATACAACAGGCATTAAATATTTATGGCCACAGTTCCCAAACACTGCACCGAGGTGACCCAGAATGCTGCAGCAAACTCAGAGAGATGCTAGGAGAGTTTTTGAGGTCAAAGTCAGAGGGAAACACATCTCTTAGGTATCTTGAAAGATTATTCACAGGGTCCACATTACTTTGGGTAGTTCATGCTATATTCCTTTCAATGACATCATTGTTTTTGCAAACCTGGCTTAGTAGTTGCTATGATAAAATGCAGATACTGAATGGAAATCAGTGGCAGTATCTGATTCCAAGGTCTGAGAAGCTGTGCCGTATCCAACAGGCACATACATTCCGACTATTTAAAACTGTATTTTCCAAAACAGACATATACGTTAATGCCCATGGAAAAATCACGTTATAGAAACTGAAGAGAATACTCTCATAAAATGAATCTTCACTAACAACGATCTCCACTTTGTTTTGCAAATTTAGGTTTTCGTATGTTGGGTTTTCTCCAACTGCAATACAGCTCGTCCTGCATTTAAATATGTTCCATATTTCCAAAAGCATATCTATACTCATCTTGTTTTATTCCCATAATCTCTCCATAAGGGACAATGGTGAGTGAAATAAACCTTATCGTAAAAAAAAAAAAAATACATTACAACAGTTTGTAATAAGAATCTACCATCTGTGAGAAGACAGGAAATTTCTTAAGAGTATTTCCTTTTAAATTCGTGCTTACAAAAACTTAGTGTATCAAATTTACTTTACAAAAACAGTAATCTCAACTTAAATGATCTTTGTGATATATGATTCCATAAGAATTTATATTTTACAATCTACTAAACAGCACTTAATGAAGTAGAGTCTCGGTGTCCAAAAAATCTTAACAGCCTTCCAAAACTCTCAAATGGCAATTTAAATGCCTGATCATCAAATGAAAGACTTCTAGCTGGTTACAGAAGCAAAAGTTCCAAAAGTTTTTTAAAAAGTCTCTTATCTGTAGTTCCTGAAGATAATGCGGGGGAAAACTACGTGAAAATTGCAACTGCTGTTAAATGCTTCCATTATTTTAATATGGTATATGGCAAACTTCTAAAATTTGACAACATGTATGGACCAGAAATTGTTTCCTGTCCAAAAATGTGGTCCAAGTTAAAAAACTTTTCACTTTACACATCAAGGCCTTATTCTGTCTCATTCTCATAATAATGTACTACATAAATTTAAATAGATTATAGAAAATAATAAAAGATAATATAATTATCCTAAGTATCTCAAAATGCTGGGAAAATAATTTATGCTTTCTATGAGTTAATGAATTATTAGTCTTGAGTTACAATTAAATAAAAAATAAAAATTGAAATGTAACTTTTATATCATATCAAACATAACATGAAGGCAAGAGCTGACGAGCATAAAAGTATTTCTAAAATATACAATGTCCCAAACAAAACCATTTTAACAAATGACAAGCTGGAAAAAGCACCCATTAAATGTGTAAAACACAAAGTACTATTTTTAAATACAGAATTATTTGAAGGTAAAAACAAAAGATCAGGAATTAGTACACTTGTACGATATGTGCAGACATGTTTGGAAGACTCCCAAATTTAGTTTTGCTAAGTCTCTGGAAGTATTTTAGAACCACAAGGTTGCTACTCTATTTCCAAAGATCTTGGGAGAAAACTTTAGGAATCTAATATATAAACTAGATTTATACATCCTATGTCCTAAAATATAAGCTAAAAAATATAATCCATCTCGATCACATCTTTAAAGTGCCAAAAACTTAAATGGCTTAGAAGTATATACGTGTATACAAAGTATAAATTTAGAGCTTTCTTTTAAGATAACCAAAACCATGATTACATACTATATATACAATGGCAAAATTATTGTGAGGACCTAGTTAATTCAAGACAACTATCATTCATACAACTAGTATAAATTCCCTGAAGGCAGGAACTGTGTCTTAACTTGATTTTGCATTTCTTACCTAGTGTTTAGTGCTTCGTAGGCACATGTTAGCTGAATGGGTAATTAAAAAAAAAAAAAAGTACGTGACAATACACAAATATTATTTTACATTCTGAAAAACTTTCCAGTGTATTAATAATCTGATTTAACATAAAACAAATGAAATAATGTAGAACATACCTCAATTTGCATCTTCAGATGTGTCTTGAAGTTTGACAACAAAGTAAGAAATATGGAAAGAGAAAGCTCAAAAACCTCTGGAACAGATGAGACTCCATTTTTTGAGAGTGCAACACACAGGTACTGTTTAATAGCATTAATAAACATCTCATTTGTCCTGAAAACAGGTCCTGCATTCTGCAGAATGGATAGAAGTAACTGCAATGAAAGAATCTTGGATCGTAACTCATGAGACCTAAAATGTGAAAAAGAAGGCACAGTATATGGACAAGTTTAGCATTATGGTAACCAAAGGTTGTTCCTAAGATATTTCCTGGTACCATATATTTTCACAAACTTTTAAGTGGAGAGGAACAGAAAATTCTACAACATAAAAAAGAAAGTACAGGACATGAATAAGCTTAGACACTAATAATGGGTAATTCCACTGATGTTCTCTTGTACCACAAAATTTCATCTTTTACAATGGGAAAACAATCATTCATTTTTAACATCATTTATTGTTCCTTTGAACAAAAAAACAATTTCAAGATGTATGTCTTGTTCTTTTCACAAGCATATTTCACTTATTAGAAATCATAATGAACTTAGATTAAGTACCGCAGTATATACAGGTCCAATGTACTTTGTTCCTAGTTTTGCTACTCAAAAATTCTAAACACTAATAAAAACTTTTGGTTACGTTAGTGAGTTATAGCACAACTTCAAGGTTACTTTTTTAGTAACCGTTTAAAATTTTTTTGTTTTTGAAAAATATACAAGGAGGCTTTCAGAACAGTTCTACCTCTTAATAGCTTATGCATTTATTCCAAGAATTTTTAATAAAAAAACTGAAAAACATGTTTTCAGCTTAAATTAAAAAACTTTTTTCTGATCAATATACTGTACCACACTTCATCCTGATCACTGTCTAACATTTTAATTATCAGATTTCATAAATACAATTTTTCTCCCATTGAAACAGACTTCTTAAGCCCAACTAAGGATACTGATCCCAGGCAACTTTTCAAATGCAGGCTATACTTAAATGCTTTAGCAGCTGATTCTTTTATTTATTCCAAATGCTATATTCAGTCACACTTATGCCATAAACTTAATTCTTCTTCACTAATAACACCAAATTCTTAAATTATATCCTCCTTAAAGTAGGTCTTCATCAATGCAGAATAACATGTCAGAATTGTCAATTTCTGAACAAGTTATCGTTTCCACTCATGAGAAGAAAAAATTGAAAAATTCTAAATATACTCTTATAAAAATATTGCAATCTGAACAACCTAATCCTTTTTCTGTATAGTTTATATTTTCAAAATACAGAAACATCAATAAATTATATTTCTGACTCCAAGGAGTCAGGTCTAAAAAGATTTTAGAATTTTATACTTCTGGGCCTAAACGGTGTTTCTCACTGATTCAGTATAATGTGACAAAACAGAACAAAATTTCAGAAAATAAAGTTTTTATTATAACCGTTTCTAGTCTTTCTTCTCAGTTGACACTTAGAAACTGAAATGTTCGAGAGATTTTTTAATGAAGTAGTGTTGCTTACATTTCTCATTTCATAATCCCTTTCTCAAAGCAACTCAGGCCTTCTCCAAGGTTTCTTTCTCCAAAGTTATCCTGTTATAATACATCATGCTGCAACATTAGAAAAGCACGCCTCTCTAATAACTCCCAAACTCAGTCAGAAGCAGGAATTAGTTACACTTGAATCATACAAAAGATACTTGATGACTTACAAAAATTGCTCTTTCCTGCAATTTAAACTATGATGTGTGATGAGAATCAGATATGTGACTCCTACCACAAGGTACTTCTTGTTCCCCACCACAAAAGGTATGTTAAGAGCACTTTCCAGATCTTAATGGATTATGACTTTTAAGATTTTTTTCTCTTAAGTTTTATTATCTTTTAACTGGTAGCTTTCAGAAACCTAGTATGAGGCTACATTTAACAGGCTGCAATAACTCCAAATTTACTTAAAATACTAAAATAAGAATTCAGTCAATCATTCGATATTTATTAAGCACCTACTACATACCAGACACAATTCTATAAATCTGTCAGTATGCTCTGGGAAATAGTGTAAGGTATCTATCTACTCTAGCAGTTTTGGAACTCAAGTGTTTTTTAACATAGGCTTTTTAAAAAAATAAAACAGGAAGCAGCTGCATAGTGTAGTGGTCGGCACGTCTGCTTCACATGCAGAAGGTCCTGGGTTCACACCCCAGGTGCAGCAGGCCCCGGGTGCACGCCGCGAGTGTGTGGGAGGAGACGTCCTGCTTTCAGAGATCCAGTTCTTAAGGGGAAACAGCAACACCCATAGGCCGAAGGTGGAAGTGGAGGGTTTGGGGAATTAAAGAGGGGAGGAACTAAATAAATAATAAAAATAAAATAGCCCTAAAATATATTTTTGAACATCTTACAGGGCAAGAAAAACAAAAGAAAATCCAGACTATCTTACAGTAATTTTCGAGCTTTAAAAACTATTTGTCGGGCAGCACAGCTCCCTACTTACTTTGGGTCTGGCGGTCCATCTGACAGTGGCTTCATTGACAATTTACACAATGACCTGAATACTAGAAAGGCATCCTTTTGTAAAATGTGGGAAAACTTAGCACCAGGTGAAGGTCCTGAAGAATTTCCAGATTCCTAAAGAAGTTAACAATACCATGTAATGAAGACATTTGCACGTGTATAATCATTTCAACCTTTTATATTTTATTTAATTCAGTAATAGGTAGGGTTTTATTGGAAGGGAAACCAGATAAGGAATTTGCCACACGGTTTCTTTGACATCCTATCCCCACCCCAACATTAATACCTTAAAAGTGTATTCTTTTAAAATATTCCCTCTTTGCCAAATAAACTCTTTAAAATTTACCCAGTTCATAATATTAGTAACAAAAACTAGCACTTCGTGCCCTGACAAGAAATCTCATCCTCAGCCTAAACTATGCTTTCTGCTATCACTGGGTGTTTCATGTTTTGTCCTAGTTTATTTTTTTATCTGCTCTGTGCAGACAGACTTGAGACAATGGAGACTGCCAAGGCAATGTTTAAAAGTTAACTGATGGTCAACAAGGCTACAAAAAGTTACCCCTATGTATGAGGCAATGATTTAGAGGACTTCTTTATTTAAAAGAAAAAACCCCACAAAATATAGGGTAGGAAAGATGAGGACGAGCTATCACTACCATAGTATGAATTTCATTGTTGCCTGAACAAAAGATGAAGTTTCCAAGATTTCTAAAAGTTTCTTCCCATCCTATGATACTAGATTTATCTTATAAATATGTGACAAGAATTTTCTCTTTTAACCGTAATTTCAATGGACGGGGGTGTGGGGAGTATGTGAACACATGAGAAACACTGCAGAGTTGGAAATTCAGCTACCAATTAAGGAAATAAACTGCTTTGATTTATATTAATGAGAAAAAAAACTCAAGTTGTTATTTCTCCAAACTGAAATCAGCCAGCATCAACTGGATATATTCACCACAAGGTGCTGGGAGCCTATAAATGTATGAGATTAACAGAATTTTCTCACCCCCATTTATACCTGAGTATCATTGGAAGAGACAGAGAGTCTGTCATCAGGTAAGGACGGTGTATATGCAACAGAAACTGGTGTTCCTGGAATTCCATTTGCTTGAATATTTTCACTGTCGCTACCATCCTCTGTAGTTCCAATGGTGCCATCTGTCCTTGCATTTATAGTAGTTCTTTCTCCCATATCTAAAATAGTAAGAATAAAAAATGTGCAAATATACCTGACTTAACTGAAGTATACTGAAAAAGCATGGAGTATTTAAAATGAAACAGTGGTAGAAAAGCGATGTGAAGTAGTATGCATTGGCACCACTTAAAGGGTAGCATACTTACTATTAAGTAAATATGTATTTGGAATACATCCAAATAAGATCCTTAAGTAGCTATAGCAATGAAACACACTCAGCTGATGAAAGACTAACCAGGATGTGCCAAAACAGAAGCTAACTTTTAGTCTATATTGGCATTTACTAAACTAAATTGGGTTCTGATGAATGCTGATGCCTTAAGATGGTAAGAGAAATTCCTTGAAAAAAAATATACAATTATCAAATGAGAGTTTGGAAATGCTGGGAAATAGGTTTCTTTATTATAGTCTTTAATTTGCTAATACACTGAGTTCTCCAAAGGGGATATACAATATACAGTATTTTCATTTACTTTATCATGAGTCCTCTTTTTTTACAATACCTATTAATACCTCTAATAATATATATTCTTTGGAACATAGCTATGAAAATAATGGCCTCTACCCTGAATATTTTTCAGTATGTCACTCTAAGTCATCACACTAGTAATTACTATAATTGTAATTAATAACTTGTGGTAGAACAAACATAGATAATGCAAATACCACCAAATTACTGCAATACAGAATTACTCTAAGCTGTAACATCTTACATTAAAAAAGGAATGATAGATGTCTGTGGCCATAACTCAGTAGTTATCAAGGAGGAAACCACTCTTCTCATCCTACCAATTAAAAGAAAACTATAAGCTAACATGAGGGAAACATACTGTACTATAAGGAGCACAGGTTTCACAATGTGAAAGACCTGTGTTTTAATCAAGTCTCCACTATTTGACTAGGTAAGTTATGTCATCTTTCTTTGCCTCAAGTTTCTTCATTAGAAACAAAGATAATAATGTCTATGAGGAATTGCCAAAACACACGTGTGCGCCAGCACACACAAATACATAGAGAACATAATTGGTTCTCAGTAAGTGGTAGCTAGTATTAATTTTGTTGATAATTGATAACATGTGCTCAATTTCTGATTGATTCAAGTAATGAAAGGACTAAATCTGTTGTTCCTACTCTGAAATTGCTTTCTGTCTCCAAAGCAGAATATCCTAGATAAACTGGATTATTCCAAAGTATGTTGTACAACAAGTGGTACATGAAAAAGATACTCACTGGTAAAAAGGAACAGTAACAATACACAAACATCTCAGTGTTTGGGGAGAACTAAATGCATAATTCCAAGTAAAGCATATAAAATCACTTGGGCTACATAGAAAGTACTTTATAGAGTTAGATATTATTCTCTATTTTTCTCCTCTAATTCTCTCTCCAACTGCCCCCAAATAGAAGTGCAGACTTCCATTTTCAAAGTGGTGAACTGAGTCCACTAATTTACTTTCTCCTTTGACAAATCCAACAAAATTACTAGGAAAAATATAAACGAGAGACAAAATCTTTAACAACACTGGAAAAATAAGAAGGATATGATCGATGGATCAAAATCTTGGAGGAATTCCTAGAAAATATGGTTCAGATCATTTAATCATACTTCTAGAAGTATATGCAGCAAGGTACTATGCTTAGTCCTCTGCAAAATGTCATAAATTAAATCAGCTTCAGTGGATTGGTCTCAAATCTAACCACATCTGTAATAACTATTTATGGAAATGTGATTAAAATTCCTAACAAAAAAACATTTTTATAATGCAATCCATAAGATAGAAACTGGCTCTATATGAACTATAACTTGGTCATGATAATGAAGGTATAAGAAGTCATGATTCTTCCACCAAAGATAGAAAATACTCAAAACCAAATTCAATTTAAACATTTTCTAATTATAAATAAAGTTCAGCACATTAAGGAGGATAGAGAATACACACCTGCCCCTCTCCTACCGAACATAAAATCAAAAAATACAATGGCATTCACTTTTTAATGGGGTGGGGAAAGGTGGGTTTTATGTAAAATTGTAACTGAAGTTGGAGAAAAAAAGGAGTGGTCTTCTATAATCAAAGGTATTTAAATACATTTTCTACACATACCCATTCTCACTAATTTAAGAAAGAGCTTATTTTTTTTTTGCCCCTTTTCATTCACACATTATAAAGAGTCTCCACAGCCAGATAAAAATCCTTAGACAAAATAAACTAATTCTGAGTGAAATGCACTACCTCCAACGACGATGTTCACCATTTCTTCTACAATGCTCTGCACGATGTCTTGCGGCTTTTCCTCACAATCGTGGTTTTCTCCATCATATAATATGTCATTTTTAGATAATGCTTTAAGAAGAAAAAAAATCAAGAAAACATTTTGGAAACTTGTTACAAAACATTTATAATGAAAAACTTTCTTTAAAAAATGAATTGAAGCAAAAACTCAAATAGATGACACTAGAAGCATGTTAAACCTTCAAAATTTATAACCAAACCTAATTTTAAAATATTTTATAAATTCAAGTCAATTTCAACAATGATTCATTTGACAATAAATTACACAACTTAAGTGAATTATTCCTTTTAAGAACCAAAACTTTTTCAAGTATTTTGAATGAAACATTTCTAGTATGTCCCACACCAAATACATTAATTGTAATTAAAGCTTTCTTTGATTAATTAAGCTCATCATTGTGCTCTAAGATAGTGCGGTCCTTGAAGATGCAGAGACAGGGCCGTGTGGGCCTCCGTCAGTGCTTCCCGGCCCCTCTCTATTTGTTCCCCAACAGAACCTACACACTCAATGTAAAACTGAACTTCGTAAGTGAAGAACTCATTCCCCAATTTAACATTAATCGAAACAGATATAACTATCAATCAGAACTTCTGAACGTAAGAGAAACATAAAACTTGACATTTAGTTAGTTTGTATAGATTATTGTAGATAAAAATAAGATTTCCACTGGGTTTTTTTAAATGTTGAAAATACATCAGGAATGCTCAATTAGTACTTAAGGAGGCTTTGGGAACTGGACTGTTCTCGGAGCCGCTGCCCTACACCAAATGGCCTCAGACCGCATTCAGCTGATAGTGCTATTTATATACCTACCCTCATTACTATAAAGGACCACTACACATAATTCTGGCTTCCAGAAGCCTGTGTTCCCTATTGCTCACTGATTCTAATCTACTGTTTGCTGCACCCTACAAAATACTGAACGCCACAAGAGGAAACTTGTTAAATAAGTATATCAAATCATTAACCTTATTTTAAAAAGAAATCCAAACACAATAGCATTTAGTCTTTTGCAGAGTAAAAACATAAATGTCTTGACAGATCATTTTTCTACCATTCTTAAGCTTTGTATTTCTGTGCTCTAGTTGGCTAAAATTAGCTCTTCTTAATATCAGTTTCAACATAACTCAATATACACAGTAACTAAAATGTGCTTTAAATGACTGGTGAATTAAGAGTCAATTTTCATATAAATCATCTAAGAGAAAAAGATTAGAAAAACAGTAATATTTATTACACATAGGAAATGGTTAGAGAAGTTAATTATTATGTCCAAAGTCACATAGCTAGTGACAGAGATGTGATTCAAAGCAAGTAATCTAACTCTTGCCAAAAGCAGGCTAGAAAAACATAAATTGCACACGCAGTATAGACTCACTCTCAGCTTGAGTACTGTGAATACTTGGTTTTTCAAAATTATCCCTTTTAAAGTAACAGTAAAGTATTATTAAAAATAGTCAAAAGCATCTATTTATGTCACGGCTGATGTTCATGCCACTATTAAGCTATGGAAAAGATATGGGGGGAAAAATCAAAAGCTGAAGTTATAGAAGTGTTTCCTCAAAGTGAAGTAAAATCACAGATTTCAGATGAACTGTTAACTAAGCCCTAACCATCCTTGGTCCACACAACCACATTGGACAGGACACCGACCTAAGGAGGAACAAAGGGAACAACCAAACAATTTTATAGAATAGCTAAAACAATGTTTGGGGTGGGGTGGGGGGGAATGACTTCGTGTGACTATTTTTAGAAAAATAGGTTTGTAAAATAAATCTATTAATTTTTGTAATCTTGTAACCTTTTTCTTATAAATTTACTTAGGAAAAATACTGTCAAAGAACACCTCAATATAAAAATAAATATTTTTTGTATGTCAGGGGTTACTCAAAAGACTTCTTTTCATATTTAGCTTCAGTGATTTTTTGATATTTTCTGAGTAATATCATGATTTCCTAAAATTTTCAGTCACATTCCAGAAAACTTTACTAAGTCTCTTACTTGCTGCGGAACTAATTTAAGAAAACTGAAGTTCCTATATAACATGCTAACAGACATTTATAACCCTCTTTAGTAACACACATCTCCTCCAAAACAAGTCTATAAATCATACTGCTCATGAGATGCTAATGAATGCATAGTATCGTTAACAGATGTCTCGTGGGTCGAAGTAAAATTAAATTTACCACCTAGGATGGAGAAAGTCCACAATTACCACAATGTGTCTAATACCCATTAAATTATATTACTTTCCACATCTCTTTACCAACAACACATTCCTACACTCTTCCCTTAATACATACACACACCCATCCACCCAGAACCCCTTTCAAAAAGATTACTTTCAGCTGCAGTTGCCTGATCAGCTTCAGTCTGTTCATTTTCTGCACTGGAAATATCAGATCCATTTTCATGCTCTGTGTCATCCTGAAGGTTTTTATCCACATCATTTGTATGGGGATCAAGGTCTCCTTCATGTTCTTGAGATATGTGATCAACAGTCTGAGGTGGCAGGTACCTAAGGTGAGGTGATTCAGGCTCGTGCTGGCTCACGGGCGACTGCAGCAGATGCTGCTGCTGTCGATGTCTTTCTTTTTCCATTTGTTTGGCTTCCTGCAACTGGAAATAGAATAATTTCCAATATTTGTAAAATAAGTTGTTAAAAATTTGAAGGGAGAATCTTACACAACTATAAATTCTTTATATCAAGTGTCACTTCATCTCTAGGCTTACAAATTGTAGTCCATCAGAAACAAAGAACATAAAATATATTAAAACACACAAAAACAAGTAACAGTGGTTACTTCATAGGGGAATGGAAACTGGTACACAAGACCAGGGATGGAAGTCTTTCACTATATATGTTCTTTCGTTATTTCCGGTGTTCGAATAATGTAAATGTATTACCCACACCAAAGAAAATTTAAAAAACTAAAATACTTTTTAATAGCTTCAGAATAATAATTAGATTGTTGCCAATAGTGGACTTACCTAAAATCAAGTAAACATTTCACTAAGGGAGGAGGAAAAGCAGATGGGGGAATAAAACACACACACACACACACATTCATTTTTACTTATACATACAGGAACAAAGCCTAAAAAGGTATGTAAGAAGCTAATAATAATGGTTACCTATAAGGAGTAGGGGTTAGGCAGGGAACTTTCAGTATATACCCTTCTGTAGGATGTTCTTATGTCACCTTGTCCTGTGTCTTTTAATTACAAAATTAAAATTATATTTAATAATAAGATTGCAATGTACGTAAATGCCTCTGCCCAATTAGTCACCTAATAAGAATTAAAAAAAAAAAAACTATCTATAAATGTTAAGAGTTTTATTTTAGGAGACCATTCATTATTATGTATGTAATACTACCTGTAAAACTGACTTACTTTATAAGATGGTAAAAGCAGTAACAATCAGGATCCCAAGGTTTCATTTTTTAGCATTTTACTGCTTTTAGACATGTCTCTTTTGGTCCTCAGGACTTAATAAAAATGACTCTCGCAGAATTAATTTCCACAAAGATAAATATTTTAGTGTTAAATATGAACATTTCATATTTCCCACTAATATTCTACGTTATGTGGAAATACCAGAATTATGTGAATTTATAAAATAAATTTGAATTAAAAGATTGTAATGCCTAAAAGGTAGAAAGAGCCCTGTAGCAGTCTACGTGGTCTAAATCCCTTATTTTACAGATAAGGAGACTTGATGGGATGAAGAGCTGCACAGCTGGAATCAGCACAGAATTCTCAGACCAATGCTCCAGCCCACTCATGAGAAAGTCAATTTCCAAAGAAAGAGCAAGAGACCTACAACTTCCCATTCAATCTCACCCTTAGCCTAACTTCAGCCAATCCACACCACGGTTTAGCAGGGGAAGCATACGCTTTGGAATCACAGACAAGCAAGGTATCAAATTCTAGCTTTTTCTACTTATTCCAGAGTTGTAAAATCTCTAGAAATATCCTTGCGGAAAGAAGAAATGTTACTGTATGAAAAAAAAACACCTTTAAACATTTTCTATTGTGGAAGTTAAATCAGTCTGCATCCCTTTTATTTTCTCTCTCCCCACTTCCTACTTTTTCTATAACTATCCACAGAACGCTGTATCTTTCATGACATGAAACATGTTTACAGCCTTTATCACAATTATGACTTTATTTGTGTGATAATCTGTTTAAGGGTCATGTTCCCTCTCTC
>CM053511.1:47400636-47425954 GCA_028627145.1 Eidolon dupreanum
AGTCTAAAAAACTTGGCAGTTTATTACTTTTTTAATAAACAAATTCTTTTCTTCAAATCATTTCAAAAGTAAAACATGATTCTAACTAGAGCTAGCCATTGTTAACTTTATAGAAAACAACTTTATCGAGGTATAACTTACACACTGAGATCTGCCCATTTTAAATGTAATATTTACTGAATTCACTGAGTTAAGCAGCTATCGCCATAATCTAGGCTTAGAACATTTCCATCACCTCAGTTAACCCCTGTTACCACCCCCAGCTCTAGGCATCCAGTAATCTACTTTGTGTCTAGATTTACATTTTCTGGATACTACTTCTTAGCGCAGTCATACATATGTGGTCCTTTGTGTCTGGCTTCTTGCACTCAACACAATGTTTTTGAGGTTCATTCATGTTGTAGTGCGTGTCAGCATTTCATTTTTTATTGCTAAATAGTATTCAATAGTGTGGCTGTACCTACCACATTTTGCTTATTTATTCACTGATCGGTGAACATTTGGGTTGAATGAATAATGCTGCATTGAATATTTGTGTGTAAAGTAAGTCTTTATATAGACCTAAGTTTTTCTCTTGTGTAGATACCTAGGTGTAGAAATGCTGGATCATATGATAAATTTAGGTTTAACTTTTTAAGAAACTAAAGTTATTTTCCAAAGTGGCAGTACCATTTTGTATTCCAACCAGCAAGGTGTCAGGGTTTCTCATACATCCTTACCAGGCAACATTTGTTGTCTTTTTTATTTTAGCCATCTTGGTTGATAGAAGAATTATTTCATTGAGACAGTGTTAACTTTTTGAGGTATTTTTTCCAGACTTTATTCTACACACATTAACATACATGAACAGATGTCTTCCTCAAAAAATTGAGCAAGAATTTCTAAGGCGATACTGGGAGAAAAAAAATAGTTAATGTTTATTGAGTATTTATGCCAAGTTCTGTGCCAGTGAGATTTTTTTTGGCTTTATCTCAGCCCTTGAAAAAACCCTATGTGCCTAGGTAGGTGCTATTATTACCTGCATTTTGCGAATGAAAAAACTGAGGTTTAGAGCTTAGGTTCGGCAGCATTGGAACTTGAGCACCTTTGGGCTAAATGTGGCCATCCTAACTAACCTGTACCCTTAATCACAGAACAGTTTATAAGTAACAAATTACAAAGAGGGAAAGAAGGGCCTCCATAGAAAGAAAGACACTTTGAGAAAGGGCAGAATGCATAACAAAGAACCATCCAGCAGCAAATACAGGAAAATATTGCTCTGCACATTTCAGTGAATCTTGAGAGTGTTTATGTATTGTGGATTTACAGTGGCATCCCTAAGTCCATCATGTCAGATCATTTTATTCTGTATTCTGCCTAAGAAATCAGACAGATTCATGTATATTTCTCTGTATGTCTATGATTTTAAACAGAATTTTAAAGTGAGGTTTTAAGTTTAAGCTATTTGGAAATTCAGTAGTCCTGTGTCTCTCCCAGGGATTCTGGGTAGGCTGATTTTTATTGTACTTGAATTCTTAACTTTTTAAAAATACTCACTTGCTTTTATTTTAGTATTTTATAGCATTTTCAAATCATTTTAAGAATTGAAATAAAAACAATCTTAGTAAAATGTCATCTTTTGGGAAATTACAAATAAGACTATGTGAAAATAACTGGTTGTATACCTCACTGTCTTTTTATAAGTATATAATTATTGTGTAATTGTCATAATTTCCAGTTGTATAGTTTTTATTTCAAATGCATTTCTATATATCTGTGTTGTCCTACCTAGGATTTTAATAACTTTTAAATGTGTCATTGCTTTAACTGTTTTTGAGTTTGGGGACATTTACATGTAAATTTTGCTGCACATATTTTCTTATATTTTTTATTAATCTCTGCAAAATTCTTTTAATATTTGTGCAGAATTATTTAAAATAAACACTTTAAGGTTGAGCTTGCTAGTTTAGAGTATGGTCATTTGTGGCTTTTGTTCTTTAGGCAAAATTGCTATAAATCTACTCTACTTATGCTGGGTGCAGGGTACAGTAGAGTACTGAGGAAAATTAGACCCGGGTATTTGCCATCTTTAGAAATGTTTTGATTTTGATCTGCTTTTATGTAACCATTCCTTTTCATCTTTCATTTGCAGTTTTTTTCTGTTCTAAAAGTAGAAAACAAAGGCATAAAAACTCTTCTTTATAGTTAAGATTAGGTACACTTTTGTTTTCTATAGATTTTATTTGATTTTTTTATACCCTTTTTAGTGAGATTTACTAGGATATAATATGAGGAATGTGTTTAATAAGTTCCTTTTCTCCCTTTGACTTGATAGATGTTGAAAAGCAGTGACTGTAAGTTAAAAAGCATTTTATCACATCTTGTTCCATCAGTGATTCTTAATTATAATAGCATAGTGCCTGACATGATGTGGTAGGATTGATTAGTTCTTATTGCCCCTTAATTGTTTTTTTTTTTTTTTTTAAATAATGTTGCTTGATTCTTTTTCCAAATAATTTTAGGATTTTCATTTATGCTCTGATGTTTACTCTTAGGATCTTATTAACATAAAACTTAATCAGAATTTCTTACTTTTATCTGATATATAAGAATAAAAGGTATTATAGTTGGGAAGAAGTTGATTATTTTGTTTCATCTATTTTGTTGGGTCGTCATACTTCTGTTCCTCAAATGTTAATTTTTATGTGATAATTGAGTGTGGTTTAATGCAGTGACAAGCAAAAGCTTATGTGTAATTTCTAATTAGCTTATGTCTTTAGAAATGAAAATGGAACCACATGCATCTCCCAGTAATACCAAGTTTTATACGATTTGAAGAGAAACCAGAGTACAAAGATGAGAAATTTTATAGTAAATACTGTTTCTACAACTATTTTGCGAGAAGATACATGTACAGAAATTAAATTTATGTTATCAAATGTATTTTTTTCTAAATGCAGTGGTGAATCTGTTTGCATATATGAAATGAAAGTATTTTTATTCTCCTTGTTCCTACCGCCATTTCTTTGGTTGTTGGAGAAGACTCTTGAAGGCAAATTAGATGGAAAGTTACTTTTGTTAGGAATAAGTAGTATATGCTTCTCTTAAAGTCAACGAATCTGTGAAAGTATGCTGTCTTAAACTCTTATTTGTGGTTATATCTTGAGTTATTTTTCCTGTTGAAATAGTTAAATATTTTTTCAATTTTTAATTCTTTTACATTTCAAAAAGTATACTTGATTAGGTAATTAATATGCCAAAATCTGATTTACCTATAAAAAGTTAGGTGTTTAAGTCATCACCGTTATAATTCTTTTTGGTTATTTTTTCTTGATTTTAACAAAAAGTATCTTTATAAAAAGTCTTTTTCTTATTCATTACTAAGTTAAAATTATATTTATGGATATTTACTAAGCAATTTTAAATTTCATATTAAAGAATATCCCTTTTTTTGTTGCTGCTGCTGTTTTTAATGCTCTTCCAAGTGGTTTCTACCAATCTTTAATATTTATTAAAATTATATAATCGTTTCTTAATAGCAAATAAGGAGCTTTGTTTGGTTTTTGCTACTCATGCATGCCTAATGTTGTTCTGTGTAATTAAGATCTCTCACTAGTTTGCTTGACTAAAACTTCTTAATGTAAAGGTTTTGTCGATTCAGTTAAATTAATGTCCCCAAATACTGTGTCTAGGATAGTTACTGTTAATTTGGCTTTCCAGATGTGTAAGAAAAGGAAAGTATCTTTGAGTTGTAGAACTATGCAAGCTGTTTCCTGTTGGGTGAATTGTGGTAGTTTGTATTCTTCTGAGGTATTGGTCCATTTCATCTCACTTGTCAAATTTGTGTGTGTAGAGTTGTTTATACTAGCCGTAATGTCTGATGTTTTTAGTGATACCCTATTTCAGATATTGATAATTCGTGTCTTCACTTTGTCAGTTTTGCTACAGGTTTCTAGTTTTCTATTTTCAATTTCATTGATGTCTTCTCATGGCTTTATTTCTTTCTGCTTGCTTTAGTTTATACAGCTCTTTTCCTCCTTTCTTAAGGTGCAAGCTTAGATTTGAGAACTTTTCTCTCTTTTAAAAAATATCCTGAAATTGATTAGTAAGAACACTTAAGTTCTACTCTCTTAGCATATTTCACTTATATAATAGTGTTATGAATTATAGCCACCACATTATATATTAGATCCTCAGACTTTATTCATCCTCTAAGTGAAAGTTTGTCCCCTTTCACCAACTTCTCTTTCCTTCACACTCCAGCCGCTGACAGCTACCATTCTCCTCTCTATTCCTATAAGTTCGGTTTTTTTTTTGATTCCACGTGTAAGTGATACCGTGTAGTATTTGTCTTTCTCTGGTTTATTTCACTTAGTGTAATGTCCCCTAGGTTCATGCATGTTGTCATGAGGTTGAGAAATATTCGTGTGTGTGTGTGTTTGTGTGTCTTTATATATCACATCTTTAACCATTTATCTGTTGACGGACACTTAGGATGTTTGCATATCTTGGCTATTGTGAATAATATGAACATGGGATTACAGATATATCTCTCTGAGGTAATGATTTCATTTCCTTTGGTTATATACCCAGAAGAGGAATTGCTGGATCATATATGGTAGTTCTATTTTTAATTTCTTGAGGAACCTCTATACTGTTTTCCATGGTGGCCGTACCAGTTTGCATTTCACTAGCAGTGTCCTAGTTCTTTTCCACTGTGGTCAAAGAATACACGCAGTATGATTTCAGCTCTTTTAAATTTGTTGAAGTTTATTTTATGGCCTAGGATGTGGACCATCATGGTGAATATTCATGGGCATTTGAAAAGCATGTGAGGTCTTTTGTTATTGAATGGAGCATTTTATAACTTCAGAACTTATTGATTGATGATGTTCAGTTCTGTATCTTTGGTAGTCTTTTTGTCTCGTTCTAATGTTGTGAAAGGGGGTGTCGAAGTCTTCAACTGTAGCTATAATTGTTCTGTTTTTTTTCCTTTATTCATTTCTGATTTATGTGTTTTGAAACTCTTCTTTGTTGCATACATACATAGGACTGCTGTGTGTTTTTGGTTTCTTGACTTTTTTATCATTATGTAATGTCCTTCTTTGACCTTGATCATTTTCTTTGTCCTTTATCTGATAGTATTATAGCCATTTCTGCTTTCTTCAGATTGATGTTTATGTGGTATTTTTTTCCATTTGTTTTCTTCCAACCTACCTGTATTTTGAAGTTAGTTTCATGTAGGTAGCATATAATTGATTCATATTTTTTTAAATTTGGTTTTCCAAAGTCTGTCTTTTAATTGTTATGCTTAGGCCTCACATATTTAATGTAATTTTGATATGTTAGAGCTTAATTCTGCCATTTTACTTTTTTATTTCTTCCGGTTTTCTTTTCCTCTGTGTCCTCTTTTCTGTCTTTATGTGGGTTACTTGAATAGTTTTTAAAATTTCATTTTGGTTTTTCTATAGTGTTTTGAGTGTATCTTTTATATTTGCTTTTTTAGTGCTTGTGCTAGGTATTACATTATCCAGACGTCACTTGTCAGAGTGTTCTGACGTCAATAGTTTAGTAGTTTGAGTAACCTGTAGAAATCTAAGCTAGCCCTTTACCTTACCTCTTTATACTATTATTCTACATACATTAGGAACCACATAAAACAGTGTGTTTTAATTTTACTTCAAACGTCTAACAGTTTAGAAGATCCAAGAGGAAAAAAGGACAGTGCTACATTTTTCCTATATTTTTATACTTTCGGTCTTCTTTACCATTTCCTTTCAGTTTGAAAAATTTATTTTAGGATAGATCTAGTGGTGGCAATTTTTTTTGTTTGTATTTTGTTTTCTGAGAGGGTCTTGATTTTACCTTTATTCCGTCAAGATATTTTACTGGATGTAGAATTCTGGGTGACAGTTCTTTTATTTCAGCTGTTGGAAGTTGTGCCACCGCTTCCAGGTATTGGCCTCCGTAGTTTCTAATGAGAACTCTACTGTCATTTAGGTCATTGTTCCTCTGTAGATAATAAATCACTTTTTCTACATGTTTTCAAGATTTTTTTTTAATTTTCCAGTTTGATTATTATGTGTCTTGGCATGTGTTTCTCTGGATTCCTGTTCTATTTGGGTTGCTCAGCTTCCTGAATCTGTAGGTTTGTAAATTTTGTCAAATTTGGGAAGTGTTCAACCATTTCTTCTTAGCCCCATACTTTTTCCTCTCATTCTGAAATCTTGATAATATGAATAATACATTTTTTTGTTATTAAGTCCTAGTCTGTTTATTTTTTTTCAATATCTTCTCTACCTTTTATTCAGGTTGGTTAATTTTTATTGTTGTATCTTCAAGTTCAGATTTCTTTCTCCATCATATTTATTCTGCTATTAAGTCCTTTCAGTGAATTTTTAATTTCGTGCATTGTATTTTTCAGTTTTAACATTTTCATTTCAATTTTACTTATATCTTCTATTTCCTTGCTGACTTATTTCTGTTTTCTCATTTGTTTCAAATTTCAATGAAACATTTTTATTTAATGACCACTGCTTTAAAATCCTTGTTAGATAATTCTGATATCTGTGTCAGCTTGGACTTGGCATCTGTTGATTCTTTGTTCATCGAAGTTGAGATTTTTCTGGTACTTGGTATGATTTTCAGTTGTATCTTGAATATTGTGGTGTTGTGGGATTCTGAATCCTACTTAATATTTACTTTGCAAACAGTCACTCTGTTTAGGTATAGTGCACAGGTCCAGGTGGGGGTGGATGTTCAGTTCCTTGCTGCTCCCTGAGGAATGATGCCAGGGTAGGTGAAAGCAAAGGGCCGACTTGAACTGCGTAATCGCCTCTGGACTGGGACCTGAAGTTCAGTTCCTCCTCATCTGCCCCGGCCGCCGACACCACCGGCTGACGCCACCCGGGTGGGGAAAGAAGAGTGCTTACCAACACCTCCTTGCAGCACTCCTTTCTTCCTCTTTGGTGCTTCCTGGAGTTGGAAGTTTAACTGCCCAATTCAGCCCCACTGAAATCACCTTAGTGGGAAAAGCTTGGAGTCATTTGTCCTGCCTCACTGCCACCAGATAGGACCATAAGTCCAGCTCCCACGCCCTCGGCCCCTCTGACAGTGCAAGTGCAGTTTTCACTAGTATTTGCTGCAGTAGGGCAGATGTTATAAAAAAGTTTTCTGCCGGCTGCTGCTTTTCCTGTCCTTTGGCTAGTAGGAGATAACTTTTCTTGAGACTTTCTTTTTTTATTTTATTTTGGTCTGTGCCTGTTGGTGGTTACCAGTTAGGCTTTTCCAGCATGTCATCCAGGGTATATGGGAGGCACAGAGAAAACCCAGAGAATTTACCACTGTTATTTATTAAGTCTCATGGAGCCACCATTCAGAGCCTTCCTTTGTTTATTGTGTTATGTGCCCTAGGATTTTTTAGTTGTAGGAGGGAGGACTTGTGAGGAATGGGGCTTGCTCCATCTTGGCCAAAACAAGTTACCTTTTTTTCCTTCTTTTTAACCGTGATAAATTACACAAACCATTTTTCATCTTTACCATTATTAAGCGTGTGGTTCAGTGGTGTTAACGTTGCACAACAGTGTGAATACGCTTATCTCCAGAACTATTCTCATCCTGCAAAACTAAAACTCATTACCCATTAAACGATTCTCCATTCTCTCCCCACCCCGCACCTGGCAACAACCATTCATTCTATGTTATGTTTCTGTTTTGGTTACTGCAGGTACTTCTTATAAGTGGAATGATACAGTATTTGTCATTTTGTGACTAGTTTATTTTACTTAGCATAATGTCTTTAAGGTTCATCTGTGTTACAGCATCTGTCAGAATTTCCTTCCTTTATAAGGCTGAATATGCATATATGTGTGTGTGTACACACACACACACACACACACTTTGTTTATCCATTTACCTGCCGATGGAAACTTGAGTTGCTTCCACCTTTTGGCTATTGTGAATAATGCTGCTACAAACATTGGTGTACAGCTATCTATTCAAGATACTGCTTTTAATTCTTTTAAGTATATGCTCAGAAGTGGAGTTACTGAGTTATATTAATATTTTGAGGGACTGCCATGCTGTTTTCAGTAGAAGCTGCATCATTTTACATTTCCACAACCAGTGCACAAAGATTCCAGTTTCTTCATATCCTTGCCAATGCTTGTTACTTCTTGATTTTATGATAGTAGCCATCCCTATGGCTGTGAAGTGGTATCTCATTTATGGCTTTTCCTAATGATTAGTGATGCTGAGCATCTCTTCATACGCTTGTTGGCCATTTGTCTATCTTCTTTGGATAAATGTCTATTTGCCAGTTTTTAAATCAGGTTTTTTGTTGAGCTGTAGGTGTTCTTTGTATATTTTGGGTATTAACCCCTTTATCAGATAAATGATTTGCACATATTTTCTCCTATTCCTTAGATTGCCTTTTCACTCTTGATTGTCCTTTGATGTACACTTTTTAATTTTGATAATTTACTTTTATTTTTGTTTCCTGTGCTTTTGGTGTCATATCCAAGAAATCATTGCCAAAGCCAGTGTCATGAAGATTTTTCTATATTTTCTTCTGATTCCTACTAAACACATAAAATCATAAAAATTTGAGTTGTTTGATTATTGAACTTTTTTTACTTTGGTGACCTTCTAAGGCTTTCTGCAGTATTGTACATTTTACTTTATCTTAAGCTATTCTTTTATAGAAGTTACAATTCTGTTTAAAATATCTGTGTTGGCCATAGGTGTTGTATAAGAAGCAAAAAGAGAATAGGTAGTCTCAGAATAAGAGAGAAGGGCCAGCATTCCCTATTTTCCTCATACTGTTTGGGTAGAGGCTGTGATGGTGGAAAAACTCCTGGCAGGTAGTCAGTTTTTATTCTAATCCAGGTTTTGCCATGTATTGGATTGAGACAAGGAAGTTATCGACTCTCTTTGGATCTCTTCTTCATCTGTAATGTTTACTTAATAGGGTTATTATAGGTTTAAATGAGACAGTATATTTAGTCAGTAAATGTTCTTATCCCCTACATTGTGATTGGCAAGGAGATGCATATACAAGGTATGTACAAAACTGTAAAATCTACATAATATTAAGATAGTTTAAGTCATTTGGTTTTTCAAAGTAAAGTGATGGAGTTACAGAGGTATATTTGCAAAGGAAAACCTATGAAGCTGAACACTTATAAACTGTATACCTTCCAGCATGTATGTTATACTTTAATAAAAAGTTTACACTAAAAGTATGTGTATAGGAAAAAATATATTTTAATGTTAATTGAAGTTATTTCTGTATGATGGGTTTATGGTCGGTGTTTTCTTTTTCCTTTATACATTTTTATATTTTCTAAGGTGATGTTGGGTTTTATAAATTTTTAAAAGAAGTTTAAAAGGTAATTTAATAGTGAAATTTTTATAAATTTAATCAAGTGCCTGAAATTTGCTTTATTGACTTGGGAAGTGAGAGCATGAATCAGATGAGGGTGGAGATGGAGCAAGGTAATTGTTGAAAGGTGAGCAGTGGGACATGGGGATTCATATTCTCTGCTTTTGAATGTTTGAAATTTTTCATAATAAAGTTTTTAAAAGCTGTTAAAAGAGTGCATTGTGAAGTGAGAGACTTAATGAAGACTCAGGTACAAGATGACTGTTTTTTCTGAGGGGAATAATTTTTGGAGAACAAAAATTTGTCACCTGACACTGGAGCATGCATAATATTTCGTAGTTATGGGACTTTTTCTGTGCTTACAGGCTTTTACATTTTTAGCCGAGCTATTCAGTTATAGAATATACATGAAATGTCATTTGTTCCCTACTCTTTATTAACAAATCCCTCATTCCAATCAGGTTATGTGTCATTTTTGATTTTAATACAACTTTATTGAGGCACATTTTACATATCATATCTATTAACTGTTAATACCCAACCCTACCCTGGCAACTGCTTATCTACTTTCTATAGATTGGCCTTTTCAGGACATTTTATATAGATTGGATCATACAGTATATAGTTCTTGTGTATAATAATTTTCTTAGCATAATGTTTTTGAGTTTTATTCGTGTTCTACCATTTATCAATATTTAATCCTGTTTTGTTGCTGAACAGCATTCCATTGTATGGCATTGATGTGTTTATCCATTCATCTATTGGTGGACATTTATAGATTGTTTCTAATTTTTGGTAATTATGAATAATGCTGCTTTCAGCATTTACATGCAGGTCTTTGTGTGGACATGTTTTCATTTCTTTCAAGAGGTACCTAAGAATGCAATTGCTGGGTTATATGGCAAATTTGTTTAACTTTTTAAAAAATTTCCAACTCTTTTCTGAAGTGGCTACAACATTTTACTTCCTTTCAGCAGCCATGTGTGAGGGTTCCCATTTCTCCCTATCCTCACCAGCATTTGATGCTGTTGATCCTGTAATGTATAATAGCCATAAGTGACATCTCGTTGTGGTTTTGATTTGCAATTTCCCTAAACTAATGATGTTGAGCATCTTTTCATGTGCCTATTAGCCACTCGTATTTTGTTTGGAATAATGTCTATTCAAATCTCTTGCCCCATTTTTTTGATTGGGTTTTTGTCTTCTCATTTATTGAGGGGTATATATCTTTTCTGACAACAACACCCCATGTGCATTCAGCTCTCCTCTCCTGCTGTTTGTCATTACCTTGTACTTTATTTTTCAGTACCTTGTACTTCCCTAAATTATTTTTGTCCTTCAAAGTTTAGCTCTGATACCACTTTCTTTGTAGGGCTTTCCTGATGATATATTACTTAATACTTCCCATTCTGTCATTCTCTTATACTGATTATATTTTCTTCCTTGAAATTTAGTGTTTAATTATTTTAAAAAGTAGAGAGATCTTGACATTGGTGGACTTAAATTTTGCAGTTTGGACTATTGAGCTTCTGATATGAATATAGTAATTTATAATTTTTATAAGGCATGAAATCGAATCAAGTGTGTACTACTTTTCAAAGCTGGTCTGAGGAATTGAGTCACTTGGCTAAAAGTTGAGGTTAGCCACTGCCTAGGAACATGTCAGCTTTGTTTTCTCTTGGTGAGGCAAATTATTTGCTATAGATGTATTTATTAACTTTATAATTCTTTAAGGCCTGAAAATATCAGTGGCCTGAAAATATCTTGGATTTTAAAAATTATTTTCATATATAACTTATGTCCTCTGATTTTTGATTGTTTATTCGTTCAACAGTCATTTATTGAGTGTCCACTATCAGTATAGTGATGCACTTTTAATAACATTGGCCCTATTAAGTGTGCGACCTTGGGTGTGTCACTTAGATATCTGTTTTCTCATGTATATAGTCAGAACAATAATGGCATTGATCTCAAAGTTGCTGGAGTATCTAGTAAGATATTTTAAAGCACCCACAGTAGTACCTGGCACTTGGTAACTGCTCAGTAAATATTAGGTGTTATTATGTGCAACTTGTGATATGCATTGGTCCATGAAACTGATACAGTCTCTTTTCTTACGTAGTTTATAATCTGGTAGGAAATGCAGAACAAATAATTAGATATGTGAACAGTGCACCTAAGGAGAAATGAAGTGCACTATTGAATTGTGTAGCTGGGGACCTAACCTAGACTGTATGTGTGTGTGGTGAGGTGGATGGCAGAGATTCTGCATGTGTGTATTTCTCTGTGCTACCTCACAGGGGAAATGATAGTTAATTGAGGGAATAGAGATTGAGGAACTCTGGCTCAAAACTAATAGATATATTGAAGCTGATTTCTACAATGAAACTATGCTTTTGGACAATAGAGCTGTATTGAAGCCTGATAATATTCATGTATATAACTTACTTGTTTTATCTCACTTTTGAAAATTATGCTACAAGAAGCGTGGTGTATCAGTATGCAAATTTGTTAAGAGATACAAAAATATGTTTTCAACTCTAGAATATGTTTTGGAATGACAGAATAAAGCATTTTACTTTCTGCCTTAGTATTGCAACTTTGTTACATGTCAAGCCTCACGAAAAGGCAGACTTGGTGGTGTCCTGGAGATTAAAATTGTAAGTACGGGTGATGTGTGTGTTTAATAAGTTTTGACATACAATTTTGAGAAATGCAAATTTGGTATTGTCATATGTGTTTGCGATGGTCCAAATCTTGATTAAAAATCATTCTTCAGGGTCTGTAGTTTAATCACTTGTGTGCTGCACTGTAAGAAAATTTGGTGTTTAACTTCAAAATGTTCAATGCTGCATCTATTTCTTATTTCTTATACTTTTTTAATAAAAATGTATAAATATAAAAATTTGCTGGTCTATACTTTTGAGATTCTTTAGAAAGATAATTTTATTTATGTGCATATAATTAGTGGTAGCAGCTTCTGATAAAATATAAATATACTAATAATATAAGAAGTCTTTGCATTTGTGACTGTTAGAAGCATAACTTATAGACTAGAAACATTACTGGAAAATTTTCTATAATTTAAATGTTTAGAGGTCAAATTATTTTTCCTTCATTTTCGTTTTAAAATTAGAGCTTTTATAGGGAGAAATAGACTCTAAAATATTATTTCTACATTTTTTACTGGGATTTTTATACCTTAAAGAAATATTGAAAGTTGAAAGTAATATTGATATAGAAGTAGTAGATAAATAGTTCTCAGCCTTTAATATTGAACCAAACATAAAAATATTCACGAGGATCTTTATTGCCTTTTTTTTTTAATTTCTCAATTTCTCAAAATAATTAAAATTGCTGATATGAAATTCAAAAGTACAAAAAGACATGTGAAGGATGAAAAATAAGTTTTCTTGTTACCTGTTCACTTATATTTTTGCCCTTTAGGCTAATACTATCACTGTTTCTAGCAAATTCTTTCAGAGAGGTTTCATGCATTTACAAATAAATATATATGCATGTATATCATTTAAAAAATTTCCCTATGTGCTACTTTAAGTGGAGGCTTTGACTTGACTGTACCTCTATCTCACATTTAAGTTCTTTCAATATTCCTAACTTTTAGCTATTCTGAAAGGCTCTTACTTGTAATTGGAAAGAACTATACATTTGTGAAATGTTTTCGTAAAGTCAGGTTTGGGTGGTTGCTTATTGGGTATTTATCATAGTGTTGTTTGTACTTTTTCACATTTAAGACTTTTCTCTAAAAACAAAAACGGTTAAACTAAGCCCCAAATCAAGTACACCTCTTTGATGCTCCTAATATTCTTATGAAGCAGACAATTGGATACTATTATCTCCATTAGAAAAATCTGTAAACTGAGTTTTAGAAAGGTCATACAGCAGCAAACCTGGGAGTTTGACTCATTTGGGGGCCTTTAACTCTGCTTTCTACTGTGTTGCTTGTGTATTCAAGCCTGAAATAGAACCGAGGGCACTGACTTTATAGTGCAGTATTCTTTCCATGACTGTAGCTGCTGCTTCTCTATATCTTATATTGAGCAGAATCTATGAAATGTCTGGTTGTTTACTTACCAGTAGGAGTTAACACTTAGAACAGTAACTCCATTCTTGATTTTCACTGTAGTCACTGCAGGTTGTTGATAGTGAATAGCCAGTGCATTCTTTTCTATCTAAATATTACGTTCTATTAAAAGATCATTTTCATGATTCATTATTTCTTTAAATGCTTATTTTCACTTAGTTTTCTTTATATTTGGTTTACCTATATTTAATTTTTTAGTAGTAGTAGGCAGGCACGTGGTCAGAATTCTCTTGAGGTTTTTATTTTTTATTTTATTTAAAATAGTTTATACATAAAAGTCCTGAATAGAAGAGGAAATTATTGACTTGAAATAGTCACTATTCAAATCACATTTCTAGTTTGGGTTTTCAAAACAGCAGTATTCCTTGTTTCCGAATTAATAGGCAGCACAGTGGTTTTCTTTTTTGTTAGAACTTTTATGAGCACGTGGGGAAACTAATTACAAAACATCATTTTAAAATTAATATTCTTTTAACAAGTCAGAAAATTCAGCCATTCGATTTAGGGTTGTTTCTTACCAAAATTACACTTAAATCATTTCATACCTGCCTTGTCATTTTCAGTAAATCACTTTGGGTTCTTTAATCTGTAAAATGGGCATGTCTGCTGTTCTAAGAATTGATAAGATGTATATAAAACTATTTTGTATAATGCTTCATAAATAAGAGATATTTTTGTTTATTAGACTTGTTCCTATTTATGTGATTTTGGTGAGCTCCTTAACAGTTTTTATCATCTTAGAAAATATTTGTCAAGGATCTCAATATTGATGTACTAAACATTCAAGAAACAGTTTCAGCCCATTAAAATTTTTTATTCCTAGCTTTAAGTATTTATCATGGAAAAATTATTTAACACGTTAAAGAACTTAAATTACACATTATCTTTGGCCAGAGGTCAATGTTTAAGTTGAGAAGTTGAGAAAGTGCCTTTCTCTTACAAATAATTAAAAGAATTTTTAATGTAAAATTGGAACTTCCAGATTTGAGTTATTCATAACTGCCTGTGGTTCATATGTCAAATTTTCATATGAATGCAGTTATTCCTTGTTAGTTGGCTTTTAGTTGTTTTATAGTAGAAATTTCACTTTTCACGTTTATTCTGAAAGTTCCACTGATACCCAAACCATTGAGGGCAATAACAGAATGATTGTATTCAGAGTTTTGCACTGCTTTTTGACACATACCCTAAAACCATATTATAAAATGGGAATCTGCTGGCTTTGAGGGGAGCAGGAATATTGGCTTTTGAGTGAAAATCTATTCTTCTCCCTTTCATATTTCAGAAAATAGCCAGGCCAATTTAGACCTGTCTATAACAAGAAAACATTTATTTTAAATTCAGCAGGAAAATTGGTACTCTAAAAGGACTGCTCAACTTCTTCCATCATACATGCTTGTGGTTTTACTTTTATTTATTTTTTGGCTTAGTAAAAAATTAATCAGCACTGTGTTTGCCAGTAAATTTGGAAGTAATGGATTCTACCAAAAATGCATATAAAATACATTCACTTGAGGGAAAATTTTCATAGTTTAGTTTATGGTGCTTATTTCCTTGTATAGAAGGCTGTAAAGTAAAATTGGTTTTAGCTCAGGGGAAAGCGGATACAAATACATAATTAACAAACTTTCTAAGCATGTAAAATAATACTAAGTATTGCATTAGTAACTATGACAATTTTTTTACTGTATACCATGGAGATAAATAAAACCTAACAGCATACAAATATTAAATTAACCTTCACCCTAGTGTTAAAGCATATGTTATTTTAATTATACCTACCTTTTCCAAAATTTTTGAAGTTTTTAAGAATATAAGAACTTACATACTTTCATCAGCTCTCAATCATTTTAGTACTGGGGACATTCCTTAATTCATGTTAGTGAATATTCACTATACAAGTAACTCATAGTTGATCCCAGTTTAATATTTGTTCCCACTGCATCTTTTTGCTTCTATAAAATAAGAGAAGGGAGGTGGTAGGTAGAGGGAGTGACAGTGGCTGCATAAGGAAAAGTTACATGTTTTTTGGGTGTTTATCTGGGCACTAAAATGTAACTTAAAATTGTATTTTGTTTTAAATTGAATTTCTGCTTCAGTAGAAATAAGTTGTTTATGCTTTGGTCATAATTTTGCAAACTAATTTTACAGAGGACCTCCACATTTTGAGGCTGATAAGTATGTTACAGGGGGGTTGGTTTGGGGAACAAGTCCTAGCTGCATTTTTTAAGCACTATACCTCTTAATCATCTGAGTTCCTTATCCAAAATCTCAGAATACATTAGAACTTTCCGTGTTCCTGGCAGTGCGTGTACGCTTTTCAGTTAGCCCTCTCCCCCATTGGCCAGGGAGTCACTTCAAAACCCAATCTCCTTAATCTCCTTTAACTCTCTCTGTTCCAGTTATCCGTTGCTGTATAAAAAAACCACATACGAGTTTGTAGTGTAACAGTGACAATTTTATTATGCTTACAGACTTTCTGTCCATCAGGAATTCGGACAGCGCATGTTGCTGCTCCACAGTGGCCAAGGCCGCAGCCGGGAAGATTCCTGACTGGGGGAGATGGGAGTGGCTGGGGCGGGAATCCTCTCTGGAGGCCTCTTCAATCACATGTCTGGCGCCTGGGCCAGGATGACTTGAAAGCTGGGCTCAGCTGGGGTTGTTGACCACTACTAACATGTGACCTCCGTGTGGCTTGCGCTTCTCACATCAGGGCCATTGGGTCCCGAGAGTGGGTGTCTGGAGACCCAGCATTCCAGGAGAATCAGGCAGGAGCTCCTTGTCCCTTTCTGGCCTAACCTTGGCAGTTGTCCACTGTCACTTCCACTGCATTCTGTTGGTTATGATGAATCTCTGAGGACAGCCCGGATTCAAGAGGAGGGGAATTAGATTCTATCTTTTGGTGGAGTTTTGGCAAGGTCACTTTGCAGAAGGACACATGGAATGGGAGATGACCATTTCAGAAAATACAGTTTGCTACACTGTGTCGCAGTCCTCAAATTTATTATGTCTCTGCTGACTAGTGCCACTTGAACATCCCACTGCCACTTAAACATCCCAGTCACTTAAATCATGGCCAAAACTTACCTCTTAACACCTTGCCTTCCCACCCTACCCTTGCACAGTGAAAAACTACATTTTGTGTCTAAGTTAGTGGTACCTCTGTTTCCAGTTATTCAAGCCAGATTTTCTCTTCTTGCTAACACCCTCTCTCCCCTTCCCCTAGATATGAGAATTTTCATTCTTTTCCCTCCCAGATGTCCATGGAATTTATATTTACATATCTCCTCCTTTGATTACTATAACATTCTATTTAACTCCTGTAGTTTTATTTAATCTTTATGTGAAATGCTATTCTAGAGTCACATGAAAAAATAAACCTTGCAGAATATATACATCTGAAGGAATGTTGTTTTTCAAAGTAATCCCCTACATTTATACAACATTTTATAAATGTTGAGTTGAAAATTTCTTTCACATGTATAGTCATAATTGATCCAAATCGCTGTTCTTAATCAGTCCTATATCTTTATAGTTTAGGTTACAAGCTTCTTTGAGACTCTAATGAGAGTTGTGTTGTTTTTGTAAACTATTGCTTACATGAACACAGTTTGAGCTGGTTCACAGAAGCACTGAAGTTGAGAATTTTTGTAGTCACATGCCATTGTTCACACTTGGCTCCAAGCCACTTGTGATTAGTTGGTGGTTAGAATATGATTCCTTTTTCTAGAGTTTTTTTTTCCTGCTGTGAAACTATTCATTTAATAGAAGGAAGTGGTCAGAAAAGAACTGCAAACAGTGAATTCCACAAATATTTTGAATACTGGTAGGTAGCATTGTGATAATTGATGCATAGCCTCCCATAGTTACTGTTTTGAAGGAGATAACACTTAGGATCTGTAAATTCTGATGTGTTTATTGGAAACTATTCATTTGACTCTAAGGTCCTAGATTTCCAGTTAAGTTTGCACTGAGTAAATGCTGTTGCTCTGCAAACTGTAATATAAAACAAAATGATGTTGTGAGAGAGATTAATCATCCATAGGATATAGATAACAGAATTTGTTGAATTTGTGTTTGAGGTTTATATTTGTACTGTCAGTGGGGGAAAAGAAAGCTGCTAAGCAAGTTGATAGTAAAAATAATGAGGGAATATTTAATGTGCTGAGGAAATCAGGTATATAACTTATGTATAATCAGTTATTTTTTAAAAATCATTCTTTCTCTGTTTATTAAGTCCTGTGCCTTATCAACTGTATTGACTTATTTCTAGTTATTTAATATATTCAAAAGGAATAAAATGTGTTTCTTTTAAAAACATTTTAAAATCTTAACAGTGACCCATTTTCTCCAATTTTAATCTTTCCTTCTCTATAATATAGTAGTTGTGTTTCTAAGACTTAAAAAGAGAAATTTTTTAAATAGTTTTGAAGGGATAGGGGGAGTTAATGACCAGAGAAAATTCCTGAGTTTCAATAATAGTTTTTTTCCAGAGCTATGACTACACAGTTAAAAAACCCTACATATCCTGAAATCCAGCATGTGATTTTTATCTTCAGTTCAAGAGTGATGTCTTTTCTTATCCCATTCAGTATTGTATATTTGCACTGTCTAGTGTTTCCAAAGCAATATCAAAAATATTTTGCTGCTTATAGTTATCCTTGTCATGATTCTAACTTTTAACAGAGAAGTATTTCATAATTAAGCACTATGGTTTTTAGTTCGAATATGCTTCTTAATTTGAAACTTTAATTATTTCTTCTGAGTTTTTTTCTTTAATTAAGAAGTAATTACTTCTTGATTCTACTGTTTGAAAGCCAACCTGAAGCAAACTATTTTTAAGTCTTAACTCATTAAAATAGGCAGTTTTCTTAAGACTGTTACTGGTCATTCATTACATGTTAAGAAAACTGAGAGGGAATTCCTTCCTAGTATAGGCTCAAATAATAGTCTGAGAAGTCTTAGAGGTACAGTAAATGGTATGGACAGTTGCTGAAACCCAACTGTCTTCCCCCTGTTTCTTTTAACCATTTAATGGCAATGATTCTTAAACTTGTTTGTAGTGTATCAGAATCCGCTTGAAGCCTTGTTAAAACACAGATTGTGAGACTCTACACTCAGTTTCTGATTACGTCTGGTGTGGGGCCTGGTGATGCTGATGCTGCTGGTCCTGGGGCCACAGTTCTATAATAATTTTACCCTGATAATTATACAATGACATTTTCAGTTCAGTTGCATCATTTAATAGAAGGTTACTTAAATATAGCACGATGTGTAGCATGTAATACAGTGCTTTAAGACTAGAGAAACTAGTTTCTGGATCACTGCTTACCAGCTCTCTGACCTTGAAGTCATTTAATCTGATGCATACTCGTCTGTAAAATGAGGAATTGTCCTTTAAGGATAAAATTAGGTAGTATATGGGAAAGTGTTTTAAACTCTATATTGCTGCCAAATATAAAGTAGTATTGCATATTCTGTAAACATTTCACCTTGTGTTGAAATACTGTGCTTTATAATATTGTGACTTTCAGTATTTTGATACTTATTCACTCTACCTTCCCCCCTTTGCCCCTTGTCCTTTTAATCTGGATTACTTTTTAGTGATAGTGTCATTTTGTTTAAGTGGCCTTGAATGACTTTGAAAGATAATATATTAAAATGAATACAGGCAGTCTTCATGGGACTATAAAAATATAAGCATTTTGTGGGACCATAAAGATAACTCTGCAAGCTAAAAACATGCTAGCTATGTTAATCAGTGGGAAAAACCGTGATTGTTCTGTAACCTTTAAAGATTTTGCCAAAACATTAAAAATTCTTTTACTGTGGGCTATAAATGAAAAAAATAGTAAAACTCAGTGAATTAGGGGTAATTCAAAACATCTCAATAAATATATAGTTTTATCAGAATTAGCAGAGAAACATTACATTCAATATGGCTTGTGTTAGATATATTTTATTAGACTATTTAAATATGGATTTGTAAAAAAATAATGGAATCATAGAATAAAATGGTTCACAGAGTCTATAGGATTCTTTGAACCTAGTATTTTAGAGCAAAGGTCAGCAAACCTTTTCTGTAAAGGGCTTTGAGGCCAAGAGGAAAAATCAAGGATATTACGTAGGTGATTACATACCAGTTTTTATTATGAAATTCAAAGTAGTAGAGTATAAATTTTGTAATTCTGGTCTACTAATGAGAAGAATGGAGTTCTTTTAGGGAGAATAACGTTACTCTTCATTGGGCTTCGAAGTTGGTGTTCCTTATCAAACTGATTGCAAATATTAAGCTGTAAAACTGTTCTGAAACTCATGGGCTGTACAGAAAGAGGTGGTGGGCTGGCTTTGGAACGTGAGTCATACATAGTTAATGCATGTTTTAGAATACAGGCATACTTCGTTTTATTGTACTTAGTATTATTGTGCTTCACAGATACTGAGTTTTTAAAAATTGAAGGCAAGGCCCTCCACCAACAAAAAGATTATGACTTGCTGTGTTGCGATACTCGCTTGGTGTGTGTTGGTCTGGTCGCAAACCTGCAGCGTCTCCGAGGTCCGCTTATGTAAGGGACCTTTGCAGTAGTCTAGTAAATGAAATGAGGATTGTTTTTCAGGGTCTCAAGTTATTTGGTGACAGGTGGTGTCAAAACACGGTGTTCTTTAAAATGTTATTACTACCTCTGATATTCTTAACTAATGTATTATGTACTTAACCAGAATACCCTATTCTCTGTTTTATAAATGGAAAATCACCTTATACAAAAACCACCACCTCTGCCCTTCCCCTACCTCACATCTCTTTTTCTGCCTTACCTGATTTTTAGCAGAACCCCAGCTTCTTAAATAATATTTTAAAATGAAAAATACTGTTTTAAAATTCATGAAGATTTGTGAGTTAATACACCATTTGTCCCTCACCCATACTGTATTTTTAAGTGATTTAAATTACTTTAATTACATGTATTGGTGAACTATACGATTTTAGCAGCCATGTACAGATCTTAAATATCAGACATAATGAATTTTTAAGTAATATTTTAAATATCTGAAGATACTATTTTTACATTATTCCCCTTCCACTCATTTTACTACCATGGATAAAATGGAAAGAGGTTGGGTCCACAGAGAAATAGACTGAAATCTCAACATCAAGTGCTTGGCACAGAGTAAGTAATAAATTGTGTATCTATGACAAACTGTGCATCTATAATTTGGCAGAGTCACTTTATAAAGGGCTTAATATAGTCTGGTATGTGGAAGGTGCTTAGTACATGATAGCTTTTAATAGTTATTAAATTTATAGGCTAGTTATTTATAATACCCAAGTTTAACACATTTTTTTCAGTATTCATAGAGATCAGTCTGAACAGTGCTTGCCTTATATAACTTAAAATATGGAGCTAGAAATAAATAATATAGTACCATTTGAATTAACAGAAACATTCAGTAGAGATCTTGTGACACTTATGTAGTATATGGTTAAAAAGCCAGTTCTGGAGTTAGATTACCTACTGTTGAAACCTGATTAGCCACACAGCCAAGCCATGCAGCCCTTGAACAAGTTATTCAACCTCCATATACCTCAATTTCCTAATCTTTAAAATGAAGATGTGATAGTACAGGCCTCATAGGGTTGTTATGAGGCTTAAATATGTTAGTACATGTGAAATGTAGTCATGCTTGGCACATAGTAAGTTCTCAACAGCTGTTGGTTGCAATGTTATAGGTTGGATTTATCTAACTCACCTCATTTCTTATCAACAGTGAAGAGATGATTTCCCATTAAATTAGACATGTATTTTACAGTGTCTTGTATATCAATATTTATGTACACGATCAACAAGTTAGTTCTGGCCTGGTAATCGCGAGATAGTCCCAAGAGTGGTGCACTGAGTTCCCCCCACCCAACATGTGCCTTATGTTTTGTGACTTGAATACCACCATACGTAATATTCTGTTCTTAGTATTAATGCTTCTGGTTAATGTAAATAGTTACTTGACAAAAAAAAAACCCCAAACAAAAAAAACTGCTTTAAGGAAATGCTTTGGAAATTAGTAATCCACAATTGTACCTATTCTTTTCATTGTTAATATATATTCTTCATGTAGTCTTATAAAATTATATTTTTGTCTACATCAATATATTTAGCTGTAACAGAATTTTAGTACCTGATATTTTTTGAACTTGCATGTTTCTCAATTTGTTACAGATGCTACAAATTAGTTTATGAAATCTGTAATCAAATTAATGATCTTTCTCTTATCAAGTTTTCTAATGTATGTTTTTTTCTCCTCCAGAGGAAATAAAAGTGGAAACTGAAAAACAGAGGTTAGTGGAGTGTCTTTTCTTTGGTAAAAATAATTTTTAAACTTGTCAGTCTTGGCCAAGATAATACAGTCATCTGTATTTTAGTGTAGCAAGTTTTCTGCATGTGATATTTATAATCAGTTTTTTAAAATAGTATTTAAAGTAGTATTTAAGAACTATAATTGTAAGCATACTTATAAAAGATCTCATAAATAAGCATATAAGGGAATTTCTGAAATACTGTAACATACTTTAAAGTTTTTGCTTAGATTTTGATTACTTCAGAAAGATTGCTAAATGTGTATTTAGTAATCTAATTTACATAAATAGTTACTTTTATTTTTTTTGATTTTCTTCCATTTAGTCACAGCTCTGGCCACTAGTTTTTGATCTGTAGCAAATCACTTAACTTCTCATGAAATAAGGGAAGATGAAGATTGGTTTAGCAAGGTTCCTTTTAGAATGAAAATTCTGAGTTTTTATATGAGTTTATCATCAACATGATAAATGCGGCATTCTAATTAGACTCTTCTTTTTCCTTTAGTCCTCCTCATGGAGAAGCAAAAGCTGGATCAAGCACCCTTCCACCAGTGAAATCAAAGACAAATTTTATTGAAGCAGACAAGTACTTCTTACCCTTCGAATTGGCATGCCAATCCAAATGTCCCCGCATAGTTAGTACATCTCTAGATTGTTTACAGGTATGTATAAAATGGTGTTAGCTGAAAACTGTCCAGTTTGAATGTGTTTCTTAAACATTACCCACCGTTGATTGAGACATTTTCCATAAAAACCTTTAATGATATTTTTGGTAAGAAACTAAATGGTTGCTTATATCCAACACGAGACAATAATAGTTGCAAAAAGTAGTTTTAGTTTAAAGGTAACAAAAATCATTAGCTAGCTTAGTGGATCACAAAATCGTTACTAAGCTTATCGATAATGAAAAGTGTTGATTTGCTCTTTTTCCATCAGTGAAATACAAGAACCATATAACTTAACCTGCTGCTGATTTTACATACATCATTTGCAAATGATTTTACTGAATGCCTGCTATTTTATATAAAGCAATAGTTTAATATTGGCAGCTTAATATTTATATTCACTGTTGGACTATAGCTGACCTTCATTTATATCAGGAAAATTCCTAAACTCTCTCATCCTCTACATGGGTCCTTCTACAAATTTGTAAGACACACCTCCTGATGAAGAGGCTCTTCTTTTTTCAGATGTTTTCACTGTTTGGGAATTACATCTATTTAACAATTCAAGGACTAGGAAAAGACCATATCTTTGTGATTTGTTTTTAAGATAAGTTACGGATATGTTCATTTAATATGTGACCTTATTTTCCTTGAAAAATTAAAATTATACTAATTAATGCCTTCCCTCCAGGGCTATACTGGTAATAATAAGTGAACAGATCCGTGATTTATTACAGCCAGTGTGTAGAAATTGGTTTTCTGCATATTCACAGATGTAATTTGGAAAGATATTTTGCGTCATTTAAATGAGTTAGGATAGCTTTCACAAAAGCAGTGTCAGTAATGTTTAGATAGAAAGCAGTAAGCTATTCTGACTCATCAGAGACAAGTTCTAAGGCCTGGCTTTCTCAAAGTATTGCCTGATGGTTTTATTTTAGTTACTGTTTTTGTGGTTATTACAGCATAAATAATTGAACATACTTACAGGTAATAAAGCTTTCTTTAGGAAAAATTGGTAGAGCCTTGGCTTTGATTATACCTTAATGTTTTTATGAAAGAATTTTAATATATATTCATTTGTACTTTGTAATTTTAATGTGTATTCAGTTAGTATACCAATTAGTTTAACTAGGATCTTTATTTTCTTTCTCCATTTCAGAAACTTATAGCCTATGGACACTTGACTGGCAATGCTCCAGATAGTACAACACCAGGCAAAAAACTGATCGATAGAATTATCGAAACCATCTGTGGCTGTTTCCAAGGCCCTCAGACAGATGAAGGAGTCCAGCTGCAGATAATAAAGGTGATGAGTTATTTAAGTGACTTTGTTTAGAATGTTTTTAAAAAACATTTTACCTTGAAGATATTTGGAAAGGTTATTTTATGTACTTTCCAGCTCTCATAGGGGTCACTTGGGCACTTTTCAGACCTCATATCAGGGGATTTTGTTATCGAATGCCAAGAGTTCATATTTCTAGATCTTTTATTTTGAAGGTCCCACGTTAGGCTTGGGTTCCCTGAGCCTTCCAGAGTTTTTCAGTGTGTGGCATGTTAACTATGCACATTGCATCTTTTGAGCTTTAAGGTCCCATCTCAAGGCCCTGTGACCCCTCCAGTTTCTTCTGTACTGCTGGACCCTTGGAGTCTGCCGGAGCCATGTGGACACTTGTGCACAGCTGTCCTGATTCCGCTGCACCTGTTCACCTGCTGAACCTGCACAGCTAAACCCTGTCCTGGGTTTGTGCTGTGATATTCCTGGGTGACTAAACCCCTTTAAAGAAAAGTCACCCAGTTGTGTTTTCAGTCTTATTGTAAACATTCAGTATGTGTGAATATAGCTCTGTTCACTTTATAAGTCATGCATCTTTAGTCTGAAAAAGCTGTCTGTTCAGTCTGGCCTGTCCTTTGCATTTTCACGTCAGTCATGGTTTATTTAGCATATATTCAGTGCTGACTCTGCATAGCATCGTAGAACATAAAAGGACAAAAGATTGACTTCTTGCTTTCGAGAAACTGCAAGTAAACCTAATGTAAGAAAATTAACATAAAGACATTCATTTTATTGGAGGATTCACCTTAGGATCATTTTAAATGCTTTATTCTAAAGACACTTAAACATCTTCAACAATCACAATAGGATGTTTGCTGAGTCCAGTCTATAAGATCTCAGAAAAATTTGGAAGCAAATAAGACACAGTGTGTATCCTCCAAAATTGCCAATCTAGTTCGACAGATATATGAAGCATAGCTTTGCTCTGCTGGGATAGTCTTAATGTTGTGCATTTTAATAAACTAAAATGAAAATAAAATGAAACTTGGGTTGAAACAAATGAATGGTTTTCTAGTGTTCTGGGTTTGCCACATTATTATGTGGCAACTATGGTTTTCTACTGTCCTGGATTTGCCACATTATTATGTGGCAACTATTGCCAGAATGAGGAAAACAGAAAATATTTTAACAGTTGATGATACATTCAAATCAGGTAGAAATTTTTGTTAGTGTACACTGAAAATTCTGTTAGTGTATTCCTGAAAGTGGTAATGGTGTCTGAAAGTTTTCATTCTAATATAAAGATACTCCTGTATTTTTCTGCTGAAACTCCGGATGCAGAAAATTGTTGTCTTTTTTTCTTTTTAAGGCTTTACTTACTGCAGTAACATCTCAGCACATAGAAATTCACGAAGGAACTGTACTGCAAGCTGTGAGAACATGTTACAATATCTATCTAGCAAGCAAAAATCTCATCAATCAGACAACAGCCAAAGCTACTCTTACTCAGATGCTAAATGTTATCTTCGCACGCATGGAGAACCAAGCTGTAAGTATTAAAAAG
>CM053511.1:47426454-47499418 GCA_028627145.1 Eidolon dupreanum
GAGCAGATTTGAGGGTGAGGGTACAGTTTTCAGTTTGAAAAGAATCAATTCCTGAGATATGACCCAACCCTTTTAGAAGGAATGGCCTCACCTTCCTTTCTTCCGGAGGACAATTCATCCTCCTCCTTTGCCAAGTCTAGGACTTGACCCAAAAAGTAGTTGTGATGGAGGATGGGGGTGTGCCCAGCCTTGAGAGGTGGACGCTCTCACTCAACTTGAAACTCAAGATACTAACTTTGATCTGCTTGGAGCAAAAAAATAGGGTAAGACTAAAATAAAGCTGATGTCCTGGGAAGATAATGGGAAAGATATTTTTAGTTTTCTATTCACAAGTATTGGGGAGAAGGGGAAGGGATTAAAGGGAATTTTTACATGAAATTTTGAGTGTATTTCCCTGTATGTTTCTTTTTTTTTCTTTTATTACCGTTTTGTTTTTATTACTGCTTGGTGCTTATCCAACCTATTTAAATAAGAAATTCAATCTCTTCAAATCATCCTCTAAATTTTAAAATACATTTTTCTTATACATGATTGTTTTCCTGACTCCATTTTTGCCTCTTGGTTTCACCTTCCTTTCACTTTTCCTTTCATCTATAACTTTGCTATATATTAGCTGCCTTGACTTTTCTCTTTCAGTAATATTCTTTGACTTTAATATCAAACAATAAAAGACTTAGACCTGGGTTTTAGCATCTTGATTAGTGTGTTTTATCATTATCCTTTTAGATATAGATGTAAAGTTAAGTTCAGTGTCTTAAATATAGATATAAGATCAGTGTATTAAGTATAGATGTAAATTAAGTGTAACATGAAAATTAAATAACAATGCTGAGTAGATCTGATTAATGTTACAATTCAACATTAGTTAACATCAAAAATACCATCATCATGTTCACTTGATTTAAAAAAAAGTGATACTTCCATTAGTCTTTCACATGATCTCTAAATTCTGTTAGCTTTCAAAACATTCCATAATCAGGGCCTTCCCTGCCTTTCCAACTAATTTCTCAGCAGTAATGGTAATATTAACATTTATATAGAGCTTATTATAAGCCAGGCTCAGTAACCCAAATGAAGATGCTTCCATTATTATCCCTGATTTATAGATGAAGAAACCAAGACAGAATTAAGAGAACTTGCCCAAGCCATGCAATTAATAAGTGCTGGAGCCAGGGTTACAATTTAGAAATGGTGGCTCCAGAGCCCACACTTTACATGGCTAAGCTATGCTGCCTCTCTGAACCCTTTTGTAACCTCCTCCTGTGCTCACTCCCTCCTTACCTGAAATTGGCAAAGGCACTCAAATTTCAGCCTGTTCCTCCTCCAAATCCACGCCCCTTTCCTTTCATCCCACACAAACATTAAGCTGTTGGCACCTGCAGGGCTTTGCTGTCTTTTTAGCAATCCTGACCGCCCAACACCACCTTTCTTTTGTTTGTTCTCCCTAAAGTCATCCTAACCTTCACATCCTCCTTGAAACTCATCCCCTCCTAAGTTTTCTCCTACTTCCAACAGAACATTCCCTCCCTTCTCTACCTTTTATAGCATCATCTACCTTCCACCTAACAATATATCCCTGGTAGAGTTTAATCAGACTGCAAGTTTTTGAAGACCAGAGATATAAGTAAGCAGGCAATTTAGGAAAAGATGGGAAATATTGATTAAACAGAGAAACATCAATTTTTTTGAGGCCACAATAATCACGTAACTAATATAAGGCCATCTCCAAAGTCAAGTCTGCTTTCTTGCTTTTCATGTAAAGAGGCTCATAAGCTAATTTGATATTCCTCTTATATCCAGTCTGCTGTTTTCATCTTGTTTATTAAAGAAATAAGTTAATAAAGTGTGTCTTCAGAGTCAGAGGTTCCTGCTCATTGTTCTGCAGGGAAAGTATCAGTCCACTGGACAGGGAAGATGGGGCGGGGGGCGGTTGGGCATGGCAGAGTGAAGAATTTAATTTAGAAAGAAAAGAGCAAGCAAATTTTTATTGAATATGGGACTATATTGTAATATTTCATAAAGTTTCAAAAATTTTAGAATGTTGTTGCAGAAAAAAATTACAAATCTAGTCAGAAGTTGGAGCTAATAGGATTTTCCGTGAATTTTAAATCAAGCGCTAATATTTTACAGAATAGAGATTGAAAGTGTAAGCACTTAAATTTCCTTAAAAATCTTTAAGTTATGTAATTTTCTAGGGTGGTAGAGTACTTACTTTCAGTCCATGGTACTATTCTGTTCTTCCTTGATGCACTGTTATAATTTTTCCTGTAAAGTTACACTAATGATAGCTACTACTTATTAGGTGCTTACTTTGTATGATGCCTTTGACAAGCATTAACTCATTTAATCCTTACAACTCAGCCATGTATGTATTATTATTCCTCTTTTACAAATTAAGAGAAAAAGGTTAGGGAAGTTAATTGCCCATGGTTACAGAATCAAATGTAAATATAAGTTTGTCACTTGCCAAAATTCATGCATCCTTTTAACAGTTGTTTTTTCTTTTTAGTCACATATTTCTATACATCCATTTGAAAATGCTTTTTCATCAATATTGTGCCATAATGATTTTAATCTACTCTCAACAGCTAGTTCACTGAAATGAATGTTAAATATTAATGGCTACAAAGAAAAGGCACACAGATGAGAATGGAAGAAAACTGTCCTTATTGACAGTTGACATATCATCTACATAGAAAATCCCAAGGAGTCTACAAAAACAAAACAAACAAAAAAAACTCCTAAGACTTATAATTGAGCTTAACAAAGTCAATGCATAAAAATCTATTGTGTGTTTATATATTATTAACATGCAATTGGAAACCAAAGTTTTTAAAATACCATTTGCAATAGAGCAAAAGAATGAAATGTTTGATTATAAGTCTAAAAAACATATACAGAATCTTGTGCTGAAAGCAAAAAAATGCTGATAAAAGGAACTCAAAGATGACCTAGATATGGAGAGACATATGTTCATGGATTGGAAGACACTGTAAAGAGGACACTGTAAAGATGTGAACTAATCTATAGGTTTCACACAATTCTAATTCTGTAGTAACAGAGAAGGGGATTCTAAAATTTATATGGAATGACAGTGTAACTAGAATAGTCATGACAATTTTTTTAAAAAGAATTGGATGAATCATAAAACCCTATATGTGTTGACGTGAAATCGTGATAATGAAGACACAGTGGAATTGGCTAAGGGACAAAGGTTTTATACTGCATGATCCATTTCTATAACTGAAAAAGGCAAAACTATAGAGACAAAAATCATCAGTGGTTATCTGCTATTGCATGTGGAGGTAGGAGGTAGCTATTAAAAGGATAGCACAAGGGAAGTTTTTGGGGGGAAGTGGTAGAAATGTTCTGTATCCTAATTATGGTGGTGGTTACATGAATCTATACATACATGCATTCAAATTCATAGATCTGTTCACAGGAAAAATCAATTTTATTCTATAATACTTTTTAAAAACCCTCTAATTTTATCACTGCTAAATATCAATTTTACCTTGATGAGACTACTAAATCAGAACCCACTGTATAGAGAGAGAGATGACTAATTCTGGAGATTTTTAGGTAATTGAAAGAAACAGGTTTGCTATATAAGTAGTACTAGCGGGAAGGAGGGTCTGGTTAGTAAAGAGGCTAAATCATCCTCATTGGCCATGAATGGAATTTTCTAAATAATTACACATGATTCCACTCACCTATAAGCAAGCAAGACTCTTGAAGTACATAGATGATTCCATTGCAATAATTTATGTTTTAAAACTCTCTACAGACACTTTACATACTTTCAAAGCTCTTTTTAGTAATTTACCATGGTTTAAACCTGAAAAGAGTTTCTACAATTTCCTAACACGCCATTTGTAACTCCAGGGAAATCTCTCATATACTGGAAGATGTCAACATGGTTTTGTTTTGTTTTTTTTAAACAATATTTAAAATATCACCACTGTTACATAGCTAAGTAAAGTCTTAATTTTTTGAGATATTTAAGAAAGTTTTGAGTGTATTAGACCAGTAATAACAATTTACTCTTTATCTTGTGTATAAATGTTTTTTTCCATGGCAGGAAAACTGGATTATAATTTGCTTTAATTTGCAGTTTTTAGAGTTGTCAGTTCTAATACCTTTTGAGGCTAGTTAAATAAACTATGGTACACCTATCTAATGGCAAACTACATAGCCATAATAAAGAATGAGGATGCTTTTAATGTACTGATATGAAATGATATCTAATATATATTAGGTGTAAAAAAAGCAAACTTTAGAATAGCATGCATAATATGCTATCATTTGTACCGAAATGGGTAAAAAACTTATGTGCACATATACATACGTGTATTTTTACTTATATTTGCTTAGACTATCTGGAAGAATACGGGAGATGTGATCGTTAGGTGTTCATGGGTGACAGTTCAGATACGTCACTGGTAACCATTTTGTATCTTTCATATTTGAACAGTGTGAATGCATTGCCTGTTACAAAAATAAAATAAAAATTATTCCTTTTCTTTTCAAAAGAAGTATCTATGTATTTAAAAAACACACACACAGTTGCCTGGAAAGAGAAGAAACAATACTTCAACTTGCTTCTTAAATTCTCAACATTCTCACTCAATAGAAATGTACTGGAGAATTTCTCATTGCACATTTGTCTGATTTTTTTTTCCTTCACAAAAATATCTAAATTGTGTAGGATCCTTTGAATACTGTAATATCTTACTTTTCAAAGTATTGTCTGAGGACCAGTAGCATTAGGAGCCAGCTAGAAATGCAGAATCCTTGTGCCCTACCCAAGACCTACCAAATCAGAATCAGCACTTTAGCACCTAGGGGATTTTCGAGTACATTAAAGTGTGAGAAGTTCTGCTCCAAAAGGCAGGTGGAGTTAGACGAATACAGTGCCAATTAGCCCTGTGATATTAGGAAAATTGATGTTCTATCAAGGTAGAGAGAGAAAGGTCACTGAGAAGGCTTTGGTGAAGTTTACTGAAGAACCAAAGGGAATCTTAGGAAGACCCTAGAATCTAAGGTCAAAGGGGAAATTCTAACTCCTGAGTGTGAATAAAATTGTGATACATTTTCTATTTAATCAGTCAATAATCCAAGAGTATGAATAAAGTCATTGTTGGATGCATCCGTTAGCTGTTTCAAAAGCCAAGCTCAAATAACAAACTTTTTTTTTCTTTAGCAAGAGAAAATAAAGATATAATACATATGTATAAGAATCCCACATGCATAAGAAAGTCAGAGACCCCACATGCAGGAGAGTTTCCAAATAACTAAAACTTGATAAGCATCTATCATTCCACTTTCAATCAAGTCCCTGTTTTGGGCCTTCGCCCCATCCCACCAGTAAGACTGTTTTTCTGAAACGGAAGTCAATCCTGTCACTCCAGCATTCAACACACTTCAGCGGCTCCCCATTTTACCCAGAGGAAGAGCCGAGCCCTGACACAGAGCTCTGTGTAATGCATCTTCCCCAGTCACTCAGCTGCTCTCTTTGGCTTGCTCAGCTCCGGCACACGGGCCTCCCTGTGGTTCCCCGAACCCGTCAAGCACACTCTGCTTCCACATCACGGCACTTGTTCCCTTCGCCTAGGATCATCTTCCTTCAGATAAGCTATGGCTCACTTTCTTCCGGTCTCTGCTCAAAAGTCATCTGATAGGGCCTTACTTGACCACACTATATAAAACAGCCACTCCCTACTCCTCTATCCCCCTCACTGTTTTATATTTCCCTTGATCACCATTTCCCATACTATATATTGTTTTGATTTTGTTTTTGTCCCTTCTCTAGAATGTCAGCTCCTCAAAGGTTTGGACTTTGATTATTGTTATATCTCCAGTGCCTAAAAGAGGGATAGACAGTTGTTGAATGAATAAATGATCCCATCTTGGTCTACTCTGCTGCCATAACAAAATACTACAGACTGATGGCTTAAACAACAGAAATTTCTCAGTTCTGGAAGTGGGGAGTCCACAATCACAGTGCTGGCTGATTTGGTTTCTGGTGAGGACCTACTTCCCAGCTTACAGATGGCCACCTTCTCACTCTGCATGGCCTTTTCCCAGCGTGTGTACCTAAAGGCTCTCCTCCCTCTCTTCCCTCCTCCCCTTCTATGGCCACTAATCCTATTGGGTTAGGCTCCCACCCTTATGACCTCATTTAAACTTAATCACTTCTTAAAAATTATATTTCCAAATAGTCATATTGGGAGTTAGGGCTTAACATGTGAATTTCAGGGGGACACGATTCAGTCCATAGCAGATCCTGTAACCAGTTTACTGTCACCATCAAAGAAGTTGTCCCCTTAGGCTGGTTTTCACTTTTAATTTTTATTCTACTTAAGGCTGCACTTAGTATTGAACATAACTTCCCCTGAACGAAGATACTGCAGCCAGGGGATGTTATTTGATACGATTTTCCCTGGGTATGTGTAGGTCCGGCTCCGGACATGGAAAGGACCTGGCTTGCACTGGGTCTCTCACAGTCAACAGTCAGATGTCCTCCAATATATATTTTTAAATACTGAAAAAAAAAATCGGGGTGTTTGTTGCAGTTAAGTCCCAGTGCTTTATCTTCTTTGACATGGAACTTGAATGGAATATTCCTTAATACAATATAAGGTAATTGCAGCTGCTCTGAACTGCTGCATGTCCACACCACAGAGTGCAGAAATCTTTCCTGTGTGTAAATTGCTTCTGCAGTTGTGTAAGTATTAGAAACAACTTATAATACATTTAAGCAAACTTTCTCTTCCAGTATTGTAAATCTCACCATAAGAATTGATTTTTAACCCTGATCAGAATTATCTGCGAACAAGTTTGGACACACAGATATCCAGACTCACAAAGACTCTTTCCTTGAGGAAACTCCAGCCAGGCTTCTCTGAGTCCTCTTCTCAACTAGGCCTCAGTTTTGGCCTATAAAACCCAGAGAATCTCAGCATAAATCATTTTGTTCAAACACTGCCCCACCTCTCCTCCTCCACACACACACACACACAGATAGACTTGAAGAAACACTAATGTGGTGTCTAATAGCTTGAGGTTTCAGCACTCGGAAAGCCAGACCCCTAAATTCCCGCCTGAGACAGCTGCTACTGCCCTGCTGGGGGAGTGTCCTGTTTGTTCCAGCCCAAACCTGGTGATAGGCAGATTAGCCCCTAAACACCTTAGAGTAACTACTTTAAAAGCTTGCGATTATAAATCTTTTCTCTGCCCCTTTGAGATGTAATTCTCTACCACCTAGAACTGTCTTCAAGAATCCCGAGGATCTTTCCTTGAAATGAAAACGTTCAAGAAGTTAGCTCTCACCCAGCTCCCAGGCCCTGTGGCAGAGGGTTGGACTTTGGTGAGTACAGTGCTCTAATCTGTACCACTGCCTCTTGGTTGAAAGATGTGAGAAGTTTGTCTCCCCCTCAGGATAAGCATCAATGAACAGATGGCCTCTTCAACAGACTCTTTGCACCTCTGAGTGCCTTTCCTGTAGCATACCTCAACTTTAAAATCTCGTGCCTTTTGTTTTGACAAAGTTGACCTTTTCATGCTGAACCCTCTTTCACACTGCACTAGTTATTCCCAAATAAAATTTATCCTTACTGCTTTAACTAGAGTCCAGATTTCTCTTTGACAAGACCAAGCCCAGAGATTGTCTCAGGGGACCTAGGGTGGGGCCAGGTATCAGGATTTCATGAAACCTCCAGAGAGTCTTGCAGATAACTGCTTTACAACAGTGGTTCTCAAAGTAGGTTCTCTGGACCAACTGTATCATCACTAGGGAACTGGTTAGAAAGGCAAATGGTTAGGCCTGAAGAGGCTCAAAATAAGCCTCCCCACAAAGTGCCACTTTGGCATGTGGACTATTTGGAGCTGAAGGCAATCAAGACTTAGCAGATTCAAGAAAAACTTTCACCTCTCCCTTAATTGCCTAAAAGAATTTAGATAGAAGGCCTTGCCCAAAAGATAGATGTTGTAGGAGATAACTAGAAAGAGTATGGGCTAGGTATGGGTAGCCTAGGAGAGCTTGGGAAGGCCTGGAGATCAAATTCCTTGGTGCCCCACTGCCTCTGCATGGCATGGCAAACATTTGTTGACCAAATATTTGCTCTTTCCATCTTCCTGTAAATTGTTTTTCTTCTGTGTGAAGCCCCAGATTCCTATTCCCTTCTCCTTAGCTCAGGGTGACGTATAAGCCTCAGATGCCTGGCTGCCTGTGATCTCATTCTCGTGGAGGCCTGTACATATGTAACTAAAATTTTCTGTTTACCTGCTTATGCCAATTATTAAATCAGCGAAAAGAAGCTAGAAGGGTAAAGAGAGTTTTTTCCTTCCCTACAGGCCCCACTGCAGACCTACTCGATGTGAGACTGTGGGGGTAGGCCGAGTAATTTGTTTCAACAAGACCTGTGGTGATTCTGATGCACTAAAGTTTGAGCAGTACTGCTCTAGGGGGTTAAATTTGCTCCATTAAATATAATTAGAATTCAGGAAGTTACCTGTGACTTGGCGCCTAGCTATGTCAATAAACATTAACCTGAAGAATGAGGCTGCAGAATCTCCCACTCCTGTGCCACTCCTTCCCCCACTGCTTTCTCTAAAACGAGAGCTAAAAGGATCATGGTCCACCGACATTCTTGGAAACCTTCATTAAACTTGAAATTATAACACGATTGCTAAATGGTAATGACAAAATTTGCCATTGGAAATGGTGAATAGAATGTAGAACTCGTAAGATGGAGTCTCCTCCTCCCTTTAAAAATTACTAAGTGTCCTAAAATGTGCCTTTTGGCTAACATTTTTGTAACTAGATATGTTTCAGAGAGAAAAATTGGAAAAGAAAAATAATGGTATTTCCATGTGATGGTATTTACATATTGCCTCTACTTTTGTAGTTTAAGATTAAATATTTGGTCCCAGAATATATAGTATGAGGCCTTTGTAGCCTTTTCCTTCTCACTACCAGGAGGTATGTGAGGATCATTCCTTCCTGATGGAGAAGAGGTCCTTGAGAGGGAAGAGGAAAAATGACTGAGTCTTTCTATTTTCTGCTCTAGCTAGTGACAGTTGTAGCTCTTAATCCCTTCATTTTATTTGCAAATGGAAAAACACATTCCATAAAAAGAAATCTCTGCTTCTGGAAACACTTGTTTCAGAAAAAAAAGTTGTTGAGAAAGCTTTATTTTCGGGGAAAATATTCTCTTGTTTTCTTAAGTAAATATTTATGTAGTTTTGCAAAGTACATGATATGGTAAATGAAAAAAATATTTACTTTTACAGAGAGGAGGCGGGAAGAGAATCCTTTCAAAGCACAGAATAACCCTTAACTTCAGAAACAAATACATTTTGGCAAAAGAGATCTCTCCATATTTCTTACACTAGGATTTTTATTTTGTTTCCAGGGTCCTTCCTCACTTTGCGGCAAATTAGCAACATAATTTGGGGGATATGCCATCCCTGAGAAGTCATCGACAATTTATTTCCTCTAAGAATGATCAGATTCGCTCTTCAAACAATCAAAAGCATTTGAATAAAATTTACTCAGTTTTCACTTATGTCCATGCTTCTTTTAACTGACTTTGAAACCCTTTGATAACTGCCTGCAGTCTCAAACCTGGCTTGAACTACCATGGACTCATTCCTCTGATCATTAGAGCCAACAGGTTAAACCAGTCTCCCAGAGTCTGTCCCTTTTCCCTTCCTCCCCTGTCCCCCAACATATTTCACGTGACGAAGGTAAATTCAGCTGGGAGAAGCAGCAGTGGTCTTTGCTCTGCTCTTGAAGGAATTATTTTCTCGTACTTCCTGTCCAGTGATACGATCTACTACTTCACCTTGAAATCCCAGAGCCATTTCTACAAGGTTCATTACTCCACCTCGTTAAGCAACAGATTCTGCTACTTAGAGGCTCTCATAGTAGCAGCTGGCAACGATTTTATTAGCATTTCCTAACTTCAATCTGACACGCCTGTAAACTTTCCACATTCAGAGTTGTGGTAGTGCAGAGGGAAAATCCTAAATTTTGAAACCTTGTGACTGTCAAAACTCATGGGTAGGAGAAGAAGCTGGAGAAGAAATTCCTGATCTGTAACTTAATATGTGGGTTTTTTTTTGTTGTTGTTGTTCACACTGCCTGCTTGCCTGCCTTTTGCAAAGTCCTACATGCTACACGCTGTGGACGAACATCTTATAGGATAAGATGAGGTGCCAGTCTTCAAAAAACTGACAGTAGGATCAAAAGGGAGGATGGAGGATGTAAACATGTAAAACAGTAACAAATTGAAGTAGGATGAAATAAATAATGTAGAGATTTATGGATAGAGGTAAGAGAGCAAAGAGACAAGAGTGACTAACCATGGATACTGCTTGAAGGGAGGTTCATGCAGCAGCATCCAGTAATGGACAGATCCCAGGTTGAAATAAACACACTGTAAGATGAGAAACAAGACTCAAGTGGAAGGGATTCAATAACAAGGTACGTGAAAGTCCTTGGCACATGGTTGCAATTATTGTTGCAAAAAGCAGTTGGCATTCGAGTTGAGCCCCGAGGATAAAACAATTTTAGAAATGAGAAGAATCCAGGCTGAAGGAACACCATGGAGGTGGAGGGTTGACAATCTGAGGCTCAGGAGGGAAATGGGGAATGAAAAGTTGATGGTGTACTTCCATCGCAAGGTGCCTGGCAAAGGAACAGGACGTGGAAGTTATGCTATACACAGCCCCGGGAGCTTTGCGTAATATGCTATAGAGTTTGGAGAAAATGAAGAAATAGTTGGTTATTTTACCTCCCCCTTTTTCTCTGGTCCACCTTGCCATGTCAAGAATTACCAAAGGAGAGAAATGAAATCCATGTGTTGCAACAAACGAGGACATCTTTGCGGCACCTTAGTGTCCTAACTAAGGAATTGCGAAATAGTCTATCACCTTGATCACCCAGACCCCATTTCTACCAGTGCTGCCACCTCTTCCACGGGTACCGACACCATTAACGCCACCTCAGCATGTCTGACAGCCTCCCTCCCCCACCAGCCCGACTGCGGGCCACCAAGCGAAAGTAGCTCACGCAAGAGAAATGTGCCCAGGAGTGCTGCACACTGTCCTGCCCGATTTAAGGAATTCTGTGGAAAAGAAACCTGCTAGTCGATGGACCCAGAAGGTGCCCAGAACTCTGCAGATCCTTGATAAATACCCACTACATCGAGTTTTAATCGTTTATGAGCTCTTGGTTAATAAACTCTGGCACTTTTTGTTGTATCAATCTTAAGTCATTTTTCTCAATAAATGACACTAAGAACTTTAAGGAGCAATTGAGTTGTCAATTTTGAGCCTAAATGCTGAAACATTTCTACCACAGCCCTCATGACCATTTATCATTATTTGAAAAATAATATGAAATTTTCCTAATTGTAGAGGTAATGCATATACATTGCATAAAATTCGGGAAGTATCAAACTCCCTCCCTTTCAAAATTCCCCCCAAAAACAATGAACAAATTGCCCAGTGTATTAGTTTCCTATTGTTGCTGTAACAAATTACCACAAATTTGAGCCTCAAAAGAAATTGGGTATCTTACAGTTCTGGAGCTCTGAAGTCTGATGCAGGTCTCAGTGGGCTAAAATTAAGGTGTCCGCAGGTTGTGTTCATTCTGGGGACTCCGGGGGAGAATCTGGTTCCTTGTCTTTTCAGCTAATTGAGGCAGCCCACATTCTTCTGCTTGTAGCCTCCTTCCTCCATCTTTAAAGCCAGCAACTTCGCCTCTCTCTGATCATTCTCCCACAGTCACATCTCCATCCAGCTCTCTCCTGCCTCTTTTTCACTTTTAAGGACACCTGTGGTTGCATTGAGCTCACCTGAACAGCCCAGGTTAGTCTATTTGTTGATTAGCTTCTGCAACCCAAATTCCTCTTGCCATGCAATATGACATTCACAGGTTTTAGGGATTAGTACGAGGACATCTTTGGAGGGAAGCGACTTCACTATTCTATCACACCTACAATCCCTGTACTCAGAAACAGTAATCATAAACATTTTATTGTATGATTTTCTAATATCTTTAAAGTTCACATAAATGCAAGTACATATGTGATAGACTGTTGGGAATGGAGTTTTCTGAGTAACTGTGGACTGTTTCAGTTTTCTGAGTAATGTGCAGGTCATTCTCAACTTTGAGCTCAGTTTATAATTAATAAAGCTACTTCGAATGTAACAAGTCAATATTGAAGAGTCACGAAAAGTGGCCCCACCTGTTCCCTTTGCCCCATTAATACGTCACTGGGAGTTTTAAAACTTTCTTTTTGAGAAGAATCAGGGTTTCAATGAAAACAGAAGCCACTGGCAGTAGCGAAAGCTGGATATGGTCACACTTGTAACACAAGCTTGTGTTAATCATGCTTCAATCTATTGAATTCTGTGAAAAAAGAAATCGTTTATACATACATTCTAATAACTTGTGTCTGGGCAGCTATTTCTTTCTTCTTGCAGTGTCTAAAAAGTTACACAAACAAGGAACAGCACTCTTGATATCAGATATTTTTCTCCTGGCAGGTCACTCATGAGTCACCCTCAAAGATTTTTACAGGATTGTCCTCACAGATGATTCTCCAGGTAGGGAATTGAAAGCAATACAGCAATTCATGCTCTGAAGAAATTTCAAAATGGCTAAATCTGTGAGTAATCAAGTGAAATCAAGAAAACCATTTGGAGTTTACTTTGAGTAACTTAATTACAACTACTGCAAAGGATGTGCTGTTTATTTTTAGAACACCTTTCCTCAAAAAGTGGTAAATTACTAAATGACTGTGTTATCTCTTAAAAGACAGGTAGGAAGAGACATTTTGGTAAAGTTTATCTTATCTGATGATAAAAGAGAAGGGTCTCTCTTTCCAATTTTCCCCCATTTCTCTCATCTCTTTAGACCCCAAATTCCAAACTGGTGAAAGGATGAAAAGCAAGCAAGGCCAGGTATGGGATGACAAGTAATATCAGTCACTGTTTTAATCCTGATGTGACCTGGGCTCTCCCTGTCCTGTGAGGTCTAGACGAAATGAAATCTGCCCCCCCAATTCCAAGGCTTGTGGCTGATTTCCAGAAATTCCTAGGCAGTTTAAAGTTTCAGAGTCCGCTCTGGCTCCAAACTTTCATTTTCTCAGTTTATAGATTGTTTTAGTGTCTCACATATTTCACTTCTGTTAGGCGATGCTTTGAGTCCGATGTCATATTCAGGTTCTTTCCCAGTTTTCACACAGACACACACACACACACACACACACACACACACACACACACACACACACACACACACTCCCACTCCCACTCCCACGAGGTGGTTTGCATGATAAGTGGACCTTTACTTTAGATTTGAGAGAGAGGGAGAGAGAGAAAGTAGGGAGCCATTTTTTTCTCTCTCTACCTCACCTGGTGCCTCAGTTTTAAGAGGTCATCAACTGGCTCCTCCTTTTTTCTGGAGGCAGAACAAATTCCTCTTGTTTTGTTATGCAGAACGGGTCAGCCATTTCTCCGTTTGCCTCAGTGACTAACCGCAGTCCCACCTACCCCAAAGGGCTTATCACAGAATTTCCCTAGGCACGGTTCCCTTCCTAAAAATTCTGCTTAAGATAAACCTTTCAACCCTGTGTAACTTATTTTTAAACTCCAGTGTTTTCAGCCCAGAGAAGACTAATTTTCCTCTTTTCAACAAATATTTTTGTGGGCTGATTTTATGCCAGGCATTATTGCTGGAGCTAGGAACCCAGCAGGGAGTAAGACGCAGTCCTGGCCCTCATGGAGTTTCAGTCTCCCGCAGGGGAAATGATTTAAACAAGTACTGATGTGAATAATTATTAGCAACTGTGGTAATTACCACAAAGGAACATTTCTGAGTATTGTTTGGAAGGGCTTGGCAGTGACAGAACCGGGGTGAGGGGTGAGGGGTAAGAAAAGGTTTCCTTGACAACATTTAATTTGCCCAGGATTAGAAAAGGCTGGTTTACTGCTAGGTTCTTTTCTCTACCACTGCTGCCTCTGAGGAGACAACTAAAATAGGGAGGATGACATTTCTTGAGTTTCTGTCCTGAATTTACTGATTAATTAGAGGAACACTTATTGAAGAGCTTCTCTGGGCCCAGTACTGTGCTAAGAGCACATGGAGCTTATATGTAGCCTAACGGGTGGCAGAAAATATACAAAATGTAAAGAAGTATGATGTTTTCAGACAGTATGAAGTAACGAAAGAGGTGGCAGAGTAGGTGGTCAGGAAAGACCTTATAGGTACAGAGGCCCAGGTGGTGAGGGGCTCACTGCAGTGTCTACATAGAGGAAAGGTGTGTTCAAAGGCCCCGAGGCAGAAACAACATGGTTGGCTTGTCTGACCTCAGAGAAAGGTAAGTGGAGTTAGAGCAAGTAAGTGAGAGGAGGAGGAGGGGTAGGAGGTTCTTGACTTGGAGCCAGGGTCCTGCTTAGGTAGGATTTTGTAGGCCATGGGAGGAGCTAGGGTTTTTCTTCTTTTTCTTTATTTATTCCCATCCCTTGACCACCCTCTGCTTTGTCAGCCATTGGCTTGTTCTCTCTATCTATGGGTCTGTTTCTGTTTTGTTTATTCACTTGTTTGTTTTTTTAGATTCCACAGATAAGTTAAATTGTATGGTATTTGTCTTTGTCTCACTTATTTCACTTAGCATATTGCCCTCTAGGTCTATTCATGTTGTCACAAATGGCAAGATTTTATTATTTTTTTATTGCTGAGTAATATTACATTGAGTATTTATAAAATATCTTCTTTGTATATTCATCTATGATGGACATCTAGGTTGCTTTCATATCTTGGCTATTACTAGTAATGCTGTAATGAACATAGGGGTGCATATATTTTTCAAATTAGTGTTTTTGTTTTCTTCAGATAAATACCCAGAAGTGGAATTGCTGGAACATATGGAGCTCTATTTTTAATTTTTTGAGGAACTTCCATACTCTTTTCCACAGTGGCTGCACTAATTTACAATCCCACCAACAATGTATGAGGGTTCTCTTTTTTCCACATCCTTGCCAATCCTTGTTATTTAGGGTCTTTTTCCCAAAAGTAAAATGAAATAATCAGTAGGGGAGTGACTTATCTGATTTATATTTTAAAAAATTATTCTGGGTGCAGGACGGAGAACAGGTTGTTTTTCAGTGTTTTATAATAAACAAACTAAATATCTATTTGTGCAGAACTGGTTAAGTAAATTATAGCATATGCATACAATGAAACTCTATGAAGCTATTAAAAATGGTGGCATGTTTATATGTTGACAGGAAAGGATGTCCACATTATAGTAACTGGGGGAAAAATCAGGTTATAATATAATGGATGCACTGAGCTTTGATAAGTCTGAAAAGACATAACCAAAAATGTTTATATTGTTTATCTCCAGGTGATGACAATACAGAATTATTTTTTCTTCTTTTTGCTTACCTATAGTTTCCACTTGAGGAATAAAAAAGGCATATAAACATAAGTTCATGAGACATAAGATTAGAATATGGCCTGACAGAAAACATTTAAATATAGAAATGTGGCATTTTCATTTACCGAAATTGTATTTATAGCTGACTTCAAAACATAGATACTTTGCATGACATTTCAAATGTATTCATAAAATTTATAATGAAAAACTGAAAGTGCGATCATATTAGATATTATTCTTTAAAATTAATGTTCGTAGTATTTCTTTGTTTCCTGCATGTATTGTTTTCTTTGCTCATACATTTTCTCAGAGATCCAATGTCAAGTTCTTTCCCACTTGAGTGCCGACTTTTGGGAGTGCATCTTTGTTGTTTTGCTTTGTTTTTTGAATTTGGATTAGAAAACATTTCTGTTATTGTTGCACTTAAAAGTTCCAATAAAAACAATTTGAAGAATGGGAAACTAAGACTCATTGGAATAGCTCTGACTTCCTGGTAACTTTTATGAGTCGTTGTTCTGTTTTTTTTTTTTCTTATGGTTGTTGTTGCTTCTCTACTTTTGCTCCTAAAGTATTGCATAATTCTAGATTTACATTTTGTCAAGGTTTTCACCATTGCATGTCTTAAGTCTCTCTGGTATTAACTATTCTATAACAGTAGCACGTCTGACCAAATGTCAATAGGCCGGTACTTAACGATTTTCTGACTGTAGCAGTGTGAGGTTAAGCCCCTTGCAATCTTGGTCTTTCCGAACTCCCTTTGATTTTTTTCGAAGGAATGTTTTGAATTTTAAACTTCATGTCATGTTTTACAACAGTAGATTGCTGCAAATGTAATAAGGTTTTTGACTTAAATGCTTGCAAAAACTTGAAGGTTATTTTTTTTTCCTTATTGTTGTTCATTACTGTCATTTTGGAATGATTTTCTGTCACTTGTATAAAATCACTTGGACTTTTGAAATCTTCCAATGATCCGTGTCCATAACAATTTTAAATAAACTACATAGAGGATATATACAACTTACCAGTCATGCTAAAGGAAAAGTGTGATTAAAAAGCAATTTTTAAAGCTGTGCAGCTTTAATATTTTCAGATGCAGTAGCCATTAGGCCTAAGTTTTGGTGGAGGTCCTTGGCACCTGTCTCTGTGAAAAATAGTTTTTTACAACATAGAAAGGTGGGTCCTTGGGTCTAAGTTGATGGTTTGCATTTGATGATAATCTTCTAAAATGTTAAGCATATCATAAGCATATCATGACTCATCAGGATGACCACTTTATAATAGAACACTGTCTAATAATTTCGTGTCAACATTTACTTTTATATTTGCTATTGGGTAGGTGTAACATAGCACAGGGTTACTCTAATTCTCATGATAAAAGAGTAGGGGTTGACTTAATAAATGATGCATTTGTGCCAAGTGAAGGCCAAATGACTCATTCTGTGCTTATAAGTAGAATGACGTTTGAATAGAGAAAAGTAGTGGGAGAATAAGATGATCTCTGAGAGAAGATACATTTAGGTACTAGAGGCACAAGGACCCTGACAGAGCCCACCTTAGACGTGGGTACCACAATTTCACTGCAAATGGCAATTTGGTTTTAGCAAAAGGGCATCATTCATCACATTAATGTTGTTAATTTGAATTTTATCAATTTTTCTAATTTCGTTTGAACTTAATTTGTAAATTTATTTTTTTATTGTGTGAAGTCCATAAGTGTAAGATATTTGTAACTTGTTTTACGGTTTTACATGTTTAATAATAACAAAGTAAACAAATTATGGCAAGTCTGAGTCTGGAGGATCCTTATGTTTTAAAAAGGGTCTGTTCATTACTCAGGTTTGAGAAACATTGCTATAAATTGCTGTGGAAGACCAATATTACCCCAGTGGCTAAATAATTTCCAACTAACATTAAACTAGAAAGTTCTATGAAATGGAATCATATATGACTATTGGCTTTTATTATTGCTTCATTGGTGTTTTGTATTCCTATACAACTACTATTTGGGTGGCAATGGTTCTTAGTATCGCTTTAGTTTTTTTTTTCCTCCTAGTAGATCTGAAAACAAATTGTTAGTTTTAAAAGTATTGACTGTATAAAAGTCCATTCATTATTTCAATAATATTTATTGAATGGAGACTATTGCCAGGCAAAATAGTTACATAAATTTATATATACTTATATATACACTTATATATAAATATTAAATATATATTTACATAATATTTATATGTAAGTATAAATATAAAGTAAATAAAACATATACATATTTTTTACATAAAGTAATTATTATAGACTAATCAGTAGAGAGATAGAGATGGATAAGACATGGTTCTTAGCCCTGAGAAGCTCAAAATCTAGCAGGAGAGATAAATGTAAAAACATATAACTACAAAGCAATGGAAATAATTACTGTGATAGATATGTGAACTGAAGCAAAGTGGAGAAAGGAACTAATTTTGCCTGGGGGAGGAAAAAAAGGAATTCACTTGTATTAGAACTTATTACTCTGTGTTATAAATTAGGATTTTCACATTTTAGAGTAAGAGGAGAATGTCTGTATAGGGATTTCCCTTTAGCTTTATTGAGATGTTATTGACACATAACATGTAAGTTTAAGGTGTACAATGCGTTGATTTGATACACATATATGTTGTGAAATGATTACTCTGATAAGGTTAGTTAACACCTCCATCCTGTGTAGGATTTTAAAATTTATCTCATTAAGCAAACAGGCCCACAAGACTGTTGAGAGTGTGGCAGAATTTACCACACACAATAACAATTGCATAAGGTACCAAGGAAATGTTGAAATGTCTCCTAGTACATAAAGTATAACTTAATTGTATAATAGCACATGCAAGTAGAATATAGTGAGGAGCATGATACACTAGACATACATCATTTCATTCATTCATGCATTTGAAAAACTGTACTTAATATGTGCAAGATATTGCACAGGTACCAATGAGAAAACAAATAAGGCATCTTTCTTGCCTCAAGGAGATTATACCCTAGTAAGGGAGGTAAGATATACTCAAGTGACTACCCTCCAGAGCAGTTTGTGCTAAGTGTCCTCTGAACTATATAACCAAACATGAAAAAGTTCAGAGAAAATGCTTAGTCTGGGTATCAATGTTGACTTTTTGGGAGAATGGGTTTGGGTCTGATCAAAGGGATAGATAGAATTTTTATCAGTGGCAGATATCAAAGAGAGAGGGTGAGTATCCCAGGTGGAAGAATCCTTTGAATCCTATGAGCTCATTTGTAGAGGTGGGAAAGGAACAGTAACTTCTGTAGCTTGGTTTGAATTTAAAGTACATGCAGCAAAGTTATGGGACATAATTTTTGAAAGACTAATTAGCAGTAGGTCATAGGTAGCTTGATCCGCAGGAAAAACAATTCTATAAACATTTGTTGAAGGTTTATAATATCTCGACAGTTGGGAATTCAAAGATGAATGAGGTTAAGCCTGTGCTCTTGAGAACTCGGACACAATCCTTGATGCCTTGGAGACAGGCCCAGTGCAGTGATTACAGAATGTGAGGGTACATGCTTTAATAAAAACGCATGCAAAGGATGATAGGAACAATTACGGGGGGAGTCAAAAAATCAGGGAAGAGATAGTATTGTAACTGGGTCTTGATAAATGAGTACAGAAAAAAAACAAGACCAGAACATTTCTTCCACATACAAAGTCCCAGAGATGTGAAGGAGCTGGCTCAAAGAGCAATGCGTGGTCCCATGTGACTCAAGGAGCAAGTATTGGAAATTGAGGCTGGAAGGGAGGGTTGGGGTCAAAATGAGAAGAGCCTCCTAGGTTGTGGTAAAGAATTCGGACTTAAGTCTTATTGACCAATAATTTTCAATCTTTTGGGTTGTGGCACACCTTCAAACACTAGAACTTTTAGCAGGATGATGGGAAGGATTAAAAGTCTGGAAAAACACAAAATGAGCAAACAACAATTGCAGCACAAGCAATGGTACAGTGTTGTTACAGTCTGCAGTGTAGTTACGGTCTCACAGTGTGGTTATGGTCTCACAGTGTCTATAAAGTCATCCATGGTTACTTCACTATTCAGTTGGTTGGCCTTTGGCATGTTTCCTTTGGAAAAGTTTTTACTCCCAGACAGTGTACTCTCGAATACTCCAGGGCGATGTTCCCACAAGTTCCAGTAAGCACAAGATAATTCCCGTGACACAGACTGGATGTTACTCTAAGTCTTGTCCCTCTTACTTGTAGCAGTTTGCACTTTTACACGCCACGCATTGCTCAGATCAGCATTCCGTTTGACAGAGTTGCTGTAAAAGGTCGAATGCTGGCCAAAATGAATTCTGCCTATTGATCAAAAAGTGATAGGATGTTTGCAAAGCATGAAAGGTATAAGAACAAAGTGCTTTGTCTTACCAGATGAGAACTGTTGCTGTAGGCAATAGAAAGTCCCGTAAGACTTTTAAACAGATCCTATAACCAAAGAGATGATATGAGCAGGTTAATTAAACGACCATGTTCAAAATGGGTTGGGGAGAGAGGTGTGGAGCTGGGAGACCATTTCAGTTCAGAATTAGGATTGGAACTAGGATTTCAGTAGAAAGGAGGTTAGGGGCCACTTTTGAAAGGAAATACAGGATTTGGCAATTGATTGGGTAGAGAAGGAATGCCATAAAGAGGAGTCAAAGATAGAACTGACATTTTATGGCTGAGTGAACAGAAGATTATTAGTGCCATTAATAGAAATAGGAGAGTCAGGAATAATAGTTATTTGGGATTACATGAGAAATCTGGCTCGGGGTAACTGAGTTGTAAATGGTAGTAATAATTAGCCAAGATTAATGATGCCTTTTAGAATATTCTCATCGTTCTAGTAAAAACCTGGGGAAAGTAAATATTACCTAATATAGCAATTCAGTGTATTTTGGCCTTTTAGTGTTTCACATATAACTCCCTTAAATGCAATTTTGTTCTTAAGAGTTGATTTACCTACAATCTTTGTAGAATTCAATAATATAAAAGTGTTCTCCATCCTCATAGACCTTAAGGAAAATTCTGGGAGCCCTACCTCTGGGGAAGTTGGAGCGGCTCTAAATGACTTGCCAATCTAGGGATTCTATTAAGTCTACTTCTCCCAAGAAACAAGTCTGCAAAGTCGTTTCCATGGTTCCTACTTTCCATTCTGGGGTGGGCCATATGCAGACAGCACAGAACATGGAAAAGTACCAGCCTCTAGTAGGCAACTTTGAAGCAGAGAAGTAACTAGGTGACTCTAATTTTTGACCCTATTATTATCTCTTACTGCAGATGAGGAAGTTAAAAACAGCTTTCACCAGTTATTTCCCCAACCTGAAAAGATGGAAGCAAAACCCCCAGAACAACCCAAACCCACACTTTAGTGGACCCAAGCACAAACTTGAGTGGCTGGGTTAGAAAGGCTTTTCTCATGATACCTGAGCCACAGTCAGGAGCTCTGGATTTCCCTGGGTGCCCATGAGGGTGTCTTTACCAACGGTCCTCATCTTATTACCAATGCACACAAGATGGCACAAGGGATGATTGTATTGACATTCACACTGCTAGGTCAGTTTGCAACACAAAACATATCAAAACACACATCCTTGACAGTCTGGAACCATACCCTATTCCCCGCAGGAGCTATCAGTGTGGATCTGCAGGGTGAGAGGAGTTTGGAGGCAGAGGCAAAGCACACTGCCTTGTGGAAAAGGGAAGGTGGATAGGAGGAGAGGAGACTGGAGAATTTTCTTTCTTTCTTCTAAGCTATTTTTGTTTTCAACAGCATTTCCCCTCCCCCTTTCATCCACTGCTGAATCCCAAGTTCTCTAAATGAACTATCTAATTATTAAAGTCTAATGGTTCAACATAATTTCATTTTTTTTTCCTGGCCCCTGGGCTATTATAAGGTGTTGGTGGAGTGAGAATTATAATTGGCATATGAAACTTTAAGGAAGAAGGCGCTGTGTTGTTCCAGCTTTGTAGGAAAAAAGACAGATGGGTGACATTGACAATGGCCAATGTAAAGGCCTAGTCTTGGTCATTTCTGCACTTCTCACTCCTCTGTGTTAGTAGTAGAAGCAGCACCCGAACTCCTGGGTAAAACCCTGAGGATTCTCTACATTCCTTCCAGAGCCCAAAATGCAGATCAAACATGCTGGTTTGATGCACAATGAGGGCAGTACTCATCTGACAAAATTATGAGAGCATACACTATTCATTTTTCCAAATGTTGGGAAACTCATCTCCCCCTCTCTACTCATGTTGCTTTCAGTAATGGTATTTCCATGGGGTCAGATTCCCACTTTCAAATGTAGGATAAAGTTAAGGTAAGAAGATTAACATCGAGTAAAATGTGCAGCATTCTCTCAAGCCATTTCAAATTTTAGAATGTTTCGGTAAAACATCTGGCTGTTTTTTTTTTTCTAACTTTCCACATAGAGGTCTGGAGCCAGTGTGGGAGGTGCAAGGCACTGCTTGGAGCACAAATGTGTATTATTATACCCTTGGTGTGGCCTCACAGGTCACTGTGCCAATAGGGACTGAGGGACTGGACCTGCCTCCTCTATTTAACAAGGGTCTACTTTTAGCAGGAACTCAGCCATGCCCATGGGCTATCTGAAAAATAAGATACACATTTTCATCATTATAAATCTCATTTCAAATATTAGGCCTTAGAGTTCAGCTCTTTGTTTAAATATAAATGTTTGACTGGTTTTGAATTGAGTAAAATAAGTATTCCTTCTTTCACCACTACTTGGACAGGAAGAAGGACGTGTTTCTTGTGTAGCTCATTAATGGGATAACTTTGGCTTTTATCTTGTAAGCCAACTGGTTGCCTTTGGATAGAAAGACATCTATTGTAACATCCTCACTTCTGGGGCTAACAGCTGCTTCTGTTTGCTACTTTGCATTTTCTAAATTTCTCTTCATGATCTCATAACCAAGTAAAAGTCTACTTATTCATTTATTATTTTTCAGCTTATTAATGTACTGCCATGCCTCCTGGCTGCAAAAATATGATAAAATCACTGGGAAAAAAAAGTCAATAATTGATGAGTTTTATTCTCTCTAGCTTACAGAATTCAAGAAAAAGGTCTTATTCAAACTCTTGAAATGTAGACTTAACCTTCAGTTCTTAAGGACAGAAAATATATACTCCAAAGTAGAACATGAATTCTTTAAAAATGGATTTTTCTTAAAGTCTAAGAATTAACAGAATCATCCTGGCCAAATTTAACTGACATTAGAATAGATTGAAAAAGCCTAATACTGTCACTCTTAGATTCTCCAAGATCTACAGAACGTTAGTCATTTAAGGAACACTCTGAAAACGAAAGAAGTTTCATTTTTTCTGTTTTTCTTAAATAGGCCCAGTTTTAGTAAGGGGGAAATGAAGCAGTTATCAGAGTAGACACCTTTACTGAACTGGATGTACTTTATTTATTTGACGAATACTTTTCTGAACATCTTCTATATGCCATAGCCCATGCCCTCGTATGATAACGTTACATTTTATTTGAGCAAGTATTATAAGATTACAGATATAAGGTACCACAAACCTTGTCTGGAGAGATGGAGAACTATCAAGGTCTGTGAAGGATCTGGAGTTCTACCCTAATCACAAGCTAACAAGCTAGCCTGGTGCTATTTCATGGATGCTGACAGAAGACACGAGACTCCTGGGTCAGAGACAAATGACTTTATTACTCATAGTACAGTGAGCAGCACTAGTATGATGTTGGCACCAGGCTCCCATGCTCTCCTTGTTCCACAGGGCACTCAGGTGGACCTAGATGAATGCGGGTGCATGCTATAAGTTGTGTTACAGAAGAGAAACACGAAGCTTAAGGGATTTACCATTTTTCTAGTGCGTGGCAAGCAAAATGCTACTTCAGCCTTCATGATTGCTCTCTGCAAGCACAACGCTCAGAAATGGCCAGGGTAAAGAATCGTCAGGGCCTTGTGTTCTTGGCATCCCCGGCAAAAATGTGCAGGGAGGGATGCTTAAGGCCTGTGATGAATTACTTCTAGCAGAAACTTCACTGATACTTAGGCTGGAGCGATGAATATGTGGTAAAAACAGAAGGACTCGTTTCAGTCAGAGGGAGCAGAATTTGCAAGGGCCTGGAGGCGTGGGAGGCACTGAGGGGTTTCAGGAAGAGTGGAGAGTCTGGGATGGTGGTGAATAAGGCTAAACAAGTAGGCTGGCATTTAGTCATCAAGGGTTTTACATGCCGTTGAGATTATGGAGTGTGGCTTTCTGTTTTATTTTAACCTAACAAAGTTTAGAGCATTTTAAACAGAGGTATGGTATGATTAAATTTTGTTATCTGGTGATAATGTGGAGAATAGACTAGAATCAGCAATAAGTTACCTGAGCCTTTTACCAGGTGTCCCTGAAACACCTCACTTCATTTATGTCCTTTAACACCACCCCTCTACAACTCCTCCCATTTTTCTATGACTTTGCTACTTTATCCTACCCTGTCCTATTTGTACCTTCGAGAACCTCACAGACTCACCTTTGTGCCTGGAAGCCCTCTCCCTCCAACGCACATTGAATATACTCAGATATTTCCTGATATGTAGTAGGAATATTTCTATTTAATTTACTGAATTTCACAGTATTTTTTGAGTTGTAAACATGTTATTTCCTGGGAATTTATCCACTGATTTTTTTCATATGTCAATATTCTAGTAAGAATTTTTACTTGGCATGATATAATTTATAAATCCAAAGTCTAGAAAAGATAAATTGTAACATTCAATTTATTAAAATGAAAAACACACACTATTTCAAATGTTTGTTTAATTCTGAAAAATCATATGAAGATAAGTATAAGTATGATATTTTAAGAGATTGAAAAATTGACTAGCTATATTGAACATAAAGCCAGGATACAAAGTGTTTTATTTTCTTTGTAAGTGGTTTTAAGATCCTTTCAAATTTTGCAGTGTATTCTAGGGAAGAAGTGATGGTGAAATTTTTTCAACCCATCCTGGGAAAGTGCTCTCAGTCCTGGTATTCATTTGCTGTCACCATTGTAACAACTTACTACAAATTTAGTGACCTAAAACAACATGGAGTCGTGGAGTCAAGGGTTGGTTCTTTCTGGATGCTCTAAGGGGGAGGGTCTATGTTGTTACCCTTTTTTACTTTCTAGTGTCACCTGTCTTTGTTGGTGAGCCCCTCCCCCTGTCATCAAGGCGTCTCATCCTGACCTGGTTAGGTTGTTACATCTTCAGTGACTGATCTTTCTCCCTCTTACAAGAACTGTGTGATTAAGCTGGGCTCAGCTAGGTAATTCAGGATAATTTCCCATCTCAAAAGCTTTAACCTAATCATACCTGCAAAGTCCCTTTAGCCTTAAAAGGGAACATTCACAGGTTCTGAGGATTACAATGTGGAAATTTTTTTTTTTTGGAGGGGTGTCATTATTCAACCTACCACAATTCTGTTTCCTACAGAAAGCGCTGTTCTTTTCTTCTTCCACAGCTTTGCTTGATTTGGGGTTATAGCTGAGATAATTGGGCTCCCTAAACATGTCATCCCTGTATTGATCTGTTTTAGAATAGGTTTAGAAAAATATATTCTTGGAGCTGGAGGCTTCTGAGTGGATCCTCCTCCTTTATAGAATGGCTCATTTTTGAATACGCCAGGTGGGTTTGCTAGGTCTGTCTCTCGCTAAGTACTTAGCCTGTCTTTGCCCTGCCCACATTCTCTTATCCTCCATAATCAGTACATCATGCCTCCAGACTGCAAAGGTTGGCTTGATCTCAGAGGCTACCTTGTTGGTGCTGGGGCACGCAGGGTATGCTGCAGAAATGAACACCCCCAGCCTCCAGCAGCCCTGACTAATGAACGTAGCTAGTATTAAGATCCAGCTCCTTCATTTGTTCATTGTAATTCATTCTATTGATTTATATAACATAAAATTCAGAATGTTGTACAACCATCAAAAGTATGAACATTTCTATCCCTCCTCAAAAGAACCCCCATACTTGTTATGGGGTTACCCCCAAGTCCTCCCCCTCCCCACTTCCCATCCCCTGGCAACCACTCATCTCCTTGCTGTCTCTATGAACTGACCCATTTTGGACATTTCATACAAATGGAATCATACCATAGGTGGTTGCTCATTTCAGGATGGACGGCTTCAAGACACATGTTCACTGCTGGTTCTCAGATTTCCCCAGCGGGACTAAGCTCATTGCCCAAAGTGGTAATGGGCAACGAATTGGCGGCCTTTCCTTTCTTGTCTCTCTTCTTTACTTTCTCACCAGTGTTTCCTTGAATCTCCTCTCAAAGGGTTTACACTTGAGACTTTGCTTTCGGGTCTGCCTCTGGGGGAACCCAAACTAAAATACTAGGTATATCAAATTAATGAATCCATGTATCAAATATATGCTGAAAGTTTACTTTATGCTTGGCACATTGCTCAATGCTGAATATACAGCACAAACAAGTCTGGTACCATCCCGGTGTCATGGAGGGTGTCTAAGCAGGGAATAAAGGCATTAAGCACATTACAGGCGAGAGGAGTATTCTAAAGGAGCAGGGGATGGGATCTGAGGAATGGGAAGGAGTTAGCTTGGTGAAGGGGGTGGGGAAAGTGTGCCAGGCATGCAGACCCACTCCAAGATTGAGCATGGTACCTTGGGGAATTGAGAGAAATCCATAGGGCTCTTGTAGAAAGTTGGAGGAGGATAGTTGTGTGAGTACTTACAAACCCTTCAAGGAAGGATTTGGTGTCCAGTTGTGGAGCATACACTGGTCAGCAAAACAGTGACAACTGTTGGCTGTTTCCGGCATGCCTTACCTCCGGAGAGCTACCTTGCCCAAGGTCACCTCCTTCCTGAAGCTGCCAGCATCTGGTGACTGAGTGAGATAGGGATATAGAGGTACAGCCATCTGGCCTGGTGAGGGACAGTCTCATCGCCAGTACTCACCCGAGAGTTCCTGGGTATATTTGTTGAGTCTGCATCACAGTTCAATCGCTTTCTCAGTCCAACCTGCTTCTGCCCACTTCCTTTCGCAGGTGTTGATTTTAATGAATATCGTGCCCCTCAAAGTCTGTGTCAGAACCAGCTCCTGGAGGACCCGACCTTCGGCAGCAGAGAAACAGGAAGGTCTTGTGTCACCTGTGAGGTTTCTCCTCAATCATGGAGGCACTGAGGGTCATTGGAACCTGATGAGGATGGACTCCAGTGAGGTGAGTAAGGGTGAATTTGGAGGCTTCACTCAAGGATCTGCAGGTAAGTTTGACTTTGAGAAATTCTGGAAGTCCCAGAACAACTCATGGGGGAGTATGGATTTGTGATGAGCACTAACATTTTGGGAGTGCATTTAAAATACATTTTATTCTTTGTATGTGTTTTTCTAAATTTGTCTCAGATGGTAACATTTGTATATGTCTATATAAATGAACTATACTAGTAATATGTCTATTTGGATTTATATGGTCTTTCATCCCTGGATCCCGCAGGAATGTGAGCAAAAGAAATCATAGAAATATTTTTTTCATGGAGGATGATATTAGATTACATACCGCTGGCGTTTTTGAATTTCATGTTCTGTGGGGTAGTAGACTTTTAAAATGATAATTAGGTGCTACTCCAGTGGGTACTTTGAAAAGCCCTAAAATATTAAATAACTTGAATGTTTAACTCACATTAACTGGAACGGGGGCATCTGCATTCCTCTGTCCTTTCCTTAAGGCGTCTGACTGTGGTCTCGCCTGTCCCTGAGGCAGACACAGGAGGCCTTTCCCTCCCTAAGGGCCCTGGGATGCTACCATGTAGCAAAATGTTTTGAATATGTGAAAATGAAAGCAATTCCACTTACATGAAGTTCTAAAACAAACTAATCTAATCTTTGGTGATAAAAATAAGAACAGTGGTTACCTCTGAAGGGTAGGATTGGACAAGAAAAGGTCTTGAGGGTCTTTTCTAGAGTGAAAAAAAAAATGTCTGTATCTTGATGGGGTAGGGGTGTATCTTTGTCAAAACTCACTAACTCTATGCATTTTATGTAAATTTAAAAAGAAAGCAGGCCGATAGTTCAAAAATGAAAACAAATGACTATATAAAACTAAGTTAGAAAAGATTTAGATTTCAAAATCGTTTGTTTTTAATTTTCTGACTTAAATAAAGACAGTTACAAGAAAGGACCCATCATCAGCATGTGGTCCTAAAGGATATAAAAACATTTTTATCCATAGTTAATTATTTCGTATTAGAAATCAAGACTCTTACATGAAACAGAAAAGTTGTTACATTCATAAATGAGTTAGCTAGACAAGATTTGGTCACATTTCTGTAGCTTTTATCTTCAGCTGACGCCCAATACAGCAGGTCCTCCTGTAAAGTCCTTCCATGCAACATCATTTCCTTATGATATTAATAAGAAAAAAAAAATGGCTTCCCAGCTGGGTCCACTGTGTGAAGTTGCATGTTCTTTCCACATCTGTGTGGATTTTCTCTGGGGACTCCAGGTTCCTCCCACATCGCAGGTGTGCACAGCAGCTAAATGGTTGTGTCTACATTGTCTCTGTCTGAGGGCGTGTGGGTAGGTGCCAGGAAGGGTGTCCTTCCCAGGATTGGTCCCACCTTGAGACCAGAGCTGCCAGAAGGGGTTCTGGTCACCACAACCCTGAACTGGACTGAGCAGGTAGGAAAATGATTATTTTAATTCATCTTTCATAAATGTATGTTCTAGCTCACATCGATGTCATAGTTTAATATTAGAAGTGTTTTATGTCTTTAAAGTTTGTCGATGTTTTTGTGATCAGAAATATGCTGTAGAAAACTGATTCTTGTTCATATCAATTATCCTGTAGTAAAATTGTTTTCGTTATATGTCGTTTTGCTTAAAGTGGTAGTTTCCAAGAACTATTGAGGACGTTAAGGGAGGACGTACTGTATTTCTACCTACAGAGTGGCCACAAAGTTTGGAAATATAGGTGACTCTGCCCTGTTAGACCATGTTATGTGTAAATCGATTGGTGTATGCTCTTCATAGGCCAGGGAAGGTCACTTGGAGACCAGCGACCACATGACCCAGAGTGGCAAGAGTGGTAGGATGACAATTCCTAAAACTGAATTGGAAGTAGCTCTGTGGAGCGTGAAGAATGCTGGCCAGATCGGAACACCCCCAGGTGTGGGTGCCTGAAAAACTCAGGACACGGGATGAGAAGATCAGTTTAAATAAGCAGATAAGCCACAAATTTTTTAGTGTAAGCATGCATAGGGATACTTATATATCCTGGGCGTAAGTGGGATATATATGTGGGACATCCTGTGATGGACAAAATTATACTAAAAACTTGTTTTTTTATCTGAAATTCAAATTCAACTGGTATTCTCTCATATTATTTGCTAAATCTGGCTCGGGGTATGCTGAAAGTTTTTTTTCTTCAGTGAAAATCAGAGACAAAAATAGTCTGAGTCTGTGGTTCTCAAACTTTAGCTTGCCTCAGAATCACCTGCAGAGCTTGATAAAATGGACTATTGAGTGAGTCTGACTTTCTGATTATGTAGATCTGGAGTGAGGGCCCCCCCCCAATATTTGCATTTTTACCATTCCCAGGCATTGCTGATTCCAGAAATCACATTTCAGAACTACTGATGTAAGGTGACGCAATACAAAGCTATACACAAGGATTGCTAGAAAAGCTGTGTGATGTATTCCGTTCATTGCTATTCTACCCAGCACACTAAACTACGCATCACTAACGAGGGACAATACATCAAACGTTATGTATTGGCACGTACTATCAATAAACCATTTATTACATATAGTTGCCTTTGTTTCCAGACTTTGTGACCACTCAATACGTAAGTTATTTTCCTCTGTAGTAACTGGATTGCCTTTTAATGAATGCAAAATTAAAATTCCTTTTTAAAATTAGAATAAAGATTTCCACAAATCTATAAAATAGTAATAGCAGAGAACCTTTGTTAAATTATATACCAAATAAATATTTAACAAGGTGGGACACTCAGGAATTTTATTTATATTTTATTAAACACCATCACAATTTGCATAGCAAATTATATATACACACAGCATTCAAATGACCTCAGGATTTTTGGATTATCCAGAGTGGAATTTCTACACCATGATTTTTTTCCAGGAACCTGATTTTCTTGGAGGAAGATAAAAGAGAGATTTGCTTGTGCTTTTGGTAGAATTGGAACATACTGAAATGTTTTAAAGTAACTTTAAATCTGACCTTTTATATTTCTGCTATCAAGGTTATTGGTTTTTGTTTTTTACTTTTTTATTTGTCCATTAAATTGATTTGGATATCTTCTTGAGAGAAAGAAAGACATAGGGAAAAAGTGAAAGAAGGCTATGAGAATATTTTACTGGGTGTCTGAGTTCTTTGTCTACTGTTTGGAAATTGTTGATCTACCCAGCTACATGTTAACAATCTAAGGACTACTTTATTAGAGATAAATCCTAAAGTATTAATGGATAAAATGATATGGTATCTGGGATTTGCTTTAAAATGCTGCAACGAGATAAAAATTGGAGAAGGAAAGATGAAATAATTTTAGTAAAATAAAATATTGTTAATTGTTGAAACTGGCCGATGGGAGCATGGGGTTTCTTATACTACCTTGTGTGTTTAGAAATTTCTGTAAGTTAAAAAAAAAATGTAAGGACTTGGCTTATACTCTTAGCTTTGCCACTAATTGAACAACAAACCATACTCAAATCACTTAAATGTTTTGTGCCTCAACTTTAAAAAATGATCATACTGCAATTAGCACATAGTTACTGAGCAAAGCTTACTGTGTCAGGAATATTCTGATATTACTATCTAAATTCCCAGGAATATTGTCAGATTACTGAAAAGTATAATATACCTTATTTCCCCTACGTTTCAAGTATTACCACAAAATCCATTGTTGAAATTCTTTGAGTACAAATGTTTGGAGCACAGATCTTTGGTAAATGAAGGTTCCTGAAGACTTCCCTTTTTGTGTGTGTGCATTTAAGAATAGTTATTGAGGTTAGGTATTTGCTGAGATAGCAGCTGCTCAGACTCCTACATGAGAAGGGGATAGAAAAAAATATGTTACACATCTTGGCTCCTTTTGGGGTTTTGAGGAAAAAAGCAAAGCAACCTTTAGATTTCTAAATACCAACTGTATCTACTACATGGTAATATATACTTTAATTTGGACACTTTTTCGTCAGTTCCCCCAAAGGCAGGTAAATGTAGAAGGAAAAATTAAAGGTTAAGAATATGCAAGCTTGTGTGTATGTTGCTGTGTATGCACAAGCATAAGCGACTAAGAAAATATGGAATGTAATCCAGTCATGGCACGTGGCATACTGCCAGAAGAGGCGAGATGACATCCCCCTTCTTATTTGTGAAATTGAAGCCATAGCATCGGTCTGACCCAGAAATGGCCTGTGGCTTGAAGGTCTGGGGACGAAAGTGTGTGCCATACCCAGCTGTCAGTAGAGTGGTTTACTGCACACTCCTGACTGGCACTGGAGAAGCAGGAACAATAAAACAACACTAAGATGAGGATGCTCTTTGCACCTAGTGGTGTGGAGTAGACACGGGTGCCATACGATAAGTGTAGGATGGACTTACCCTCCTAAATCATGAGAAATTCTTTCCTGTAGCTGTGAAGCAATTATTCCTTGGTGGAAGGTGCATTCTGTGCAAAGAATGTTAAAATCCTTTCATAGTGGTGTGTTTGAGTTAACGTATGGGCTGAATGTCATCCAGGCCCAATTCATATGTTGAAGCCCTAACTCCAAGTGTAGATTCATGTGGAAATGGGGCCTCTGAGGGAGTGGTAAGGGTCAATGAGGTCATAAGGGTGAAAATTGTTCTCCTTCTCTTTCCCCTCCCCCTTCTTCTTTCTCCTTACTCATCTTCTTCCCTTTCCTCTCACTTCCCCCCTTCTTTCTCTGCCTCCCCTTCCTCTCTGCTTCCCTCCCACACCACCACTCCATACATGTGAAAGAAAGGCAAGCCAGGAAGAGAGGCCTTACCTGGAAATGAACTGGTTAGAACCTTGATCTTGGACTTCCAGGCTCCAGAATTGTGAGAAAATGAACGTTGTTTAAGCCACCTGGTCAATGGTATTGAGTTTTGGCAGCTTGAGGAAACTGATACACTCTCCAACAGACAGCTGAGAGCACTTCCTTCTGGGGTACACCAGAGAGTTAGTTTTTGTAGGAAGGTGTGAAGAGAAGTCTGCAGTGTGAGACCTTCCAGTGGGAGGCAACAAAGGGTTATCCAGAAGACAGAAAAACTGCCAAGAGAGAAGGCATTGATGCAAACTTTCTTTCCAGTTTTGCTTGTAGATTACCTTGGCAGAAGACAGTATCAATCACAAAGTAATTGCTCAATAAATCTTTAAATAAATGCACAAATTCCCTGGGAACATGGATTTTCTCTGGCAGATTGCTTGTTTACCATACACAGAATGGTTTGTTTCTGATAACTTTTAGTCTTATTAGTTGAGGTTTTTAAGAATAAGTTCTTTATTACCCCAGAGCACTGAATATTCAATGTTACCCCAATAAGTTTTAGTAAAAAAAGCCTACATTTAAATGATCTCCTCTTTTTAGATGAAATATTTGTTGAAATATATTTTTTTCTAAGTTGACTCTCAATAGTGTCCGATAGAAAAAAAAGAAATTTCTTTTAGTTAAAGAGGTGTCCAATACCTTGAGCATGAGAAAAATAGATCAAGATGAAATCCTAATGATCATTTACCCATAATAAATACCTGCATGCTTTGATTATATAATATTTTTCCCACCAGTAAAAAAAAAATTTCCCTGCACCCTATACCTTATGTTCTTACACATTTGTAAAATTTAGCAAACTTTGCTTGATATGGAAGATGTGAGGCTCAGGCCCTTCACTGATGTTTCAGATGTCACCTCCTTTAATCCTCACAATACACCTGCAGTATAGGTCTTGTTATCTATATTTTGTAGATAAAAACTTAAGGAGGGCATCTCTGCAGTATGATGTAGAGACCCAGTACTGCTGATCAGAACTTTTTCTCTTTTCTGAAGATAAATCCAAACATACTTCTTGTTTCGTTGAACCCTTTCTTTGCAAGAGCAATTATATTTGGAATTTGGAAAAGATGTTATTCCATGGTCTATTCATGCCATTCTCATTAACATTTTGGAAAGAAAACCTTACTTTGAACTAAAAGCCATGGATTAAAATCCATAAGTAACATCCTGCAAATAATGTCTAGGCTAAATATAAAATTAGAGTACATGTGGAAAAATGAGCCATTATTCTCATATGCAGCCCAATAAGAGTTTTAATACAATGTATTGTGTGCATTCAGAAGTTAGTGCTGGCTGATAAATCAGGAGAGGAGTTTATTGCATAGATATTTATGAGAGGACAAGCTGAAAGCTAAGAGTCTGAGAATAATGTCCAATCTCAGCCTTCAGAACCGGCCTGATGAGTTTAACCCTGGCCCTTACTAACCCACAGGCCCTGGGGACACTCCGGCTGCCCCCACCCCACCATTGCCATTTCTGCAGAGTGAACTAGGCTGCCATTTTTGCTCCTGCATGGATTCTGTGTGGTGTCTCCTTTCTTTTTGGAGACTTGTGGAGCCTCTCAAGTTGCTCACGTTTTTTTTTTTTTTTTTTTTTGAAATTTTCTATATTGATTAAAAAACTGTGGTATAAACATTTGATATGAGATCTATCCTCTTAACAAATTTTTAAGTGTATAATCCAGGACTGTTATAGGCACAGTGTTGTACAGCAGGTTTCTAGAACTTATTTGTCTGTGTAACTGAAATTTTATACACATTGATTAGCAACTCTCATTCTGAACCTGTTCTTAGGGCAGCCTAAGTCACATGCCCATATTCTGCAAAAGATATTGGTGAGCCACATTTTCTAGGTTCTGTCTTGGGAAGAGAGCATTCTTAAGACTTCATATTCCCTAGACATGGCAAGGGCATTCTAAGGTACTAGCCGCACAAATTATATTAAATATCTAGTACAATTATTAATGTTTATAAAACTGGGGTCCAAATATTTCATTCTCAAATAATAATGTATTTAAAAGAATATGGCCCAGTAATTTCAAAGTCTTTGTTGAACATCACAAAAGCAGTATATAAATTTTACCAATGAGTCTGAAAATTTCCTCTTTCCTATCATTGCCCCTGTTTCCTGCCCTCAAAGTCTCTGGGAAAGTTCCCATTTCTTGTCAAAAGATCCTCCTGCACCCCTGTGTTCCCCATGCAAAAGCCCCAGAATTGGTCTAGTAAGGAAGAAAATAAAAGCAGCTTGGCTAAAGATAACAAAAAGGAACAGGCTCACAAATATTTTAAAAGAAAGACAAAGGCTAGCATTCATATTTATGAGTCTAAAAAGAACATTAATTAGATTTCACGTTCCCAGTACAGAATTAATTCTTTGTGTATAAATTCTTAGTTACTGTTATTGCCACAAATAGTTGGTTCTTGGACACTCCTTGTTAGCTCATGTTAGGTTATCCTCATGTATTTCCTATGACAGTTTATGGCAGGTGTAGTAACACTTACTTCAAATATTCATTCTTTTATGGAATTTGTTGACCCTGGCACAAAGCCATTAAACTGTCTATTCACATTTACAGCTCTACCAAATGAAAATCTTACACAGTATTTCAGACTAGTATTGCTCGAGGTACACAGCTGGATCTAAACAACTATCAACACAATTTCTGCTTAGCAGATATCAGATAGCCGCCCTTAGAATATTGACTATAGCTTTAAATTACTGAAGAATTCTACCTACGATAGCAGGGATCTGTGCTTTGCCAAAACTATAGCTGTAATAAAAATTTAGTAACTGAACCTAACACCAGTCATTTGGTTGTTGCAAATTTTTGCTTCTAGAGCATGCAGACTGGGCTGCTGGCTCACTTTCGTGGAGGGGCTGGGTGTCCCTATTTTAATTCTTTCCACTGGGGGAGCATTCACTTTTGAGTCAGTTTGAATGGTAGGACACACTGTTTCATTGTTATGTGGGGAAGCTAGCATTTTCATTTAACTGATAACTAAATTATACGGTGAACAGTACTCTAGAGTCGATATGCTGTGAAGTCTTGAGTTATTTGAGATGCTTCCCTTACTTAGGCTGGGCTGGTGGAACAAGGATGGATGCCCTGGTAGAAACTCCCACTGGATATCCGCTGGAGAAAGAAGAAGTAGTCCTAGAAGTTATAACAGCAGAAACACAGTGGGAGGAATTGGCAGCACATTGGAAATGAGGAGCTAGAGTATGCTTTACAAGGTCTTCGAGTTGTCTTTATTTTCATATGCATCATTTAGATATCCTAGTGGTTCTCAGTGCAATTTGTTTTGTAAAATATATTAGGTATGCAGTGTAGCTGTTTTCAGGTTTATTATGCAATATTCAGATTCATGAAAATATTCCATTAAATGCAATCGCTCATATAATTACTTTGCTTAATCTACAGCATACTCTAATTAACATTGCACAGAATTCTGATTTAATCAATTAGATTTGATCTGGTACAACTTAGCTGTAAATACTTTTCATGATGCAGCAGCCCAAAATAATTATCGAGAGCTAAGGTAATATACAACACTATCTAAAACTAACAAATTTCCCATGTTAAGAAAAGTAAATCAAAATTTAAACTATAATTTTACTATTAAAAAAAGTAAACCGTTAAGAGTAGATTTTGTTTCTAGTAATAGTCTATTAAAAACAATCATTTTGTTTCTATTAATAGTCTATTAAAAACAATCTTATAGGGAGTATTGGAACTTAAAACAATGTTTTATTTTTGCATCTATTCCCTAATAGTTAGCCTTGAGAACAAAAGATTAAATTCCAGCAAGATTCAGCACTTTTTGCTTGTTAATAGACTCATTAATATCAATATCTGGCCTTCCTGGTTGTTCTGGACACTTAGGTTTTCACCTGTTGTGCGAATAGAAATAACTAGTATAAAACAACTCCCTGCCCCGAGATCATTTCTGAGCATTTATTGTCAGATGAGATGAATTAAGGTTTAAATTCTCAGGCATACAGTTCCTTAGCAAGACTGAGTCTCAAACCTGCCTCATAGCCATTTCTGCAAATATGTAACTGAAACTAAAGATAAAGAGAAATTAGATTCGTAAGACAGAGAATATGAACGTTTCCTGATTGTCTACTATATTCTGGATTCTGTGCTAAGCACTCCACATATAATCACATTTAATATTTCTTTCAAATTTGATTTTGATTTTTTTATTGAAGCGATGTACATTTTGTTAACAACAAAAAGATGAGGTGGTGAGAAATTGGGAGTTCTTTTTAAAAAATGATCTTCCTTTCAGAGGAATGTACTCTTTGTAGGATATTTTTCATAATTAAAAACAAAACCAGTCAAATATTATGACAAGGTTTGTATTTAAAAAAACACAGCAGTCCTCTGCTTCATCCTTTGACTCCCATTGCCTCTCATTAGTTCAATAATTCGAAATCTTTTTATATCTTTTTGTTCAAAATTTTTAAAATTATTTCTTCTAATATTTACTTATTTCTAAATTAAACGCAAATACTGATATTTCTTGATTTCTTTTTTCCATTTTGAATGTTGTCTATAGACGTCCTACTATAGCAGTTGAAGATTTAGTTCCTCCTATACCCCTTCCTCTAACATACATTTACTTCTTCCTGTCCTTTCGATATATTTATATCACAGTTTTGGGTTAAATTAATATTTAGGGCTAACATTTAACTATATAAATATTATTTATAGATATGTCACATAGTACACTATGATTCTATTTCTTCTCTTGTGTTAATGTTTTCACCAGCATTAACAATTGCATATTTTTGTTGTTTGCTCGGTATCTGTGCTTTATTACTAACTCATCCCTACACGTTCTGATAGAAGTTAAAATGAACATGTTTAAGTGTTCTGTTTCATGTTCACTTTGGAGAATCTGAACTCTTCACTTCCCCTATTCCGAGTTAGTTGTTCTCTAAGCCTGGCATAGAGCCATTACTGGGACTTTTCCCTTCACCATTATCTTGAGATTTTTTTTTCCCATGCCTTTCTCCTATGTTGAATTTCCTATTTTCTGGCATCTTACGTCTTTCTCTTTCTTGATTTATGCCTCATTTTGGTAGAGCATAACCTTCACGAGTGGCCTGAGAAAGGTGAATGATTTAGGACCTCGATTTTATGAAAATGTGACATTTCATTGATTGTTTTACTGGGTGTAGATTTTTTCTGTAAAATTCTGAAGGCATTTCTCCATTGTCTTTAGGCTTCAGTGGTGCTATTGAGAAATTTCATGCTACTCTAGTCCTTATTCCTTTGTCGTCATTTTTTTTTTTTTACTCTCTGGAAATTTTTAGGCTCGTCTCTTTATCCTGGTGTTCATGACGTGTCAGATAAGTCCTCTGAGAGAATTTGTATTTGCTTTCACCAAATACTTGGAGGGTACAACCAATCTGGGATTAATGTGCATTACATTTTTGGCTAGAGGTTTATCAGACCATTTAGGTACTGGTTTATCCCACTTTCTGAAAGTAGAGCATTCCTATGAAAACTTTCATAAACCAAAATGGCATAAAGTGAAAAAGCAGTCATCTTAGGACACATCTTGCTAATGGATGTACAAAATAAATCAAGATAAAGCACAGACAGATGCTCACTAAGACACAGTCTTAGTGGCTTGGTGCTGAGATACTTAGATCCCAGGTAGGGAGCTCAGTGGGGCCATATTCACTGATGGGGTGCACGCTGCCTCTATAATAGCTCCCTGCAAAACAAACACTGAATGCTATTTTTGCTTTTTGCCTTTTTTTTTTTTTGTAAAAGTAAAAATCCTCTTTGGACTTCTTTCTGTTAGTGAAAACAGGTACTAATGTAGTTGTTTCATAAAAGCAAGTGGTCTTCAGTGAATTTTGAATAAGTGAGAAATACCTGTAATCTGAAATTGGGCTGCAAACTCAGGTGAGGGTTGACTTGTTCCACATTCTCAGTGGCAACTTCTCCCCTCTTTATTCTTGCCAAATTTGAAATAGTTAATTTTCCTTGTGGTTCCTTGGATGTAGTATGGGTTTTATTTGTAATTTATCCTTGGGAATCTCAGAATCCTGATAGGAGGAGAATCTATTAGACTTCTCATCTTAGGGAAGACTTGAACTTTCTTCTCTGCTCTCGTTCTCCAAAATGTTGTGAGAATCAGTCTTCACTCACTGGTTTGACAATGCTCTGAGGATAATAGTGCACCATTTAGCTTTCTAGGTTCCTGCCTTCACTCAATGCCTGGCTGGAGATTCCCTTACTTTTTTGCTTGATGTTTTAAAGATGATTTTAAAAATTGAATTTTGTCCAGAAATTTTAGTTATTTCCAGCAGTCTAGAATTCTATCCTGTCAGATTTCTGGAAATAAAAGTCTAGATCGCCTTTCTAGGCTTCAATTTTTTTATTCGAAAAATGAGGATAATAGTAGTATAGTATAAGAGGAATAATGTGAGGTTATTAGTGTAAAGTGCTCACTGCTGTGTCTGGCACCTCAGTTAATGTTTTCTATTTTAAAAGTGGTATTCTCAGAGTCTAAACATAAATGTTCTATCTTGCTATTTTATAGGAAGGTGGTACACTAATGCCAGGGGATAGAGACGTGAATAACCCAAAGTCTTGAAAAGTTTATATTTATTATATTAAGGGATATAGTTCTTTCCACTTCAAAAATTTTCATTTCAAAAGAAGCACGTGATTAAACAACATTAGTAGTCAAGATCTTAATTGAGAACATGAGATTTATTTAAAATGAAATCCTCAATTTGTACATTTCTTGAGACAAAAGAATTTGAAAATGTTCCCCACCTTAATCAAATGAGACTCTAACGGGATATAAAATAGATGCTTTCTCTTACAACAAACTATTTTATGCTCTTGTTTTATTATTATTATTTATCTTTTTTTTTTTATTGCCACAGAGCATTGAATTGCATGAGAAGTTCCTTTTAAAGTCCACAGATATGTTCACTCCAAACATGCCCCTCTCTTTAAAAACAATTTCTACCCATTGCCAATTAGCTCTTGTGCAGAATCAGCCGTGTCTCTGGTGGTAGACTTGACCTTGGATCATCTCAAGGACATTTCCTTAGTAGGTGCATTGTAATGTTCTTCACGGCCAGCATGGTTTCTGTACAGGTGGGTCGGATAAGCATCTCTGGGAGTAAAAATCCAAAGTGCCCAGTGTCACGTAGTTCAAAAGCAAATGTGTAGGGTATTCCAGTTTTGTAGGCCCAATCCATTGAGCTACCAGAGCTCACATCTAAAAGTTAAAAAAAAGAAAATCAGACTGATCAAAGAGTCTGCGTAATTTTCAAAAAATGTATATATAGTACTTGTTCACTAAGCTATACTAAATCTTTCCAATAAATACCATTTCAACAAGAATGATTTAATAGTAGTTCCTTGACGTTGGGCTCATGGAATTTATAAATCGTACTTGTGATCATCTTTGAGGATCTAATCTAAGCATTAATGTTTTTCCAGTATAATGACCTCAAAATTTCTCAGCCTCGATTCCAATAACATTTATCCCCACCTACACTTTATTCACCCATAAACAAAACCACACCGTGGCCTTTTTTCCTTCTCATCACTCAGTTCTTCTCCACTTCTAAGGTCTAGAATATTGAAATTCTGTTCCCAGAAAACCTCCTAATTTCTTCCACTTCCCTTATTTTTTCATTCCTAATAAACTTGTTCTTTGGCTTTGCTTAAGTTTGAAGTTCCCTGACTCCTCCCACCCTTCTTATAATTTTCATTTGACTCTCTACCTGGCCATGGTCAATTCACTTAATTTCTCACCAGACCCCTAAAAGGCTCCATTCAGTCCTTTTTCTGCCTGTGTTTGGCTAGTTCTCACTTCCTGGCCTACTTTCTCTGCTTTCACTTCTTATGAGGGAGCTGGAAAAAGTCTTTGCTGTAAATTCACACTAATCACTTTCTCTGCTCCCAAAGCTGCTTGCTCTCAGCTCCTTTTTCTAGACCTTCATTTACGGAAACTTTCTCATTCTTTTCTCGTCCTTCTAGTCTCTTCTAGCCCCTCACTTTCTCGCTGTCACCATGCTCATCATGGGTAATTAGCCCATTACTTCCTCTACTGACATCATGGCTCTCTGACTTTTCTCTTTTTGGCTCAGAGGAAGAAAAGTTGCTTGTCCTTTACGTGCCATCTTTTGATATCATTCCTAGTCTTCTCTGCTAGTGAGAGGGTCCCTTCTCTAGGACCTTGTTTCCTTAATTAACACCCCCCCCCCGTTTGCATCTGCATTGATCAAAATGTTTAAGCACGGTTTTCCTATAGTACTTCTCATGATCCCGCTATATGCCATCCTCTTGTTCTTCTTGTCACTTTAGAACTCAAAAGAGTATGTATGTTACTTCTACATCTTCAAACACTTTCACCTTGGTTCTTGCCTCTCTACCAGTCCATGAAAACTTTGTTCTTGAAGGTCACCAATGACAGCAAGCCTAATCTTTTTTTAAAAACTATTTCCCCCTTGGATCTAACTTTCGACCTCTAAATAGTGTTTAACCTACCTGACAATCCTTTCTGGCAACTATCTCCTTAAGGCTCCTGTGATCTCACATGCTCCAGCTTTTCAACAGAGTTGAAAGTGTAGGCACTAGAGGTAGACTGCAAACTTGGGGTGTATCTGATCCTACCACCTGTGACTTCTCTGTGCCTCAGTCTCCCCTTTTGAAAAAGGGATAATACCTACTGCATACTGTTGTTGTGAAAATGAAATGAAATAATGTGCTTAGCATATATTACCTGTTATTTTGCATCTTTACACCCCAAAGTGCCCAGTATGTAGTTTTTAGCATAGCATGCTCTTAATAATTTTAAAATAAATGAGTACATGTTTCATAGGAGAATCTTTATACTTTCCCCCTGAGATTTATATGATCTAGCCTGACACACACTATTATGTTAAAAATTTCAGAGCATATTTACTCAAATGATATAATTTTTTATGCTATTTTTTCTTTTGCCAGGACAAGTTAGAGATAGAATTATTATGTGAAGATGGCAATTAAATGACTCTGGTGTTTCTCAGGCTCTCTTTGCTTCAGTTAAAGACAGAAAGTGGGCTGGCTGTGGCTTCATTGTCCTTCTGGGTTGGAGTACACTGGCACTACAAATAGTAGTCATAGTAGCCAAAGTCAGAGACTATATGTGCCAACAGTTACATCACAGTACTGCAACAGCCTCATTTCTATGGTAACAGGTTCTTCTCAGTAAATGTAATACTATGACTATGCCTTGATATCAAGCTGAGAATGTGAGGAGTGAGTAAAATTTTTAAAAGTTAATGTTTTAAAATTGTTAGTATATATTGGTATTACTAGGTAATATGATTTCCCCCATTATTTAAAAACTTAAAACATTTTCAATTTCAATTGGCATTGAATATTATGTTAGTTTCAGGTGTACAGCATAGTGGTTAGACATTTATATCATTCATGAAGTGATCCCTGTGATAGGTCTAGTACCCACCTGGCACCATACATAGTTATTATAATATTAACTACATCCCCTGTGCTCTACTTTACATCCCCGTGACTATTTTGTAACTGACAATTGTGTTTCTGGATCCTTTCCCCTTTTTCACCTACCTCCCAAACCCCTCCCATCTGGCAACTGTTAAAATGTTCTCTGTATCCGAGTTTCTGTTTTGTTTATTTTTTCTTTTAGAGTCTACATATAAGTGAAAGTATATGGTATTCATCTTTGTCTGACATTTCATTTAGCATAATACCCTTTAGGTCCATCCATGTTGCAAATGGTAAGATTTCATTCTTTATTATGGCCGAGTAATATTACATTGTATGTACGTACAACTTCTTCTTTATCTAGTTGTTTATAGATGGTTAGGTTGCTTCCATATCTTGGCTATTATAAAAAATGCTGTACTAAACATAGTGTATGTATCTTTTCAAATTAATGTTTTGGATTTCTTTAGATAAATACTAAGAAGTGAGATTGCTGGGTCATATGGTAGTCTATTTTTAATTTTTGAAGAACTTCCATATTGTTAGCCATAGTGCTGTGCCAATTTAAAATCCTACCAACGATGCACGAGGGTTCCATTTTCTCCACATCCGCTCCAGCACTTGTTGTTTGTTGATTTATTGTTGCTGGCCATTCTGACAGGTGTGAGGTGATACCTCATTGTGGTTTTAATTTGCATTTCTCTGATGATTAATGATGTCGAGCATCTTTTTATATATTTATTGGCCATCTATTTTTCCTGTTTTGAAAAAATGTCTATTCAGTTCCTCTGCCCATTTTTTTAATGGAGTGTCTTTTTGGCGTTAAGGATGAGTGCCATATAGATTTTGGATATTAACCTCTCATTGGATTATCATTGACGAATATCTTCTATTCGGTACGTTGTATAAACTATTCGTTGATGGTTTCCTGCACTGTGCAAAAACATTATAGTTTGATATAGTCATATTTGTTTATATTTTCTGTTTCCCTAGCCCGAGGAGACATCCAAAAAAATATATCACTAAGAGCAATGTCAGAGAGTTTACTGCTTATGTTTTCTTCTAGGAGTTTTATGCTTTTGGGTCTTACATTTAAGTCTTTAATCTAATTTGAATTTATTCTTGAATATGGTATAAGAAAGTAGTCCAGTCTCACATTTTTGCATGTAGCTGTCCAGTTTTCCTGACACCATTTATTGAATAGACTGTTTTTACTATATTGTATATTCTTGCCTCCCTTGTCATAGATTAAATGACTATATAGGCGTGGGTTTATTTCTAGACTCTATTCTGTTGCATTAATCTATGTGTTTTTATGCCAGTATCATGTTTTTTGATTACTACAACCTTGTAGTATATAGTTTGATATCAGGTAGTATACCTCCAACTTTGTACTTCTTCTCAAGAGTGCTTTGGTTATTTGGGGGCTTTTCTGGTTCCATATAAATTTTAGGATTATCTGTTCTAGTTAAGTGAAAAAATGCTGTTGGTATTTTGATAGGGATTGTGTTGAATCTGTAGATTGCTTTGGGTAGTATGACATTTTAACGATGTTGATTCTACTTATCTATGAGCATGGTATATATTCTTTCATTTATTTGTGTCCTTTTCAATTTCTTTTTTCAGTGTCCTATAATTTCCCAAAGATAGGTCTTTTACCTCCTTGGTTAAATTTATTTGTAGATATTTTATTATTTTTTCATACAATTGTAAATGGAATTGTTTTTTTTTTTTAAATTTCTTTGTGATTTATTGGTGTATAAAATGCAATATTAATCGATTAGAGGATTTCTGAATATTAATCTTTGTATCCTGCTACTTTACCGAATTCATTTATCAGTTCTAATAGTATTTTGGTAGACTCTTTAGTTCTCTCTACATAGTATCATGTCATCAGCAGATAATGACAGTTTTACTTTTTTTTCCAATTTGGATGTCTTTTATTTCTTGTCTGATCATTATAGCTGAGGCTTCTATTACTATGTTGAATAAAAGCAGAAAAAGCAGGCATCCTTGTCTTGTTCACCATTGAGTATAATGTTAACTATGGGTTCATCATAGATAGCCTTTATTATGTTGAGTTATGTTCCCTAAATTTCCACTTTATTGAGAGTTTTGATCATAAATTGATATTGGATTTTGTCAGGTGTCTCTTTTTTCTTTTTTTCTTTTTTTTTTGCATATAATGATATGCTCATATGGTTTTTATCCTTCATTTTCTTTATGTGGTGTATCATGTTAATTGATTTCTGGATATTGAACCAATTGTGCATCCCAGGAATAAATCCATCTTTATCATAGAATGTGATCTTTTTAATGTATTGCTGAATCTGGTTTTCTAATATTGAAGATTTTTGCGTCTATGTTCATCAGGGATATTGGTCTATAATTTTCTTTCTTTTTTTTTGTAATGCGTTTATATGGTTTTGGAATCAAGGTAATGTTAGCTTTGTAAAATGATCTTGGGAGCCTTTCCTTTCTTCAATTTTTTGGAATAGTTTGAGAAGCCTAGGTGTTAATTCTCCTTTGAATATTTGGTAAAATTCACCTGTGGAACCATCTGGTCCAGGACTCTGTTGGGAATTTTTTGCTTACTAACTTGATTTTGTTAGCAGTTATTTGTTTGTTGTGATTTTCTGTTTTTCTTAATGCAGCCTAGGAATGTATCCATTTCTTATAGATTATTCAGTTTGTTGCCATATAATTCATAGAATTTTCTTATAATTTTTTGTATTTCTGTGGTGCTGATTGTCATTCTTCTCTTTCCTTTCTGATTTAATTTATTCAAGTCCTCTTTTTTTCTTGATGAGTCTGGTTAAAGGTTTAGCAATTTTTATCTTTTCAAAGAACCAGCTTTTGGTTTCACTGGTATTTTCTACTGTTTTTTAGACTCTTTTTTTTCTGCTTTAATCATTATTGTTTTCTTCTACTCACTTTGAGCATTGTTCTTTTTCTAGTTCCTTTAGGTATAAGGTTAGATTGTTTATCTGAAATTTTTCTTGTTTCTTGAGGTAGGCCTATATTGCTATGAATTTCTCTCTTAGAACTGTTTTGGTTGTGTCCACAGATTTTAGATTGTTATGTTTTTGTCTCAGGTATCTTTTGACGTCTTCCGAATTTTGTTATTAACTTATTCATTATTTAGTAGCATGTTATTTAGCCTCCACATGTTTCTGTGTTTTTCAGTTTTCTTTTAATGTCTAATTTCTCACCATTGTTATTGGAGCAGATGCTTGATATGATTTCATTCTTAAATTTATTGAGACTTGTTTATTGGCTTAACATGTGGTCTATCCTAAAAAACGTTCCATGTACACTTGAAAAGAATGTATATTCTCCCTTGGGTGAATAATTCTAAAAATGTTAATTAAGGTCATCTGGCCTAATGGGTCATTTAAGGTCGCTGTTTCCTTATTGGTTTTCTGTCTGGATGATTTATTCATTGATGCCAATGGGGTGTTAAAATTCCTGCCTATGACTGTATTACTGTTGATCTCTCCCTTTATGTCTGCCAATGTTTGTTTTATATATCTAGATTCTCCTACTTTGGGTGCATAAATGTTTACAAGGATTACATCCTCTTGTTGGATTGATCCCTTTATCATTACGTAACATCCTTCTTTGTCTATTGTTATAGGCTTTGTTTTTAAGTCTATTTTGTCTGATATAAGTATCGCTATCTCAACTTTTTTATGTTTCCATTTTCATGAAACATCTTCTTTCATCTTACTTTCAGTCTGTATTTGTCTTTCAATCTGACGTGGGTCTCTTGTAGGGGGCATATTTATGGGTCTTGTTTTCCTCTCTATTCAGCCACTCTATGTTTTTTTGATTGGAGTATTTAATCCACTTACATTTAAAGTAATTATTGATAGGTGTGTAGTTATTGCCATTTTATTCATATTTTTATTTTTTTCTTCTTAAAGAAGTCCCTTTAACATTTCTTATAATCCTGGTGTGCTGTAATACTCCTTTATCTTTTCTTATGTGGGATGCTCTTTCTCTCTCCTTCAATTCTAAATGATAGCTTTGCTGCGTAGAATAATCTTAGTTGTAAGTTCTCGCTTTTCATCACTTTGAATGTTTTATGCAAGTTTCTTCTGAGCTGCAAAGTTTCTGTTGAGAAACCACCTGACAGTCTTATGGGAGGATCCTTGTATGGAACTAACTGCTTTCATCTTGCTGCTTTGAGGATTCTCTCTTTTTCTTTAAATTTTGGCATTTTAATTATGATGTATCATAGCATGAGTCTCTTTAGGTTCATTTTGTTTAGGACTAACTACACTTCCTGGACTTGTATGTCTATTTCCTTCACCAAGCTAGGAAAGTTTTATGTCAGTATTTCTTCAAATAGGTTTTCTATCCCTTGTTCTTTTTCCACTGGTACCCCTATGATGTGAATGTTGTTACACTTGATGTTGTCCCAGAGGTCCCTTAAACAATCCTCACTTTTACAAATTTTTTCTTTTTGCTGTCCTGTTTGGGTTTGCTGTCCTGATTGAGTTTTCTGCTACCTTGTCTTCCAAATCACTGATTCAATCCTCTGCCTCATCTAATCTGCTCTTCATTCCCTCTAGTGTAGTCTTCATTTCCATTATTGTATTCTTCATTTATAACTGGTTCTTTTTTATGGTTTCTGCCTCTTGGTGTAAGTTATCGCTGAGTTTATCAATTATTTGCCTAAGTTCATTGAGCATTCACATAACCAGTGCATTGAACTCTGTGTCTGGTAGATTGCTTGCCTCTATTTCATTTAGTTCTTTTTCTGAAGTTTTATCATGTTCTTTCATTTGGGACATTTTTTTTGTCTCCTCATTTTGGCTGCTTCTCTTTGTTTGTTTTTATGTATTAGGTAGATCTGCTATGTCTCCCATTTTTGGCAGGGTGGCCTTATGTAGTAGGTGTCCTGGAGAGAGCTGCTCTTCTACCCCTTCTGTGAAGCCAGTCATTTCAGTTCTTCATATGTTCCTGGAGCTTTTTGAGCTGCTGTCCCTTAGTTGGAACTTATGACAAGTGTGAGTGAGTGAGTCTGTTCTTGGGCCCTATAAGACAATGCTTGGGTCTACAGCAGTCCTCTCTCTCACTCAGAGGAAATCCCCACTGATTTTCACAGCTAGATGTTGTGGGGACTCCTCTTCCTGGCACTGGTGCTCTGGGCTTGGGAGCCTGGTATGGGGCTGGGACCCTGATGTGGGGCTGGGACCCCTTGCTCCTCAGTGGAACCTCCACAGCCAAGATATCCTTCCTGATTCTTAGCCTCCACACATGTGGGGGTATTAGATCAGCCCATTTTCTGTCTCTTCCCCTCCTATCAGTCTCATCGTGGCTTCTTTTTTATATCCTTAGTTATGAGAGTTCTGTTCAGCTAGTCTTCAGGTAGTGCTCAAGAATGGTTGTTTTATAATTTCGTTATAATTTGATGTAGTCACGGGAGTAGGTGCTCAGTGTTTTCCTACTCTGCTATTTTGACCAAAAGTTGGTAATGTGACTTTTTAATATTATATTTCCCTTTTCATGGTGTCTCTATTGAAAAATTGTTCTAAAAAGGTCAACATTAGACCAATGATCTTGGAGTTTGAAAAAAAGTTCAGATACTTAGGACATTCTCATTATTAGGATTAACTTATTTGATAAGCATCAATAATTGACAAACCAAGCTTTTCTTTTGAGGGCTGAAGAAAATGGTTAGGAATATAATGACAGGTAGATTAAAGACATCGGGCGAAATTTGCTACCTCACTGAAAAGCATAATTGGATCTCATTATCTGTACAGATACATATAACCTGTGTGTGATACTTTAACGTGCATACACAGACCTTCAGATAGTTATGATTTCTCACTAGATTTTTCAAATCATGTAGTCAATGAATTTTAGAATTTGAAAGGCCCTGAGACATGATCTAGTCCAAATGCTCATTGAACAGTTGCAGATGAAGACCAGAATTAATATCTTGGCTAGGATTATATCTAGTGACAGAATTAGGAGCAGAATCCATGTCTCCTGATTTTTTTGTGCAAGTTCTTTCTATATACTTAGTCATTCTTTATTTCATATAAAATAAAAAATATTTTAATCACCTTTTAAGGAGAAATTCAGCTGAAGGTGTTATGTAAGAAACAGAATTTCATAACAAGAATGGAAAGGAATAAAAGGGAAGCTATTTTCAGGCTGAAACATTACTTCATTATCATCTCAAGGCCCATTTCCATGCTTACAGTAGTTACAATTGCTTAAGGAGACCATTTTGGTACTTTCTACTGTCATAAAATCTCAATTCAACTTTGTAGTCATTGCTACATGCCTAGAATATTCTCTGCTTAGAATTTATTTAATGTGTGCAGTGATTTCTGTCAAAAAACTAATCAGAGATAAACTCCCTTCAGTTTCCTTGGCTAATTTGGTAGTCAAAAATTCCACTTTAGGGTGGAACACACTTTCTCTTTTTTTAAAGGGAAGTAATTATACAGGATATTGGTTCAAGAGACGACTCTAACACAACGTACACAGGAAACCTACACAATGTGCTGGAGGCAGGTCCGTATCTATACCGTACCCCATATACCGACCGAAGTGCATTCACAGCTTTATAAGCTGCAGATTCCTGTGAGGGAAAAGAGAGAAATTATATCACTTACATCACTGCATTGAAATCCTTGGAAACACTGGCATGTTGTTTGACCCTTGTCAGTCATCAATTGAAGAACAATGATGGGCACATTAGTTAACAGCTATATTTAATAATATTGTTCTTTTACTTTTTGCCACGTGCTGCATTTTACAATATGTTTTAGAACACATTTCATTTGATCCTCATAACAAGCCAGTGATCAGTAATATTCCTATTTTACAGGCAGGCGAGAAAAGGCTCATCATGGTTAAATGGGCAGGCTGGGGTTTTACAGCAAGAAGGGATTGAGCTGAGATAAGTGCATAAGTACTTATATCATCTGATGCTGATATAGGGTTCTGTTCTCTTTTAGTTCAGACACATATTTCCATAAATTACAAAATGCTTGATAGAGCAGGACCCATGTCTCATTCATAACCACATATGCAGTATTTAGCCATGAGCCTGTATATAACAGATGCTTAATCAATATTTCTTGCATGAATGTTGAATAAGCATGGATCTGTAAGAGTATCAACATAATCTTATTGATCCTTAAGTACCTACTTCAGTGTTTGTGTACATGATATTTAAAACACATTTGGATCAATTAAGAAGCCTAATTTAGTAAGAATGACTTGTCTTATGTTTACCTCCACTGGGAACGGGAACAATTTCAGAATGCTCCATGACTGCTAAGGTTACGTACGCCTGACAGAGCTCAGCCAGGTAGTGCTAAGATGTAGAAATTCTGAGGTGGAACTCTTCCCACCAATGCTAAAATGTTCAATGTGATCAAAACACGAAAATGGTAAACATTCTAACATGAGCTAGAATGATATGGACTACCCTCGAAAACATTTTCAAATGGCATAAAAACACTAGTTTCAACAAGGGGTTAGAGAAGTATTGTCTGACCGGTGAGAGGAAAAGAAGTATGTGGAAACCAGTGTACAACGATCCCATTTCAATTAGCCCATAAATAATTTAAAACATCAATTGAGGCACTCTAGGCAACGTGGAGCTGTGTGTTGGACCCAGCTTCCGCTTGCTGCCTTCATTTGCCTCAGGGATGCATAAAGCAGCATTTGCAGCAAATGCCACCCCTCGTGGATATTCAGGGACCAGGCTCCAGAACCTGGCAGACATTTTATTATTGATCTCACCGGTGATGGCAGTCTCCTCTCAGGAGCCAGTAGAAAAGGGATGTAAATACCATAATGAGGTATCCATAATATGGAGAATGTTTTAAGATTCTAACATCTTATTCAACGGTCACAAATATCCCATGGCAAGGGCAGATATTTCTACGTTTAGAAGATTATTGCATGCTGCTAGTGAAGAGACTTTTGTTCCTCATTATTACAGATGACTAAACCCGAGGGGAAAAAATCCATTAAGAAAAAAATGATACATATCCACTTTGCCTGTTTACACAAAACGTGTGCATAGGTTTAGCCTGTTCAGCTCACTGCATTTCTGCCACTCAGCACAGTTGCATACAGATAAGAGGTTTAGATATGATCTTTCCACAAAAAGTGGAAACTTCAGCACATTTTCTGAGGATTACTTTCCTGGGTGGCACAGCTAGACACCTATTTGAGAGAGCTTAAGTACTTCCTCTTTTCTCCTTGCTTTCTCTTTCCAATTATCCTAAAGGACCCTGGCTTCACTTATCAGACCTCAGCTAAGGAGAATATTTTTTATTTCCATATTCAAAGCAACTTAATGAATGACTTAAAAAATGTTAGCAGAAACACAGACTCCTATATATTGATGGAATGTTTTTGAACAATTTTAATAGAATTTAATGGTCTCTGGTTAACACTCAGAGGTGACCTAGAGAATTATAATTCTGGTTTTAATGATTTATATGTAACCCACTAACAGGATTTCTCGACAGTGGCACTACTGAGAGTTTGGACTGAATAATCTTTGCTGTGGGAGGCTGTCCTGTGCATCGCAGGATGTTTAGCAGCATCCTTGGCCTCTACCTACTAGATGTCAATAGCATCCCCCAGCCCTGTTGTGACAATCAAAAATGTTTCTAACATTGTCCAATATCCCTTGGGAGGCAAATCTATCCTCGGCTGTGAACAACTAATCTACTCTTTATACCACATCTTCCAAGCTGAGACAAAAAGAAAATAGGCTTAACTCTTGGTGGAAAGATTAATTCAAAATATGGAGAACATTCTCATGTAATAATTTTAATATATCATATACCCCATGTAATCTGTTGTGAGACTATAAATAGACACTGTGCCCAATTTAGAAAGGGCTAAACATTTGCCTATAGAAACATTGTGATACGTGGTGGTTAGGATGCTAGGTCCACACCACCACCACCCACCAACAAAAAGCCTATTTGACCAACAGAACATCTGAAGAATAGCACCGTCAAATAGAACTATTACATTCATAATATTACTCAAGGGAGAGTATTTGCTCAGAATTCTTGCTTGGAATGCCAAGAACAAAGTTCTTTTGAACAGAATATAAGTCTTCTCTCAGGCCTTCTCCTGACCTCCTCACTTTCCCCATCCCTTCTAGTCCTGGACAGATCAGGATTTCCTGCAACCTCAGGCAACTGGCGCAGGATTTAGATTTAAGGTACAGGGAGAAATGGATGCTTCTCTTTTATAAAACTTTTAAAAATTCAAGTATAACATACATACAGAAGAGAATACAAATTTTAAGTTTAAAGTTCAATGAATGATCACAAATTGCACACACTCGTGAAACACCAGCCAGGTAAAGGCACAGACAGGTAGCAGCAACCCCAAAGCCCTCCTGTACATCCTCATGATCACTGCTCCTTCTGTCCTACTTCCTCACTGTATCTTAGTTTGGCCTGGTCTTGAACTTGATAGGCCTTTAGATACTGTAGGTTCTGAACCAGGCTCACTTGACAAGGAATTATGCCTACAGTGGATAGCTTGTTGAGTTTCTGAGATGAAGAGAGAAAGAAACACTGCTTTTTTGCTTTCAGATAATCTTATGCCTGAAAGGCTGTTCATTCTTACCACTACCTTGTCAGATACGTGCCCAGAGACTTAGTAGCATTAAGCAAATAGTGCTTATAAATTAAAACTTGCTTTTAATTAATGAGAGTCATACCATAATTTGTGAGCAATTATTTACTCAATAAAGTTAATCACAGCCCTGCACATGTGACCAAAGCCGTAATACTAATCAAATTCATCCTGACATTTTCTGTGTGACCTGTGGTAAGAATGTAAATAGATGTGAAATGATTGCATTTGAGAAGCAACATAGCACAGCGGTTAAAAACAACAATACTAGAGCTAGATTTGGGGCTGAATCTTGACTTAGTAACTGTGTTTGTAGTCTATTTAATTTTTCTAGGTGTCAGTTTTCTCATCTGTAAAATGGGGATAAGAGTTTCCTGCCTTATCTGATTATGAAAAAATGAGTTAAAATATATAAAATGCTTATTAGAATAAACACAATATGTGTTCACTTTGTCATTACTACTTAGAACCATCTTAGCATTAGAAAAGAAGCATGAAGCCCAACACACATGTACAGGGTTGAATACTTACCACACAGCTAAAATTGGGGATTGTTGCATATTTGTAAGAATAGGGATACAGCAACATCTGAGCATAGGCGTGAAATGAGAGGTAAGCCTTAATGTGCTTTTTGTGTTTTCGAAGGAAATTAGCTACAGCTTTCACTTCTGGCTCAGATTCTGGGAAAGGTCCACAGTAGGTATCATCACAAGGGTGCATAGATGCTCCTTCATCTGCAAGTTAGAAAAGAAAATGAGGTGGGGGCATGGGCAGGGGCAGACAAGAAACAAGAAACACAAATCGCTGTTAAATTGTGATTTTTCTTTTATTTCTATAAACACATGGTATTGTTAAGCAATTTGTCTAACTTCTCACTTACAGAAATCAATTACTGAAAAAATTCAAGGTGGTTGAAGCCTACATACATAATAGGAAGTGGCCTGAATAGAAAAGAGGTACAGATTGGTTAACTGAGCCTGCACGAACCCCTCTAAAGAGAACTAACTCTATACAATCCCCTAGGGCAGATAAGGCCTCCCATTTATTTCTATCTACTCCACAACATCTGTACTTTCCCTCCATATCAAATATTTACTCGCTTACATTCAAGTAATATTTATACTGTTCTAGGTGCCTGGAATACACTGGAAGACAACACAAAAAAAAAATCCCTACCCTAACAGAACCTACATTCGATCTGGATTCTCTGTTAGATTCTTAATGCTCTGTGACTGCAGGGACTGTGTCTTTCTTGCTGGCATCTGGCAACCAGAACAATCGTATGGCAAGTTTTCAACAAATATTTTTGAATAAATGAGGGTTAGGTCAATAGAAAAGGCTAGACATCTGTACAGGTATCTGGTAAGATACAGATATCAATATTTGTATTTCATCTCCATCAGGAACATGAAGGCAAGACAGAAATAGTTCCATTGAACATGTCAAACCAATTCTTACTACATTTTTAGATCAGAAATATCTAAACTGGTTTTGTAAAAAGCCTCTCTAGTTATCTTGGTGGTCAGATATGGTTCAGTTAAAAAATCCTCAAAACTAAATTTTCATGAATTTTGAATTAAGAAATTACATCATAAGGGTCTATGAAGGGGAGGAAGGGAAATCAGATTCACTCTAACAATCACAAAGTATTAAGGTTCCAAGAAATTTCAGAAATTATTACATTTCCCGTCATTATTTGCCATTCTGTGTCATTACTATTCCTCTCATGCGCCTAGAAAACTATTTCTTTCCATAAACAAATGGAAATTGTTTGGTGATCTTGTGACATAGTCTAATTCTACTGAATATGAAAAGAAACTAAATCAGACTAAATCTTGAGGCTTTTAAGTCTAGTTTATGACGTAGGAGTGTCAAGATGGGGAACTTAAGGCAATTGTGGTTTTCCTCCTTTGAGTCTCATTCTGGAGATGCCTCAGAAGCAACTAGGATATGGATGGAACTGAGAACTCAACATATAAACTATAGCTGATCCTCCAAAGGGAACAGGAAAAACAAAGATATTCGAAGTACACTGATGTAAAGCATTGGGAAGGAGAGATCACAAACTGAACAACTAATTCTAGAGAGAGCAGAACTAATGAGCCAGAGAAACAAGACTTTACAGTAATCCTAATATTCTCAAGGGGACAGAGGAGGGCATTGTAAATATTAAACAGGGCCAAGAATTTATAATAGAAATTAAAAAGAACTAATCAGATATAATAGAAATTAAAAAAAAAAAAACTTAATGTCTGGGTTGAATGAATACAGTTGATGAGTGAATTAATGAGATGGAGTGGATTTCGAAACATTCCCAGAAGGTGTCAAGAAGAAACAAAGAACTAGAAAAACGAGAGAAAAATTAAAGCGTTTAAAAAATAGAATAAGTGTCAATACCTGATTAATAGGAGCCCTAAAAGAGAAAAAAAAAATAAAGAAGAGTTAAATATTTGAAGAACTGCTAATTGAAATTTCCCCACAATTAGAAAAAGATTGAATGAACTTATTGTGTACCAAACAAGAGAAGAGAAAATATCAATACTGACATCCTCGGATGAAATTTAAGCAAAGGAAACAATTCCAGAGGGAAAGAAGCAGGTCATCTATAAAGGAACAAGAATTAGAGTCACATCTACCATTTTAATAGCAACACTGGAGTAATATTTCCAAAGAATTAAAAAAAAAAAAAATTGAGTCTAGACCTTTATATCTAGCTGAACTCTCATTGAAATGTGAAAGTGAAATAAAGATGTCCTCTGGCACAAAAGGCCTCAAAAGTCATACTATACGCAGACATAATTTGAAAACACTCTTGGAGAACGTATTCCAACAAAATGATGAAAAACTCCAAAGAAGGCACTCTATGTGAGAACTACTGGAGAGTTATCAACTCAGTAAGATCTGTTGTCTAAATGAGGAATGTTCAAAGGAAGAAAATGTATAGTAATCTAGTTCAAATTCCAGCGTATAACAAATTGCTGAAGGATGGGGAACCAGAAGCATTAAAAGCATGTTAAGTGATTGGTATCTTTTGCAAGGGAGATATACTTACTTATTGATTAAATTTAGAAATTGATAGAGAAAAACCTAAGCTTGAGTTTTAATAAGTTAGGAATAACTACCAGAGAAGAAAAATAGAGCACAAACTTCACAGCTAGCATAAGTAACTTTGATCCATTCAATGGAAAATAGTAAGAGAAAAAGATATTTAAAAATAGACAACAGGAATTAAGATGGCAGAAATAACTGTTGATGTAGCAGTGATTACAAAAAATCCTAACAAATTAAACTCACCAACAAAATTGATATAGTCATATAGAAAAAAGACGATTCAGCAATATCCTGTCTACAGAAAAAAAATACAAGTAGATATATCATGTTTTATTTTTTCTATTAAAGTATAGTTATTAGTTTCAGGTATACAACATAGTGATGCAACATATATATCTTGTGAAATGATCACTAAGATAAGTCTAGTAACTTTGACTGTACAAAGTTATGATGTGATTGACTATTTTTCCTATTCTGTGCATTACATTCCCATGATTTATTTATTTTATAACTGCAAGTTTGTACCTCTTAAATGGTATTTGTCTTTGTCTGACTTATTTCACTTAGCATAATACTTTCTAGAAATATTCATGTTGTCACAAATAACAAGATGTCATTCTTTTTTATGGCCGAGTATTGTTCCATATTCATTCATCTGGCAGTGTACACCTAGGTTGCTTCCGTATCTTGGCTATTTAAAGTAACGCTTCAATGAACATTGGCGTGCATCTATCTTTTAGAATTAGTGTCTCTGTTTTCTTCAGATGAATACCCAGAAGTGAGATTGCTGGATCATATGGCAGCTCTATTTTTAATTTTTTGAGTCACCTCCATACTGTTTTCTATAGTAGCTGTACCAATTTGCAATTTCACCGACAGGGTATGAGGGTTCCCTTTTCTCCACATCCTCACCAACATGTGTTATTTAATTCATCGATGATAGACATTCTGACAGGTGCATTGTGACTTTAATTTGCATTTCCCTGATCATTTAAAAATTGTTTTTAAAAGGGAAAAATTTTAAAGTTTTTTTAGAGGAAAAGAAAAATAGAAAAGATAAGCAAGTTTGGTTATATTTTACATTTTGCAGCAACTGGCCTCTATGGAAATTGATTTGACAGAAGCAGCTGGGTCCTTTAGAAAGCAGTATCTGGGAAAGTCAGTTATTGTCACATAAATTCACTGGTTATTTTTTATTTTCAATGTTTTTCTTTTCATTTATCTCTTAAATTTCACATAGACTCATTCTTTTTGAATTGTTGTAGTCTTTTTTAAAATTTATATTTTGCTTGCATCTCCCACTGTCAACTAACCCCAGGTAACCCATGTTAAGGAGTATAGTTGTTAAGATAGTTTGTAAACATACACACACATGTGTAACTGTATATATGTATTCATGTATATATTTTTACATAAACAGATATACATTTATTTATATAGGAGCTATTTTTTGGTCCTAAAACAAGACCATAATCGTATAGGTTTTTGCCACTTGCTAGTTACTTCAGTAATATTTTGTGGAACGCCTTCCACATCAACTTGAATTCATTCTTATAAGTTCTATTTTATCAGTTATAATTTAGTCTCCTGCTTGCCTATTGCTGGGAATTCTCTCTCTTTCTCTTCTTTCTCTCCTCATCCCTCCTTCCCCTTCTCCCTCCCTCCCTCCCCCCTTTCCCTCTCTCCTTCTCTACATTGCTACTGACTTGAGAGAAACAATACTGTGATAAAGATTGTAGTACACTTATTCTTAAATGTGAGTGCTTTTGTTTCTATGGAAAATATTTGTAGGAATAGGACACTGGGTTAAAGGATATATTAAAATATATATATATATATATATATTTTGAGTAGATGTTAAATTCACATGATTCAAAATTTTAAAGTTTTAAAAGGATTATATTTTGAATTCTCACAGATTTTTGCCAGATTGCTTACTAAGATTGTTACTGTTTACATGCCCACAGCAGTGTGTAAGAATGCCATCCCCCCTTAATCTCTAACCACAATACCCCACAAGTTTGTCACATTTGATTTTTGCCAGTTTGACAGCAAGAATTTAATTTTCTTTCCTTTCTGCAAGTATTTCTGAGCATCATTTGATATGTTTGTTTTTAACTGGACTCTTCTCTGAATTGCTTGCTTATGTCCTAAGCAATTCATGTTATTCTCTCTTGGGCTGTTTATCTTTTTCTTACCTGTATATCAAAGAGCTTTGTATAGATACTTGTCTGATATCTGTACTGCATTTTATCCTCAAGTATATAATTTTTCTATTCAATTGTTTATGGTAACTTTTTATAATTTTGGACGTTAACATTTTATATAATCACTGTCTTTTCTTTTTACATGGCTTTTGGGTTTTCTGTCTTGGTTAAGAAAGTTTTTCCTGTTCTTAGAAGTTATAGGTAATTTATAGATTTTCTTCTAAAAATTTTCCATTTAAGTCTTTAATTCTTCTGAATTTATTTTTATACATATGTAACACATGGTTATACCTTTGGTTTTTTTTAATATGGATAGCCAATTCTGTCAGCATCGTTTATTAAATATTCTGTCACTTTTCCACTGAATTGAGACACAACCTTGGTCATATATTAAAGTCTGCACGTGTGGATCTATTTCTGGATTCTCTGTTCTCTTCGGATCTTTTCATCTATTTCCATATTGTTATCCTGTCAACCTATAGTAGCATTAAAGTGTGCTCTGATATCAGGCCAGACAAGTTCCCCTTACTGTTCTTCTTTTTCACAGTTTTATTGGCTTTTTAGGGTCTATTAATTTTTTCTCATGAACTTTATGATTATTTTATTAATTCCCAAGAGCAGAAAACAAAATGAAAAACCCTACTGAGATTCTAATTACGACTACATTCAATTTATACTGGTTTTGGGAGGATATTACTGTGCCGAGTCACCCAGTCCAAGGACATGTCATGTCATTCCATTTGCTGAGATCTTGTTTTTTATTCTACATTCGTATTTTAACATTTTTTTCTTTAGCACGTTATCTTCATTATTGTGTTGCCATTGTTATAGTGAATTGATAACTGATTTTCAAATGGTCATTTCAGAGCACTACAGAAGTCACTTCGTGATGCCACCAGTGTTCTTCCCGTCCTCTGCCTTCCTGTCTTCAGCCTCTAACTCCATCAAATATAACTGGGAATAAGTTTCCCAAGCTGTCTCTTTGAACTTCATTTTGGAGGCTTATGTGCTATCAAAATAAAAATATGACCCATTGAGCAAATTTTATATTCAGTACGACATACTATATAAACATAGTGTTCTGATAACTTTTTTAAAAGGTATATGCTTACCAAATATTTAGGATAATGAGTAATAGCTCTAGTGACATTTCCTTAGAAAATTAGACCTTCTTCTAAATAACTAAACATTCTAAGTTGCTAAAGATAAATTACTTTGTTCAAAGTATCAAAGAAGGCACTTAATTCTTTAGTATTCTCATGCTTATTCTCTCTGTAGTTTATAACTACTTCTAAGCTACTCCTGAATTTCAGAGGCTAGGGACTTAATTGTTTTTCAACTAACAAAGGGTGGATTTGCTGTCTTTTATCCTTTATAAAGAGAGAAAAACTGAGCTTAATGATTCTTTTCCTTCAAGACTGAGCAGCAAGAGAGGGAACTAGTTGGTACTGAAAATAGGGCCAGTGCTATACATTCCTTTGGAATAGGGAGCAATCAGGGCTGTAGGTTAAGATGCAGGTGGTGAGTATCTAGCCTTGTGTCTCTGGCTATATAGCCTGAGTGAGATACCCCTGTTGACTTGAGGCTACTAGCCTTACCCTCAGCATCCCTACGACATCCAGCCAACACCAATCCTCTCTGGGTAAGTTTCAAGTTTTTATAACATTATATACTAGCATAGAAGGGAAAGATCCAACATATGGTAGGAAGAGTGGCTGGGTATAGAATATAGGATAGTTCTAGAGATGACTGTGTCTGGCTGTAAATTCAGTAGCATTTGTACTGCAGTTATTTATATGGACTCTCCTTTCCAAGTACTCGGGGAAGTGGATGTCCTCACTATTCTTTAAATGGTGTTGAATGAATAAGTGGAGATTATCCTGCTCAGAGAAGGTACTTGAACCTTAATTATTATATTGGACTATTTCTTTGATTAGACAACTAAACCTCAGTTCACCTCCATGGAAGGCTGAGGACATACAAGGGCAACAACAACAACAACAACAACAAAATACCTTCAAAACTCCTGTTAGTCCATGACAATATTCTGTTACCTAAACATTTCTTGAATAATTTCAAATCTTCAACTCTGAGCTTTGCCTAAGTTATAAGTATTTTAACGCACGTTAACAGTTTCAGAAAGGAAATGAGGTACTTACAAAATTCTTATATACAGGTGATGAGCCCCAAATTGCTTATGCACATGTGTACAAATCTTCCTTTGGCCCCAACAAAATACAGAGTGATAGCTTCATGAGTAAGCTTTAAACAACTCTTAGAGAAAATAGGGCCATTAAATTTCTTCTTAGACTGCATAAAAACTGTAATCGGTACTGGTGAGCTTTCTTCCAAAGAATGAATGCAGAGATATTTGTAACTGAAGAGAACTACTTACAACAGGAAGGTTCTGTGTAAGATGCAGAGAGAGCACAGGTATGTGGAGATGAAGGAGGCCTAAAAGGCATAGGCTTGTCAGCAAAGCAGGGAAGAGGGGAAGTGGCTTCAGGAGGGCCCGCGGTCTCACCCTACCCCGCTTTTCACAGAGCTTGACCTCCTGCTTAAAACATTCTCCTCCCTTGGCTTTGGACACACTGTTCTCTTATATTTTTCTTCCAACCACCCTGTTCTGTTCTTCTCAGTCCTCTTCATGGGTCTCTCTTCCTCTATCAGTCCCTTAAAAGGAATATGCAATTATTCTGCCCTCAGTTCATTTTCTTCTGTTATTTCTCTCTATAATGAATATGGCTTCCTCAACTATTTCCATTTATTCAACAAGTATTTACTGTGCACATACCATGTATTATACACAGGGATACATTAATGAACAGAACAAAGGTTTTTGCCTTGTAGAACTTACATTCTAGTGACAGTGCTGGGAGTTGAAAGAGACAAACAATAAACACAGGGAATAAGTGAATTACACTGTGTATTATAAAAGTACTGTGGAAAAGAGAAAAGGGTAGAGTGTAAGAAAGGTCAGGAATTCTGGGGAGGTGATTTGCAATTATAAGAGTATGATGAAGATTATCTTCAAAAACTGATTTTCGAGCAGACTTAAAGAATGCAGGGAGTCAGCCATAGCATCTGGGGGAGAGCGTTTCAGGCAGAGGGAAGAGCTAATATAAAGGCTCCAAGGCAGGCCTGGAGTGTGCCTGGCCAGTGTGGATGGAGCCAAGTGTTGAGGGGAGGGCAGAAATAGATGAGATCGGATAGTCGGTGGGGGCCAAGATCATACAAGGTTTTGTAGGCTGTTTTATGTCCTTTGGGTGAGTAAAATGGTTAGCTGCTGCAACACTTCTCTGCTGAGGACTGACATCATCTGACTTACACTTCAAAGGTTCGTTGTGGCTGAAGGATAGTGTGTGTGTGTGCACACGCGTACATGCCAGGGTAGAAGCCGTGAGACTAGTTCGAAGGCTCCTACAATAATCCAGGTGAGAGCTGATGATGATGGCTTGGACCAAGGTGGTAGTAATAGAGGTGGTAAAAATGGTTGATCTGGAGCTGTTTTAAAAGGATTTCCTAATAGATTAGATAGGGTATGAGAGAGAAAGAGAGAGAAGTTAAAGATTATAATGTGGGTTTAGGCCTGACCAACTAACTGGAAGGATGGAGTTGTTTATCAACTGAGTTGAAAATGGCTGTAGGAAGAGCAGGTCTGGCACAGTGAAGATTGAGTGTTGAGTTTTGGATAGTTTGAGTTTGAGATGGCTATTAGCTACCTCAGTGGAGATGGCAAGTAGATATTATAAATAGGATTTTAAGAGAACATTTTGGGCTGAAGATATACATTTTGGAGTCATAGACATATATATGGTAGAAGATGAGATATCTAAAGTAATGAATGTGTATAGAGAAGAGAAAAAGTCGGGGATTGAATGACAACACTGGGCGCTCCAATGAAAAGAGTTTGGGGAGGACAGGAGCAAAATTAATTAAAAAACTAAAAAAAAAATAGACTGAAGTGAAATGATCAAGCAAAGATGAATTAAAAAGGAACAAAGAAATGGGACAGTAGTTGGTGGAATAAGTGAAGACGAGAGGATTTTTTTTTCAGATGCTGAAGAGGAAAATCCACTAGAGAATAAACATTCTAAACCAACCAACCCACCAGATAACAGAACAAAAGAGATGGGATAGTTACTGGAGCAAAAGTCATATGAGTAGGCGAGTCAATGCATCCTGAATGTCTATCTCTAGCTTCAAATTCCTCTATGTTGGTAGCCTAGGGACATCTCCATCTGCTGGTCTTCGAGGCTCTGAAGGTTCCAGATGTCCCTAGATGAAATCATCTTTTTCTTTCCAGCACACTGATCTCTTGCTGTGTTTCTTAACCTATGTTTTCCTCATTAAATGGCCTAAATCACTTAGATCAGAAACTTAGGTGGAACAATCTGGAGATTTTTTTCTGTCTCACCCCTCCGTTGGATTGGATTGCAAATTCTCTTGATCTGATCTGCTAAATCTCTTTGCCTACTTCCACCAGCAAAGTTCAGACCCTTACCTTGTCAGAATAGTTCCCTACCTCCTGCCTGGTATACCTCGAATTCAGCCTTCTCTACAATGTCATTGTAATCTCCTAAAAACTGAAATCTGATTTTATTGCTCTGCTGCTTAACACCCTTCAGTGGATGCTTTCTGCACAAATTTCTAATATCTTTACTGTGGCTTAAAGGCCACATAGGTAGTGTCATCAATATGTTTGAATTTGGTAATGGTATGTATTATAGTTAATCTTGTGGGTGTGTTTTTTTTTCTGTTTTAAAAAATAATTAGATTTTTCTCCATTGCTGTGTAGAAAGGATTGTGACTGGTATTTTACCATTTACTTGATAATTTCATGTACTTTCTATGGCTCTATAAGAGTTTCAGAGTTACACAGTTTTCCCCTTCCTTGGAACTCAGAGGGTCATGCTCCCTCCCTCTGACCAGACACTTATGGGGTAAGGACCTTCATGTTCTGTTTCTGGTTGACCTTGTTGAAATTTTAGCTTCTATCAGTCTGCCTTAAGCCTTTTACCTTTACTCCTACTAAACTATTGGTCATGTCCCGGAATTCTACACCCCTTTGCCTTTATGACTGCACATATTCCCTTTGTCAGAAAAATCTCTTCATATTCTGATTGTTTTTGTCCTTCTGTGCTCAGTTCAGTTACCACTACCTCAGGGCATCGTCTCTAACGGCCCTAGGCTTGGTTAGGTACCTCTCCTACATGTGTCCATAACATCCTTTACCTGAATTTGTCATAAAATTTAGTATCTTTTGTTAACATTGTATACATACCTATTTCCCTATTATTGGGGCTAGCACAGCGTTTAACCAATATTGGGCACATAATAAAATGAAAAAATATTTTAATTCACAATTATCTTGCACAAGCTAAACTGTATACTATTAAGAAGGGCCATCCCTCGATTTAATGCTGTTTGCCTGAGAAGCATAGCAGACACTGGAATATGTATGCTATAGCATTTTATGGTTTATTTTATGGATTGGCATCCTGCCAGTGTTACTTACCACAGATTAAGTATTGATTTAGCAGAATGGGATTTCACATTCAAAATTCTTTCTGCCTGTGTTTTTCTCTGAATTTTTTGCCTTACTCATCTCCTATACCAACCCTGTCTTTAAAAAATAAAAACAATCTGAATAGCGGTGCCTCTACAATGGAAGTAAATTAATTCAAGTGGAAAGAAAGCCACTAAAACGACCTAATTTTATTTATAGCCTTTGGGGAGCATTATCCAAGCTTTACTAAAATGCAAGGGAACAGCTCACAAACATTATTAACAGTATATCCCTTTGGGATTTTCAGTAGCTGTGTTAGATACACAGTTTGAAGAGTCCTGTCCATATCTTGCTTCCATCACACAGATTCTGATCAGAAATATCTGCTGTACTGTAGAAGATCAAGATAGCAGAAAGTGAAAGCACCAGACATAGCATTTCAAGGACACAAGTAGGAAATACCAAAAAAAAAAAAAAAAAAAAAAAAGCATTCAATATCCAGGAAACAATGATAAAATAGATCTCTAAGGGGAAAGGAACAAGAAGCATCAAACCTAAACCTTTAGGTTTTAGGAGCGTGAGAATCTAAAGGTGTTTTGTTTTTCCTTAGTTTATGGGAGCCAAAACGTTGTTTCTGAAGCTGAGACAAAATTCTCTTTCTCATCTTCACGTGTGGAACAACTGAAGAATACATAACAGATCTCTGCACTGCAGAGGCGAGAGATTTCAGTCTTGTCAAATAAAACAGCATACATCTCTGTTCTGAACATCTCAGCAGTTTAGCTTCCGTACCATACATCACCTCTTTAGTTTTTGAGTACTGAGATGCGAAAACTCTACAAGGCCCTCATAAATCTAGAAAGGAGACAAGAGATGCGCATATGAGGAAATTAGAGGACAAGGCAACGTAGATATAATACAATTGTGAAGCGTGCAGTGCAGCCTAAGTGCGTGCGGCACCAAGGAGGGAGAGAGCAGGGTGGATGAGGAGCCCTGGGGACGTGGTAATGGTGAAGAGACGCCGTGGGACTCGAGATGGATGGAACGCGAAAAAATATGATCTTACTTAAAAAGAAAATAAAAGGTTTTGCTGCTTCTCTGAGCCTTTGTCCTTCTGGATGGTAAAATGAGGTTGGAGGCAGTCTTTAGAGAAGGAATGGAAGAGGGTGGCATATTGGAAGCAGCAGTGGACTGAAAAATGACGAAACAGGGCTTCAGTCGGAACCGTACTAATGAACGCGGTGACAGGCACGCCACTGCTCTCGGCGCGTTTGTCTTGCGTGGATTAGGGACCCAAAGCCGTGGTTCTCATGTGGTATTGTGATAACGTGTTGCTATTGGTTGTGAGGGGTGTCTCGCAGTAGCTAGTTACACATTACACACTTATTAACTAAAAAAAAAATGGTTTAGTTATTCTGATAAATAACTCAATTTGTTCTAATATACTCTTGTAATGAGGGAGAAAAAGGATGAATCAGAGTGGCTGTGCTTGGAAGTAACCACGAGTGTTTGCTCAACTCATCAACTGGGTATTGGTAGTGGGGAAAAAAAGCTGAGAACTCTTGGCCAGAAAATGATTGCTAAGACTCTTTATAGCATTGACAGTTTATGATTCCAGTCTAGAAGAAAAAAAAATTCCACTTTAATTACATATTTATTTTTCCTTAACATCCTTAGATTCTATTCTAAGGATGTGAGGCTAACATTTAGCGATAGAAGTTGTGTGATAGAATTGTTTTTGTTCTTACAGTCTCCAAGAATGGATTGCAGTCTCCAAAAACAGTTGGCAAGCAAATTGGTTAATTCTCAGAACATACTTTTTCTTAGATAAAAATTTCCCTCCTGGCCTAAGGTTCCTCCAACCCTCTCCCAAATCTGCTTCTGCTCTTGTATAACGAATCTTCATGTGTGGCACCTGACCACATCCGAAACCATTTACTGCATCCAACAATCCATAAAGAGCTGTTAATGACATTGTCTTAATTCTTCTCCAATACACCCAACTCAACTACTACTGTCTTAGTCAAAACTCTCCTGAATTATTATGGGGGTTTATTATTATTATTCCAGGCTCTTCTTCAATCTGCATCTTCAGAAGTCCTGAATTAATTTTCCAAAAAAGCACATCTTACTAGGTAATTTCTTTGCTTTAAACTTTCTGGTGGCTCACCACTGCCTTCAAGATAAAGGGGCCAGATTAGGGGCCTTTTCTCTATACCCCGTGTAGTTGGCTGAATAATGGTCCCTAAAGATTGCCAGGTCCTAATCCCTTGAGTCTGTGAATGTTACCTTATATGGCAGAGGGCCTTTGCAGAAAGTGAAAGCAGCAGACACAGCATTTCATGATAAAGTTCTTGAAATGGGGAGATCATCCTGGATTACATGGGCAGGCCCTAAATGTACTCACAAGTCTCCTATAAGAGGGAAATTTGATTACAGATGGAAGAGAAGACTGTGTGACAGAAGCAGAGAGAAGCTGAATTAGAGAGGGTGCTATGTCCCTGGCTTTGGAGGAAAAGGTCACAAGGTCAAGGGTGCACGTGGTAACTAGAAGCTGGAAAATGCAGAGACAGATGCTCCCCGAGAGCCTACTGAAGGAGTGTGGTCACACCACACCTCAGCCTGGTGAGATCCGTTCTGGACTTCTGGCCTCCAGAAATGTTAAGAAAATGAACTTGTGTTGTTTTAAGCCACCGAATTTGTGGTCATTTGTTAGAGTGGCGAAAGGACACTGATATACTCTTCTAAGCACCCTTTAATTATTTCTACACAGCACTTATCACAGATTAATGTAATTGTATTTTTATTAAACTGTCAATCTTCCTGAGGAAAGGAATTGTCTTTTTCTTGCTTGTATCTCCTGTGCCAAGCGTACTTCCCTTAAAAATATTTATTAAATAAATAAATTTATCAATATGATTCAGACTAGAGGATGCTTCGAGAAAATTTTTCTTTTTCTCTTCTCTCTCTTTTACCATTCTTCAGTTTTGGGGTCGAAATCCTTAAAACTGGATATCTGGGGGATTAATTTTTTTTGGCTAATAGTGTTAGGGTATTCTTTAACTCTTACAGTATCCCCATCCCTCCCTCTCTCCTCCAGTCAGTCACCGAGTTTAATCTCCTTTCTTTCCTCTGTGTCCCCACCTAATTTGGGCATTCATAATCTCTCACCTGGATGGTATCATGGCCTCTCAGCTGCTCTCCCTGCCACCACATGCGTAAGCCTATCCTTCACACTGCTGAGAGCGCTTTTTTAAAACACAAAGATCATGTGGTTCTGCCATGCCCCTTGAAAACTCTCCCTGGCTATTTGGGGCCCACAGCATCAGCCCCGAGCCCTCAGCATGGTATCCAAGCCCTCACTGAGGGAGCGTTTTTAGGCTCGTGTTCTTTTCTCTACACCCTGTAAGCAGCCGAAGCCCCAGCCCCAGCGCTGCCAGAGCCGGCTCCTGCTCCGTCATTCCCTCCCACGTGTCTTTCCCTTTGTTCTTCCTCTTCCTTCAGCCCGGACTGTCTGTCCAGCTCCTCTCTTGAAACCTATTAAAACCCTTCCACGCCTGGAAGGCTCAGCGCCTGTCTGCAGCTTTCCCACTTCCTCACCCCAGTCAGAATTCCTCTTCCCTCTCTCCTCTGGGAGCTGATATTCACGCTTCTAGGCATCAGTTTTCACTTGGCCTCAAGTCACGGCTGGTGGTTGACGGGCTGGCCTCCCTCACTGGCTCCCAGTTCCCAAGAACAAGCCCTAGACAGCAGTGTTCCTATTTGCCTGGCTTGAGCTTTGCTCACGGCAGGAGCTCAGTGTTCACCCAGTGACTCCATCTGCCTGATGGGAAGGCCCCTCTTAGTCTATCACATCAAAATCCCCTCTGCGTTTTATATTTTAAGGTCAGTTTCATTATGATTTAAGATTATAATAAAAGGTAAGCGATTGCACGGGAGCCTGAGCATCACGGCTGTTTTCTAAGTTTCCGGCCTATGCTGAAAATAGACACAAATAAAACTATAACTGAGGATAAGAACAGACCTGAGAATGAGAATAAGCAAAAAGAAAAGTGATTCCATAGCTCTGAGTCATATTTGTCTTTGTTGCCAAGGTGCCTTCCCAGTTTAAGGGTGATGAATGAGATGAATTAGTGCTATTTTTGTTGTGGAACCTCCTGGAATCTCTCTCTCAGAACTACACAGGCTACAAGGGCAGGCCAGAACCTCACGTTAAATAGATGCCTGTGTAAGAAGACAGTTTCTGTGTTCTAATGAAATCTGTCAAATGAATTAAAATATTTTTTTGCTGATATGCACTTTCTACTTCTCCACATAGTAAAACGATAAATTTTAATAAAATGTTTTGAATCCGTGTACGACTTAATTTTTTCCCTCCATCTATTCTGTAGCCAACACTTCTAGGGGAATATCAACGAGATGATGGGGGAGGAGGCCAGAGGAGGGAAGGGCTGTGTGTTTGGTGTTTATTAGATTAGATAACATGTAATTAAGTGGGAACAAACTTGGCATTTCCCACGCCCACCCCATTTGGTGGGGCTGGGGGTGGGGGGGATGAGGAATGGTGGTGGAAGGAGTAGAATATGGTTTCTTTATAAGCCTATCAGCTGCATCTTTTAGGTCCCACTCCCCTATGTTTTATGAATAATAACTAAGCTAAATAACAAAAACTAATATAAAAAGAGAAGCGCTCTGACTGGTGGTAGTACATTCTGTAGCTTCATTTTTGTTAAAATTTTATTTTTAGTTTTTTTCGAAAAGAATGTTGACTTATCTTTGCTGTTTTTAATTTTTTTGAGTGGCCAGCAAATGTCCATGGTTATGCCACATAAATTGCTCCCTCCTTCATCTGTCTAGCCATCCATTTCTTTTCCCCAGAAGCAGTCACTTTTACTACTTTCTTGTATTATTCCAGGGTTAGTCTATGCATTTATAAGCAAAAAGCCAGTTTTTTAATATCCATCTGTGAAAGCATTTTTATACAAATAGCAGTATTCTTTGTATATTTTAATCTTACACCTTGCTTTGTTCAACTAGTATATGTATGTAATCCTGGAGATTTTTTCATATCAGTACATAAAATAGCTGTCTAATTCTGGCTATTTCTGTCTATTTCACTGTAAAACTGTAGTCTAATTTATTAAACTAGTCCTTTGTTGATGGACACTTGGGACACTGCCAACTCTTATTATAAAGAATGCTGCAGTAAGTGTCCTTGTACATGTTGTTTTCCACATATGTGACTATAGTAAGAGGAATTATTTCTGAAAGTAGAATTAGTCAAAAAGATGTGCATTTTTTAAATTTGTAGACATTGTCTAATACCTTTCCACAGAAGTTGTACTCAGTTTCAACAGGAAAGTATAATATTGTCTGTTTTCTTATATCTTTCAAATTTTATTCTTTCTGTCTTTTAACAAATAGAATTTGTGCATAATGAATTTATAAGACTAACAATAGGTCCAAGTTAGATGGTCAGAGAGATGTTTTTATTTAAAGTCTCATTTGAACATAGGTAGAGAAAAATGTACTAAAAAATCAGAAACTGATTCGTTGATCTAAAGAAACATTCCAAAGTAGCATCCATACATCTATTAGGTGCTCAATAAATATTTGTCAAATGACTCCTGTGGCTCTATTGAGTGTTGTTAAAATTCCAGTGCATCAGTAGGGTGGCCAGCTTAAAGTCTCATAGTAGCATCAAGGTAATATATGTAAATGGAATTTATGTCTGGAATTCATTTCATTATGTGCCTCTCTTTACATACTCATCTTTATTATTGGTCATTTGGCTAATCATTTGTAGATTGAATGGGAAAACTAAAAACAGAATGTATACTCTGAAAGGCAAGTTTGTTCCTTAAAGTGGAATTCTAAAATTAAATTTAGAAAACATTTAAAAGAAGAAAACACAGAACTAGTTTTTCAGTTCCAGCATTTTGCTGTATTTTTCCCCTCATCTTTTTTCTCCCTGTGTTTGTATGTGAATGTGTATATATCATACACACATATCTGACACATGTACATATGGGATCATTATATATTTTATAGGATTGTAGTCAAGTGAAAAAGTTATGGCCAGAATTAGACTCAGTATTATAAGCTTTTTGTTATTTTAAATGAACTTCTTATCCATTTTTATGACTTCTTCAAATTTCACCAATACATATTAATTCAACCATTGCCCTGTTCAACATTAGGTTGTTTTTAATCTCTTATTATCATAAATTGCTCCATGGTAAGTATCTTTTTCTCTTTCCTTACAATGTATTTTCAAAACAGAATGCTTAGGTCAAAGGGCATGCATAGGTCAAAGGTTTTGCTTTGACTGTCTGGTCTTTTTACTCTTCATATGTAGCAATCCAGTCTGTCCTCAGAGCTTCAACTACTCCCTTTGTGTTAAGGACCCACAAACCTATATGATAAGACCAGACTCTTTTCAATACTTCAAGCATACACCCAGTTACCTATTGTACATCTTCTAGATTCCTACAAGCATTTCAGATCCACTGCTCAAAGTGGACTCATGTTTGCTACCAAATCCTCACCTTTCACTAGATGCCAAGACTTGGTGGATGACACCTTAGTTACAACTCTAGCCAGAAATGGAGTCATCCTAGACTTCTCCCTTGCCCCTCTGAACTTTATCTTCTACATGCCGGGGTCTAAGTGAATGTTCCTGTTTCCCCATTTCTCGTCTGTGCCCTCTCCATCCTTGCCACTGCTTCTGGGATTATGGTCCTATTGCAGTTTACTGCCCAGTCCTTTGGCTGACACTCCTACTCAAGTGATGCCCAGAGATCAGTTATTTTCTTCTCAGCTTCGAAAGCTCTCATTTATTCCTCCCTTTAAAGATTTTTAATTGCCTAGTGTTTATTAAACTTTTCCATCAAAATACCCCTGACAGGCAAAGTCAATATAGACTGTAAGCCCGTAACTTCTTTGAGATTTTTGTTTTACTTCAAAAATTCATGTGGATTGTCCAGTCCACTCAGTTATGTATTTGTGTTAGTTCTAACATAAAATAATTCTTCTGAAATCTTCAAATGAAATCGATATGCCCTGAAGGTTGGCAATGACTTTTTGTGATCTTTCCTGTAACAAAACTCCATATACACATAACCTCAGTTCAGTGTGACAGGCACAGCTTCTAGAATAGAATCAGAGCCAGCACAGCACGAATCTCAGCATTGTCCATCATGAACCCTGGTACCTTCCCCTGCCTCTTCTCTCACCAAGCCTTCATCATCCTTCGTTCCATACATAAAGCACCGCCTGCCATCCTCACAAAACCCCATTCTATTTTATGCTGCATATTTTCCTCAGGCACATACCACTCTTCCCAACCTGGGTGCCCTCTTGACTCTGAATTCTTTGCTCTATTTATCTCCTGCCCCACAGTTTAGTCTACCTAAAATACAAACACATTTTTAATATTTAAATCTGCTATTATCTCTTTTGTGAAGACTTTGACTTTATCAAGTAGAACTGGTCCCTTCTTCCTTTATATCTCCACTGTACCATATGCATATCTATACATATCTACATAGATATACCATTATATATTTCTACATAGTATCTATAATGTTTTATTTCATTTTTTCTTTTTCCTTCTTTTTTTTTCTTTCTCCTCTCTTTTCCCTTTCTCTTCCTTCCCTTCACCTACTTCAACCTCAAGGAAAAGGAATGTTTTAGATTTCTCTGCTTCCTAAATGCCTAGCAAATAGAATGCATGCAGTACAATTTTAGTTTTTGAATAAATGGAGAAATGAATGGTGATTGTTTTCTAATGTCCCCAGAGATACATATTCTCCCAGTTTTACCATTGTTTTCAGTGTAGATTATCATATTAAACTTTTTGAGGAATAGATTAATAGATGAAATGTTATCTTGTTTTATTTTAATATTTATTTTTGATTACCAGGAGGTTGCCCATTTTATCATGTTGGTTTATTTTCATAAATTATGACTTAAAAAAATTTTAACCTTTAGAGTCTTGGAGTTTTTCTTCATATTTTATTTGGACCCTTAAAAATTATTTTATATAATGCTTGATTTTGAAGTGTTTATGTAAAAATGATAAGTAAAACTTTCTTTGCTATATTTACTAGAAATTTTTTTGCATGGTGGCTTATTTTTACTTTAGTTCCTGTAAAAAACACTTAGTTCTTTATATAATACAGATATATTTACATTGGGAATTCATTGTGGTATTTCCCATGTTTCTCTAAAGATGTGGATAATAATATTCTTAGATGTGGAAAATATTATATATTTTCAAAGCAATGCTTTCAAATGGGAAAGTATACATATTTTTAAGGTTTTAGATTATACATGTTTGTTATTTTGAAGGAATCGTTTTCTATTTAATTATTTTTGTTTTGCAATTGCAGCTGAAATACAATATTAGTTTCTAGTGTACAACATAGTGATTAGACATTTATGTAACTTATAAACTGGTCACCCTGATAAGTCTAGTATCCATCTGATACCATACATAGTTATTACAATATTTTTAACAATATAATTTGAAGCTAAATACCTGCCTTCAAAAATCCATTTGGTACAAAGTAGCCAGAATAATTATCTTAAAAAGTTAGATCGTTTCACTTTTTAATTCAAAACTCTCCAGTGTTTTCCCATCCCATTTGCAGAAATATCTAAAGTTCTTTCTAAGATGCAGGACCTATGTCATTTTGCCTCCGGTTCTTCTCTAATTTCGTCTCCTACCCCTCTCTCAGCTAGACAGCTTAAAGGCAAGGTGACTTCCATGTGCCTCTTATCATTATTCAGCATATCACAGCTATAAACAGTCATACAAAGTGGTAGGTAAAAAGAATATCATCATTTTCCTATTTCTGCATGTAAGAATAGCACTCAAAAGAGATTGTTTTAATAACAGAAAACTTACCTCAGAAGGAGTTTGCATTAAAAATACGCATATAGATAGAAAGAGAATTGGGAATCTGAACACAAGGAAAATATTTAACAACAGTGGCCCAGAAGGAATGTAATGCTATATAATGTTTATGAGATGTTAAAAACAAGAGCCAAAAAATTTGAAGCAGTTGGATGTGCATGAAATTTATGAAAATAAAAAATAACATGACTTGTCAAATGCAAATGAAACAGCTGGAGGAAAATTATCATGGAGATGTAGTTTGTTTTTGGTAAACTCAGAAATGCAATAATGCTGTGAAGCAACCAGCACAGTGGAAAAAGAATAGATAAAAGCTTTACCCAGGGCAAGACTAGAGGCCCCCTCCAGACTGAGCAGCGTGGGATGGTTACCTGCCAAAACCGGTGAAATAAAATCAGTGGACTTAAAAATCAGTAACAGATGAAATATCAGTAGCTCAGTGTCCAAGGAGCTGAAGGAGTGATTCTGTGACCTCCATCATGCCTCACTTCAAAAATGTTCTTAGATGCCACTTACTTCGGTGACTTTGAAAAATGAGCTATTTGTAAAAGGTTTTAAAACTCTAACATCATTTTCAAAAATTTTAACAGATATTTGTTCATGATGTTGGAATGTATGTTATAAATTAAGATATAGTCCTTCACATGCAAATTCTTACATACCTACCCACAAGCATGATCAGAGAAGTAAAAAGACAATATATCATTTACATGTACACACGTAATCAGTACCAAACATTATTTAATCTGTGGTAACCAAAAGCTCATTTAAAAAAGTATTTGGGTGTGTATTATATAAACAATGTGAAATATAAAACTGGGAGACAAAGTGAATTTTGTATATAATCAGTATCTGAATTAGGAAAAATAGGATTTAAGAGTGACTTCACAAAAGATAAAGTAATTCTTTTTAGTGGTGTATTACCTGGAAAACAGGTTTCTATAGTAAGAGAAGGAAATGAAAGCTTTTTGTATTTTCTTTAAGTCTTAGAAACAGAAAAATATTCAATTCAGCCTATGATCTCCTACTGTGGAAAGAATGAAATTTGCAAAAACATGTTTAAGGTTGGTGAGTTAGAGAATCACTGAAAGGAGTCAACAATATATTCTTTCACTGAGTAATACTAAGGAGACAGGGATAATAGCCTACTAATATTTCTCATGGGTATATTATTTGTAAAAGCCAAAATAGGGTGGATGATAATTGATTATGAAAAGGTGAGAAAGTAGCAATAATGAAAACAAAGAAAAAGAACAATCGAAGAGAGTATCAGAAAGAGCTTAGGAACATACAATATTTTTTGGCTGAGATAGTAGATGTGGACTGGGAAATGAAATGTTCCTGGGTGACTCTCTATTGTTCAGGATTTCATGAAAGGGCATAGAATCCCCTGTGGTTAGTTTAAGCAGAGGGTTATTTATTTATTTATTTATTTATTTATTTATTTATTAAAATAAGGTGTTAAGGGTCTTTCAGAGCCATTGGGAAAGAAATTCTAGTAAGAGCCTTCAAGAGGGTTGATACAGGTTACCTGGAGGGCTCTTGCCTTTACTAAAATGAGGAAGTAGCACATAAGGGAAAAGCAGTTGGTGAAGCTGCCTCTGATAAACCACATACCTCCATGATGTTGCTGGACATCAGGGACAACAGACACCACAGAAATATGACTGCCATCTTGCACATTCAAAGTCTCATGTGAGGGAACCAAAACGGTGGGAACTAAATCAGACCCAGATCCCCAACTGTGAGGGATTCTGGGAAATGTAGTTTTTATCTTTTTGGCCTCAGCAGTACAGGAAGGCACGCTAAAAAGAAATGGATGGAGAGTGCCTATCCAATGGCACACACTACAGACTGCATTACAAGAGAAACAAAAAGAAAACGCCTAAAATAACAGACTCAGAAAAATCAGTGCGAACCAGTTCATCCTAAGTTTCAACATTCATTGTCGGCTCTCTCCAAATATCAAAAGGACTATTATACAAGGATTTAAACGACAACATTTGGGATAAGAGTAAGAAATACTTTAAAGCTACATACTTTTATTCGGAAAGCTTTAATTCAAAACTACAATAGTATTGCTCTTGTGGTGTTATGACTTGCAGGAGGCAGCAAATAAGGAAATTTGCCTGGCATTGGTAGGTTCTGTAAAGTCAGGTGCAAACAGGATTGTTTAGACAGTTGTGGTGATGGGAGAAGGTCTTAAGACCACCACCAAGAAGTCAGGCCAACAATAATTCTGTGTTCACGTCTAGAGTGATAGCTGGGTTTTCGGGCAATATGGCAGAATTGTGGCAGATACTGTGAAAAAAGTTCCAGTTATAAATGTCTCTAAATTATCAATAAATCACTGTAAATGCACAGTAAAAATATTCCTGAGGGAGAGGGAGCTGGAATGAAAATAGCTCAAGCAAAACCTGCCGCCTATCAGGGGCATTCGCGGGCACGCGAGGCTGGTTTCGATGGTGGCCTGTGGTGAGGGCAGGCGACTGGGATTTGGACCCATAACTTTTAGGAAGAAGGAACAAGACCTGGGCACATATACCTGGGAAACTCAAGGGGTGAAACTGTCAATGAAAGTGTGGGTTACAAAAAATCTGCATCCACAGGA
>CM053511.1:47499918-47521122 GCA_028627145.1 Eidolon dupreanum
TAGGACCATAGTTTATAAACAATAGGTGTTCTGTACTTATTTTTCCCCCTTTTTGAAACTTGAGACAGCAAACAATATGTTGTAGGTATACAATGAATATTTATTACAAAGTAATAGAATTAGCAATTTCTTATTAGCTTTTGCATTTGTCCTACCAGGATGAAATGGTATTTTAAGAGAATATGAATTACTCAATACACTGAGTGGGGATAGTTTGAAATTTTTATTATCACATAATATTTATAAAATCAAGGATACTTTTATGGGTTTGGTAGTGGCAGAGAGGCAGATTTTACAAATTTAGTACAATCTTGACATTTATGAGAGAGATTTTCTAGGACTAGGAGAATCCTCAAAATCACAAACCACACTAGGGCACATAATTTCCCCATAAAACACAGTTAAATATAACTGAAATATTTAAATATCTTTCATATCCTTAATGATTCTCCATAAGCAGAAGGCTAAAAATATCTGTAGAGTTATTCTCTGGCTTAGAAACTTCATTTCCTTAGACTTCATTTAAATTGTCAGTAGTAGTGGTTGGTTTTCTTTTGCCTTTTTTTTTGTTTTAGTTAGAGAAAAGGTTAAACTATGAAAGTCGCTACATTCTTGACAATGAATAGAAAAATATCTGACATATTAAAATGTTGGTTCATGAGGTTGACCCACTCTTGGGATAAGGACCCACTCGATACATTAACCTATGGAAGCCTTTGGAAAAGGAAAAATCACTGAGTCATTAACAATTAGAGTCACTGAAAAAATACTGAAACCGAGAATGTTAAATCCACAGATGCCAAAAGGTCTTTGATATCTAAATTACAGATCCATAGCAGGAGGGCAGATTGTAATCACTTGCTCATCTCCTTATTGTTCTACATATGTGAGTTCATTTTGATAAAGACAAGGGACATAGAATTTTCCAAGCTGAATATCATATGAGAAACAGCTCTACAACACCATAAATTGGATTTTAGCCTTTTGCCGTATATCAGCTACAATGGTTGGTTCCCAATTTGTCACAGATTCATAAAAGCTCTGGACTTCAGTTTCCTTCTCTATAATGGGGGTCGATAAGTCCAACCTCCAGGGTCAGAGGCAAGGATAAACTGAGCCAGGGTTCTGAGAGGTCTTCATAAACATGACAGCAACTCACAAAAAAACATATTATTCAATCAGGTGTCACTGGCTTTATATTCCCAGCTCTGTTCCTTGAGCAGAATAAAAACACATGGGAAGCACCAACCAGCTAAAATGAACATTGTGTAAAAGGTTTAACTTACTTCTTTTACAAACCACTGACAAAAGGCAGGACCAATCCATTCTCTTGCATGAATACCACAGTCTATCCAGACAGCATTTTTGTAAGCTCGTGATCTTCTGCCAAGCTGAAAACAAGAGTATTCATAGTAACCAACACAGGCTTTTATTTTTGGATTCACTGACCAGTGTAATTTAATAAGGTTTCAGCATAATTCTTCACTATCGTTTGTTTCATTAGGTAACCCATGAAAAAGACATTCCCTGTCTACTTCAGAAGTCCAACCTTGTTTATGAAGAAACAATACATTTATTGCCCTAATTACAAATCAAATGACTAGAAAATACACAAGGATAATCCCTTAAGTAGATTTGCTTTTCCATTTTAACATAATATGTGACTGTTAAGTAAAAAGCCAAATTTCCTCTCTCCCTTCCATCCAAGGAATAAGAAATATTCTCAAAGAATATTTCTTTTTCTTTTTTTTTTTTTGGGGGGGGAATATTTCTTAAAGGAATAACTCTTATAGGTGGACAAAGTCAAATTTTTATTTCGACACAAAATGGAAAAGCGCAAAATGATTTGTAGAATCTAGTGACAGATTTTTCTTTATAATCCTATGATCAATATTCCGTATAACCTGGTTTCTAACCCAGTAGTCAGTAAGTGGCCCTTGACATTATAGGGGATCCAGTTTTCATTTATTTATTAATTCACTTAATCAATACTTCAGGAAATCCTTTTCAATGTCAGACATCATATTCAGTACCAGAGATTCAAAGATGAAAGACAAGAATGTATATGCTAGTGGGGAAGGCAGACGTTTGAGCAGTTAATCATTACAGGATGAATATGTATGTTACTTTGGGATCATGGGGATAGTGTAGAACATGGGAACATGTCTCATTTTCCTGAGAAATAAAAGAAGGCTTCTCAAAAGAGGAGCCTTCTTCTTGAGCATTTGAGCAACACATGAAGCTTGCCTGGCAGACGAGTCGAACCCTTTTCCCATTTAAAAAAAAAAATTGCAGCTTGCTGCCAGCATTCATTTAATATCAAACGTAGGAATGCTACATTTTTCTGGGATTTGACATTTTCAGCGATCGAGAATTACTATATTTTTGTAATGAAAATACCACTACTAAAAACAACGTTATAAATAGAATGATGTCATTCGTTTCCAAAGACTATCGATGTGCTAGAGAGATACGAAAATAATAATAAAAGTGAGATATTTCGTGGCAAATTTTGGGGGTAAGGTTAGGACTGTAATCTGCAAGTTATCTCGGGGTGACTGCTGCAGCTGCAAGCACCGCCTGTGAGTATTCTTGGGGCAAATAGGAAAAGGGTGAAAGAAGGCATCTCAGGCTTGGAAGAGAATCTGAGCACACTGTATTTGAGGAACTGTTTCTAGGGTATGAGGGAAGAATGGCAGATGAAGCTGGACACAGGCAGAGAACACCTGAAATTCCTCAATATCATGTAACAGTGAAGGCTTCAGCCTGAATTCCATGGGAGGGTTGTACATGAAGTGGGAGAGAGAGAGAGACAGAGAGAGAGAGAGAGAAAGAGCTCATACCAACAGCATGCAGTGATGGATGAGAAGGTGGAGGCTGGGGATTGGACTGGAAAGGAAGTTTGCAAGAGTCCAGGGGAAGTAGATCCAGATATGAGCTAGGGCAAGAGAAGATATTTAGAAGAAAGAATGGCTAATTCTTGGTGGTAGATTTAAAGTAAGCAGTTACAATAAAGGAGAGGAGTTTTGGATGATGCTCATATGTTTTGATGGGCAGCATAGTGGTGCCACTCTGAGCCAAGATGCTTTTGTGACTATCGAGATGACAATGTAAGTAGGCAATAATATGTGAATTTAAAGCTCCAGAGAGTGGACTCCACTGAATAGAAAAGTCTGGAATCTATTGCTGAGACCATGGGGTGGATGTGCCCATCTGGAGATAGTTCATAGAATGAGAGCACATATGGGGGTAGAATCCTGGGATTACCAGAACCTAGGGAAAGGAGCCAGAGAATGAGACCGAAGAGGATGGGTAGATGAGAGGAGAACCAACGAGGAGTCATCACTGATCTTGGCAAGAGAAGGTTTAGAGGAGTTGTGGGGACACAAAGGCCAAGGTCTGAATGGGAGGTGAGGAAGCAGAGAGAGTGATGCTTAATTACGTTTTTGGAAGTTTGGCTGAGAAGGGATAGAAAGCTATAGGTCAGGGGCTAGAATAGAATGCAGGGTCAAGGGCTGGGAATGATGTATGCCTTCTTATACATTTATGTAGTTTTGCATTTTAAGGTTTGTTTTAAGTAGCACCAAGTCACAAATCATTTTGAAGGGCATTATTTTTGAAGTACGTTGATAACTCTGACTATGTTAGTATATTCTGGACTACTCAATGGCAAAAAATTAATATTGCTTAAAAACCTAAGGGAAAATTTAAAAATATCAGGTGCTATTAAATATGAGACACTATGACAGACCATTTTCTCTTCCCCATAGATCAAAGCTGGAAAAAATGAATGGTTAGTAAATACTTTAGTTAATAATTTCCTATTTTTACCTTTAAAACAAAAAGAGGTCTTCCCTCATATGATTTTCCAATAGAGAACATGTGAATGAGCCCTGAGTGAGTATTATTCAGATGCTGCATCCAATTTTGAATCTAAAAGCAAATAAATAAAAACCATGTCAGACTCCCATAATTATAGAGCTTTTAGAGAACAAAAGGTAACAAAAAGCAACAATAGGTCTCAGAACTCAAAAGAGCATGCATGGAATATAAAACTGATTGAAAACCAATTCTCTATTTTAATTTTCTTCAGGATACTTAAAATTACATTTTCTTTTCTGCTTTTATAAATACTAGCGTCATGTCTTTATATTGTTCTATCTTTAAAGCATACCTTCTACTACCACTTATCATTAATATTTTGATGGCAAAGTTTTACAGAAAATTAATCAATGTGTTGAGTTACTTTTGAAAATAGAAATTTATTTCCATTTTCCCCCCAAGTATTTAAGAGGAAAGGAAAGAAATTGGCTTCGGGAAAACCATCCAAACTACTTGAAAGTATTCATTAAAGTCAAATATATTGTAATTTGCCCCTGAACAGAGAAGATGCTAAGAAAAAGGCATTATTTTTTGCATTTAAAGATATTCTACTGAGCCACACAACAGAGAGCATAGTCTGAATAATTTCTCCAGTAACAGCAATATATTTGCATTGATCCATTCACACACATTTATCTGTCATCCGGAGAAGGTATATTTGAGATAGATGAATAAGGCACTTAGAAAGATGGGTGACATTTCTGACTTAAAAGCCCTGTGAGGAGTAAGGAAGTCACACAAAAGTGTCCCACTGTTCCATAATGTAAAAGAGTCTGTGCTGAAAAACAGATTTTGGAAAGTACCTGTATTTTCTTTTCTTCCTATTCTTTAGTCTAATGAGCATGCACGTGTGTGTGCACAGACACACACACATACACACACACACATACAATGTGTACATAACTATATAGATATTTAAAAATTTACTTTTTTAGTGCATGTTAACAGTACTTCTATGTGCTAAGTTATCTAAAACCTTTTCTTGTTGTAACATGAAATATGTAGAAATAAGGAAGCTGTTATGCTTAGAACCAAAAATCCTTTCTAAAATATACGAATTTAACAGATCTCATTAATTCTATATCTGGCATCACTTTCCTCAATTCAGGGGAAGTATGGAAAATGTATATATACATTTATTTATTTGTTCTGTCATTAACTATCTATTTAGGGTTTCTATTTGCTTGCCACTGGGGATAGAGTGATGGACAACAAAGAAATGTCCTACCCTCCTAGAGCTTGCAGCTTATTAGGAGAGAAAATCACTAATCACATAGTCATACATCCGTGTACTATGGGTGCATACAGTACGCTGGGGCTGGAGGTGGGGAGTTGAGTTCTGATCCATTTTGGGAGAGTAGAAACAGCTATCTTTTTACTTAAGCTGAGATTTAAAAAATAACTAGTTGTTGCCCAGATGAATAGTAAAGAATGGGGTAGTAGGAATAAGGTTGCTGTGTTTTCTGGGTAGAATAAATAACAGCATGTTAATAAACCTAGAGGTGCCACAGATGAGGCATGGCCTTTGGGAAGTCTTAACTTTACAGAGGGGCTGGGGCAAGAATTTAAGTTCACTTTACCTCTCAACCAAATCATTGCCCTCAAACTCTGGCTTACTCCACCCTCCATCATCAGGCACACCAGACTTTTTAGTTAAGGCCTTTACAATGATAACAATATTGCCTCATTCTTCCAGTGTACTTCCTTTGTCCTTTGTAGGTGTGTGTTGGGTAAAGCAGATGAAATTAAAATTGTTTTGCTACTTCTTCTATAGCAGTTAAAGGCTTAATGGAAGTGAGGACTAAACTGAGGGGTCTAGATACTATAAGAGCAATATGTGTTTTTCATATAGTTCCCTGCCTCTGTCTTAGTGCTTCTCTCCTAATCCTTAGATCTAAATGATAAAGATGCATTTGTAAAAAAGAAAAGGTCTTTTGATTACATACTTCTTCTAAGGAATGATAAACTTCATAATTGTATTCAGAGAGGGATCTTCGATTTCTTGAGGGTCGCAAACTGTTTCCCTGTTCCAGTGCTTTTTGGAGATCTTCTATGAGGATCCTGGATTTGAAATGATAGGATGAAAATTAAGTAGAGGTAACATAAAAATCAGGCAATATCAAAAGACAACCCTGAACCTATAAAGGACAGCAAAGATTGACATTTCTAAAAATACCAAATGTTGGAAAAATGTTCTTTTTCAGGAAATAAAAACTGTTAAATGGTGTAGTAAATACAAAATGTAACATTACATGCAGGTTTTCCCAAATAATAGTAACTACCAATAACTGAGCAGCTACAAGAACTGAATGATGGGTATGAGCACTTACATTTATGGAGTACCTGCCGGATGTGAGGAACCCTGCTTTATATTTTACACATAAGATCTTAGGTGATAACAGTATGAGGTAGATTTTATTGTTATCTCCACTTTACAAATAAGGAAACAGGCTCAAAAAGTGAAGGTCTGGCCAATGTCACTCTGCTAGTAGTAAGTGTGTAATCAGAATTAGAACTTGGAATGTGAACCCAAATTCCAGTCTTTAGACTCCAATGCAATGTGACCTTATGAAAAACAAAATGAGCTCTTTCGCTCCTTTGCTCTAGCCTCATTTCCTTTTGTTTCTATTGGTTCCTATTCCTTTCATCACTGAGAGACTTTTCTAAGTTCATCACCAAGCACACCCGGCCCAAGATTCAGAGTGAAAAGGAAAAAAACAAGCTACAGTCCTCAAGAAGAAACTCAAGAAATACCCAGAGTAGGAAAAAGCAAATCTATATAAGCCACTTAATAAAAATTTCACTGTCTGCCAGTATGAAGACTGCCAAGAAAAGACCAGCTCAGCCAATCATAGTGAATGCATTTGGAAATTGAAGGCTGAGGCTAGGGCGAGGGACTCCAAGGTCATTGCAGTGTGTGGAACCAGCTCCAGCTGGAGTCATTAGTCCTCGATGAGACATCTGGGCTAGACACACGTTCGTCTCCCCAATGCTCACCCATCTCTTCTAACCAGAGCTCCATGAAGTAACAAGGCATTTGCTCTCTTTGAATGCTTAGAGATGTTAAAGAGCCGCTCTGTGATCTTTCTGGGCCTGGCAGGTGGCTAAAATGCTTTGCTTTCATATTTTATCTTCCAAAATAACCTGTTGGTTAGTGGTGTAAGTGCTATTAAAAAAACACGTAATGGCATCTTTAACTTTCAAGGTTGATCTATATAAGCCACTTAATAAAAAAAAAATTATCTTGAATTACTGAAATAAATACTTTTTGGTCCATGAAGGAAATAGATTTACGTAGGGTCATGCTGGGCATAGGACTTTTGCATCCCTCATTTGTTATTTACTAGATATTGTACCCATTGTGGCAAATACTTTGTCATGGGCTTACTGTTCAATTTTTGACTTTAAAAATATAAAATTAAATATCAAGATAAGGTAGGGGTGGCACAAAGTTGGTAAACTCTCTTGGTAGCTACTTGCAATGGCTCAAAATGTGAATGGAATGTTAGATTGTCGGTCTGAACACAATCTGTATTAGTGCTTTCTTCCCTCAAGGAAAGAAATTATGGATGAAAGTAGGCTTATATGGACTAAAAATCCTTAAAATATCACCAGTGTAGGTCTTAAGAACCAAATGAACCTTATATCAATGTCCAGACTTCCTGTGTTGAAAGAATGCAGGATGCCAAGAAAGATGCGAGTTTGATTAGGCTGAGCTGGTTTGTCATAAACTGTCAACATATTCCTTTTCCTGCGGGCAATCTTCAGATAGTTTCCTGGGATAGTGAAAAATAGCCAGGAGAAATGGACAGATGGTCTTAGGAAAACCTAAGAAAAAAAATATAAATAGATTTACCAGAGCCAGCAATCTACGTAAGAATCTCCTCCTGAATTTTCAGTTTAAGGAGATAAAATACATAAACATAACAAGTTTCCAAAGGTATAAAAAATTTCAGAATGTTTACAAAATGGAGCTGCAGTATATTGCTTTTGCAGTATTTCTCAAGTGGACAGATCTTCTAAATATAAACAAGTGCAGATAACTGGTCTCCACACAAGGTAAGAGCAGTCCCTCCCACGCATCACCAGGAAGTTTTGAAGTTCTGATGCTGATACATCCGATTGTTTGGCAGCTCTTGGTAGAATAATCATTGTAAAAAGGGAAGGGGGAAGAATTAGGACAGAAAGACAGATACATTTAGAGGGAAATAATATGAAAACATGAAGAAGATGGCCACGTACAAACCAAGGAGAGAGTCCTGGGCCAGACCCTTCCCTCACAGCCCTCAGAGGGACAAACCCTGCCAACACCTTGATTTCAGACTTCTAGCCTCCAGAATCATGAGACAATAGATTTGTCTCGTAAGCCAGACAGTCTGCGGTTCTGTATTATGGCAGCCATAGCAAACTAATACAGGGTCTCTGTTCGTAGCTTAGACTGTACCTTAATACAGGTCCTAAGAGACCAACCTGGAAAATTAAAATAATTGTGATGTGGCAGGTCCAGCCCATTTTCCTTGTCAAGTAGTTGACCGGAAGCTAGAAGACTGATGAGAAGGTCAGGAAATGGTGCCCCAAAATGGTTTTTGTAAGTGTTGTATTTTCTTAGTTCTTTACAGTTGATTTTCATTTCTGCCCCAATTGTATGCACTCATATAATAATGACCAGAGCTATTAAGAACTTTCCAAAGTAATGTCATCGCTTAGTACAAAACCACTTCCTCAAAGTTCGGCCAGGGGAGGAGGGGAAGGCTCAGAATTTGAAATTCTACTACCAATTTTTACAGGTACTTAATTTACAAAATGATAGAAAATTTTAATGGCAGAATAAGTCACCTTATCTGTCATGTCATTAAGAGGAACTGATCACCTAGGGACCAGAAACATGGGGTCACACTACCTCTGCTTTAAAGACGACGATAGCTATACATTATGTACAGTTGTACAGAGCAAATGACCATCTTTTGAGAATCCCTAGGATACAATAAAAGTCAATTAAAATGATCTCTACCTCCGGCCCCATGGAATTTAATTGACTCTTATGTGTTATTATCTTGGGACCAAAAAAAAGAATAATTTTAAATGATTGTTCTTCATGAGGAGACAACTGATTTAAAACACTCATTTTTTATGCTCTATTCCCTGTGACATACAGTGTGATATTTTATTCTCTCTCAGTTTCACATGACCTAAATTTAATGGCAGGAAATAGATACTTGTTAAAATAACTGGTATATTCTTTTCTACCAAGTAATAATTAATGAAGCATGTGAGTTGTTACTTAGCACCTATAGATATATAATTACCAGGCTCTTTCCTGCAAGGCATTTAGAGAATCAAAGCTACAGCAATGACTAAAATGTGTTCAGTACGAATAGTTTTACCCACAGCTGTGACTACCCTGTTTTAGAAGCACAGATAAAATACCTTATTACAGAAAGTATATCGGCACCTTACTAAGGCTGTAATCATCTTTCTGGCAGGAAAGTATGTGTGTGGACCAGGGAGGGATGTCATTGCCACTTTGCACCCTCTGGCCCAGTGTTCCACTTGACTGGGATCTTTGCTGTGGACACACGGAGCCATGAGCCCATCCCAGACATCACTGGGGATCTTGTGTCAGTTTGGGCTGTACTAGAACTTGCTAAAAAGTTGTGGTAGTCATTTACATCATGGCTCTTCACCCTCAAATCCTAGGATTTTAACAAAAGCTAAGTTGCCCCCTCCAGTCTCATAAATTCACTATACTGCACCTCCCCCTACAGATCCTGCCCTGACTCTCCAGCTCTCCCCCACTTCCTTTTCCCTTGTACCTGACGGAACCTCTCTTTCATTGTAAATAAGCTTCGTACATCCTCCAGTCTCTTTAGAGAACTCCCTCTTTTCACACACTCGCGCCAGCAGAAACTGGACTCTCCTAAGCAGACAGATTTGTGTGTGTGTGTGTGTGTGTGTGTGTGTGTGTGTGTCTTTCTCTTCCATTCCACCTCTCATAGGGCCAGAAGGTATAGAGGTCAGCCTTTTTCTGGACTCCCACTTCCTTCTCCCCCTTAATCTTCTAACTTCGGGAAAAGCATATCTTGCCTTCAGCATCATGCCGCTCCTAATAGCTTTCCTCTCACTCCTGAATACTCCCTGAAATTCCTGCCCGAGAACATTCTCTTCTTCCACCTCTGATCTTGCCATCAGCCAAGGAGGACATTTAAGACTGCTGTGATGTGATGATTCTCTGGTGATTTAGCCAACCCATTTTTGACCACAATGATCTCCACTTCACTTCAGCCATCTCTCCTCCATGGCTCCCCCTTGAATCTTGTCACCAGACCTAAATGTTCTACCCAGAACTCTTAACAGCCCATAGCCTACACTTTGTCAAAACTTCATTTCTTCCAGTGTGTTGCCCTCAGTAACACTACACTTGTTTTCAATATGAAGAACTTTATCCCTTCCTCGAGCCTTCCATTTCGTCCCATCATTCCTTCTAGACTCCCCTCCTTTCCTATCCAGGTCAGACCCCTTAGCTGAGTACTTGAGCTGGTACCTCACTAGAAACCTCAGCTTCTGTGCCACCTTGACCTTTCTGTGGTGCTGGCCAATAAAATCTCAACTCTGTATCAGGGCTACAGTCTCTCTTCTCTGTAACAACTACTTTTATTGGTTCCTACCCTAGTTGTTGTTTTCTTTTTCTGAAACTCTTCAATACCTGTTTCTTCACTTTCAGGAGATAATCTTGCTTCTTACTTCATCCAGAAAATGTAGCTATCGGTTATGATCTCTTTCAACCAGACCTGCACTTACCTTCTCCCTGTGGACAAGGTCTTCCGACTGCACAAACCCCCTCCTTCACTTGGGTACCTTCACTGCATCATTGACATCTCCTTCCCCTCAGCCTACGGACAAGCCAAAATTGTCCCCCACCCAGACAAATCTCAAATCTCAAGCAGTCATGGATGCTTCATCTCCCTATTGTCACTCTTCATTCTCTGCGACTCTCCTTATTCGACCTCCTAAGGGCAGTCGTCTGCTCTGCTGCTCTGTGTTCTCACCTCCTGTCCACTTCTCTGTCTCCTGCTCCTCACAGTCTAATCCCACCATTAGAGTTACCAGCACAGTTTCTGTTGCCGACTCCAGAGGAAACTGGTCAGTTCTTTTCCTGCTGGATATCACTGCAGCACTTGGGACCCCCGACATTCCCTCTTGAAAGTCTTTCGTTTCTTCTTTGACTCCTGTGACTGTCTTCTGCTTGCCCTATTCTTACTGTTCTATTTCTTAAAAACAAACAAACAAACCCCTCAAAATATCCAAATCTGTTGGAATCTGTCTGCTCAGTCACCCACACTGGAAGACTTGGTGTCACCCTCCACTTCTTCCTCTTCCACCTACGTCCAACCATGTGTGGGGTCCAGGTGGTCTTGCCTTTGAGCTATTTTATCGAATGCTCTCCTGACTCCATTACTCCGGTCGTGACCCGGGGGCTCACCGTCTCTTAGCTGGACTGTGACCAAAGCCTCCGATTGCCCCTCCACCCAGTTACAGGTGGCTGTCTCACTTCCCTCCCCCAGGTGGGCAGCACCACCCACAGGATAAAACCTGAGCTTCTACTGTCTTCCTGCAAACTTTGTCCCCCACCCCCCACCGTCTCTCCAGCATTTTTTCTTCCTACTCTTTGATTTGCACTTTGTACACTAATCACACTGAACTACATCAGTTCCGCACACACACACTAGGCTACTTCTTCCCTTGCTTGCGTTGTCTCCTTTGCTTGCAAGGTCTCGAGTCTCATCCTTTGCCTAATTGACGCAGCTCCTGGAGAAAGCTTTTTCTGTCCCTGCTTTCCACTTTCTAGACATTCCTAGGTTGCTCTCCTTTCCTCACACAGGGCAAACCTTCTGTGGTGATGGTGACATAATATGTCAATGTGGTTCCTCTCCCCTCCCCCACTACACTAATAAGCTCATCCAAGGTAAATACAGTTGTGTTATATTCATGTTGGTTTTCCCAATTAAGTAAACAGTATCTGAAACATTGTCTTAACACTCAATAAATAGGCGACATACAGCTATCATCCGGTTCAATTTAACACAATGAATTAAGCAATGAAAAAAGCTTACTTGTACAGGATGTTGGCTTCCTGTAAGAAGGCTAACAGGGCTCGGGAGCCATTCTGAGGAACATGGACATCAGTAACTGTTCCCTCTGAGACATGGGAGACACTGCTGGGCTGCCACAGATCCACCTGTAGTGCAGGAACCAACCTATAATTCACATTCAGTGTAGGTGGGGAAAGATCCATGTCACAATGTCAAACACATTGCTTGCATTCAGAAACACCAAACACATTTTAGAATTAGACCCAATGCTTCCATCTTTCGTGTAAAACTCCTATTTCATTTTGAACTTGGTGTCTAAATTATATCATGCCCATATCGAATTCAGTCAGAATTTATACGTTTACAGACCAATGCATAAGCCACAAAGTAATAAAGAGACAACATAGTTATAAGTATAATTTTGATGTTTAAATTTATTTATTGGATAAATATATTTGAATAATAAGAAAAAAGATATAAGTTACCCTTCATCGTATTGTACGAGCAAGTTGTGGTCGCTTGACAGTGTTTGGTCACTACATGGGACAGTCTCCTCCTCTAACACATGCCCTTCAGCTTTCACACGTGGACAGAACCTGCTCAGGGAGCACATGTCAGCTAAGGTAGGTCACCTTGCTCTGCTTTCATTTCATAACTTCCCCTTTCCAGAATGTAAGCTCCATGACGGCAAAGGATTTGTCCACTTGGTTACCATCCATTCCAATGCCTAGAATGGTGCCTTATGCATATTAGTAACTCAGTCGTTATGTACTGCGTGGGCGTAGACCCCACATAGCAATTCACTGCACGTTCACTGTGTGTTCTGTGTTTTGCAGGAAAGCAGGAAGCATGTCTGTTTGGCTTACTGTAGTGGCCCCAGTGCCTTGTCTGTACCTGGCAGGAGCTCCATGTTCATGGAGAGAATGACTGAACTCAGCTGGGAAGGGAGGCTCACCCCAGCCATTGTACAAGCCTAGAGCTACATCTTCAATAAGGTGCAGTCTGTCTGTACAGTCCTGTTTGTCTGCTTGAGACTCCCTCTGCCTGCATTTTCGGTCTGGGTTTGTTGCACATTCTTGATCTCTGCTAAGCCCTTATCTGATAAGGTTGAGTTTCTTTATCTTCACTTAGGTGTCAGTGTTTGTATTCTGTTAACTCTAGAAGACTAAACATACTTTGTGGCTCAAGGCAAAATACACCTCTACTGGTGTAATTTAATTTGGAACAGGGTCGAGAGGCATTTATTTTGGGGACAAAGAGTCTACCTGTTTTTTTTTTTTTTTTTTCCAAGCAGCCTGCTCCTCCATTAACTTGCAAGGGCAAGTCTGACTCAGCCGACACGCTAGTCCAACAATCATAGAAAAACAGGAGTGTGGGGCTGGAAGGGATGCTGAGAGATCATTTGATCCATCTGTCAGCCCTTGGGCAAGGGTACATCTAGGATTGAATCAAACTGTCCCCAATAGATGTGACTAAACCACATCTTTTAAGTCTCTAAAAGAGGAGAGTTGACAACATACTAATGTAGCTCATAGCCTCATTTAACAAGAGTGTAGACATTTTTTTAATCTCTTATACTGAGGCAAAGTTTCCTTTTTTTGATGTTCTATTCTTTAGTGAGGAATGGTTGGTTTCTTGCCTTTGTAAGATAAAGCATGTTGGTATCTTTCACCTATTTCTATATGTTAGATATTTCTAATCCTTTAATCATCTTTGTGACTTGTCTCTAAACCCATTACAGTTTTCTTTTTCTGATTGTGTTGGTTTTCATGCTTATTTCATCAAAATTTTAATTTTTTTGATTATAGTTGACTTATATTTTATTAGTTTCAGGTGTAGAACGTAGTGATTAGACAGACATTTATATAACTTATGAAGTGATCCCCCTGATAAGTCTAATACCCATCTGACACCATATATAGTTATTACAATATTATTGACTATATTCCTTATGATTCACTGCCAGACTTAGTAACATTGTTCTGTACTTTACATCCCTGTTACTGTTTTTATAACTAGCAATTTGTACATCTTAATCCCTTCCCCTTTTCACCCCTTCCCTGATCCTCCTCCCATCTGGCAACTGTCAATTTTCTCTATAGAGACGAATTTTTGATACTAAGATTTGCTGTCATCCTTTAATGACAGTGGAGATGAGGAAATAGTGCCATGTTCATATGGTAAAGAGCCACAGGAACTTAATATATTAATAATCACTGTGGAGATGAGTCTGTGTTATTTTCTGGAGTACAGGCTAAAATAGGAAGAGTAGCTTCCCCACATGAAAATTCTGTGGAAGTGACAAGCCCCACAGCATGACCTGGAGGGGCCTTCTTAAAACCTAGCACGTTGTCAAGAGCAGTGGTCCAAAGGAAACCAGCAAAAAAGAGATTGCACAATCAGGAGTTGTATTTTGTTGTAATATTAGGAAAGTAAATTAAAATTATCAGCTTTTTTTCCAGTAATACTTTGGGAAAAGGGTGTTATTTCAGTCTGGGTGACAGGCTTGTGATATAGGGGACAGTACTATTTCATGTGAGATTTGTAAAATGCCACCTGTCTTATACATATTTCTTTTCGGTAATGCGTTGAGATAGGAGTTAATTGTAGATACATATAGAAATGAGAAAACTCAGGTTCATGAAGGTCAAGTCTCTTTCGAAGGATGCACAGCTACAAAAGAGTGATGTAGGTTATGCCTAAATCTGGTGCCCGTAATTCACTGACTGGATCTTCTGAGAATATCCCAGAAGAACAGGCAACTTCCAACTTCCTGATTTAGTGTCTCAGGGGATCTGGTTGGTGGGTTTCACACCCTTGCCATCAGGGGTTATTTGCCCTATAAATGAACATGCATGTATTTCAAAGTTCCAATCAAGCCCACTGTGGGCAGGTTACTTATCATTTCCATAGGGCCCGATCACATCTGGATGAAGTCATAAACAGGCTCTGAACTGCAAAGCTGGGTGACCCTGGATCAGGATGACAACAAAGTATCAGCAACCCTTCAGGATGCCTGAGACTGTTTGCCAGCCATCATAGGTCTGCTGCAGACAGCCACCTGCTGTTCAAGGAAAGGATGCTCCTTTGCAGAACCTTCTGGCCTTGGAACCAGGTGGTTGCTCCCATGTGTTCCTTTTTATGGTTGCCTGTCACATAGAGTCACATCTATTTAAGAGACGGAGGCAGTTCAGATTAAAGGCCAGGAGTATGGATTTTGGAATCCAACAACCCTGAGCTGGAATGCTAGCCCTGGCAGCATCAACTGTGTGACTTGGGGGGAAATTTTAACATTTCTGAGCCTCAGTTTTCTCATCTGTCCTGTGAAGATAATTTAAAAACCCTACCTGCAGGCTTTTCTATAAGATAGACTAGGATAATAGAAATAGCAGAGAGTCTGGCACACATTGAAAGCTAAACGAATATTAGCTATCTGTTGGTTTTTTTTTTTTTTTTAAAAGCATATGAAAAGAAGAGCTAGAAATGGTAAGGATAAATTTCTACTTCACATGTTTCCAGTTAAGATAAAGAATATAGTGAGATTGTCCCCTTGTTCAGAGAGTAAAACCAATCGATGGCTTTAAGGAGGATGGGGAAGCAGTGAATGCGCCAAGAATATGAAGGAAGCTGGACAGTTTCCTAAGCACAAAAGCACATAGCTGGATTTGAGGTCGTTCTACCATGGCGGTTAATTCCCCTTACTCTGAAGTCAGGCTCCCTAGGATTCGATCCAGGCCCCTCATTTAGCATCTGTGTGATGTGGGGCAAGTTCCTTAACCTCTCTGAGCCTCGCTTTCCTCAACTGTAAAATGAAGGTGATAATTAGATTTTCTTGTTAACTTTTTATAATGATAGAAGTTGTTGTTGTTGTTGTTGTTATTATTATTATTATTATTATTATTATTATTATTATAGAGATTATAGAAAATGCAGTGGTTAAGAACGTGAATTCTAGAACCAGACAGGCTGAGTTTGCTCTCCACCACTATCAGCTCTGTGACTTTGGGCAATTCACTTTAGGTCTCTTCAGTTTCCTCATTTATAAAATGGGGTTATGAATAGTATATTTTTCATAGATTTGTTAGGCCTATATTAATTAGTATATGCAAAGTGCTTAAAACAGTACCTGGTGACTAGGAGGCATTCATTAAATAATAAATGATGCAAAATTCAAAACTAATTTCTTACAATTTAAAAAAATCATAGTTCGATCTGGCACTGATTTCATGGCTCTCCTGGTTCTCATGCTGTACTCTCTCATTGGCCCGGTCCAGCCTCCATGAAGCACCCATCTGTCTTTTAGGCCAATGGCTGATTATACACCTTGTTCAGGTGTCACTGGAGGGGTGGTCATGTCCTCCAGCAGCTTCGGGGTCAGTGCCCTATGTGGATATGGGAAGACATCTGAGGTGTTCCATCAGCTTGGTAACAGAAGGCCTGCCTCCCCGCTGCCCAGAGTAACACAGAAGCAAGGGAGAGGACAGTCCTGTTCTATATTTACTCATTTTTTTTTTGTTGGCTTGAAAAAGTCTTCGTTATGCAGAGCACTTATGTATCACATGACAGGTTTCTGAGTAAGAAAACTTGATATTAAGTTTGTTGTCAACTACTGCTTGATTTAATTTACATAATCATAATTCACATATTAGCAAATATAAAATTTTAAGGCACTGCAAAGTACCCTCTCCTATTTACCCTTAAAATTATCTTTTCATTATGGACTCATTGAACCTTCTAGAATCTTCTTTTAGAATCTTCATCTATAAACTGTCGGGAGGCTTCTCTTACCACCAAGTTTAGGTCGATTACCTATGTTATTGCTTCCATAGAAACTTTAGTTATATCTCATTTGTATGGTTGTTATATTGGTTTCCTAGGGTTGCCATGACAACTTGCAACAAACTAGATGGCTTCAAACAACAGAGATTTATTCTCTCACAGTTCTAGAGGCCAGAAGTCTAAAATGGAATGTCCACAGGGCCTTGCTCCCTCTGAAGCCTCTAGAGGAGGATCCTTCCCTGTGTCTTCCAGCTTCTGGTGGCTTCAGGTGTTCCTTGGCTTGTGGCTGTATCACTCCGGTCTCTGCCTTCGTCTTTACCTGGCCTTCTCCTCAGTGTCTGTGTCTCTTTCCTTTCTCTCCCAGACTGCCTCACAGCATTTCTAGGTTTCTAATTCTAGTTTCCCTTACAAGAAATCAATAAGGTGGTTCACTTAAATTTTGTCCACTCATCCCACTCCTCACCTCACACGTCCGTAATTTTTAACTCTTATTACCTTTAAGTGTTAATTGTAGAATATGCTGCTTCTCAGGTCACAGATCTGCTTCCTTTTCTGATAACTGTAGTGGTAGCTTCAGCTACACAGTTAGGAAAATGCTTATTTGCCACTGTATCATTTGTCCTTGCTCTACTTCTTATGACTTGTCCACATTTCAAATATCAGTGGGCAGCAGGAAGGGAAACTTGTTCAGAGAATGTGGTCTTCTATAAACCGAAGGCATTTGGTAGGCTGTTAAAATCGTGGGGCTCATCTTGCCTAGCTTGTCTTCTCTTTCCAAGCCCAGGAGCATCTTGTAAGTCGTCATGTCCCTAAAGCTCAGTCCTGATAAATCCAGCAAAGAGCCCCAGACATTTGAATAATTAAGTTTCTTGTTTCACCATTAAAGAAAGGTGAAAATATATTCACTAACAGCTAATTAGAGATTAAAATAATCATAAAAATTAGTGGAGGCCCCATACTGAAATAAAATTAGATCTGTCCAAGCAAAAGCAGTGCTTACACATTTTAATAGCAGTTGACACCACTAGCCTGAGTCGTCTTCTTTGCATGGTATTATCCCTACGACACGAGGTGAAGGTGGGAAAGCCTGGGAAAGCTTGGTTTTGGTGCCCAAACTTTCCCTCTAGTTCTCTTCAAGGCTAAAGGCTGACTGTCATCATTGGATAATAAGTCTCATTTACCAAAACAAAGCACACATATTGGAAAAGTGAAAGATTCTCAACATTTCCCTGAACTATTAGTTTGTACATTCACCAGTTTGGAAGGCTTGTTGAAGCCCATTAGTCAAAGACTTGGAACATAGGGTAGTCAAGAAAAGTTTGGTTTGTTGACTTATTGCACCTTGGGGTGATTTCAGTAAGAACGTGTTAGGGGATTTGGGCTTGTGTTAGATAGTTTTGTGATGGTTTTAAGAAAGTGGAGTTTTACCCTTGACTGAATACTACCTGAAAGAGGGGTGATTCTATTACTGAATATCTTAATTTTATTTAGAAGTTGGGAGAAATAACATGGAGCTAAAGCTGTAATTGATATTGAAAAAAAAAAAAAGCTGAGGTCACTTCTACCAGTCCTCCCCAAAAAGGGATGTTTGGTTATTCTTCTGGTTTGGACAATGTCCTTTTGAGTCTAGTAATGATCACACTGGTCTTGTTTTATCTTATTTTATGATAGAGAGTAGTCTTGTCTGAAGTTGGTGTTCTGTGAAACGGTTTATATTCAATAGGAGAACAGCAAGGTCTAGTTAGCTGTAGTGCTAGTGAGGTTCTGGGTGGTCAGGAGTGGGGTTTCCCCTTTTCAGGGTAATTGCTGTTCTGCTTAGGTCATGTGATAATGTTATGCTCAACGAGGGCTGGGAACTCTCAGCATTATCAGGCCAGGGTGGCTCCAGGTGATTTAGGGACTAGGGACTTTGTGGTTATGGAATGAAGGATGTAGAACTATGCTGGTTCACCCAGGAGAAATGAGGCAGTCCATAGCATCTACCTTTGACATCCTGCATCTTTTTGTGGCATCTACATACCAACACCTTTTTCGTATAGAAGAGTCAATACTATGTTAATTCCTACCCTCTAGGTGAACATTCGAAGACTTATAAATATTAAGAAAAGGGACCTGTCTCCTCCACTAGGGGCACCAAAAACTTAGCAGCCACAAAGCAAATTTATTAGGGAAGTAATAATATTTCACTATGCTTTGCCAGCTTAAAATACATCCATCTGAGAATCAAGTTACCATTTTTAGCCATTAGCTTTGCAGGCTGGATAGAAATAATCAGAGATCACCTGGTGCATCACCTGGATATTCATTAGTAGGTATATTTGAAGGGAAGAGCCCCTGGGCTGCATCTCATGAAGTAAAAGAAATTTCCCTCCATCCTCTTTTGATGATTTATGGTTTTAACATGGATGATTTCTCCGTGATATTTGATTGCTACATTCAGAAGTATTCCATTTGGTGTTTTAACAACACTATGATAGTGCTACATTATAAAACTCTGGCTCTTTTCTGGGGTTTAATACTTAATGAAAAACACTTCAGATTCTGTCATGCATCTCCTTTTTCAGATTCTGGCTCAAGAATTCTACTATGTATTATCCAAAGAAATCAAACAAAACATTTTGGGTTTAGTGAAAAAAATTCCCAGCTTAGGAAATAAAAGAAATGGCTACTTCCTGGTTCTATCTAACCCTAGATATGTCACATTTCAGAGCCTGAATTTTCTTAATTACAAATAAAGTGGTTAAACTACATGATTTCCAAACACCCTTTAAGCTATAATTCTGCCAGGCTCCATGTGCTTTTCTGAGTATAGACGTTTACATTTGCCTAGAAAAATCTTTCTCAAATTCACCCCAATTTTTTTTACCCTGAAGGTCAGAAAAAAAACCCCATTGACAATTTAGCATTAGAATCACCTCTCACGGATCGGTTATATTGACTTGTAGGTGAGTATAGAAAATAATACATAAAGCAAGGTAACTATTCAATTTTTTTAAAAGTTATTTTCAACCCTTTTACTGAAAGCGTTTTTCCAAAGCAGCTGAGAAGATTAAAGAAAAATCATCATATTATTTTCTTCCACATTAATCACCACCCGATGATAAAGAGCGGTGAGGGAGCCTCAAAGCGGAAGGCCAGATAATCATTCAACTGGATCATCATCTCCTGAACAACCTAGAGAATCTGGAGATTGTTCTGATTCTCAGTTGTCTATGAGAAAGGCTGACTTTCAAAAGACACAGCTATGGTAACCACCCTCATCCATTCGCTGTTTACTGAGTATCTACAGAGTCTCAGCCATTGAGCTCCATGCTGAGTGTACAATGATGAGTAAGACAAGGCTCTGCTCTCAAGGACTAGGCTGACATTACACGCTTACTCTGTAGAGAGAAGACACGTGAGGACTGTTCAACTACATTTTGGGAAGTGGTCTGAGACGCTTTCCCAGGAGGGGTGTTGCCTGTGCATAATACTGAATGATTAGTGCTAGTTAGCCTGGAAAAGGTGAAGGGAAGAAGAATAAGAGGCATCATTCAGAGCCTCTGATTCCTTTTCTTTGCCTTATAAATAGTTAGCTGAACTGTTTGTCCCCACCAATCAATCTGGATAAAATGCCTGATACCTTGACTTGGCCAAGTGTTAGTTAAGCCTTCCTATTTCTGTCAGGCCCCTGAACTTTTCCCCACCCTCTGCCTGAGACAGTATACAGCCCCTTCATAATAGTCCCTCCTGAGCATCAGCTGACGCCACGGTGAAACATTCTCTGATCTGTTGTCTGTTCACGCCATCTGCACCTGTTCATCCCATTTCCCCATACCTGGTTCTTTCTAGCCTTGTTCATTCTTCTCCATAAAAGAAAGCCCTTTTTTTGTCTGACTTTTGAGACTTACAGATCTTCAGTTTGGCATAGACTCCCTATTGCAATAGTCTCTTTTCCTGCATTTGCAATAATCCTTTTGAATAAAGTCTCTGCTTACCTAGCTCCAGATTTGGTTTTTATTTGATGGTTCTATACAAAAGCATGTTCATGCTTTATTTAGAGAATAAAAGTACAGAAGTTTTTTTAACCGACTTCCACATAATAGATCTTGACTTAACTAATAATGTTCTTCTATATTGACAGAATTTCTTGTTTCAAGACGGGGATAATGATATTGCCATCCCACTCCTCCTGTGCAGTCACCTCCAAAATAAGGGGAACTTGAGAGAAAATACTACCTTTGATGAAACTAGCTATAGACCTGAGCAATAAAATATAAAGATGAAAAGCAAACTGAGAAATGGTAAATGACTTAGCTGATCAGAAAAATTTCAGATCTCACCAGCTAGGGAGGAGGTGTGGGATATCAATGAAATGCCAGTTCATGACCTCCACAGAAGCCCAGGACTGGCTCAGGGATTGGTATTACTGTGGAGCATGGAAGGTGGGAGTGAAAAGGTAGTAACAAGAAAA
>CM053511.1:47521622-47573699 GCA_028627145.1 Eidolon dupreanum
AAAAAAAAAAAAAATCCTGTTGCCCAGATGTAGTGTTGGCAAGGCTGTTTCCACTGCAGAATGAAATGGAAAGAACGCTGTGATTACAAAAGAAAAACTTCTCTAAAAGTGCTCGCTGGACTCCATCACGTATGACATTTCGTATTGTTAACCTGATTTACAGTCCCCCTCATGGGGACAGAGCTGCAGTTTCTTAAACTGTGTTTCTCAGACGTCCTGTCCCTTAGTACAGGTGTGCGCTAGGAAGAAATACAAAGTTTTCAAAAGCAGGGGACAAGTTAACAGTGTCCTGCAAGGCCTTTGATCTTCCTAGGGGATCAGATGAATGGCCTCCAGGGAGAGGGAAAGCCTTGGCATAATATTAGCAATAAACTAGTTGGGGAGGGGAAGAGGCTCAAGGGTGAAGGCCCTAGAACCAGAGAAGGTCATATGGGGGAAAAAGGGTTGAAATGGAGGAAGCTGAGTTTTGCTAACTTTTCAACTTGGGTGTTGATTGGCATCCTAAGTGACCAGCTGCTACCAGAGCCTTAGGCCAAACGGAAATGGACTGCTAAGCCAGCTCCCATCTTACTTTTATGCCCCCTTTCCCCTCTATTTTGTCGTTCGGTGCCTTCGGTGCCGTCGTGTTCTCTGTTCAGCCCCATTCCCCCACCCATCTGGACATTACAAACAAAAACAGTTCCCCAGCCACGTTTAAAACAAATAATCATTGTCTGGAGAGTAAATGCAGCAACACCAAACTCTGATTTGAAACCACATTATAAACATGCAAATGTGGAAGATTCCATAGAGCTGACCAAATGCTTTCCGAATTTCCATTTTCAATTCCCATTCTAATTCATCTTATATAGGAATATCCAATTAATCATTCTTTAACAATGCTTTTGATGTCTCTCCCATACCCCCCAATTTATAATTACTACAAATTACCCACTGAACAACACTCCCCAATTTTAATCTTGGTGATTTAAAGCTTTCCATCCACTTAGTGAAAAAATACATGCCAGGAACTTCACTGAGTTTTTGCAGAAGATACAAAGTGAGCATAATAAGATTCTTGCTTTCAAGGAGTTTACAACCTAATTGGGAGAAGATATGAACAAAAAACCCTACAAGGCATAATGTATGTGCACAAAGGAAGCATAAATAATAATGGTTACTCTATACTGAGCAGTTGCTGTATGTCCCCTTTCTTACCATTAATCCTCACAATAACACAGAGGGAGGCATCTCCACTTACAGATAACAATAGCAATTGCTAAATGCCTACCAGTGCCAGGGGCTGTGTATACATGATCACACTTAATCTGCATAACAACTCTCATTTTATAAATGAGTGTCCGTGATTTGTCTGAGGTCGCAGCACTAGCCAGGGGATGTTATGGTCTGAATGTTTGTGTCCTCTCTCAAATACTCTCAATGCCAAATGGTATTTGGAGATGGAACTTCTGGGAGATATAAGGTCATAAGGGTGGAGTTCTCGCAAACGAGGTTCGTGCCTTTATAAAAGAAGCCTGAGAAAGTTCTTTTAGCCCTTTTCTACCATGTGAGGACACAGCAGGAAGTCAGCAGTCTGCAAGCCAGAAGGGCCTTCACCAGAACCCAACCATGTTGGCACCCCAATCTTGGACTTCCAGTCCCCAGAACTGTGAGAAATAAATTTCTGTTGTTTCTAAGTCACCCAGTCTGTGGTATTTTGCTATAGCAACCTGCACAGACTACGGCAGTGGCAGAACCAAGTTTCAAACCTAGTCTCTCTGACTCCAAAGTCTTTCTTCTTTAGACTATGTCATGTGCCTTCTTAGGTAAAAAGACCTAGAGAGGTTAATAGCTTGCCTGAGTTCATCAAGCTCTTAAGTGGCAATAAGGACAGAAAGACACATTTATTTTACTTTGAGGTATGTGCTTGCTTCCTTTTCCTCTTGTCTTCCTTAACAATTCAGCCCCGAAGCCATGAGGTAGGGCAGGGCCAGGTAGATATTCTTGTTTGGGAGTGGGATGTGGAAACCCAAAACCTGGGTGGGGTGATGAGGACGTCTCTGTAGGAAAGAGCTTGAGGAAGGTGAGGAGGGTGTCACAGTAGAGGGGTGGGTGGTGGGTGGTGCCAGAGCCCAGGCCGGGTCATGAGGGTGTCCACTTGGAAGGCTGGACCAGGTGACTGGTGTGAGAGATCACGTGGGGTGAGGGGTGTGCCCACGTGGATGGGTGTTCCGTCTGCATTCCAGACCTTGAGCAGATTAAGAAGGGTTTCTGCGTGGGGTAGCAGTGGCCTGGCGCAGCGTCTTACAGCCCGAATAGGGTGAGAAGTATATTTGGAGTGTGTGTGTGTGTGTGTGTGTGTGTGTGTGTGTGTGTGTAAATGTTGGCGGGAGTGATAGGAATGGGTCATATACAGGGGGTTACACACAGGGCAGTGACAGAAATGAGTTGTATGCAGGGGGCTACGTATAGGGGGATTGTTCAAATATGTAAACATGTTTCAGATAATGGGAGGCTGTTTTCTCAATGCCAGAGAAGGGAATGACAAACATAGAAAGGGACAAATTAGAAATAAAACAAGTAAAAATAAAATAGGCATCAATATAAACCCATGGTTTTTAAGTGTAAAAGTAGATGCAAAAATATTCATGTAAATGTTGAAATGTATATATGTGTGTGTATGTATGTATGTGTATATATTATATTATATTATATTATATTATATTATATTATATTATATTATATTATATTATATATTATATATACACACACACACACACATACATGTATATGTTCTCTAGCTCTGTTCACTCCAGCATCAATGAGAGCACCTGGTACCCAAACCTTGTCTTCTAAATGCCATTTTCCACTAAAAAGGACCAGGACTCTTTGGAGTAATGGCTAATTCCAGGGCTGGTGCTGGGAAAGCATAAGATGAGTTGTGAACTTCCTCTCATACCAGGTAGAAAGTAGTTAAAGAATGATGGGACTGTGTCAAAAAGACACAGAAAGCAACTTCAAGGGTGCCCACTGGCCTAATACAGGACAGATTTGGCATCAGTAGAGATCATAATAATAATTAAATCCGCTGAATCAAAATAGGAAACCGTAAGTCCATATTAAAATATATAAATATACACATAGGCAAATTCGTACTTTTATGAGGAATAGGACGTTGGATAGTTTCAAAGCGCCTTCCTAGGAAGCACTTGGGAAACCCGTGGAGAAGCCTGGCAGACACCTCCTCAGTGAACACCACCAGCCACAGACACACCGACACCTGTACTGCTGACAGGGCGCAATGAGAAGACAGTGACATTCTCTGATGTTCCTGCCGAAAAAGCGAACCAGATTCTCATCGTGAGGGGACATCTGACAAACCCAAACTGAGGAACTTTCTACAGCATAACTGGTGCAAAATCTTTACGTGTGTCAAGGTAATGAACATTAAGACTTGTTTCATACTGAAGGAAACTAAAGAAAGACAACAACTTAATCCTGTCGCGTGATTCCGTACCAGATGCTTTGACCATAAAGGACTTTATTAGAGAAATGATGAAAGTTGAGGGAGGGGGCCTGAAGATTGAATGATAGTAAGGTGTTGATGTTAATTTCTAGTTTTGATGGTCCTTTTGTTGGTATTAGGGGAATGCCCTTGATTGGAAGAAATATACTCCAAATTGTCCAACATAATGAGGCAACTTACTTTCCGATGGTTCAGGAAAAAAAAAACAATCCTTTATATGATACTTTCGAGTTTTCTGTAAGTTTAAGATTGTTTCAGAATAAAAGGAGTTATTAAAAAGATATACTCTCCCTTGTACTATTTCGTTTTTCTTCTTAGAGACAGATGTTACCACCATCTGGTTAGGCACTAATAATAGAGGTATTAACTATAGTTAGTGGTTAGAAAAGTCTTCATGGAGGAGATGGAATCTGGGGAGAACGGAGATAGGTAGAGATGTCTAGGAAGAAAGCTTTTCATGCGAAAAAGCTCTATGTTCATACACATTCAGTGCCTCTCCCTTGCCTTACAAACTAAGTTTCCAAACGAGAGAAACAGAAAACAGAATTTAAAAATTGGCTAAGGTGGGCATTGGCATTAGACCAGGATTCAAATGTTGATTTCGTTTTTAACAAGCTATATGACCTCTGACCATTTGAGTCTCAGTTTCATCATCTGTAAAATGGGAATAAAGCTGATGCTTGTGAGAATGAATGAGATTGTGCATGTAAGGGCTCAGCATCGTTCCTGCCGCACAGTAGTGCTAGCGATGATGATGATGAAGATACGCCGTCAGCGACGATGTGAACTGTGCTTCAGGGAAGGTGATCTGCCTGTGTAGAAGGGGTTGGGATGGGTTCAGAGTGACCCTAGAAGAACAGTTAGGAAGCTATTAGCAGTTGTCTAGTTGGGAGTAGAAGGTTAAAGATGGCTCTGAGCTGCAGTCTCTGGCAGAGAGAGGGGAGCTGTGCCACGACTGATCAGGGGAACCAGAGCTACTGGGGTCCCTTGAAGGAGAACTCTCAGTCCAGTTCTCCCCACCTAGGCTCTTCTAACCTCTTATGTGGAAACAAGATTATAGACACACACTTTCTGGCTTATTAGGCCTTTTTCGTCCTGCTGCACCTTTATTCTTTCTTCCCATGTCTCTGTCCCTTCCTCCCTGCACATTCCATGCAGACACTCAAAGCCCCATACTTGTCCAGGTCTGGCTCAGGACTTGTCTTTTTTTTTTTTAAGCCCTCAGAGAATGTCTGATCCAAGCCCCACAGCAAGTGTTGATGGTGTTGGCCGACTTCCCAATGACTGTCTTCGACGGACTCCACTTTGAGTGTAGCTCCTTACTCTGCATTTGTTCTGTAGTTCTACATACAGCTGGTGTCATACCTCCTTGGATTCGCTAATATAATATATTGCAATGGTATGGCTCTCTGTTTCCTCTGCATACATTTGCCTCACTTACAAGGTGACAAGCTCTTCTGGGGCTGATGCTGTTTCCATAGCAATGATCACTGTGAGGAACACAAAGTAGTTGCTCAATGTAGAGCTGAACTGAGTCAAAAACAACGATGACAAGAAGAAATAAGTGCTAAACAGGATGTGAAATCTTGCCTTCCTTAGTTAATCAAAACAAGGGTTATAAAAATGTATGCTTTGACGTTAGCTAAAACACTGAGCAACTGTCCCTAGGGAAACTAAGGCTGACGTTTGAGAACATAGGCCTGGGGTCAGCTGCCTGGTCTGCATTTGGGTCACTGTTCTGCTGCTTCCTAGCTTTGTAATCCTGGAAAATATTAGTAGCTTTCGCCACCCAAGTCTTTTGTATTAATGAGATCATATATGTAAAGAACACAGAGCACCTGGCAAACAGTAACAACTCAAGGAAGGTTAGCTATTATGATTAATTTTTTCCTACAAATTATGGATAGAAAATAGGGATGTGTACCTCTGAAATTTTTTCAGGGAGGTCCTTCCCCTTGTCTCCAAGACTTCTGTGGGAAATCTCTTTGGGAAGGAGAAGACATCATCCTGCATTCAGTTCCTTTTCCTGACTCCCTTTACCCGAGGCAGGCTGAGAGAGCTGGTGCAGAGAGACCTGAGACGCAGAGCCCTAGCGTAGCACTCCTCTCCCTTAGTAAGGCCACTTCTTTCCACCTTCTGTTTCCACACTTTCCCTCTAAAGCTGCGACTCTGCATGTTTAGCTCGTGTCCTTCAAGGCTGTCCTTGGTGCTAGTTTTAACTGATGTCCACTGCATTCTCTGAGGCGCAGTTGGAATGATTTATCTTCTCCCATGAATGAAGTAGTCTTTTTGGGATGGAAGGCTGTTCCATATTTTGGTTGGGGGTTGGGTCTCTCATTGGTGAGTCACATCTCCAACACTCTCAGTACGGAAGAACATTTTATAGTACTCTCTGCTGCCTCAGATGACTGCTCTCGAATATAAGTTAGGAGGTCCTCGGGCAGGGACTCGGCATAAGTTGTTCACAGCTGTATCTCTCCAGTACTTAGATGGGTACCTGCTCTATCACAGGTGTTTAATGCTGAAAGAATGATGTGACTGTCCCAGAAGAGTTTAACATTTCATGAGACAAAATATATGTAGAGGAAACAGAAAGAACCATGAAACTGGTCTCTGGCTCTGGCAGTGAAGCTTATCGAAGTCTCTGATGGTCAGTCTAGATTTCTCTATTCTCTGCCTATTCCCCTCCTGTTATGCTCCCAAAGCTTGTTGTTGTTGTTGTTGTTGTTGTTGTTGTTGTTGTTGTTGTTATTTGGAAACTTATGCTTCTATTGGGATATAAGCTAAGCAGTGGCTATTAAAGCTATTTTTAGGTGTTTTGGGGATGGACTGCAGCTAAGGTATAAGTTTGATTCAGTCTTGCTACTTGTGCGTCAAGATTACTTCCTTTTACAAAATTGAATTCTTGTCTTCTATGAGTGAGTTTTCAAGGTCATAGCAGAGAGCTTAATCCAAAGCACAGAATGTTCTTGAAACCATCATATCAGTAAAATGGTTATACCCACTTTATTCATTAGAAGAGATGTCTGTTTCCAACTACTATTCCTGCATAAAGCAATTTTTCTGATTTAAAAAGATTGAATTCAACTCATTTTACACATTCACTATGATGTTAATGTATTTTAATTAGTGAGTAAAATTGTCAATTCTGTGGGTTTTTTAAAATGTAAAACGATCCATAATGCGGCAATACGCACCTCCTAATTAAACAATGATCAGAACGATCATTGTAAACAACAAAGTGTAACACTGGCCTTTAAAGGAATTTCATAAGAATTATTTTACTCAGTGTCAAAAAACATTTACTGAGAAATGAATTGAAGATCACAGTGTGGTCTTCTAAATCTTTTAGTATGTAACATTTGGTTGGGTTAGTCATGCCATTTGAATTAAAACTAGAGATAGATATCTAACGCAGCACGACCCCAAAACAAATATATTGGATAATGGAGAGCAGGTGGCAGACAATTAGAAGATCTGGGACCATGCCATGGTGTTTTTTTTTTTTTTTTTTTTTTTTTTGAGTCTCGCTCTGTTGTTAGGTATGCTGTAAACCACAGCAGAATACTCCTCAAGCCCAGATGTCGAGATGGTGTGTAAATACTTCAAAGGAAAAAGGCTGGAAGGATAATGGGACATAGAAAAACAGAAATGACGAGGACCGTTCTGCCAGCAGTGTGTGATTAAAAAAGCCCCATACGGATCTGGCGAAGTGTGCTTATTTCTGAAAATGACACTCACTTTGAAGTCTGTCCTTTTAGTCAGAGTTCTGTCAGGCTAAGGGCCTCCCTTACTGCTGACATGATGGATCAAAGGAAGCACCTTGCACTACATGTGAGGTGCATGGCCAGCAGGAGACACTAGGGAAACAGAGCAACGGAGCAGCTAACGAAGGCCTATACAGAACACCACCCATTTTGCCTTTCAAAGAATAAACTGCTTTGAAAAACACCCGTAGGACTACAAATTCAATGGTGGTTCCTTGCCTAATTGCTATGAGTTGTTTCCTAGAGAAAATAGAGTGAACAAATTGTTAGTCGGTATTGATCAACTACGTGGGGGTCTGTTCTGAAAATGTGCTCGGTTTGTAATGCAGGTTTGTCTCAGACACCCTGACTGTCAGGGAGATGAGACCTGTCTCTGAAATGTCATCTTCGCTTTGACAGTTTTCAGAGAATGCCAGGCTTCTCATGCATCATTTTGGAGGATGCCTCCTGCAAATACTGGGATAACACGGGTCACCGTGACAGGCGAACCCCTTCCTTTACTGTTGCCAAGACCAAATTACATTTTCAGAGGGAATTTCACTCATAAATGGTTACAGCTGATTCATGACTTTCATTTTTTTTTTTTTTTTTGTCAGACAAAATAGCTTTTGAAGAGCCATCCAGGGCAGAAGCAAATCCTCACCCCTGGATAAATAGCGCAAAGCTCAAGGGAGACGACAGCCAATCCTCTGTTGTTCTCCCGCTTGGCATTCTCCTCGCTCCCCACTGTTGCTTCGCAACCACTACTCTTTAATCTTCCTGTGGAAGAGCATCTTTCCCCAAAGATGATGTCGTCTGACTATACCACCGTCTGTCCTGACTCAGTGCTACCCTGTGCTGACCTTGCAGTCACTTTCCCTCATGCACTCGGATGGGGCACCTCCTCATAGTCTGCGGTCGGCACTTGCAGGCAAGACCCTAGAAGCTGTCGCTGTCTATATCTGATACCCAAGCCTGCACCTTCTCAGCTCCAATGACCTGAATCTGTACTTCACTTTGCTTTAAGGACAATGCCTGTAACACCTCCGAAATCTTAAATCTCAACTTCCCACTCTGGACCACAAATTCCTAGCCATGCTTTCACCTTCCTGAGTTTTAATCTCATTTGGCTATCTAGTCTCTATATTCTTCTGCTTTCCCCAGACTTCTGGTTCCCTCTTAGCCTTGATTATCTCTTTACCCAAACTGGACATTGTGGTTAATAGCATTTACTGTCATCCCACCATATGACAGCATGCTCTTGCACCCTCATCACCAGCCCCGACCCTAGACAAATTCTCTAAATGACCTTCTCTGTCCCTACACCCAGAGAGCCAGCGCGGCTGGAGAGGAGCAGGGAATGTGCAGATGGTTTTCAATGTGTGACCTCCGACCTCAGCACTACACTCAATGCTGCCTATTAATCCTCTTTCATAGCCATGTCCTGGAGATATTAAATGAGATGCCCAGGAATGCTGAGGTCGTTCTTTACATAACAATGGCCATTGTTTGGAGTAGAAGGAAGGGTGGCCACTCCATAGGCTACTCTATAACCTATACTGGCTTGGAAAGGTGAATAAAACATTCTGCTCTGGTAATCTGAACTGTAAGAACAGAAAGAATTTATCAGTCTTCTAAGGAGACTAAAATACTAATGTCACCCCAATAAATATAATTTAAAAAAGAACGAGAAGCAGATATACAGAGAGCAAGAATCACAGTATTAGCAGAGTCTCTCCTCTACACACCTCTTTCTTTGTAAATGTGTGTATTACTTATTATTTAGACAATAGGGTAAGGAGAGTGGACGAACCACTGCGACTTCTCCCTCACACTGGGTCTCAGATGGCGGGCCTGGCCGGGGCAGGTCCAGGTCTTGTGGAGCCTGAAGTTCATACAATTTTGAGGTGTCCTCTTAAAAGCGACAAAATTAATGCAGTCTCAAAAGCAGTTCAAATGGATTTAAAAATTGTTGCTACTTCATACTGAGCTACATAATTGAGTAATCAAATTACTTCTATGTAGCAATCACTTACTGATGAATATATGTAGTTTTGCACCACCGAAACACTAGTTTCTTTAGGCCACTTAACCGAGTCAATGGTAGTTTTGCAAAGCACTTTTTCTGGAACCACCAGACTTAATAGGCCGAAATGTGCTAGGTGCTCACTATGCTACAATATGAGATATTGGGATGCATAAAACACATGACCTTTCACACAGATGTGCTTGCTGCTCGTAGAAGTGTTACAGGCTTATGCTCCAAAAACACAGATTCTAAAAACAGGAATTGTACTTCACATGATTTCTGTTAAAACCATATGGTACATTTATAATTGTATGTGCTTTGCTAACAATCATATTTCTGACAGCAGGGAATGTCTGTTTTGAGTAGACATTTGAGAAACAAATCTTTTGCTTACAATTACACATATCTGATGATATGAAGAATAGTCTATAACATAGTTTCTGGCTTCATACATTTCAAACCTTGTTTCTTTAACACCACTTTTGGTGCTGGGTTCTACAGGATGAGATTGTATCCCTTTATATTTCCCCTGCCCCTGCCACAAAGTCACTGTACTGGCATAGTAGAAGGAGGTAGAAGGAGACAACTACTAGTAACTATAGACAAGTGACTTCAAGTCATATAAACATAATCCCACTTAAACCGAACTAAGTGTATCCTAAATTCCACCTCCCTTCAGTGGGATCTCCCAAATGTCATGACCTTTCAAAAGACAAGAAGATACTAGTGACAGAGGGAAAGTCTAAGTGGAATGAGACACTGGTCTCAAAAGATTAGTTAAAAATCTTACTTTTGCCAGTAGATATGAGCATGTGACTACAGCAGAAAGGGCTATCCATTTTATTAAATTCTTGGTAGATTCATCTCTGTGTCTGGACTCCTAAGGCTTGCCTAGCATATCCTCTGGAGGCTCCTAGTAGGAAAGACCAGCTACTTACACACATTGATTGAAGAACAGGCATCTTCCTTATTCTCTTTGAAGGCCATGAAGGTATGAGTGGTGTTCAAGATCCAAAGAATTAGGATCAAAGTGTTTTTTTTTTTTTTTTTTTGCGTCAGATGAGATACTAACATTTCTTGAGACCCAAAGGAAAGCAAGAGCTAGCTGTGACCTGCTGCTGGTTCTCACAAGAGAGTAACTTAATTCCAGGGTAATCCAATCCCACTTAAATAATAAGGATGAGGTCAAGTGTGCATCAGGCAGAACCACCATGCAGTGTCTGTATTCCCACTCAGTGGCTGTATCTCCACCCCTAACCTCTGGCCAATAAGTCATCTCAGGCCACCTGGATTAAGTAATATGTCGCAGCCATGAATGGTCACTCAGTACATCAATGCACTGGAGGTGATAAAGCTGTTCCACTTCGAGCAAGATTTGACAAACTTTCTCTGTAAAGAATCGAATAGTAAACATTTTAGGTTTTGCAGGCCACGTGGTCTCTGTTGCAGCTGCTCAACTGCCATTGTGAATGCAGCGACAGACAACATGCCAACGAGTGAGTGTTCTAATAACTCTACTATGGGTGCTGGAATTTGAATTGCACATACTTTTCAGGTGTCACAAAATATTGTTTTGATTTTTTTAACTATTAAAAAATATAAAAACCATTTTTTGTTTAAAGGCTCTACGAAAACAGGAAAGCAGGCCAGATTCTACCCCAGACTGTAGTTTGCTGATCTCAGTTCTAAAATATGCTAAGGAAAGATTTGGGATTAAGGTCATGGCAGGTTCATGTGGGCACCACACTTCCGTCCTAAATTTCCATGCCGAGGTCATACTGTGTATCAGCTGTTTCTTAGGCATCATCTAAAGCAATAGCCAAGCCAACCCAAACCACCCAGAGCCAATCAAAGTCATGGGTCTGGAAGGTGATAATGTTGCAGTTGAGGCCTTTGAGGGAGAAGGCCCACAAATGTGCTTTCGATCTTCAGCATGATAAATAAAACTTTATAGAAACACAGCTATGCACACTTAAGTATTGTCTATGGCTGCTTTCAGGCCAGGGCATCAGTGTTGAGTGGTGGAGAGAGACCATGAGACGGAGAGTGTGTCCTCTCCCTCCCTTCTCCCTGCCTTTTTTTCCTCCCCTTTTTAATTCCTCCCCCACTTCCACTCCTGACCTATGGATGTTGCGGTTTCCCCTTAAGGCTGGAAGGTGAGGTGAGTGCCTGGCACCCCTGGGGTATGGTCCATGGCTCCACCTGGGGCACAGACCCAGGACCTTCTGCGTGTAAAGCAGATGTGCTGACCACCACACTATGAAGCCACCCCCTCCCTGCCTTTTTTTTTTTTTTTTTGAAGAAGATACATGTCTTGCTGTGCTTGAATTTCAAAACTCAAGATAAAGGACAACTGTGGCAGAGAGTTTTGCCTGAAGGGTGTTTGAAGGCTAAAGGCTAAGAGTTTCTTTTAAAAGATTTTATCTTCCTCCCTCCTCTACATACCTAGAGAGCAATAAACTATAAAGACCGAGGATAGGAAAGAAGGGACGTGAAGGGCAGAGCAATAAGGACAGAGACACCCCATGTGCCCCCTCGCCCACCCACCAAGATACGAGAGGCACCAGTGTGTGCCACTCTTCAGGGCTCCTTGGGCCATTGCCACGCAGCAGGGGCCACTTGTCACAGCACCCAGAGGAGGCGCGCCCTGTGCTCCAGGTCTGACTGAGGAAACCACAGCCTCACTTTCCAGTGCCAGCTCTCGAGCTGCCACGCAGGGGACTTTGCTTTCTTTCCCAGCTGTCTGTGGGACTGTTTACCCGTCTTCTCTGTATTTTGCTCCTCTTGCCGTGACAGATGGTTTTCACTGAGGTTTCTGGCTAAGTCTTTCTCTGGGTCAGAATCTCCTCATACAGTTTAAGCCTAACTTCACCATGCCTTTCCTGTCATCATATCAGGAAGTCTTACATGTAATAGTTGCATATGTGTTTTAATATACACTATAGGGAGGTATAGATTTGATTCATAGAGTTTATGATTTGAACTCATAACCTTCCTCAGAAGCAATATTTCCATGTCACTTCTGAACCAGAAGCAAAGTCATAATGAAGCAAAGTATCATCTAAATGAAAACAGAAAGTTCAGACCCTTGCCTGTCACTAGCTTTGCCTTTCAGTAACCTCATAAAAAGAACTGTTGACATGCTCCAAACCATTATTTAGAGTCTGATATTTCATATTCTAGAAAATCTAATGTCTTAAAACTAAGATACCTGAAACAGAAATAGAAGGAGGAAAACCTAGGATGAGGGTGGAGATTTGTACAGAGAGTAAAAATAAGCCTAAGGGTTAAAATAAATGTAATTCCTAATTCCTACACTGAAATTATGGTGGGAATTCTACAGTCCTTCGATTGCTTCAACAACACTTTAAAAATAGCTGTATTTAAAAAAAGAAATACTTTATGAATAGGCAACTCAATATGCCCCCTGAAATAGAAAAATTATTCTCAAACCAAATTGGAGAAGTTTGCTGAGTTTGAATGTCAAGTGTTTTTGTGCATTTACTTTAGACAGCTGCAAAGTATGATCTGTTTATCTAGATCATGAGCGATGGAGACTAGAAGCCAGAATTACTTTAGAGATTGATGTTGGAATGCTAAAGTCACTGGGACTTGTACAGAGAAACTTCAAGTTAGATAGATAGTGGTAGTTTTATAATGCTGTAAACATTTTTTAGCCTATTTCAAATTTTCAGTAAGTCTATTTTGTGTTTTGTAATTCTTATTAATTTTTTTGTAGCGAGAACATTTAAGATCTATTCTGTTAGCAAATTATTGAGGTGGTTTTGGTCAGGTATGTCTTAAAAAATTAGATAAACGAAGTCAGTTTACTTTTTAAAAAGGATCTGATCAAAACTATCCCAACAAATGGTTCTAGGTAGCGCAGCCCCTCACGTCAGAAGGACTTTGTGCTAATGAAATTATACACTTGCTAATGGACAATATAGCTCGTTGAAAAAGAGCTACACAGGCTTGTAGGCTGTGGCATGTAGGAAAGGGGAGTATAGACAGAAATTTAATATCTAAGCGCATGCTGGATACACCGGGTTCTGGACCACCTGGGAATAAGCCTGAATCACCTTGCTTTGGCCTCCTGTCTCCTTTGTCACTGTTTCTTGGCAGTCCTCCTCCTCCTGGGGGGTGTGCTTTTCAAATTCAAACCAACCAATCCAGAGTCCACACCCCCGGCCACTTCCCTTACTGGCTCTCACACTCCAGACTAGTGTTTAGTATTACGCGGGTATAAGTGAGGGGCAGTTTTTATTCCATATGAACAGCTAGTAATAGTGATTCAGACACACTTTATTCTTTCCAGTTTAATATAACCAAAAAGAGTGTTTCTTCAAAGAACCTCATTTTGTAAGAACAAAGATTTTCAAGAGAAGGCCATGAGTAAATACTAACCTTTTGCTGATATTACAGTATTAATCAAGAATTTTTATATACCTGAACATCTTCTAATACGTTAGAGCTGTCAAACACTACCTTCTGTGGAGAACAGCAAGGCTTTGGGGCATACAAGTACCTACGTGTACGTAATAAAATCTTGAGAATTTCCTGTAAGTGTTGTAAATGGAAAGAACTGTTACAAGACATCAGAGGCATAATTTATAGTTGAGCACAAGTCCTTGTTTGGAATGTCAGGTGTCTTGATTACACCTCTGCAAATGCTATGTAAATAATGTATGATAGACTAGCTGTGCTGTCACATGTGACATACATTTAAATGTCTTGTAAAATTGATCACTTGGCAGAACCTCTCTGAAGTTCAACTTGTAACACGAACCCACACATATTTTGAAATGCCTCTCCCGTTGTGAATATATACTTTAAATACCATATACAAAATGATATTTTTTACTTTTTGTTAGATACATTTTTCCAAATTTTCCTGAAAGTGACCAGATCACAGTATAAGAAGCTCCAATATATTATTCAGATTCTTTGATAGAATGGGGCATGTTTTGTATCAAGTATTTCTTGAAATGAACTGTTAGCTGGCTGAGGTTTAGAAATCTGCCACACAGAATTATTTTGGCAAATTGATGGTCTTAGCTAATGGGAGATGACTTGTACTTTTAAGCAATTTTATGTCAAGGCTGAATTAAAAAAATTTTTTTTTTGAAGATATGTGCAAGTTATTTTAAATTTGTGGGCCTGCGAAAACATCATATATACTCTGATACATTGAATATCTCCTTCAAAAATTGGAAAACATTAGTTAGTCTATTAAGTCTCTTTGAGTTAAATAGTCTGATTGTATACCATGTTGGTGAGGATGTAGAGAAATAGAGATTCTCAGACATTTCCGGTGGGACTGTGAATCAATAAAGTCTTCATGGAGAACAATTTGAAAAATATCTATCAATAAAAGTACACATCTTTTTGACCCAGGAATTCCATTTCTGAGAACTTATCCTACTTGCTTATATGTGAAATAAATTTCCTAACAGGTCCTTCCTAGCAACAATATTGGTACTAGCACAGAATTGGAATCAATCTTAATATCAGTAGAAGAATGGTTAAAGAGACGCTGGTATATCCATGCAATGGAAGACTATGCAGCTACAAAAAATAGCGAAGCTTTTGTGTTTTGTTATAGAATGACTGCCAAGGTATATTAAGTGAAGAAAGCAAGTAATAGAATAATGTGTATACCTTTGTTATAGTTTATGGAAAAAGGCAGAAGAGAAATATATATCTATGCATAGGCATACCTCAAGATATTGAGGCTCAATTCCAGGTCACTGCAATAAAGAAAGTCACATGAATTTTTTGGTTTTCCAGTGCATATAAGTTATATTTACACTACACTGCAGCCTATTAAGTGTGCAATAGCATTATGTCTTTAAAAAGCCAATGCACATACCTTAATTTAAAAAATGCTTTCTTGCTGAAAAATGCTAACCATCATCTAAGCCTTCAGTGAGTCATAAACTTTTTGCTGGTGGAGGGTCTATTTTCAATTTGTAAAAACACTCACAATACCTGTGAAGCACAATAAAGTGAAGTGCAATACAGTGAGGTATGCTTGTATAGGTATGTCTTTATTCTTTCTCCCTTGCCCCTCCCAGATTTGTTTGTGTCAAATATCTCTGCAAGAAATTGGTAACACTGGTGGCCCCTGTGAGGAGAATTGGGCGACTAGAGGAGAGGAGTGTGAGGGAGATTTTTTACTGCATATCCTTGAAACATTTTGAATTTTGAACATTATCAACATATTGTAGTATGTATTAAAAAATAAATAAATCCAACTTCTTATAAGTCTGTTTGAACCATATACATGACAAGATGAAAAGGAACTTCTCATTAGCAGAATAACTCTGGTATACTGAGACCCAACACCCTAAAGTTTCACTTCCCTTAAAATAGAAACAAAAGCTGCTGCTATCTAATAAAGGCTTCTTTTCTCTCTCAAGTTCAACATGAAGGCATGAACTCTGATAGTTCACTGCCAGACTTTAAAGAAATAAAAATAAGAGCGAAATTGGAACATAACTGTCCAAATGAAGAGAGGTGAAATGAGGTCAGGTCAGTGACTCATTGAATGTTTGGAAATTGTAGTTCAATTCCACTTCAAGAGTAAATTGTGACTCACGTTCCTAGTAGAAAATGAGATAAAGCCCATTGCAACACCACTTGTCATTTCTTCACCAGCTTGGGAACTGCGAGAATTAAATCAACTAAAATTTTATAGAATTTGGAACCCCTGGATAGCAAAGTGTTATAGAAGAGTCTTATAATCCCGTGCTTTCTATGTCTTACTTAACTAGAAAGCCAATGTTCTCATAGCGAGAAGTTAAATGTGACACAAAACTAATCTTTGGGTGGCTGCATTGGAAAGAAATGTTTCTATTTTTTTCGTGTTTTGATCTGGGTTTTGGCTATTACATTCTTAAACAAAACGCTGTTAGTTCCAAGGATCATCCCATTTCTAGGAATTATCCTTCTGTACTGTACAAGAATTACGTTCTTGAAATATTTCCAAACTAAGAACAGAAGGTCACTTTGAACTTGGAATTACACTCATGTACTCTTTACCTCCCAAGTAGAGATGGATGCAGGATTTGTCCTAAACAGTTTTAATTTTGGCAATTCTTTTAACACAATTCTTAGAGGAGAAAAATTTAGACATTCTTTTAACTCATTAAATTACAAACAGTTATTCTCGAAAGAGTTTGTTCTGCACTTCACTATAATTCTTTCAAGATTATGTTTTTCCAAGAGGAATGAAGGGTGTTACTAAAAGGAAGAAAGAATCTATAAATTTAAAATGGATACTAAGTGAAACCAACAGTCCCTAAAGCATGTCCATAATATTTTGTTAAATAACATTAAAAGTAAACAACTGTAGATTCTTTGAATCGTACTGGGAACATTCAGATCTGTGGTCAGTATTTACTAAAAGTTTTCCTTTAAGATGACTTGGGGTTGTGGCCGTGTATATTCAGTGAGACAGTATGAAAATAATTCCCAGGCAAATCAGGTCTGACCTTCCCCTATTCTTTTGAGACTGACTAAGGTACTTGAATCTATGAACCTAAATTTGATAATTGTTTGGTTTGGTCTTGCTTTTACGTTACCATCCTGTCCCCTTGACTCATATTAAGCCTAAGAGAGTTAGCAACATTTTTGCTCCTTGGGGTTAAAAAACATACTATACATCTTTAAAAAAAATCATATCCTTTGTACAAAAGGCATGACAAGTAGTATTTCTGTGTGGAATGGATATGTGATGAGCAATTTGGTTGGAAAGGGTGAAAAGATGTTGAGAAAATGTCAATCATTGACATCAAAATATGTCAGGTGGTGATGGAGGTTGTGTGGGGTTAAGGCAAAGAGAGCTACAATTTATTGACCTTAGGTCATCCTAATCAAATTGGTTTGTTGTCCCCCAAATCTCACAACTGAATGAGACCATGTGTTTGAGTAAGAAAACCAGAATCGGAGAACAGCTTGTATAAGAGAATAACAAAATTCTTCAAAGTTCCTCTAGAAGGAGAATGAACACATCTACTTGTGGCAGTTGGTAAAAGCTTTGGATGAGTTAGCATCTGAGACTGGCCCTTTTGATAGGTAAATGAGGAAGAGGTCGTCATTTCCAAAGGTGTGGGAATAGCAGCTCACCCTCACCTCCTTCAAACCTGTGCTCAAATGCCATCTTTTCAGTGATGTCTTTCCTGACCATTCTATTCAAAATGATACTCCATGGCCTTCAATCTTTCCCCTCACTTTACTTTTTCCCTACAACTCTGACCATCTGATATATTTTTACTTTTTTCTTTGTCAATCTCCTTTCACAGAATATAAGTTTTATGGGGACAGGGATTATTGTTGGTTTTGTTTATTGCTGTAGACTTCAGTTGTTAGAATGGCATCTGGCGCACAGTAGTCACTTAATATACATTTTTGAATACATTTATACATTTGTATAAACAAGGCTTAGAGATGGGGTCATATAGGGCATATTTGGGAAACAGTAAATAAGCAAGTTTGGCTAGATTGTTGAATATATGAATGGATAAATGTGAAATAAATCTTAGAGGTTCTACAAAGTTGTCTTTTTTTGCTCCGGGTGACCAGATGAATATCTCTGAGCTCCTGTATGAAGGTCCAGTTTCTATTCACTGCTGGATCCTCACAGCCCAGTGTGTAACACACAGCGTATTGTAGTCAGTTAAGGTCTGTTGAAGGAATGAGGATGTTTGTAAGTTCTCAGGTTATACTACTTTCAGAGAGAGTATGGCTACCAGTCCCAGAGATTGGGTTCATTTTAGAGGTACTACTTCTGCGAGAGGAATACTAGCTATGGCAACAAATAGACCCAGCATGTAGACTGGCTCAAACTCAAAAGTTCTCCCTCATTTCTGAGACAACTGTTTTTGTTTTGTTTTGTTTTGTTGTTTTTTTTTTCTTTTTTTGATGGTAGGTGGCTTTCATCATGTGGTGATTTAGGGACCAGGCTCCATTCATCTGCGGCTCTAATATACACTAAGGTCTGGTCACACTCATTGTACAGCCAGTGGGTGGGGAAAGAGAGTGAGGCACGTTACATAGCCTTGACCTGCGGACAACATTCACCATTTCTGCTTACATTCTACTGGATGGCGCTCACCCACATGTTCACTCCTACCTGTAAGGGAGGCTAAGAATATGGGCCCAAACGATTAGACTTCTGGTGACTAGTCAGTATGTTCTTTTGGTCACTAGCTATCTGCTTGAGGGGACCACTTAAAGTTCCCTTTGGTTAGCACAGTCTTCTCGAGTACATTCAGATGTGACTTCTTATACTTTAAAGTATATAATTAGATGGTGGGTTATCTGCCCCCTCCACACCTCCACCTGCCCCAGGTGTGATGGTGAGCGGAGACAGGACATCCACAATACCATCCCCTTTGAACAGAGAAGACTGGGGAGTGTGTGCAATCACTGGCCTCTGTAATGATGATATCCATCTGGGGGGTGGGCATGGTAAATTGGTGTAGTCACTGTGGAAAGCAGTATGGAGGGTCCGCAAAAAAGTAAAAATAGAGAGATGCGACATGACCCAGCAATTCCACTTCTGGATATTTTTGTGAAGAAAACAAAATCATTAATTAGAAAAGACATACATTTCTATGTTCATTGCAGCATTATTTACAATAGCCAAGATACAGAAACAACTTAGGTGTCTATAGATAGACAAATGGATAATGTAGTACATATATACAACGGAATATTACTCAGCCGTAAAATGAATGAAATCTTACCATTTGTAACAGCATGGATGGACCTAGAGGGCATTATGCTAAGTGAAATAAGTCAGACAGAAAAAGAAAAGTACCATGTGATCTCACTTATATGTGGAATCTAACGAACAAAATAAATAAAATAGAAACAGACTCAGATGAAGGGAACAAACTGATGGTTGCCAGATGGGAGGGGGGTTGGAGAAATGAGTGAAAAAAGAGAAAAGGATTAAGAAGTACGGATTGCCGGAAATAAAAACAGTCACAGGGACGTAAAGTATAACATAGGAAATATAGTCAATAATATTATAATAACCATGTATAGTGTCATATGGTATGAGACGTATCAGGGTGATCACTTTGTAAGTTACATAAATGTCTAATCACTATGCTGTACACCCCCAAACTAATATAATACTGCATGTCAACTGTAATTGAAAAATCTTAAAATTGTTTAAAAAAAAAAAGACTTCTGCCATGGAGCAGTGGGGTCAGTCTTTGGCTGGACACAGGCCCCACACCTGGGAGGAATTGCCATGCTGTCACGGCTCACCTTAGTCCCCTCGCGGTCTTCCTTTGCCCGTTATTCTTCATGGGCACCTTTGAAGTAGACATCGGTGAGTATGTGCCCCTTGGAGACAGGCAGCTTTTGCAGCCTGCTTCTGGCTCGTTCGAATTTAGGGTCCTGATAGTTGTTTAAAGCTTTATCTAGCAAAGTGTTTTTGTGTTTTTTTGAGGGAATGGGGGTGTCAGGTCTGTGGTATTTTGGGCCATCTCTCAGAAACTAGATAGTCTTCTGGTCTATTTTCTTCCATTAAGTTTCATTTGACAGAAACCACATCTGGAATTCTCATATCTGTCCTATTATAACTTTTTGCTTCCTGGCCCTCATATACTGCCCCCTCTCTCCAAATTAATGGAAGCCACTTTGCGGGCATTTGAAACAGTAAGTTTGAGTGGAAAGGTAGAAACGTAACTCCTTTAATCAAAGTCACTTTACGAACCTGAAAAGTCTTAATGGGCCTTTTTGCTCAAAACTTTTCTGAATCTTATTTTCTCACAATTAGGATCTAGAAGTAGACTGGTTTTCCTGCCATTCTTTACCCCAGTCCCTTTTCATTTCTACCTGTACACTCATCAATTCCTGCCTGAACTCAGCTCTTTCTTGTAATACCTCTTTAAGCAGTGAGAAGAAAAGCCACATGATATCATTCTGGGTATTGTACGGCTACTTTCCTGAGAGATGTAGGACCAACAGGCACATTTCTTTTCTTCCATGTTCACCTGATACTTTTACCAAATGTTTTGTTACTTCATAGCATGGGTCTTTTTCTCTCCAGACTGTGATATCTATGTTTTTTTTCCCAAGTACCACACAACTGCTAAGCCAATGCTGTGTACTTTTGTTTTAAGGTAGCACTGTAATGTACTATGTGATCATGCTAAAGGGTAGTAGAATGTGACACCCCCAAAATATGACTATAGGAGTTCAGGACATACCACATAAATACACACTGCTTCGGTATATTGGTGGTTCTGAGCTGTATCACTTAAAAAACAGCAAATGTAGGGAGAGGTTTTCTCTGAACTGCCCTTATCCACCTAAAGACAGGTCCCCTAAAACAGCGATCCCCAACATCACCCTCCCCGCCTGGCCTGTGGACTGGTACTGGTTTGTGGCCTGTTAGGAACTGGGCTGCATAGCAGGAGGTGAGTGGCTAGTGACCGAAGCTGCATCTGTATTTGCAGCCGCTCGCCAGCACTAGCATCACAGCCTCAGCTCCACCTCAGATCATCATGCATTGGATTCTCATAGGAGAATCCACTGGTCCCTGGTGCCAAAAAGGTTGGGGACCACTGCAAAGGAACTAAACTGTCTTAAATCCCCACCCTGGGAGTTTCACCAAGCAGGGAAGACTGGCTCTTATCACAGAAGGGGAGACTAGAAATTGATACCACATATAGACAAACTTTGTCACAAACTATCATACCTCTCATCTTTTCTTCTAAGGATGTTCTTCTTTCCTAAAAATCATTTACCCTCCTGTAAGAGGCCTGCATTCTTTCATTTCTTCCTCTATCAGGAAGGTATTTAAATCTGAATTCTAAGCAACCTTGGGAAGTTACTTATTTTCGCTGGCTATCTCCTATGTACACATGAGGTACACATGTTAATAAACTTCTATTTGTTTTTCTCTTGTTAATCTGTTTATTCTTGGGGTCTCAGCTAAGAACTCAGAATGGTAGAAGGAAAATTATTTTTCCTTCTCTACAATGCTCAAAGACCATATAATGACTCAAATACTAGAGAAGTTTATTCTTTGGTCACACACACACAACAGCAGTGGGCATTTCTTGAGGGTAGGCAGCTTTTCTCTGTGTGCTGATTTAGGGATCCAGAATTTTCCATGTCATGGATTCTCCATGTTCTTGGGCTCTGTTATTATTTTTGTCCAGGCAGCAGAAGAGGAAAGGAGACATGGAGGGAGGGAGAACTTTCTTTCAAGTCTTGGCCCAGAAATGGCCCACATTGCTTTCATGTATATTCCATTGGCTACACTCAGTTGCATTGCCACAATTAACTAACTGTAAGGGAGGCTGGAAATATAGTCCCCAGGAAGAAGAGAAGACAGAATTTTGTTGCATAATAGTTGCCATATGATGAAAGCCAAGTCCTTACATCCTAGCAGATACACAACTAACTTATAGATATGTAACTCTAAGCTTACATTTCACCATGGTCTTTGATTTTTCCCTTCTGTGTGACTTTAGTCTAAAAATTTGCAGCATCGCTCTGTATTCATCCTTAAGATAACTTTGATTTCTGTGTTTCTGAGTCTTCTACTATTTAACTAGTTACCTAGAATTCTGATTATAACCCCCTCAAATAACTGTTCCCTCCTTATCTGTTGATGCCATTATTCATAGATTCGATGAAGAAAAAGCTAAATATCCCTGGTCAGAGAATTAACTTTTATAGCTTATGTCTCATATTCCTCATATGAGATTAAATCCACTTATGGTTGTAAAATATAGGCCTTATTTGTACAATTTATTAAGGAATAAATTACTCTAATATCCTAAGTCCCGTGGAAGTCAACATTTAGTATATTATATATCATTTCTCTCGACTAATCTTTATCAAGTGATCTCTTGACTAGTAAGGGCTCTTATGCTCCTGAAAAAAATCAGGTGACCCGAAGAGGTTTTGTTATTCTAAAATCAATGTTTTGTTTTCTATATAATGTCAATTGTTTACTCCAATATTTTTTCAGATATATATGATAAACAATAAGAACTATAATAAGTGTAGTCAACCTTACATTTGTTAAAATAAAAATGTGTGTGTGTGTGTGTGTGTGTGTGTGTGTGTGTGTGTGGCACTTAGCACAGAACTTGGCATATAGTACATGTGTACTGATTGGCAAATCCCTATATCGCCTTTTTTATGGTGGGTCAATATTTGGCTTTGTTCAGAGAGGACTTTAGAGGGATACTTCAAGACAGCAGAGGAGGGAGCTGCTTTTTCTGGTTTTAGTATGCTTTCTTCCTGCTTATAGCGTGGCTTTGGGTGGCACATGATAGTCCCAGTAGCACTTACTCCCTGACTAGTTTTGCTGACACCACAGTGAGCAGCTTTCTCCAGGCCAGTCCTAGCCTGCTGGCACCCCGGCGAATTCTCCACCACTCAGTAGGTATGACAACAAGGAGGCCTGACTCCCAGCTTTGGAGTAGGGAAAGCAGAAGAGGCTCTCCCAAGTTCTTAGTCTCCTCCTTCTATACGCTTCCCCACCTCTGGTGGTAGTAGCTGCCTTGTGCATTTGTATTTCCTCTTTTACACCTTCTAGTAGTTGCCATTTATGAGTTAATACTACTTTATATTAAAAATTTTCTGCTCAAATTATTGATATGGTTTCTGTCTCCTGACTGGCCCTTGACTGATCTTGTTGCTCACTACAATTTGTTGACTAAACAAATGGGCTGTCTATTCTAAGCCAGGCTTTGGATACAGTGGTTGGAGTTTTAGGGCAAGGAGGAATGGGACTACTGAAGGAGAGAAGAATACATTTCTGCCCTTCTGTTGTTTATGCTCCATCTATTAACTCCTTGACTGAGAGCCCAAGCCTTGCTCCTTCAGTGTATCATCCATCACACTGTCAACAAAAGGCTTAATTTGGTCCCTTAACACTGAAGCATCTCTTGCCTATGCTCCCATCCTCTAAGAGAATGAACGATCAAGACTTGTGAGGCAGCTTCTCAAAGATCACCAATCTCTATACTAGGTCAGTGTCTTTACATTGCTAGATAATGTTCCATAACCTGCACTTTCTCCTTTCTTCTGAGAATGTGATGCTGATTCTTAGCCCAGATCACAGTCCATTTTCAATATGTGACTGAATGTGAGAGAATAGAACACTCATGATCAGATGGCCTCAAAGCAAATGCAATTATCAGGAAAAGATCTAAGAAATATATTTATGAAACCATGGGAATTTTAATCACTCCACGTTTATACAGCTAGAAAAACAAAATGGTAGAAAACAGGAAACTTCTTTAATCAAGCAAAGTCTTTGTGGTTTGGGCTGATGAATATGCAAAAGCTGCTCTGGATTTTTTTTAGGGCACAGAGAATTGCCACAGAGGCATCCCTAATAGCTGTTTTTAGGTTATGAGAAAGAAATGGATTTGTTAATCAAGTAGTATGTCAGAGGCTTGAAGAAATAGACATTTTTGATTGCATAAAACAACAAATTGACTCCTAGGCAGAACACCTGAGCTCTCTGGTTTTCAAATTAAAATATTCTGGTAATTAGCATTATTGTATTCATTGAGTTAGTCAACACTCAAAGGCACAATCTTAAAGTAACCCGAGGATCTCACAGAAAATTGGTTTTCTCAAGAAACATCATCAAGCTCTTGCAGAAATCCTTCTTTCTCCATAAAACTTCCTTAGTAATTGAAGAGATGGATAATTTTCCCTACCTCACACCTTTCCCTATTCCTCGATACTCTCACAAACCATCATTCTACAATTTTTATTTCTATCTAGATTTTCAATTTTTTGATTTTGTTGAAAATTTATTCAGTCATACATATGTTCTTGATTAGAATCCAAGTTAGAGTTATTTGTATTATAATCATAGGCAAGTAGACGGATAAATTATATTTGCTCACTTATTCAAGATTTGTTGAGTGCCTACTACTGGCTGGCACCAGGGAAACAAAGATGAATCAGACATGGGTCCTACCCCAAAAAGAATGGTAAGTACTCTTGTTCTCAGGGGGTCTCTGATCTGGTAAGAGAGGCATGACATGTGAACAAAAGCTGCTGTATAGATATATGTGTTACAAGTTACAAACATGGGAAAGATCAACTCTTTCTGAATTTCCCTACTTCACAGTTTAGGGAATGGAGGAATTAGAAATTAGGTAATTTGCAGACACATACAACTAGGACGTGTTAAGAGTCTGGATATGAACCCAGGAAGTATAGCTCTAAGGGTCACATTTGACCTTACAAGACTTCACCTGAATAAATATTTCATAAATGCATGTGGATAGTGATATTCAGTCTTTCTAGGTCATCGATATTCATATACATGCTTATGCCATGATATCAACCATTCAGGCAGAATCCATTTCTCCAAAAAAGGTTATGGTTTCAGTTCCAACCGTCTCGCCAACAGTGACCTCTAAAATCAAAGAAGGCAGAGGAAGTCACTCCACTTCTTTAATCAAGCAGTCTGTGTGGCTGTGCCTGATGAATATGCAAAGGCTATGATAAGTTCATGGATCTGAGAAATAGCACCAAAGTATAGTCAGTACACTTGGTAGAGAACCTTTCTGTCACCAAGAAGACTCATCTGTGCCCTTAACAATGGAACTTTATCTGCTCCCATGTCCTTGATCACATAGTAATGTGATGTCAAGTGGTAATGGTGAGAGATTCACATGTGACAAGCACAAATTATATCCTCCAATCCTTGTTATTTTTACAGGTGAAATCACAAGAATAAATACAAAGGATGACCTGAAAGGAACATTTAAAAAAGCAAACCCCAAGGGGTAGGTCAAGAAGGAGTAATGGTCTATTCTAAGTCTTGGTCGGGCTGTGCTCCTGGGTGGAAGGGCCTGACTGTGCACATAAAACTTTTTTAGCACCAGCTGAAGTGTCCCTCTTTTCTCGTCCATCCGTGCCTCCTTATTCATCCTATGCAAATCAGGGATCCACTACGTTTCAGATCTGTAAGAAACTCATTCTATTGGGGATGGGACAGGGGAGAAAAGATACTGCAAGCACAGTGACATATATGCTAAGATATAACTGTCTGTAGAATTCAATGAGGGTCAAAGGATTCAAGGAGAACTTGTTGCTTTAGCCTAGTCTTCCGAGCTGAGCAGAGTTCGTCAGATAGGCAAAGAGGAGTAAAGCATTCCAGATAGAGGAACTTGAAAGAAGGCACTTAGGAGAGAAACCACAATCAGGTCAGTATGGCTAGGGTGATAAACACTGGGTCAAGGGTGGTGATGGATGCTGAGAAATATTTAAGAGGCAGGCAGGGTGTGCTTTGGAAGGGCCCTATGTGTCATGCCAAAGAGTTTGAAGTCTATACTCTAGGCCAGTGGTTCACTCCTCTAGCTACCTATGGAATTACCTATGGGGCTTTTAAAAAGATACTAATAACCACATCTCACCTGGGTAATGGAGTCAGAATGTCTGGCAGTGGGGCCAGATATTGGGCTTTTATAAAAGCTTCGCAGGTGACTTAATGTGCAGTCTGAGCTGGGAATTGCTGTCGTTGACAATGGGGGACTTAAAAGGTTTTAGGCAGAGATGTAACATGGGAAGTTTTTCATTTCAGAAAGATCGCCTTGGCTGTAATATGGAGAATAAGAGTCATATGTGAGGTGACAATTTAGGAGATTGGTGTAATTTAGGCTAAAGACAGTCAGGGACAGAACTAAGGCAGTGGCAGTGACAATGCAGAGTAGAAATTAGGGAGCTGCCATCTTCCACCTTAGATTTGCTGACAGATTAGAATGGATGTGTGGTTGGGGGTTGAAATGGGGTGAGGAATAGGAGGTGTGGTGGGTTATAAAAATGACTGCAAATTCTTCCCATGTCTGTTCTCACACCCTGCAATCATCTCAAGAACTGGAGTGTTTTTCTACTCCTTGAATCTGGGCTGGTTGGTCCTGTGACTTCCTTTGGCTGGTAGAATGTAACAGAGGTGATGTTATCTGAGTTCCAAATGTGAATTCCAAAACCTTTCTAACTTTGCTCTCGCTTACTCCCAGGTCCCTGTGACCCTTGAGTTAATAAGCCAGACTAGCCAGCTAGATGAGAGACATGTCATCCAACTGTCCTATCATCCCAGCCCACAGCCTGCCAACTACGAGCCATGAGGGTGAGGCAATGACAGATGATGGGAGCTGCATGAATGAGCCCCGCTGAGATCACCTTCTATGAGAGACTGATGGACGTGGCCTTTCATACTGTCCAGTTATGGATACTTTAGGAATAGCAGTTACTACCAGCCATCAAAACTGAAAAGTCTTACAGAAACTTAAAATACTATATTAGCCCAAGGTCATGTTGTCGATCTACTTGAGTAAATTAAATAAAGGATAGCTGGGGTAATTATAATAATACTGTAGAGGATTTTTTTTTTTTTTAGTTTTGAAAAATGTTTCTATTCCCCTCCCATATTGTATTATTTCTTTTAATATATTTTTGTTATTCAATTTACTAATTACCAATAGCCACACAGAGGGAGAAAAAGGCATGCCATGTCTGAAATTCATATCCCTAAAATTTAATTCATAACTGCATTTGGACTGTCTTCCTAAATTATAAGCAGCATTTTCTCTTTCAAAAATGATGCCAGAGAAGTCAAAAGTAATGTTGCTTCATTATTTTACAAAGCCTTTAACAAAAAATGGAAATGCTTTTTCCTGCCCTAGATATACTGACAGATCAAAGTTTTCTTCTCTTTATTACTTTTGTCTTTTGATATCATTCTTACTTCTGTATAGCTTCAGCTAGCTCGCTAAGTCACTGGTTCAGGCATTTTATTAGAATTTTATTGCTAAATTTCCACAAATTTAGCAGCTCAATTTTATTATTTCACCATTTCTGTAGGTTAGAAGTGGCTTGATTTTCTGCTGAGGGTGTCACAGGGCTAAAATCAGGTGTCAGTTCAGGCTATGGTCTCATCTGTTCAGGCTATGGTCTCATCTGGTATTCAGTATCCTTTTATATTCTCACCATTTACTGGTAAAATTAATTTCCTCATGGTTGTAGGACTGAAGTTCCTGTGTTCCTTCTAGTCCACTGGGGGCCTCACCCATTTCAACCCCCAACCACACATCCATTCTAATTTTCAACAACTAGATGCTTCCTCCAATTTCTTGCTACATGGCAGTTCTCAGCATCGATGTTTGATTTCCTTCAGGTCAGCAAGAGTGCATCTGTCTAATTTCCTCTTTTGCAACGGCCAGAGAAAACACTTTGTTTGTAAAGTGTTTACCTGATTAAGTCATGCCCACCTAGATAATCTTCCTTCTTCAAGGTCAACTGATTTAGGACCCAACTTACATCTTCAAAATCCTTTATAGCAGTACCTAGATCTGTGTTTGATAGAATACCTGGGAGGAGGTGTATATATACCAGGCCAAGAAAATTGAAGGCCGTTTTAGAATTCTCCCTACCACAGCCATGATCAAGAGGTTCATATAATAGTGCAGTTTCTAATTAAAATAATTTTGAGACAAGTAACTCCCACAGCATAAATTCTATCACTCATCTTCTTTCTTGCAAGTTAATTACATCATCCACTTGGATATTTGAGCTTATCAGCAACTAGGGACCACAAGTGTTCTGAAGCCCCTAAAAGTCCAGGTGGATTACTTGAGAGTGCACCAAGAAGGATTAGAGAACAGTGAACTGCAGCATCGATGCTGAGGAGAGAGATGACACCTGGGAAAAGTAGCAGCGAACTTCACATCCAAGCAAAGAAGAAGGGATGAAGTCTTTCATATGATGTGTATAAAATTCCCCGTGGAACTTTATGGCTTTTGACATTGTCACTCAGTGATAACTGACAGGTCAACTAATATTTTCAGACTGTGTTTTAGTTTGAAAAAAAAAAAGGTTAACTTTTTGATACAGGACAGTTTTTTTTTTTTTTTAATCTTATAGCTCTCTGATGAGAAAAGTAGAAAAGAAGCATCATTAACTTTTCTTTCAACAAGGATGTGTCAATTTTATAATGATAATTTGGTCTGTGAGCTTGCATAGAACCATTTCTGTTCTGTCTGAGCACAAATGAAGAATTTTTGAAGAAATGTAGGCGGAACATGATGTTCAGACTCACCTGCAAACTGTCCCCCTTCCATTTATTTAAATCATAGCTATGCTCTTAATTAACAATTTAATTGGTTGCTGCTTTCTCGGTCCAGTTCTCTGGGGGCATGGTTTTCTGTTTAACTTTATTTTAATTCTCCAGCAAAACCATAACATTTAATTAGGAAAGTAACCAGCCTTGTAACAGTAGTTCCATATCTAATTAGCGATGCTTTGACTGTACCTTCTCAGATTCTGTTCAACATTGCACATACGTTTTGCATTTGTTCATGTTTCAGATAGGACATTGTGAATTTGTAGCCTAAGCAGGTAGTCTAACCACTTTTCCAAAGCTCCTTGGTGGTAGCCAGTGAAATCAGAAAACTTAAAGCATTCATCTGTGTTATTAAACTAAGAGCCACCAAAGGCCAAGATGTAAGGTTGTTACCTTACAGTGCTTTTTAGTTTGCTATTGCTGCAGAGCAAATTACCACAGCAGCTTAAAGCCACACTTGCTTATCATCTCACAGTAGGTGAGAAGTCCAGACACAGCTGGCTTGATTGTCTCTTCACAGTCTCGCGGGGCTGAAATCAACAGGCCAGCTGGGCTGTGGTTTCATCTGGACCTCAGGGTCATCTTCTAAGTTCATATGGTGATGGCAGAATTTAGTTCTTTGTGGTTGTAGGACTGACACCTCCATTTCCTTGCTGCCTATCAGCTGGGGATGCCTTTGACTTCCTAGAAGCCCTGAGCATTCCTGATCACATACATGGCTCCCTGGGACATTTACAACATAGCTGTTTGATTCTTCTTTGAGACCAGAAGAGCACTTCTCTGACTGCTTTCTCTGTGAAAGGCTGGAGAAAACTCTCTGCTTTGAAAGGGCTCACCTGATCAGGTCAGGCCCACCTCAGGTAACCTCCCTTCTGCCACATAACATATCAAGGGAATGACCACCCCATCATACTCAGAGGTCCCACCCACACCACCGGAGGAGGGATTATGCAGGACAGGTACACCAGAAGAAAGAAATCGTGGGGCCATCTTAGAATTTTGTCTCCTATGCTATGCTCTAGGGAAAAAAGGCAACCGAAGGGTTCCTAGCAAATCCCCCTCCCCCTGCAGGCCAGTGCACAGGGTGTGCAGAGTAGCTGTTAACAATGGCCCTAATTCTGTCCCATCAGCTCCACAGGGCATAAGATGACAGAGAGTCACATTCTTTCTTCTCTGCAGGCTGCTTTCTCTGGCTGGCCAAATCGCTACTTTCAGAAGTGCAAGTGGGTTGCTCGATGGATTCATTTAGATTCAAAACGACATCATGCTAGCATGATGCTTTTAGATCGAAATTTATTTAAGGGCAAGGCCTCAAATTTCAGCCCAATAAAACAATTTCTTTAGTGAAAGGAAAGAAAGAAACATGCAGAAAAGAATTAACATAGCAGGCACGAAACTGCTATCCTTAGGAAGGCCTGCTTGCAAGACGAGCCCTCAACTGGCATCAGAGAACTTAGATTTGGAGAGGGTTTTCACCACCCCGGGAGAGGGGCTTACTGTGCCTAAACGGTGTGCAAACAATATAGTTCTCTCTGAACTCCTGGAATTTCGGTATGTGCGAGGCAGAAGGGACACACACGAGTAGGCCCCAATAAAAACCCTTGGCACGAAGCTTCTAATGAGCTTCCCTGGAAGACAATGTCACATGTGTTGCCACAACTCACTGCTGGGGGAATTAAGAGCATCTTGTGTGACCCCACTGGGAGACTCTTTTGGGAAGCTTGTGCCTGGTTCTCCTGGACTTCAACCCATGTGCCCTTTCTCTGTGCTGATTCTGCTTTGTATCCTTTTGCTACAATAAATCATAACTGTAAGTAGGACTATAGGCTGAGCTGTGAGAGTTTTGCAAATCACTCTCAACCTGGGGGTGGTGTTGGTGACTCAAGAAATAAAGTAAATGACAGCATTATATAACGTTCACAATGAGTCTAGGCTCCACTGCTCAGCAAACTTGGCCTTCATCCTTTCCATCATGAAGATGGTCAGAGTAAATAGCCTGCAGGCAAGAGGCTCCTAGGAGGCGTGGCACTGTCTAGACATGTTCCAATTCCACACTGTGACCTGGGACAAGTTACTTAACATCCGTCTCTCCCTATTTCTTAATCTGTAAAATAGCAATAATAATACTCACCTCATGAATGAGGCAATTCATATGAAGAACTTAGCACTGGCACGTAGTGACTAAGAGGGACTCGGTGTAATTCTCTGTGGAGTGGAATCACTAGTGCATCGTCAACACTAATATTAACTCCCTTTCTTTTCTTCAGTCTGCTCCCTCTTCCTCACCAGCCCCTTTCCTTCCTTCTCTCAGTTGTGCTCTAAGCTCCCTCACATCCAAACCATTTCCTCCCCCCACTTTATGACCTTTCCTTAAGGTCTAAGTGAATACAGTATGCAGGAATGTTCTTTTTAAGTGTGCCCTAAAAAAGGGCAGGGTATGTGTTATCATTAGTGTCCAGTCCTAGCTATACTCAACATCTTTCATTTCCCTCTACTATGACTTACAAGTGTGTGTGAGTAACCCTTACAGATCTTACTGATATAATATCACTCCTTTTGACAATGGTAAGTGACTGTCACATATACAACTATGCAATTTTATTTTTGACTTTGTAAGGCCTACCATATAAATATATTCATGAATTGGGAGAAAAAATCCTTTGACAAGTTATTTTTTTCCCCAATATTTGTTCCCTGAAATACTAGACTTCAAGATATAAAGGGGCTATTTTATTTTTCCAGTGGTCTATTTAAAACACAGTTTCAACGGATATGGAAACTTCTACCTGTAACTTTTGAGTCCTCAGTGGATCGTTTAGATAGTGTTTCGATATTACAACAGAAAAGGCTATAATAGAGTTGATGATCGTACACAAGCAGAGGAAGGTGAATGTCAGTATCTGGAAGCAGAGATTCCTTTGAGGGGGAGAGAAGGTTTGGGAGAAGACTGGTGGGCACAGTCTCTCTGGTATTTTAATGAGACGCCAGCGTTAAACTGGACAGTGCATGTGCAGGGGTTGGGAATGGGGAGGAAGAAAGGAAATCAATAAACTAGAAGTTCAAAACTTCATTGTAAATCAATTCAATAAAAGGAAGATGTCAAGAGAAAAATCAAAACAAAAATAGAAGACCAGAACCTTGATATTTACAAATGTTTCCTAAAGTCACCGAGTCCATCCTTCTTCCCTCATCCTTCATCCCTTAACACCTTTTCCAGGTACAATCCAGGTGGGATTATATTCTGGTCAACTAGGACACATATTTTCTACCCCACTAAAGATTCAAGAGGACTCCTTGGTTGGTATCCGCTTTGCTATCATGAAAATGAAGCTGACCACCCCATATTTTGTGGGTTTGCTTCTCTCCTTGGTAGGCATGGAAAAGAGCCCATCAACACCACATTTCTCGTAACTTCTTGGCTAAGCCTAATACTCAATTATAAGCAGTAATGGGGAGATTAGAAACTAACTCTAAACTCCATAAAATTCATCAAAGATTGAATAATCAGAGGCCTTCAACATTTTTCAGCACAGTTCTCTTATCAAACCCACTGAAACATAGCAAAATTAATTAATTAACTGCAATTTCTAGCTTTTATTTTTTCTCAACTGACTTCTGCTTAAAGTTTTAATTAGAAGGAAAGTGTCTAGGTGATCAGCAGGAAGATTGCAAGAAGAAAAAGTGAAAACTCTGGAAAATTATAAACTCAATTCGCTCATTCATTAAAAAACAAAACAAAAAACAAAACAATTACTGAGCTTCTAGGACATTCCAGAGACTTTATGAGAATACAGCAATAAACAGAAATACACAAGCTCTCTCATGAAGCTGACATCTTACTAAAGGAGATGGAAAATACATAAATAGTAAATAGAAAATAGGTCAGATATATAATAATATTTTGAATAACCTTAACTACCTTTTAAAAGCCCTTTCGAATTATCTCTTAGAATTTTCCTCCCTTGGCTAATTAATTCCAGTTACTCGACTCCAGTCGGCAAAGCCCTGCAAACACATTAGCAGCGCAATGATGAGTGAGCAGACACCTTCTTACCTTAAGCTGGCGGCATATTTTCTTCAGCGCATAGGCTTCCTTCTCTGAATTAGGGATAAGTCTTACCACTTTATCACTGTAAGAAAGAAGAAAAATAATGATAGTTACCTCTCAAAAGTAAAGATTTAGCCATCTCTATTTTTTTTTTAAACTTTAAAATAACTGCCTCTGCATTTAAGGAGAGAAAGAAGAAAACTAACAGGTCCTTCATCCAGTTGTTACTCTCTGCTTGCCTGAGTCTTTCCCCGCCATCTTAAAACTTTGTTTTTTCATCAGCTTTTGAAGATTTCAAGCTCACACTTAAGCAGAGAAAGGCCAAAAACACAGGAACAGTGGCAATAGGGACAAGAACTTTCATGAATACCTCAGAGCAGGTACCAAGAAACAAAATTCTTGATGACAGAAGAAAAAAGCACTCTTACAGGTGTGCCATGCAACACTAACGGCTCTAAAAATTTTAAAGTGATAACAATTTTAAGTCAATTTTTGCAGCCATTCCATCTTTACCTGAAATATGATATGAAATCATATTTGAACACTCCCTCAGGGTCTTTCAGAAAAGATCCTGAATTGTTATAAGACTTGAGGTGTCACGCTATCCGCCAGGGAGTTTTCTGTTGTGGTGACCTTGCCCTCAGGTGTACCAGACAGGCATTATCACTTTCTAGTTATGTCATGATGAGGACAGGTTGGGAAGCACAGCTCTCGTACATAACAATCACAGCTGTCAGTGTGTTTTACATAGAGTAGCCACTTAAACATTTATTAATGGACTGGCATACAAGACATCATTGAGAATACTTGGCTTCCAGAGTAAATGTGAGGAAAAATTCAAGTACAACAGAAATGAATATTTTTCATAATCCTCTGCAGCATTTTACCGTGACTGAAGATAAAGTAGAATATCATCGATACCATACAAAGCACAAAACAAAAACTCTAGCAGTTCTCCCACAACTTCTCCCTTCATCTGGAAACGTGTGCCGGAATAAGGATGGAAATTGCATTTTTTTCTCATGGTTTTACTACTTGGATAATAGCATTTTCCAGGGTGAGATAATAGTAGTAGGGAGGGCATATGGAGGATTCTAGATTTGTTGGACAATGATTTTCATTTCCAATTATTGTAGCTTTGTTATTTCAAATGACCCTGTTCTACCTTCCTTAGGCCAATGAGTTAAAAGGCCCTTGGTTAGCTGATAATTTAATAATTTAGGCACTACTACCCAAACCTTGCTTTGTAGCTTCAGTTTTCTCAAAATAGCACAAAACCACCTCTCAGTATCTGTGTCACAAAGTCCTCGCCCCTCTATTTATTTATTTTTTTTTCTGGAAAGAATCAAAGGAAGTAGAGGAAAAGAAAAAAATCACCAAGCCACTGTAATACAACTCTACATATGACCTTTAAATTTAAACATAATTACACCTTTTCTATTTTTCATTTCTGGTACGCAATTTGCTGACCTTTGTTTTTCCTGGATTCATCATATCCTAGCCTCTCCCACCTGACCTAATATAATTCTTGGCAGAGAAAGACAACTCTGCTGGGTGACATGGTTGTTTCTGAGGGATGGTTCACTTGACAACTTTCTGAAAAACGCCTCCATTGGGGCTGTGGCAGCTTCTCAAGAGTGCAAAGAAAGCAATCAGCAGCTGTTTTACAACTGTGGGAAGATTAAAAATAAATTTAACCCTGAAAGTGATTGCTCAAACCCAGCTTTGTCATTTTTATTAAAAAATACCACTTTATCCCATCTTGTAGAAATTCTCAGGTGCAACTTGGGAACTGTGTTGATTACTGTTTGATTACATATAGAAGAACAGAGTAGAGGGAAAGCTATTTAGAAAAACCCATGAAATGTCATACTTTTCTACAAGCCAGTAAATTATGGTCGTAGGCTGACCAGTAACCAAAAAGCAATGACAGCTCTTCATTCAGCATGTAAAACCAAATGACCCTCAACTGCCCCAGTTTGTCTCGCCAAATGGAAAGCTTACTCTCTCTAGATTTGATGGAGAGTCTTTTTAAAGTGGTGAACAATAATTCAGTACTTCAGACAGGAAGGTATAGTGAAGTAGCTGCTGGAATTTAGAAGAACTAGCTATGCACAGCTATCAAAGAAGGTGAACTGAGAGGCTTTCTTTATAACTTACCAGTTTTTTCAACCACTAAGTGGCAACATCAGTTTAAGACCCCTTGACTACACTTTGGGATTGAGGGAATCAAAGATTGGAAAGTGAGCAGTGGTTAGAGACACAGGCAACTGGGCAACCAGCTGCTCATGTGAATGTATTTGTAAATTAGATAGTTCTAACTCATATGGCTTATACAAAGTTGTCAGAGAAAAACAGAACAGGTATTTTTAATTATAGTTTAAGGATGTCATATAGAGGCAGAATTGCCCAGATGGCTCATTTTCCAATAATAATACATATGTATTCACTTACTGTGTGCTTAGATTTTGTCTCCTTGCTTTATGGGACAAATGAGGTAGTGTTTCTACAATGCTAGCATCAAGTTGGGTTTTAAGTTCGATTACTAATCCTTATGTATAGTAGCAACCATGTGAATGAGGTAATATTAATCAATTTAAAAAGTATTATTAGATGTGTAATGAGAATGTATGCATGCAGAGAAGAGAATTCAGCAAGAAAACACCATCTTCAGCTTTCGACCATCTGTCTGGGCCTCAGTGTTCCTGTCGAAGGAGTGAGGGGCAACCTCCCAGTCACCTTTTCATTTTAAAGTTCTAAGAGGATGTTGTTTGAGTTTGATGATGACCACATGCCTCGACTTCACGACACCTATGGAAGAATATCTCTGTTTATGGGTGACACTAGAGTCCCCCTCAGCCTCCTTTTGAGAGACATAGATGTGAAGCTCCAAATTTTCCCTCTGTCTCCTGGCATGACCTTTCACACTTGATTTCATTATTAAACTAAAGTTCTTTGCAAGTCACAAATCTAATTTATGAATCCATGCTTGTAAAGATAAACATATTACATAGTATATGAAATAATAAAGTTCCCCTACTGGCTCTCTTCCAACCTTGACCTTCCATCTTCTCTTAGTCATCACTGTTAATAGTTCCTTGGGATCCACTGGACTCCTTTACACATTTACACACACACATGCTCACACACAATAGTCTGTTTCCTGGCATTTTAAAATACAAATTTGCATTTATGTTTCACTTAATATGTTGGTTTTAAAATACTTTTTTTTAAAGTAAACAGCTAGACTCTACATGCTAATATTTTATTTTGGAGTTCTAGGCCTATATTCATAAATTTTTAATACACTTTTTATAGACTTAAAAAAATTATGTTGTTTTTGAATTCCCTTTGTATGATTTTGGTATTAGCATTATGCTAGCTTCATGGAATTGGGAAATTTTGCATGTTTGTAATATGCTTTGAAAGTTTTAATGACACAGAAATGATGTTTCTGATTATCTTGTAGAATGTGAAATTTTCAAGGTAGGACCTCTTTTTTGGGGGGCAGGGAGCATTGAGGGTTAGATATCTATCTTCTTAATTCTTCTGTGAATATTAGCCTATACAGTTTTTTTTCCTCCAGGCTTTTGGAGGTAATTTTGGTAATTTACACTTCCTGGAAAATCATCCACTCACTTATGTAAAATATATTAATATAAACTATTAACAGATATTATAATTTAAGGCATCTTTATCTGTAGCTTTGTTGCTTTTTTGCATTCTGATTTTTTTTTTTAAAAAAAGTATGTAATCACTTTCCAAAATCTTTTAAAATTTCATTTGTTTTTACTGATCAATTGTTTCTTTATATGTGTGTATCTATCTATCTATCTATCTATATATATATCATTAATTTTTGTCTCTATTAATTCTGTATTTATTTTTTTAGGTCTAAGTTGTTATTTACATTTTAATATGTGATACTCTTATTAATATTCAGGTATAATAGTTGATTGATTTCAGTTTTTAGTTCCTCCAAAATTATTTTGAATAATGTTAAAAATTCTATATATGCCTATTAAACATGGTTAATTATGTTATTTAGATCTCTGTGCTTATTTTTTGTCCACTAAATTTGAAGACTTTTGATAGAATTTTATTTAATGCACCCAATGTAACTTTGGATTTGTCAACTTATCTTTGAGTTTAAAAACTTTTGTTCATGTATTTATGATATGTAGCTATATATGTGCTCATGACTACTGTATCTTCCAGGTGGAAAAAAACTTTTATTCAAAACATAATGTCCTTATAAAAATCCTTATTTGGTCATTTAGTGCTTTTTATTTTGAATTCCATTTTCCTCAATATAGTTGCCACTTTTGCTTTTTTGTTGTTTGGCTGGCACAATTTTCCCCTGTCTCTTATGCCCCCCCCCAGAGATATGTCTCATTATGACTGCAACATCATAATGCTGATTAAATTTTTAAAAATCCAGTAAGAGACTAACTTTGCACTGGAGAATTTTACTCATTCACATGCATTATAATATCTAATATGTGTGGTTTTATTCTTACAACTTTTTGTTCTGTTTTTTATTCGTTATGAGTTTTCGTTGTCTGCGTCCAAGTGTGGATGTCTGAGTTGTCTCTCTTCAAAATTCACACGTTGAATTCTTAATGGTATCTCAGACTGTGACTGTATTTGGAAATAGTATCTTTGAAGAGGTCATTAAGTTAAAATGAGGTCATTAGGGGAGGCCCTAATCCTACATTACTGGTTATCCTTATAAGAGGAGGAATGCAGAGAGGGAGGTCTATGGAAAGACACGGAAAAGACAGCCATCTACAAGCCAAGGAGAGATGCCTCAGAAGCAGCCAATCCTGCAGGCACCTCGCTCTCAGACACCTAGTACCAGAACTGTGAGAAACAACTTGGTTTAAGTCACCCAATCTGTGGCACTTTTTTAGAACAACCCTAGCAAACCAATACATACCCTGAAGATTGCAGTTTATGGGTTATGTCACTAGAGAGCTACCCCTTGATATCTGGATGATTTTAGTCACTTTGTTCCTAGATTCTCCCAATATCCTATACATTTTCTATCATAACCCTCATTGCACTCCCTGTAATTATTTGTTTAATTCTTATATCTCTCACTAAGGTCTAAACTATGTAAGAGGCACTCAGTATATTCTGGTTTATTCTGTGGGAGTCCTGGGTTGTGAGTGTCTCTATAGAGTGGTTCAGGGCTTGTCTTGAGGGGCCCAGGCCCGTTTTTTTTTTTTTTTTTTTTTTTTTAATTGCTAAAGAGACTATAACTTAGGGGCCCACACCATGCATGGTAGAGGCTTGGGGTATCCACCTTTTATAGATACATCTCACCCCCCAAATTCCTAGTGAGCTAAAACCTTTTTTCCAGCTGGGGCATGGAGTTTTCTTGACTATTCAAGGCTCCTTGCTTTATGTAGACAGAGACTGGCTTCTAGCCCCCATTCTTCCATTAGAGGTGTTGGAATGCCAGCCTCAGGCTTGAGGGCCCCTCAAGGCATTGGCTTTTCCTCTCCTCCCATCCCCAGCAATGTTTGGCATCTAGAAGTATCTTTTTCTTTCTTTCCACAAAGCTCAGGTATCTATATTAAAACAAATGACAGGATAGTAAAAGCATGTACTGTACCCTGGAGGCAAGTTGCTGGTGTCAACTGTGTGACCTTGTACAAGGTTTTAACTTCTCTGTGCCTTGGTCCTTCTGACTATAGATTGGGGAAACTGGAACGTAATTCGTGGGTTATTGTTAGCCTTAAACAAGTGTACATGTAAAGGGCTTAGAATAATGCCTGATGCATAGTAAGGGCTATACAGATGCTTGGTGTTATTACATTTTTACACCTTTAGCATTTTTTACTTTGTCCCGCATTTATATTTTGAGGGCTCCTGACCGCACCAACTCAGTCCTTTGTGTTCTCTCATGTTCCAATCTGTCGCATGGGAGAGTAAATATGATTTCCGCAGGATCAAACTACTCATAGCAGATGTCCTGGGTGGACTCTAAATGTAAGATTGGTCAGTAGTCTCCCTTTGAGGTGTCCTTGTTTGGTATATTGTAACTCCTTCCCCTGCGACATCTAATTTGACACCTAACTTGAAGGCATTCAGTGGACTTTAGGGCGGAATGATAAGTGAATCCTTCCCAGTCTGGCTCATTCTACTGAACAGTGACTGACAGCTGATCCAGTCAGATCCCATCCTTGAGAGTTTGCACTTGAGACATAAAGAAAAAAAAATGTTTGTGATACCAGGAGCAGTGGCTGTAGATAACAGGCAACAGCCAAGTTACCTTAACAACAACATTCTCAAGCAGGGAGCAGGGCCTCTAGTGTCATGATCTTGTGCCTGAGGCATGAATGACATTTCCAGAGGTCTGGCTTGGGAACAGTTCCCATTCTTTCTTGTCTTTCCTTATAGTAAACTTCTGTCATCTCATGTATCTGGAGCATGCCATGTTAAACCTAGCAAATGCACTAGTATTCAGCATGATTAAACTTCAGAGACCTCAGTTTTTCATTCCTACCCCCAATAACTGGATTTATCTTCCCTGATCCTTTTTTTTTTCCTTCGCTTAGGGAAAAAAAGAGAGCAAGATTAGATTCTTATCTAGGCTCCCCCACTGGTTCAAATTGCTGAAACATTTGAACCAATGATTCCTACTCCTTAAATTTTTCAGGAAAAAACTCAATATATTGTTGCTTACGGTTTTTGTGAGAATTATTTCATTCAGCCACATTTATTAAAATTATATTATGTGCCAGTCATGGTGACAGGTGCTAGGGGTATAGCACTTCCTGCCTGTGATGGGCTTGCAGTCATATTCCCAATGAGATATTGTCTGGGAAACGCCTAACTTATTATAGCCTCTCCGTGTACAGTAGCAACTGTTATTACCGCCACCGGAAAATATTTTTCTTGTCTTTTAGAAGTTAAAGAGCCAAAAGTAGATGCTTCTCCAAGTGTGTTTGACTGTGAACATCAGAAACAATAAAAGCATGATTTTATTATGGATATAATTAACCTTTTTGTTGTTGTTGTTGCTGGTGTTTTTGTTTCTTGACCTTTTCATTGGTATTTAAATCTCATTATTGACCAGTTTCTTGATTTGGGATTGGCTATTTCCTCTCTTCTCAGGCAGCACTTTGGCATCTGAGAAACACATGTATTAGAAGACCTCATTATTTCCTATAACAGCAGTAGGGGATATAGGGCATTTTATATAAAATTAAAAGTAAAAATCATTTCAGAGAACATCCTACATAGATGTTCTCTCTATTGGTACAAGCTACACATGTTCAATTTTGCAATACTTCTAAAGACACAATTTATCAGGATTTCTAATGTCACCTTTCACAAGGTGTCAGATGAGGTGGCTACTTTTAGCTGCCCCTCCGAATTCCTTTTCCCTTTCTTAAACCCTAACAGGACCTATTAGCTCAGATATGCACCCCATCCCCCATTAGGAATGAGGCAGAGCTTAGCTATCCCTGGCAACTTTTGTTAGTCTGCAGATGGACATACGTTATGAATTGGTTCAGTCAGATTTAAGGGAAGAATTATTAATCCATGGTTGGGGGTGGGGAGAAGATTCACTCTCTTATTGAACGTAAACAAGGAAGTGTGTAACCTTGCTTGCCACAGAAGCCACTAATTATGGAGTGGACAGACAGAAAAACTGTTGAGTGAACAGACCAGAAGAACCTGGATCTTCACGAGTTTTGTTGAATCAACCAATCTTCAAGCTTCTCCTGCCTCTGGACTTTGTTATTTAATAGAATTTTTTTTTTTATTGTGTTGGCCAGTTTGAGTCGGGTTGTATTCCACATGTAATCAAAACCACTCTGCACAATAACAGTAATTTTTACTTAATTCAGCTATTTTTAAGGAATGAGATAAGGAATACTAATAGAATAAATATATTTACTGTTAACATCTTCACAGGTGAAAAGACACATTGGCATTCTTTCTTTCCTCCTCGAATACCTTTCTCTAAAATGCCCCTTTAATTCTGATGGCCACTTAAAAACCCGTGTGTGTTTTCAGAAGGGAAGATTTAGAGTGCTCAATAGCTAAACTCATCTCATAGTCTCAAGGAAAATAGGACCATTTAAAATATTTGCTGGATTTTCTGAGAGCTTGTATCTCATGGAAGAGTTAATAATAGGATGCTCATTTACTTTAAACTCCATGCCTGAGCACAAAGAAATTCATTAGGTAATCCCATCTAGAAAAAATTATTGTTCACATCTAGATTCTATATTATAAAGTGCTTGGGTCTCAGAGGTGCATCTCCTTTGTTGAAAGATTATGTTTTGATGGACATGAAAAATTTCATTAAAAAGCAATAAATAAGAGACCACTTGGCAGAGAATACTCTAGAGTGCTAAATAGATTCTACTCTCTCTGGTCATGGTTTATAGTTGCAATATACAATACTCAGAACATGAAGAAGCTCCCTGCGGCAGTTTGCTTAGGACACGAAGATTTAGATTTTACTCTTGGATTAAAGTTAGACAGAAATGATGACTTTATTCTTTTTCTTTTGTTCCCGCAGCTATTATTTTAACATCAGAGAAAAGAAAAACATACAATCTTCACAATTGTTACTGATGCATTTCACTTTATAACAGAAATTTTCTCAAGAGGTTGAATGCTTACCATGGTATCTCACACGTAATGGATGATCAATAAATATTTGCTGAGTTGAACTGAAACTGGTATTTTGTAAACTGCATCATCTTTTAAATTTCTGAAATTGACTTCCATTGTAAAATTTGAGAGTTTCCTCTTCTCCCATTAACACAGGTCAGAGAAGAAAAAGCAATAAAGTCTAACCCTGCCATTAAAGCAGTTTCTTAAAGTAAGACGTTACCTTCACTATGTCTCAAGGACTTGCAATATATTGCATCAAATCATTATATGATGCTTCAATTTAGTCCTTTCTTGTACTATTTAAGAATAGGACTCAATCTAAGAAAATTGAGATCACAATGGAGAACAAACCATTCAATCAACAGATACAGCAAGTTCCTGGTAGGGAGGAAAAAAAGGAAAGGAGTTTCAAAACAGAAGGGAATGACTTTCAAAGATGTACAATCTAGTTGGGTACATGAGGCATAAATAATGCCTTATATTATTATTGTACTATAAGGTACCATGTGATGTTTTATAAAAAAGGTTTAGCTGTGATGATCAGAGAGGACAATATAGAAGGACTTTGATACTAAAACTAAAGATTTGGGTCCCAGTGGACTGACAGCCATTGGCATATAAGTTTAGTGGTTTTAAAATTTGAATGTGCATAAAATCTACCCGGGAATTTATCTGTCAGCATAATTTGTTGTGTTAAATTTCCTGAAATCACCTTCCAGTATAAAATGTTTAGCTATGCTGGAATATGTATGTTTGTGTGTAGTGTATCTTTAACGCGCATGGGGAGGGAGGCAATAGAGTAAGGTTAAACCTAAGAAGCCAAAAATGCTGAGATAAGTTAACCCTGAGGCCAATGGCTACCCTGGCTATGGGGCATCCTGATAATTTCAAATGCCCCAGAGCCTGAGCAAGGTGGGAATTCAGATCCAAGACCTTTGCAGAGAGCCTTAAAGATAACAATCTCAGTGGAAACAAAACTAGAAAAAATGCCTTGTGAAAGGAGACAGGAGAGAAATTTGTGTCTTAAACCCAGCTCTGGATAGAGAAAAAATATAGTTATCACTGAGAATTTAAAACCACAAGCTAGTCATCTAGAAGGGTTAGGAATGATATTCAGACTACCTATGTGGTCCAAAAATCTACAAACTTCATTCTCCTAGCTGTAGAGTATACCCTGCTGATGGCTCATGGCTGAGTCTATCATAAGGAATTGTATTCAGATGAAGGTAGATGCTCAGTTCAAGATGAAGACCCTTCTTCCCCAGGGGCAGCCCACTTGCAACTGCTAGTTTATGAGGTAGCACTAAGGTTGCTGAAGGGCCAACTAAGCATCACTGTTCCTCGTGAAATCTGCCATAACTGTGTTTCAGTTCAAGTCTTTCTCTATCCTCTGCTTCCTTTCCTTATAGATGATTTTTCTGTGAGTGCACTCCCCAATAAAGTGCTTCCATGAAAACCTTCTTTTCAGAGTTCCTTTCCTAGGGAATCTTGATCAGTGACATGACTGCCCCTAGGTTCCTAGCAGAACAAATTGAAAATTCTTTCTGGAAGAATCTATCTTAAAATCAGGCCTCAAAGAATTCCCACAAATAAAGTTCCAACAAATATGAGCTCACTATCAAAAATTATAAACCACATCAGAAATGAGCCACCATGAGCAAGAGTCAGTTGAAACCACCGAAGGCTGAATAAGATCTGTATAGCCTACTGATGTTGAAATGATCAGATAGAGCAAGAGTTGGAAAGGTTTTTCTGTAAAGGACCAGATGGTAAATATTTTAGGCTTGCAGGACGTACAGTCTCTATAGCAACTACAGGCATACCTCGTTTTACTGAGTTTAGCTTTATTGTGCCTCACAGATTTTTCCTTTTTTTTTTTTTTTTTTTTTAACATTATGACTTGCTTTATAGTGGTGGTCTGAAACTGAACCTGCAATATCTCTGAGATATGCCTGTACTCAATTCCGCCATTGTGGAGTGAAAGCAACTAAGACAGTACAAAACGAATGAGTATGAGTATGTTTTAATAAAACAATATTTACAAAAACAGGTGGAGGGCTGGATTTGGCCTGTGGCCCATGATTAGCCAACCCCTAAAATAGAGTAAACATATATGTTTAATATTCTAACAGGATGAAAGATGGGATATATGACTAATAAATCAGAGTCTATAAAAATAACCAAAACAAAACTTCTAGAATTGAATTATACAGTAAATAAAATTTAAAACTTAAAGGTTAGGTTAAATAGCATCTTAGATGCAGCTGAAGAAGAATTGGCAAACCAGGAAGTTATAAAATATGAGAGTTAAAAGACATGTAAAATAGTGAGATGATCTATTATGTTTCTAATCTGCACACATACTCAGCAGTAAAGGACTCCAAGTTTTTTTCTTTAAAATCAAGAATAAGAAAAGAAAGCTATGATCATCATTTCTATTCAACAGAATTAATGCAATAAGAATGTAACAGGGAACATAGTAGGAAAACTGGACAGAAGAAAAATATTGCCAGTTTTCATAGATTATATAAATAACCACATATAAAACTTTGAAAAACCTACAGTTATACAACTAGTGAGAGAATTTAGCGTGGTGAACCAATATATAATTAAAATTCAAAAAGTCATTTGAATTTCTATAAGTTATCAATATACATAAATATTAAGTAAAAATATACCATCCACAAAAATATAAGGCATTTAGCAAAAGTATAACAAAGGATATGCACGTCATTGAGAAAACTATAAAATTGTATTAAAAGAGATTTAAGGGGACCTAAATAGAAATATACCACGTTCATATATGAGAAGACAATATTGTAAACATGTTGGTTTCTCGCAAATTTGTTTATAGCTTTAATGCATTTTAATAAAAATTTCAACTTTTGATGTGGAATTGGATAAGCTGAATCTAAACTATATTGGAAGAGGAAAGGGTCAAGAACAGGCAAGTCACTTCTGAAGAAAAATAAGGTGACTGACTTGCCCTAACAAATATCAAGACTTGTTATAAAGCTATGCAATTAAGATAGCATGGAATTGGCATGAGAATAGACCAATAGAGCTGAAGTAAATCCTCACTTATAGAGAAACTCAATCAATGACAGAGGTAGTGTTGCAGATCATTAAAGAAAGGATGGACTTTTTAATAAATAGAACTGGAAAAATTGGTTATCTATGTGGGAAGAAAATTAATCTGGGTCTTTATCTCACACACATACACATCAAGTCAAGTCAGGTCGAGTCAAAGATTGGACTAAGAACTGTGAAAGGCAAAACCTTACAAGAGCTTCACATTTTAGAAGACATAATATAATCTACATGATCTCAGGGTAGGAAAGGATTTATAAATCAGGATGCAAAAATCATAAAGGTTGATTAATTCAATTAATTAAAACTAAGAACTTCTTATTATCAAAATATACCATAAAGTCAAAAGTCAAGCCATAAATGAACTGAAGACATTTAAGTATATAAGTATCAATCGGAAGATTCATATTAATATGAAAAAGATGCTTTGCTTATGAAAAATGGGTGAAAGATATGAACATGTAATTAATAAGAAACAAATGACCAAAAATATGAATAGGTACTCACTATCATTTGTAAACAGGGAAACACAAGTTAAAATCATGGTGAGACACCATTTCACAACTACAAGTTTTCCTATTAAATTTTGGCAGTATCAAGAAATGGCTATTGAAGCTCACATCTTTGCTCAGTAGAATATAAATTGATGTAGCACTTTAGAAGAAAACAATTGAACAGGTTTAAACCTGTCCATATCCAATGCCCCAATAATCCCACTTTTTTTTATTATTATTAGTTTCAATTATACAGTACATTGGTTAGACATTTATATAGTTTATGAAATGATCCCCCTGATTACTCTATCTTCCCTCTGGCTCTACACATAGCCATTACATTACTGCTGACTGCATTCCCTATGCCGTGCTCCCCATCCCCGTGACCATCTATCAACTGATTTGTATTTCTTTAACCCTTCACCCCTTTCACCCAGCTCTCCAATCCACTCCCACTCTGGCCTAATCTCACTCTTGAAAACATCCATGTACATGTGTACCAGGAAAATCTTAAAGGAATGTTCCTTTCAGCTTTATTCCATAATCACAGAACATTACTAGAAATGACCCAAATGTTCATCAGTAGAAATGACAAATTATAGCTCTCTAAAAAATTGAGTTCTATACAGCAGTTAAATTCAATGAATTATGACTGTGTACATCAATGTGGATGAATTTTGCAAACATATTGAGTGAGAAAAACAACCCACAGAGGAATGCCTATTGTAGAATAAATTTCTTATATTTTAGAAATAAGACTATAGAAATTATATTTTAGGGAGACATGTATATGCAGTAATTTTTTTAAAGGAAAGGAATAGTGAAAACTAAGGAAAAAGGTAACCTCAGGAGAAAGAGAAGATGGAAGAGGGAAGTGATCAGGGAGCGAGTATGCATCGGAGGATTCAAATACATTGGCAATATTTTAAGCTTGGTGGTAAACATACAGCTATTTGATCATTATTTATCAAACCATATGTATTTATGCATTCTCTTTTACATACGGTATTTCATCAAAGAGAAACACTAACCTGTGGCCCTGGTGGAAAATGTAGCTTCTCAGCCCTCATTCCCATAAATTTGGATTCCACAGGTCTGAAAGGCAACCCTGGTGACTCCAAACAAATGACCAAAAATATGAATAGTAGCTCAGTATCATTTGTAAACAGGGAAATGCAAATTAAAACCACAGTAAGACATCATTTCACAACTGCAAGTTTTTCAATTAAATTTTGACAGGATCAAGAAATTGCTATTGAAACTCACATCTTCAGATAAGTCCATAGGCTGCACAGAAAGACTTAGTATAATAAGGTGGACTTTCTCCTCTGAAAGAACCCCTGAGAGCAGACAAGAGCTGGTTGAGCGATCTGAGTAAAAGCGACATGATCCACTCTTCATATCAAGATGCAGATAGAGAGTAGGGATGGTCTCTTGAGGAGAACATGGTTGCTATTGTAAATGCATCCCAATAGGGCCGCTTTGGCACTGCAAGTGCACCTGAGGTAAAATAGATGGCTGGTTGTGTGTGTGAACTTGCCCAACACCCAAGGGTGAGGTAACCGATTTGTGAAGTCCTGGGTTCTGTGCGAACTAAGACAAATTCCGAGCCTTTGCCACAGGCGGAGCGCTTTCAATCTTGTTCTTGTTGCTGGATGTTCCAAGTTCAGGTCTCTGTATCGAAACCTGAAGAGAGATTGCAGACTATGGGGACTTTTATGTTTTGGGATGGTGTTCCCCCAGATCAGCTAGCAGTGAACAAGGGGACAAGAGTCTAGTTGGATTTCACATGTCAGGAGCAATACTATATGGCGATGACAGCAACAATAGCCAAAAGGAACAGGGCTTCTTGGCCCAGCTGTCTTCAAGCTGGAGTACGCACACCCCTGGGAGTGCATGTAGACTTACCAAGGGGAAATGAAGCAACTGATATTTTCAAGGGAATGACTTTCCAACTCTTTAGCATTCATATGTACTGTTTCCTAAAATAGATCTACCTGAGAATGTACCTGTAGCTGAGGGTGAATTGCTATTCTAGTTCTTTCTCATCCCACCATCCCTCATGGGCAGGTACCTACTTTTCAGAATCAGAGCAAAACCTTAATTGACCCTTTATCTCAACACTACTTTGTGGGTGAAAAATTCTTAGGGTTATTAAACAAAGCAACACTTAAACAAGGCACCGAAAGCCCATGGTAGGACTTCATGCCTTTTCTTGTCGTCTATCGGAAAGGTAAGTAGAGTGTTGGAAGTAGCATGGGAGAGTCTGTATTCAGATATACTGTAGGGTGGGGAGCAGGGAAGATGCCAATTTACATCTAACAACCTCACTTCCTCTGTTACCTATTAACGACCAAACACATGGCTCCTGAAGGGGAGACCAGAAGGGTAAACAAAGAGAGCTTTGGTCACACGTATTGAACATGAAGGCATATATTCCATCCAGGCAACAAACTTATCTACTCATATATCCTAGGATTCAGCTGAAGAAGGAAGAGGGTTGCTAAGGGGCTGCGTATTAACACAAAAGTATATATTGAAAGGTGAAGGCACATTTTCCTGATAGAAACTAAGTCTGATTTGGCTGATGGGTTTGACAATGAAGTTTGCCTTTTCCAGTCAGAGGGTACAACACATGTTTTCCTAAATGAGCTATATCTGCCTCTTTAAGGTTTAGAGAAAATTCTAAACATTATAATACCTTTCTGTCAAATATTGTTGTTGGCATAGATGTAATAAAGTTAATATTTCAATTTTCTCAAGATTTCTGATGATACCTAGTTAGACAACAATGAGTAAGGGATATGTTATTTCCAAGAATTATTTTTGGGAGCACAAGCAGAGAAGTTGGGAGATGACTTCCTTGGCTATTCGGGCTTATTTCCGGTTCTCTGAGAAGATGGTGGGCTCAGACAGAGTGAGCCTTCCTTGTGGTGCTGTGGAGATGTCAGGAGAAAAGCGGAGGATGGAAGAAAGACATTCTTATTGAAAGTGAGAGAGGAGCTCAGAGATTTTATTTAAGAATATTAACATTTGATCTATTGGATGAAGCAAAAATTTTTTTATTACTGAATAAATATTACTGTCATTTTTCTAGGTGCTGGAGATACAGTAACGAATAAGGCAGGATGTTTTCTGTTATAATCTAGCTTACCTTATAGTGAGGGACAGATAATGAGTAGACAGATTAGTAACATCATTTTAGAAAGTAATGAGAGCTATAAATAAAATAAGAGGTGATTCGATAGTGGGGGTGCTATTTCAGATTGCATAGTTAAGGAAGGGTCTTCTGAATTAACTTTTAAGCTGACCCTGGGTGGTAATGAGCCCATGGGGCAGGATTCGATGGAAGAGTGCTCCAAGCAGAGAAAACGCAAACGCAGAGGCCCTGAGTTGATTCATGCTTGGCCTATTTGAGGACAAGGTGACGGTGTGTCTGCATCTGAGAGAACAAAGCGGCAAGTGGAAGGAGGCGGATGTTGGGGAGGGTGGGAGGGCAGGTACTCTGGTGTGCCTTGGAGGCACTAAAGGGAGTTCGGCTTTTGTACTCAATGCCTGGAAGCTCTTAGAGGCTTTTAATTGGGAGAAGATATCTGATTTCTATTTTAAAATGCTCACTCGGGCTGCTCTGTGGAGAATGGAATAAGGAGGAAGGGAATCGGTTGAGCAAGGCAACCAGTAGGATGACTGTTATGGTCTGGGATGGAGGTGGCTTGTTTAAGGAAGCGGGAGAGAGAGGCTGGATCTAGGATATATTAGAGGCAGAGCCCATAGGATTCACTGCTGAATTTATGCAACTGAAGGAGCAAGGACTCACAGATAGATGACTCCTATGTTTTGGCCATTAACTGAGACAGAGGAGACTAGAAGCAGGTTTGGCAGGAAATATTAAGTTCCTTTTTCTTTCTGGACCTATTACATTTGAGATGCTATTAGACATTGATATGGCAATGTACGAATTTGGGGTCCAGTAGGAAGCTGGGGCTTGAGATATAAATTTAGGAGTCATCAACATATGGTTAATACTTTAAACTATGATACTCATTTCACTTGGATAGCCTGTGTAGGTACTGCATAGGCTGTTTAGAGACCAGACAAAATCTCACCAATAGGATTTAGATCTCTAGAAATGGTTCACCAGACTTTCTCTTTCCTTAGTTATCCCTACATTCTGTTTGTAAAACCAGGATGTGAGTTTTCAGTAGAAATCGTATGAAACACTAAGAGTCCGGTAGAGAATGCTGCTAAGTCATGGGATGTACTCATACACAGACTGCTGCGTTGGTATAATGGCGTCTCTTCCCACTTACTCGCTTCTAAATTTGGTCTTGAGCAAGTGGAAAGTGAATCACGTCTGGGACCTGTGCTGCAAGGCTGCTGGGCTTCTGGAGACTTTGTTGGCCAGAAAGTCACACTAAGAGGAGGCTGGAATAGATGCTGAGTGAGCCAATCCGATGTCTGTCCCACTGGTAGGAAAAATGTGAGCACTGGCTTCTAATGAGGCTTTAATGCTACGAGGGGTTTTAAAAACTTATTGGAAATTTTTAATGCAGAAAAGTTTTTTCTTCTGGTGTGTAAAAGGGATGAAGTAGCTACAGAAAGCTGTGCAAAAGCTCCCTTGGAAGCTATGAGCCAGCTTCTAAATTAGCTTTTAATTTGTTAACCAAAAATCAGAGTCTGAAAATCCCACCGAAGTGACTGTGGGATATAATCAACAAAACTGGGAAAACAATATAAACAGATGCCAAATGTTTTCTTCAGTTTGGAGATTTTCTTTTTTGATGATTTAATTGGGTTTGGGGAGGGATTTTTTTCTTTGTTCATTGGTAAGCACACATATTGTGGTATGTGAATGGTCTTTACATCTTTGGAGGTGTTTTACTGCTTGGTGGATGTACAATTAACACGAAATGGAAAATCGGAGTGTAAGCGCCCACGCTTATTGCAGCATTATTCACAACAGCCATGACATGAAAACAACCCAGGTGTCCATCAGCAGATGATTGGATAATACGTGAATTAAAAATGTGTTAACTAACCTTATTGTGGTGAACATTTCACAGTATAAATGTGTGTCAAATCATATCATACACCTTAAACTTACACAATATTATATGTCAATTATATCTCAATAAAGCTGAGAAAAACTGGGAATGCAAACACTGAAATTTTTTTATGCAGAGACTACGATAGCTACATAAAATTTTAAGGCTTTAAGTTCTTATTTTGACTCAGCTTAAAATTTTGGAGAACGTTGACAAAGATGTCTAAAACTTATTTTTCAATTCATATTAGAAATATCTGAATACAATGTGATTGTGGAATTATCTGTTTTTGTGAATAATTAGGCTTACAATAATTGCCCAAATTAAACAGTCTGTAGGAAACTTTTTCAATTATATTTTATGTATTTATTTTAATCCTAGCAATAATTACAACTATGCCTGATAGTTTTTGAGTTATTATCAAGCTTTTTCTAAGCGCTTTACATGTATTATCTCAGTCCTCTTAAGTTTTTTTAGTAATTGGCTAAATTTTAAGGTAGCATCTCTGAGTGATTATTTCTCTCTTTTAAGGACTGACAAAATGGTAAACCTAAGCAATGATTATTTGTATACACACAAGAGCATTAAGAATTAGGGTTGAATTTTGTCGAGGGTTATGCAGTGTCTCAGAAAAACACTGGTCAGTAGTTTGTCCAAAATTGTTTATTACGTCTAGAGGCAATGGTGGACATGAGAACTGCATAGCTATTATAGCTATTCTTTCGGATCCGAAAATTTCTAGGAAACAAGAACCACCTTGAAGGTCAAGTTCAGTCTAACAAAAAGCTCCTTGAAAGGCAATGGTGGTAGACCCAGGAAAGACTTAGGGAAAGGTAGGAGAAAGGGGCAAAACTGCAAAGTCCCCTTGAGAAGGAAGAGCATCAGCTGAAGGGAAATGAGGGTGCAGAATGAGTGAAGTGTAGTGAGGGAGCCGAGTTTCATTGTCCCCCCACACAGAGCCCCCAAGCCCTGACTCTGCTCTTTTCTTTTTCATTTCTTATTTTCTCTGTCACATGTATGTGGCGGCTTTATCTATGATCCTGCATAGTTTTGGCCTTTGGGTTCCTTTCCTGCAGGAAGGACTGAACTTAACTTTTCTTTCGTGGCCGTGAGACTGTCTGGCTCTGGAAATGTAACCAATTTTGGAACACTTCTGTTAGGACTTAAAAAACTTAATTGTATAATTATCACATCAGTTAGGATGGTTTTGTTTCCAGATTAACAGAACACCCACCTCAGACTGGACTGAACCCTAATGGGAAAGTATGTGCTTAGAAACAAAAAGTCTAGCAATAGTTTGGCAGAATTTGGTCAGGGATCCGGCTTGGTTTCTCTCTAATTCTTTTAGCTCTGCATTCCTCTGCTCACCCAAGCCAGCTTCCCTTACTGTCACAAAATGGCTGCAGCAGCCCCCGACCTTACACCCATCCACCACAGGATTAAAAAAAAAGTGTATTCTCCTTTCCAGCTACCTAAGGAAAGAAGTCCTGAACTTCACTAGATTTGCGTCAGGTAAGATGCCGAGCCCATCTTTGAACCAGTCATAGTGCCAGAGACTGCTGCGTGGGGGCTGCTTCGTGCTATCAGGGGTCATCCTGCAGCTGGGGACAGGGTGGTGATGGTGGCGGAGGCATCGTAGAAACCCACGCCTGCCTCACAATGAGGAAATACGGTGTTCACACACAGAAACCAAGAGATGACCCCATGTTCACTTGCTTTCAATTCTCTTGTCCAATTTTCTTTCCCAAATGGCACACAGGACTGGCGGGTGGGAGTCACTTAGCAGGTTTTAAAGTGCAGTGGTGGCACCTACAGGGGTGGGAATGGAGAATAATCTCATTGTGCTTCTACAAACCACAGCCTTCCAGAAGAAGATTCTGAAGATGCAGATTTTTAGCATTTAACAGTGGCTCAGGAGTAAGTCTAATTAAGAATAATCAGTGAAGGGATGTTAATATTAGCAGTCTAAAATCACCACGCAGAAGCCAAAAGTCAGGAATTGTCAGCTACGTTCAGAGGCAAAAACTAAAACCTGTTTCTTTTCTTTGTCTCCTCAAAAAGAATTTGCCTGAAGCTTAATGGCTTTGTGATTATATAAAGATCTCCGCTTTTCAATACCTCTTCTCCAGGCTGTATTTTTTTTAGTGCTTTCTTATTTAATTTTCCCTATTCCGGTGAATAAAATCCTGTGCGATGCAGGACTTTTTGATGTATGAGTTCCAGATCCTGAGACGAAACCCAGATTTAAGATGTTATGAGATTCTGGAAGTCTGGAAAAGCGGGAGGTTTCTAGAATGCAAACGACTTTGTGTTGGGCAGCGTGCAGTGTGAAAGGAGGCCAGGGCTTC
>CM053511.1:47574199-47666186 GCA_028627145.1 Eidolon dupreanum
CTCCCCCTTCTAGTCTCTGTAGAAGCACAGAAGTGACAAGGACAAGCAGTCGGAGGAATTATTATCACTACTATGATAATTTATTTATTTATGCCTCTTTTGCCCAGACTATAAATGAGGTTGCGTAAGAAGTCAAAAGAAAGGCTGGCTGGGAGGTTCCTTCCTGGCCCAGACCAGCCGGACTCAGAGCTGACTTTTCGCACACTCCTGACTTCAGAAACAATTTGGCTTCCCATGAAACCCATAGCCCCAAACACTGTTGGCTTGAAGGAGTTTGAGATATTTCTACTTCCAGTGTCCTATCTTCTCCCTCTGAAGATTCCCGCAAATGTCAGAGAATAGCAAATGTGAATCAGTACAACACTTTCTGGTTAGTCTTGAATTTCGGTCATTTACAATTTAATGCTTATCGAGCACATTTCATGAGAAAGAACTCAAAGGACTCCGGTGATGTGATACCGCGTGTGATGCCCAGCTGTTAACCACACCTCAGGCCACCTGTGTTGAGGTGGAAAGAGCATCTGAGTTCAGGTCATCAATATGGATTTCAAGGTTTGGCTCGGTTGCTTAATCTACCTGATGTCTGGTCATCTATGAGATGGTGAAACCTCACCTATGTGACAGAGCCTACAGAGTAGTAGTCTCCAACCTTTTTGGCATCAGGGACCAGTGTTCTGTAGAGAACCTAACCCCTGGTGGTCTGAGGTGGAGCTGAGGCGGTGATGCTGGCGCTGGGGAGCAGCTGCAGATACAGATGCAGCTTCGCTCCCCTGCCTGCCACTCACTTCCTGCTGTGCGGCCAGGTCCCTAACAGGCCACACAGACCAGTACCAGTCCAGTTTGCGGCCCTTGCTACTGAGGATGGAATGGGGATGGGAATGAAGGCTCTTTGTAAAGCAGTCAAATGCCATGTGCAGATGAGGTTCTGTCTCGGCCTGCAGCCCTTGGCTCTTTAAGGATGCCCTCCATGAGCTTGTTGGTGTTCCTAATGGTCCAGAGCCAAATGGATGTGTCCCTGCATCTAGACCTCTGGATCTATGTGACTATTTCTAAGTAGTTTGGCCTCCAAGACTGAGTTAGAGAAACTGAGGTAATATAATGCCACTTCCTCCCTTTCTTTCAAATATAAAACCCAGAAATGAAGAGTACTACACCACCTTCTATACCCACCATAACTCTTCGCATTTTTTATCATTAGATTTATTTTACTTAGACACACGGTGTTTCCAGACTCAGACCAGGAAGAGCAGGAGTGATGGCCTAATAGGGTGAGAAAAATACAAAGGGGGAGGATTAGGAAGTAGAGGGGGGCCAAGAGTATAGGCCTCGTCTTTCATTTCCCTCCATAAAAAATAAGTGAAATAAAATTAAAGGTAACTTTAAAGATACCTGATAGGAAGGCACAGTGGTAAAAAAATCTTTAAGTCCTTCATGATAACAGACTTGAGAATGTTTTAGAATCAACTACTGCATATCTGCAGAAAATAATTCCATGTTCCTGGAGAATAAACATAACCAGACAATTCTTAAGTAAAACAAAAACAAAAACAAAAACCAAAAAACCCAACAAACCAAATAAACAAACAACAACAGAGTATACTAGCAATTTAAAAAATATCCTCCCTTCCTTCCTTTCTCTAAAAGGTAAGAAATATCAGAGGAACAGGCTTTATAAGTCAACAGCAAAGATAACTGTTTGTTCCTCCCCTGCCATCCTCGTCAAATGTTGGCTCAGTCCGCACACGTTGTGTCGTGTTTACTGGTGTCTCCGACAGCCAGGGCTGCTTGCAGTTCCTGTTAGGCCTTCAGCAAATATTTGTTGAATCAAAGTTTCTTTAAACCTTGGAGGGTCTAAAGTAAGTGTGTGTGTGTGTGTGTGTGTGTGTGTGTGTGTGTGTGTGTGTGTGTGTGTTTAAACAGCATAATGGTAATACTCAGGAAAGCTAAACAACTCTTCCCTACACCCTGCCTTGTCTCCCACCTGTCTGTCCCTGCTCCATGCTAGCTCTAATGGCTCAGCTGGTTCTGCAGGAGCCCTGCAAGTGGACCCCCTACTTACTTCCTCCTCACGGCAGGGTACGCTCTCTGCTGCCACCAGAAGGATCTTCACGAGATGCAAATCTGGTTGTGTGTTCATTCATTAACTCAGTAACCACTGAGTGCCTGTGTCCTGCCAGTTGCTACTCTAGGTTTTGAAAATCCCCTTTGACAACGTCTGGTCACGTGTGGAGTTATGTGGTAACAAGCCTCCTCTCCTGCCTTCCTCGCCCATCCCACGTGCTGGCTCTTCTGCCACAGCGGCGTCCTTTTTGTTCTGGAGAGTGGTGTGCTGACTCACCCCTCCTTGTCTTTGCTGTTCCCTGTGCAATGGAAACCCTGCCCCCCCTTGTTGGCCTGAAGATTCCTTGTTCATCCTGTAACACTCAGCTAAGGGGCTTTTCTGTAAAGGCTGCTCTGATCTCTCTTCCTATCTAACCCAGAGCGAGGGCAGCATTGTAAATTGCATATTACACTTGCTACAGTACTTATTGATTACACAAGTATAATACATTTGTAATTACATATGCACATTAGATGGTAATGCTTTCTTTCCATGGCTGCCTCCTTGGCTGCCGTGCAATCTCCCTGAGGTCAGGGATTCATTAGTTCTAGTGCATCCTGGCATGCCCAACCCCTAATAAGGTATGCAATCCATTTTTGTTAAAAGAATAGCAATATAGGTATAACTTATGAAATCAGCTGTTCCCATGGATCTTCCTGTTGTACCTGCCTCTAACTGTCGTTTCTCAGGGCCTCATCCTCTTTTCACCCCACAACCCTTTTCCTAGGCAGTCTTGCATGATCCTATTACTTTGATACATTCACATGTTGATGATGCCTCAAAATTTATCTCTACCTCGACTCTCTCTTCCTAGTTCCTGCCCACATATCTGACTGTGTATCTAGCTAATCATGTCGTCCTGGACATCTCCCAGACACCTCAGCCACATATCCAACAGTGAAGTTCATCTTTCCCTTTAATGGCACCCAAATCCAGACCTCCCTACCCGCCCTCACCCCCCGCAAGCTGAAACCGGGGTCTTTCTTCTCCCTCGACCCAACATCCAGTCTATTATCATATCTGGTACCTTTTACCTCGAACACATATCTCGAGTCTTCCTCTCATCTCCACTGCTCGTCCTCCACTTTTTCTCCTTTGATCTACTATCGTAGCCTCCTAACTGGTTTCTCTCTTACCATCTTGCTCTCCTTCAATTTGCTCTCCACAAAGAAGGCAAACAAAATTTTAAAAAATCCAGTGGTATCTTGGCCCCCTCTACCCTCACTACCCACTTACTTAAAACGTTTTAGTATTTTTTCATTCATAAAAAAAAATCTTCTCAAATGCTTAGCATGGCCTGCAAAATCCTATTCCATTTGGCCCCTATTTTCCTCTCCAGTCTTTTCTTATACCCCTCGCCCCCTCATCCTGTGGTTTAGACATACAGGCTACCTTTTTGCTCTGTAATGGGCCAGGATTCTCCCTAGTGAATTGAAGCAGCTACATAACAGAGTTCAAATTCAGATTAAAAAAGTTATCAGCAGATGCTGAGATTCTCCAATTAAATTATGGCTGCCAGTCATCACTCAAACTGGAGAAATTGCTAATTAAGAAACAAAGCAATGCAATATATGTGTAACTGATCACTATTCAAGGTGGGAAAGGACTATACCAACCTACTTATTTCAGTAAAATTAGCTAGAGTCATTTAGGATATAGTTTATCTTGGAGAAAAATAGAATAGATTAAAACTATGATGGCTGTTCTTAGAGAAAACTTTCTCCTCTAACGCACACTAATAAAATATTATTTCCCAATCTCTTTCAGACAGTCTTCTGGCACTTGGATTATTATTGAAAATACATTATACATTAGAAAACTTCAAATCCATACTTTAATAAACTACAAGCCTGATTATATTTGCAAAACTGCCCTGAGGTCCTACTCTACATTTCAACAAGGTATTCAACCAGCTGAATGCTAGAAGCAAGATTTCACATTACCCAAACTGTCCTATTCATGAATTCCACCAAAACAATTTATTTTCACATTTATCATAAGTAATAAATAGATCACATTATGTTATCAAGATGCAAAGCACATTTCATGATACATTGCTTTTTCTTTTCATTTCATTTCTTTTATTGCTTAGAAATTTTCCCCAGTGATAAACCAAGATGATTTTCAAAAAATGAATTGGAAAAAATAGCAACCTTTAAAATATCATTTCCTGCTACTGTGGAATCATTTCATGGCCATGTCAGTGTTTTAATAATCTAGGAAGAAAGCAGTTATAGAGGCTTGGTAATTTCAAATCTAGTTCAGGGTCAGTAAAACCAAGCCCAAGTGGTCTGATTTCATTATTTATGGAGGCAGTATAGCATAAAGGAAAGACCTTGGATTCAGAAGACCCATGTTTGAATCACATGGCAGTGTAAGTTAGGGAAGATCACTTCTCTGAGCCTCAGGTTTCTCTGAAGAATATCATACCTGCGAACAGGGTGGTGAGGTTTGAATGACTTTAATCACCAATGTAGTATTTAGCACATAGTAAGGGTTTAAAATTGTAGGAAAGGACCTTTATAAGAAGGGTGATGAGGTATCCTATAGAATTTAAGGGAAAGTTGAGCAACCAAATCTGGACAGAACAGGAACCAGGGAATCTCTAAAATTCTCATTCCAAAAGTTCATAGCCTATAATTGGTAGTCCTCTGATTGATGGAACTCAGGTGCTAAGTTCGGATGCTCTCAGTTCAAAGGGCCAGCAGAAACTAACCCCAGTCTTACATTTCAAATCGGTGAGAGAATTGGATAGGGCTGGAGTGAAGAGTGTAAAAGGGAGACCCTTATGCCAAATATTAAGTTAAATGTTAAGTGTAAATATTAAGTTAAAAATCAAGGTAATAAGATGATAAAATATTCTATCCTCTTCCCTTGACAGGCATACCTTTCAAACAGCCTGAAGTGCAAGCTCAAACATAGAAGTATTCGAGTCCATGGGGTACTGTGCCCAAATGTAGCAACATGGAGAGAGTTGGCTCCCTAGCCTACTGCCCATCTGCTGCTTTCTCCTACCCCCACCTGATGGATATCCCAGCTGTGCGTATCCAAGCTTCAAACACAGCTCACACAAATACCTGCCCCTTTTCATCACTCTGGCCTAGGGCTGCAAGGCTCATGTGGGTCCTAAATGTGGGCTTGAGGCAGTTCAGGCATGGATTCCAGGGCTCTGGATTCCCAAAACAGTAAATGCAAAGGGTGCACTGAGTAGAATGAGGGTGCAGCTGGAGGAGGGCCAGAACGTGACACCCAGGGTAGGGGTTCCTGTCGCCTAAGATGCAACGCCAGCTGTCATACCAGGAAAAGCTATTACTCTGGCTGTATTTGGGTAATTATGGCTCATCTTATTACAAGGCTACTTGAATGTGTTAAAGAATAGAGAAGGAGTCTTATACGCAAACAGTTTACTGCACACTAAACCAAAAGAGATTAAAATTTCCTTCACCCTACCTGGGAAAGAGGAAAACAAAATAAAAGATCACAATAACACAAGAAATCATAAATAAGTTATCTTATTTTTGAATTTAAAGCTGCTTAGTCTTCCCTGCCTCCCCATCCCCCCAAAAAAATCAGCAAAGGTTTCGCTCTTAAAGGTCGAGTAGACTATCGATATCAATTTTGTGGCTTTGTTCTACAAGATTTCTATTTCTTCTCAGGAAACAAAACAAAACAAAATATCAAAATATGTGAAAACAATTCAGTTTGAAAGTGTGCCATACTATTCTCTCCTGGACTCCTTAATAGGCATGTCTGTGTACAACCCAGACCCTCAGATCTTGCACAACTGATTCTCTACATGAAGTTGTAATTTCCTACTCTCTGACCTCAATCTCCACTGCCGAAATTGAAGAGTATGACACCAACAGGATAAAAAAAAAAAAAATGGCGTAGGAACAGCTCTCTGAAGAAACAGTCAAGATAAACATCTCCAACTAGAAAAACTGGAAAGAAAAAAACTGTAAAATATGGTTTGGATAAAACTATTTTGAAAATCTTTAGAAAATTTAATTAGATATTTAAAAATCAATCAATTGTATGTCTGTTTTTTTTTTTCCATTGCCTAAACAATAAAGTCCAAATTCATTGACATTTCTCTCTTTCTGGTCTTCTGGCTTCTTTGTAGCCTCCTGTATATATACATTTTTCTTTCCATGGCTCCATTTTTTATTGTACCATTCCTCTTATTCTATATCTTCCAGTGGGTTCCTGTTTTCTACAGTAATTATTCTCGAGAGCACAGTCAATAAACTTTGAGTATAAACTTTAGAGTCCGAAAAATCTGGATCTGAGTCCCAGATCTGCCACTGACATGCTATGGGATTCTAGATGATAACTTGACCCTTCAGTTTCCAGTTTCATCTGTAAAATGGGAATAAAAACAGTACCTGTCTCATGGGGTTGTGAATTAATGCAAGAGAACTCTTGTGGCTGTGCCTGACAATTGCTAACTGACAAAATATATGTGTCCTCTTGGGGTTGGTGCCTGTCCCCATTTCTATAGGCCCATCTGTTGGTGTTTCCAGTCTTATAATAATTTGCATTTCAGGACTACTGAAGTACTTAGAGTTTAATGAACATGCTAAACTGTTCTTACTGTGTAAGATAACAGACCCACACCTTTAAAGAACCAACTTGGACATTCAGTTCTCCCCCTTGCTTGGACACATGTATTGGCTCCCTCTTCAGTGCTAGTTCTATACATCTCTGCCACACTTCCCCAGTGGAGAGGATGCAAGCCCTTGCTTGGTGAGGAGAGTCAAAGAAGTGGGCAGATTTGCAGCAAGCTCTCCAAAGGAAGGAATTAGTCATTCCCTCAGGAAAACAGGTCCAAGGAGACCTCAGACATTGACAAGAGAGGGCTAATGAGGGTCACGTGCCAGTGGAGAGCCCAGCTACTGACCGGTGAAGCTGGGCAAAAGGGAGATAAGGCCTGAGACCTTACAGCCCTCGAATCTAGACAGAAAGCCCCCTTGGCTCTTTGTTACTGGGGATGGGAAGAAGGAAACATGTGGATTTGCTGGTTCGAGAGGCAGTGGAGGGACTCTTGGTAAAGTTTTTACTCAGAAACCTCATGTGGCAGCCAGCGCAGTGAGGACCTGGTGCTGTGGATTCATGCAGCTTTGACTGCGGACAGGAGATGCCTGCTGGGGTGGCTGTGACCTGCGACATCATGATTGAACATGAAGACTCCGCTCCTGATCTGAAATGATATCAGGCACCATCAGCCTTTCCTTGGCACAACAAACCAGTGTGTCACCAGGCTGGTGACACAGCGGCCCTGAGTGAAGACTGCAGCCTTGCTATTTGGGTCACTGGCAGAAAGGGAAAGGCCAAGTCCTGGGGGCAGGATGTGGGATCTGTGGGTCAAGAAGAGTGATTAACTCTTGACTGTTCTTGAGCCCCCCAAATATTTTACTAGTTGAGGCTTTAAACCTGAGAAATATTAGTTATTGCTATCTCCAGAACAGCAGAGCCCGAGGAAATACCTGCTATACGTGATATTGTAAATTACAGGGTTTACATCTCTCTCTATATATGTAAAATATATGTATAATATATATACATAAAATATGTAATATATATATATATTATATTTTTTTGGGAGGGGCTGTGGGCTCCTTGAACATGGGCATGTGGTTATTACCGTCACCAGTGCCAAGCAGAGCAGGGCCTGCAGAAGAGGTTTGATAAATGTTTAATTACTTGGAATAAGAAACCCATCATCTGGCACCTCGACAAACTCTAGATTTATTTAACTTTGCTATACAAGGGCTATTCGACAATGATCCAGCCTAGCGACTGTCACCTTTTCATTGCTAAAGACCCTATGAATTGTTTCCTTCAAGGAAATCATATTTTGGAAAAGTCAGTCTACCAGATTATAATTATTGGCTGTTTCCTATTTTCCTTAGACACATTTAGCTGCTAAGCAAATCTTCATAGCACCCAGAGATAACCATTTACCATGAGCTAATCATGATATACTATGAGCTAATCAATTGCCAGACTTAATAGAAGACTTTGAAGCTTTAGTTTGTATAGTTTTTAATTAGGCATTTTAAAACAATGAATGAAGCTTGATGGTGGACTCCTATCTCTGCTTTGACAACCTCTGAGAAAAATCACTGTTTTATTGTGCCAAGGAAAAGTTGATGTTGCCTGATATCATTTCAGATCAGGAGTGAAGGCTTCACGTTCAACAATGATGTCGCAGGCGGCTCGGTGACTGGGTTCTTGATTCTCAGATCTGAAAAGGACCTTGGAGCTCACCTGATTTAGCTCCTCAGCCCTCGAGTCTTCCCGACAGGCTAAGAAGGCCAGTGTCACAAAACTAATTACATCAGAGCTAGAGCCAGGACCCAGGTGTCCTAACACCCAGCGTTTCCCATTTTCCCACAAAAAGTTATAGATAAAAGAATTATGTAGCTGCGAAGGACCTTAGACTACGTTAGGTCCACCCTCACATTTCCTCTCACTTAACAGATTGAAAAAGAGAGGACCCGCTGGGTTAAGTGACTCACCTGAGGGAGAACCTCTGAGTTAGGAGTAAAACCGGGCTTAGATTTCTAGTCCTCTGACCCTCCCTCCGATTTCTTTTGGTATGAGAATTGGAAATAAGCTTAATCCCAATGGAAGATACTCTCAGCTTCACATGATGTGACACAGCTTGAAATGATCGTCATTACTGCACGTCCAGCCCCCCGTGGCTGCCCCAGTGGGCTGCCAACTCTTGCAAAGAAACCCTTGGGTGCTAGCAGTAAGGACAAGAAGATAAAGAAGGATGGTTGCATCTTCTGGGTTGCTGGAAGGACATGAGCTTCTCAAGTAACAACACATCTAGCGAGCCACTGCTGTTACCACAAACAAAAGGTAGTTGTTCTATGGCATTGACATGGCGCTATTCTGCACACACAGAAGGTTCTCCAGTGTTTGGGTTGAGCTGGCACTAGTCATGCACATGATTTTTTTTCACATGTTCTCGTGTTCTTAAAATCATCCTCCTTGAAGACTTATCACAGAAGACTGGATGTGCATCTGCATTCTTAGTTAGCATCGGTAATCCAGTTAAGGCTTTGTTCGCCCTGCTTCTCCCTTACATTTATAAAATTTAAAGTTATTTTTATGGCTAGAAAATTGTTTTGTTGCAATATACTGGTGAAATATATTTTGTCAAAGTAATTTCAGTAGCTTCCAATAGATTAATCTATATTCTTTATATTCGCTTCAACACTTCATATAGTCAGAGTTATAAAAATATATTCACACCCAATAAAGGCATCAACATCACAGTTCTTCATCCGTTGTCCATTAGTTACACACACAGGCAATTCTCTACTGCTTTGCTAGTGTGGAAGAACTGCTCCAATTAAAGTGAGTTAAGCAATTTCTCTAAGTTATGATAAGATTATAAATACAGGGCTAGCTCTTTCTTCATATTATAGTAGCTGCTTTCTAGTTACTTATTTCAAAATTAATAGAGCTCGACGATATACAGCATATCCCACGGGAGGTATGCTCTAGAAGGAAAAATAGGTACCTGTTAGAAGGTGTGCTATTGATTTGTTTCAGAAGTTCATCCGGAGATTTATGATAACAAAATCTCCCCATATTCAGTCCTTCAAAAACTATTGCTAAATGCTTACTGGGCACACGTCATTTCACCATGTATGAGGTATGCAAAAGTGAAGCAAATCATTCAGAGAAGAAACTGACACGCAAATTCACAATTACATTACAATATGTTTGCTAAAATGGTGTACCATGGGAGCAAAGAGGAAGAGAGTGCCCAAAACCTCCTGGGAAAAAGGTTTCTTAAAAGAAGCAGGGTTTGAGGGAATGCTAGAACCATAGGTGGCTGCTCTCCTGTAGATAGCTAAAGGAAGGGGCAGCTGGAGGTCAGGATGGTCATGGAGAGAGGGTCACTCTGCCGTCAGTGAAAGGATGGACTGCAGGCAGATCCTGAAAAGCGATACCATTATCAATCAGCTTTCTTCCCTGTCAACCCAAGATCTATTGCCAAAATCATCTATGAAAGATACTCTGAGTTACCATCTGATTTATTCTAGTGCTAATTACAACTTAGCTATTTTACTACCACATTCTTAAATGAATGCACTTATTACTAGAGGCTGAAAGTAGTCCCTTACAAATATAATTTGACCATATATTGACAATTGAATATCGTTTCAAAGCTTTCTTGATATGTGGGCTAACAAAAGTAAGAGGTAAATGGGTTTAAGAGACGATTGCGTGGTGAATTTGATCAAGTTACATGTGTACATTTATAGACATACACAGAATCTTTCCACAGAAACTCACCTCAGGAACGAGAAGTAAGCAAATATCATTTGCAAGCTACCCAGAGCAACAGGATCCATGTTGAAGTAATACAATTCTTCAGGAATTTACTTACATTTAATTTAGAAGTAATTTTAATAATTGGTTTAGTAAATCTAGTTTCACAGTGAATAACTTCCTCCCTCTCTCCCTCCCTCCATTCACTCCTTTCCATCTTTCCCTGTTGAGCATCTATCACTTCCTAGACTAAGGGAGAGGCAGAAGTTCAAAAGAGACTAGAGTTTGCCACATATCTTTGATGCTTCTTATTTGTATTAGTGTAACCAAGAGCAAAAAGGAAATACAAAAACTGATATAAAGACAAAAATAGAGCATCTGGGAGCCATATAACATGGAAACCAAGAATGCTCAGCGCTTAAGTGTCTCTAAATAATAACCAATGACAATTATAATCACTCTTGGTCATAAAGGCTTAATTAAATATCAGTCTTGTATTCAGTTAGGATGTGTGACATTTTAGAGTGATTTCCTACTAAAATATTTAAAGTAAAAATATTGATGTCTATGTTGTTCTCCGCTCCTGGAATAACAGGAATCTTTCCAATTACCCATTTAAGACACAAAGTACATCTCTATTAGCAAAGTTAAACCCAATGCTCTTAAAATCAAGGCTGTTTACAGACTAGATCACTGATAAGACATTTATTATTGGTGTAGGCGAACCTCACCCTCCCCACATACAATGTTTCCTGAGATCTGGGAGCCCAATAGGGAAACACAAATACATCACAATAAACACATATTAACCAATGCAGATTACAGTATCTATTAGGGGTTGGGCCAAGGTATTACCTTTGCCTGCTGGCAACAGTGTATAAGCATATACCTGTGTGTGTGTCTGTGTGTTTACAGAGAAGCAAGTCAACATCAAGTGTATGTCTTTACCCATTATTTTCTTCAAGGTCCCTGAACTGTTTTGTGGGCTGGAAAGTAACCTGAGGAGTCCCGGATGGACACAAAAATAAAGGCAGGGGGATCTAGTAGGCAATACTAGACGGGAAACGTCAAACAGCAATTTTCGCTTTACATTTTATTTATATCATGGTCATAATTCTGAGTGTTCTGAGGAAGGAAACACTGGTATTAAATAATTCAACTATATACATAAACACAAAATCTCATGTTTTACCACCTTTTTCCTTTTGTCATCCAAGAGGATTGGCTTGGGGGGTATCTTCAGTTTTATTTGGTGAGGAAAAAGAGCGTTTTTCTATACATTGATATGAGTTCTTATTCTGACTGATGATTGTGGTTGCCATGGAGCCCAAAGCTATTTTCAAAACAATCTATCATGTGATCATGAAAACAATCACCTCAGTCTTGCTTATAGCCCACAGCAGTGTCCAGCCCATAGTAGGTGCTCATTAAATTTTTTTGGAATGAAAATCTGGCTGTCTATTTTTTCAGTTGTCTGTAACCATGTACCTCCTACTCTATCCTGGACGTTGGGTTCCCCGGACATCCTCTCATCTTCTGTCATTATGCACCATCCCCCAGCCCGCAGCTTACTTGACAGAAGCTGCTCTTCTTATGTAGGCCCTTCTTGGTGGCACCACACTGCTGCACGCGGTTGTCTAAGACCAGCGGAGATGATGTTAGGCTCTTTAATGTCAGCTAGTGTTCATTAGTGATGCTAATAGAAATGATTAAGGATCAGGCTGAGATACCTGAAGTATAAAAATACCTGAAGCATGAGAGAATACCATTGCCTCTTTATATGCCTTTAGTCCGGCCTCATAGTTTATATATTTGTGGCTCCAGCTCTGCCAGTTGACTAAAGAGCATGATGTTCTTGAATCTGAAACCCACTATAGTTTGCTGCAGAAGTAGGTTGCTTTAGAAATTTTTTTTTACTTTTTGATTACTATGGAAATCATTTGACGTTAGAGCTGCTTCTTCATTCAGGCTAGAATATTACATAGTTTTTCTTCTGCAGTGGTCTTCCAAAATTTTTGCTTCTGTATGCCCTAAAAGAATTTTGAAGAACTATGTGCTCACATGTTTTGAAGTTGGTATCTAATGTTTTTCATGATAAGTTTATATAGCTGCATTGAATATAGTTTTTTTAGCATATTTTAAATATTGGCACTTCAAAATACATCGCACTCTTAAATACATCAGGAGTCCAAATATCATATAACTGTGAGAAATTTTATATCCTTGTTCTCTTTGAGCTTATATTTTCATTCTATTTCCTGTGCAAAATGTGTTTCTAGTACCTGCAAATCTTCTAGATCACCCTTTTATACTTCTGTGCAACCCAAAACATTTCATTTCCATTTTTCCCATCTCGCTAAATGGCAACACTATCTATCCAGGTCCTCAAGCCAGTAATTGAGAACTCATTCTTTTCTCTTCCTCACTCATCCTATTCACCATGAAGTCCTTGTTACTCTACCTCTAGTATCAAGTACAATCCATCTGAGGCTCTCTAGTTCCCAGAGGTCTACCAGAATCCCTGAGAAGAGTTTTTTTTCAGAGCTAAGGTCCAACATGAACATGTAGGGGTAAAAGCCAGAACAATTCACATTTTGTTTAGAAGGCATCAGAGTTGAAAAGCTGTTAACATAAGCAACAAATCAAGGCCTGAAGTCCTGCTCAGAACACAACTGAGATGCTCTAAGTCCCATCAAATGATGTTTTATTTTCGAAATTGGTGAAATGCCAAACTGGAGGCTTCTTTGAACAAATAAGTCCTGACTGCCTCATTTGCTTTAAGCTTACAGGATCTTTTAAGCTCTACAAGAAAGGTATTATTGCATTAAGCAAAAAAAAAAAAAAAAAAAAAACACAACTTTTTATGTAACAAAGTGAGTTTCAAAAGTTGATAATGATTTGGAAGCTATAGCAATTCCACGGTAAGGAACAATGTGACTAGATGTGATTTGAAGGTACAGGTACACTGGGCAGCTAATCAAATGCAGCCCTGAGAGAAATATAAAAAGATGAACCACAGAAAAGGGAAAAGGAGACAAAACCTTCTGCTTGATAAAAGCAGGGATATTATACCAGATCTAAATTCTTCGGTCTTGATTTTCTTAAATCTATCCACGTCTCTTACTCTGTTTGGTACCATTAAACACAGATCCTGAAGGGGCAAACTACAGAATATTATTTTAATTTTGTAAGCTCCTTCAGTTGTTTTATCATTTTTGTCCTCAGAAAATAGCATTTTCGCACTCACATGGAATGGAATAGACTTATTTCAGCAAAATTTATTTAACAAAGATATATATCCAGTGCCTCCTATGCACCAGGCACTATTCAAGGCATTGGGTGATTGGTGTTGACTAAAGTCACGATTTGGAGGCAAAAGACACAAACAAGTGCCTTACCCTTAAGAATCTTTTAATAAAATTGTTGTACAGTAAGTCCTGACTTGACATCATTGATTGACTCTGATTTTAAGTGAAATGACATATGTAACAAAACCAATTTTCCCATAGGCTAATTGACAAGTTCCTGTGGCATTTCATCAATATTATAACAAAATAACACTGAACAAAACGACGTCATTCAAGGACCTTCTTGAATAAGATATTCTAGCAAGAGTTGTTTTATGAGATAAAGGTAAGTAAAAGGAGGCTATTCAAGTAGATAACAAAGTAGCTGCCCTTTACTGAATACTTACTTTCTGCTATATTCTGTGCTATAGTACATGTACCATTTTACTTAATTCTTAGAAGAATCTTATGATTCAGGAACTAAGAACCCTACTCCATAGTTATGAAATCTGACACTGAGGGGTAAAGCCCTATGTCACATAGCTGGTCAGTGATAGAGCCAGGTTTGAACTGAGGTCTGATTTCATGGCTCAAGCTTAGGAGGCAGGCTGTGCTACTGAGGCTAACTGAGCATTTTCTGGGAACGATGTAAAGAAGGTGCCTGCCTTGGCTGCAAGGTCCCAGTAGAACTCCAAGTTCGCTTTAATGCTAAAGTCCCATAAATAAAGGCAGCTGGTTATTTGCTAAAGGATCTCAACTGAGAAATGCTCTTGCATCGTATCCACAGCAAGGATTCAACTCTAGGTAAACCTTTCTGAATAGGAATACAGCTATATGACTAACTCTCTTTGCAGATTTACTGAAAATTTAAAGCTTCCAAACAAAAATAGTGGTACTGGCTCTGGGTATGTATACTTTTATTAACAGCCTGCCCTTGGCTGGGTTGTTTGCCCTCCTCATTCCTGCTGGGAACTTCCCCCTTCTCCACAACAGAGGGGATGCCTGTCCGTGATCCTGGAAACTATGCTGGTGACCTGCATTTGGTGGAGGTCATTTTGCCGCTCTTTCCACTCATCCCACTATCCCTCACAGTATACATCCTAGTTAAATTCTTCTAATTCAGTTCTTACCACTCTAGTACCTTGTCTTTTCACCCCACCCCTACTCCATCCAAATGCACTATCTGGCCCAACAATTCTTAAGGACCTGATTGTCTAATTCACTCAGTGATACCCAGGGACACTTCTCTTGGGCATTTGTCTTAAAAGAAGGAATTCCTCGACCCATTGGAATGACTTTTTTGCAGTGAAACTTGAGTCTAACTTGATGTGAGAGCCATTTGTGGGGCTTGGGAGGGGACTCTGTGCAAACCCTTCAGTCACATCATGATGCGTCACCCACTTCTAATCCTGAGACAGGGCATCTTTGCTCTAAAACACATTGCTTCTTGGCAGAGATCAAGGTCTTATTCATTTTAAGATCAGCAAAATCTTGTTTTTCTGCTAAGGGCCCCATTCTCAAATTAGTGTTTTCAGATAAGGTGGGATGTACTCTAGTTCTATGTCAATTGTATCACTAGGTGAGTATTTATTGGTCTTTTGCCTTTTAATAGGGTTATGATAGTGTTAGCAGGGGGGATGTGAGAACATTCATTATTAGTTAATCTGCACAGATATGGTTCTTTTGGACAGTTCGTAAACACAGAGGGGCAGCTGTGCTTTTACTTCCCACCGAGTGGCATCCAACAGAGTCTGCCTTTATAAGGTTTAACCTATATTCAAATAAGATATAAAAGAAATGAGATCTCATTTACTAAAATACCAAGCTCAGGCAAGTCTACATCTTCTTTTAAACCTCTAGTCTTAATTACTGTCTGTGACTGTTTGAACATGTCAGATGTTATTTTTTAAGCTGATGGTAGTAACTCTGCAGGAACTTCAAAAGGTGTAACTTGTGTCAGACCACTGTTTTTGGAATAAGGTTATTGCATTGCCGGTTAGCTTTCAACTTGGACAACTCAGCTATAAAACCTTTATAGATTAATTGCACAGAAATAAGTGGTACCAGTTGTAGTAGATTCACTTAGATTCTTTTCCCTAGACAAGCTTTCACATGCCTGGTGGACATTCCTTAAGAGCACTGAACTTTAGCACCAGAAGTAGTAAAAGGAAGAAGTTTGTGTTACCTGAAGAATATAGTATATTATGAACTCTATTTTTTTATAAAAGTATATTGCTATTTAAAATGCATCTAGCACAAAAGGCTTTGAATGCTGAAACCCTTACTTATAACTATTAATGAGGATATTATAACAGCAAATTTTGACATTCTAAATCTCCCTGATGCCTGAGAAATGTGTATGACATCTGTATCTACTACTATACACCTCCATCCCAGCAAGGTCACTGTACTGAACTGTACTGCCCAACTCCACGGGTACCATTCACACCGAGGACTGCTGACCCCTTCCTAGTGGTTGTGTAGGATACGATCTTCATGATTCTACATGGAGGACCTGGAATGTGCCCATACATCTCTTACTTTGCCATGGGAGATACTTACTATTGTCAATTTTGAACACTTAGGAAGAGAGAAAGACAGCTATCCATAAGTTATTCACGAAGGAGTTATTACTGTTCAATAGCAGCTACTTCATTCCTTTGTACTCATTCTTGTTGAAGTCCATCTCTGTATTTACTCTCGAAGCACTATTTTATCTGCTGCTAGTGAAGGGGGAGGTAGCCTGGGTCCAGAATCGGAATTTGACTGCATTTTCCCCTATAATGGTACAGTGTACTTGGAAAAGTAAGTGCCAAAGAGCCTTTTGTGAATTGTCCTGGAAATCAACTATCAATAACAACACTGAAAATATGTGGAAGCCAACTCATAAAAGAATGTTTGGAGCACAATCTGCACCTTAATATGTGTGTGTATTATATGTGTCACATATATATGATATATATATATATATATATATATATATCATATGTGTGTGTGTGTATGTATATATGTATATATGATGTCCTTTGGTGTTATTATCTTTGCTCCACTAGAGAGAAATAAGCAAATGCCTAGGGCGATGAAAATCTAGTCAAGACTGGATAGCCATATGGAAAAAAATAAATCTTGACTCTGTATTTCACAATATACATAATTAATTTAATGTGGATTGTAGCTCTAAATGAGGATGAAGTTTTTTTGAAAAAAAATAAAAGGAGAATATCTTCAAATCCTCAGGGTAGGATAGGATTTCTTAAAAAGGACAGAAAAAGGGCTGACCAAAAAAAGCTAATAAATTAGATGACATTTAAATGAAGAAATTTTTTTCATTCAAAGATATCACAGAATAGAAGATATTTATAATTTGTTACAGCAGTAATTACAATTACACTACATATATCCAAATAATACCTCATATCCAAAATACAAAAAGGCAGTATTTGTGACAATATGGCCAGATCTTGAGATAATCACGCTAAGTAAAATAAATCAGAAAAAGCTAAGAAACAAATGATTTTACTCACATGGGAGATAAAACACTGAGAGCAACAAATGAACAAAACAAACAAAAACTCATAAACAGGTTTAGTGGTTACCAGAGGAAAAGCGGAGAGAGGGAAAGTAGATAAGGGTAAAGGGGTCAAATATATGGTGATGGGAGATTTGAGTTAGGGTGGTGAACACACAATGCAATATATAGATGATGCATTATTGAATTGTACACTTGAAACCTATCTAATTATATTAACAAATGTCACTCCTAAAATTAAAAAAAAATTAAAGCAACAAAAACAAAATACAAAAAAGACTTTTATAACTCAATGAGAAACAAAAATCCAATAGAAATATGAGCAAAGGACTTAAACAGACACTTTATGAAAGAAGACATCCTAAATGGCCAATAAACTTGCACGTGACATGGCATTACTCACCAGAGTCATGCAAATGAAAACTCAGTGCAATGCCACCACACTTTCACGGGAATGGCTCCACTGAGAGGCAAATAATGCCAGATAGCAACTAAGCTGTCCAGCAGCTAGAACAGTTGCTGATGAAAGCGGATCATGGCAACCATTTGGGAAAACTGTTTATAGTACTATCTATTAAAGCTACCCAATAACTGCAATTCCTACTGTATATCCAACAGAAATATACCCATATGTTCAGCAGAAGATGCATACAGGAATGTTTATAGCATTAATATTTGTCATAGCCCCAATCTAGAAACAACCTGAGATCTATCAACAGTAGAACAGATACATTTTGGTATGAGAATGAATGAACTACAGCTACATGCACAAACACAGCCACCACTTGCAAAATGCTGAGTGGAAGAAACCCAGACATACAGAATGTGATTCCATTGATATAGAGTTTAGACACAGGTGAAACTAAGCAATGGTGTTAAAAGTTAGGATGCTGGTTATTCTCAGGAGGAGAGGCAGAGCATGGGGGAAACTTAAGGGAATGTCTAGGTGCTGGTGATGTTCTGTGTCTTGGTCTGGTTGTCGTTACATGGGTGTAATCGCTACCGAGTTTCAGTTTGTTCTGAAGTCATTCGACTGAACACATATGATTTGTGCATTTGGCGAGTATGTTATACTAGTATGTTACGCCAATAAAAAGTTCACATTAAAAAAATAGCCCCCCCAAAGTATAAGGACCAAAGCATTTTACATGTATTTTATCCACGAGAATGTATTGATTAAACAGTCCTCAGAGCTACTCTCCTTTTTATAGAAAGGCCATTTTTGCTCAAACATATGCCTCTATGTTAAAAACCTTACTTGATATTTGGAGGAGAAAACACTCAGACAAAATGGTGCTAGGCTCTGTTTTTAATGGATTTTAATACCTCTAAAAGTCTTTTATATTGATGATGTGCTAAGTCAAACATTTTCAATTTCATATCATGGACTTGAACACTTTTTTTTTTTTACTAGTAAAAGATCGGCCAATGCTGATGCTAATCAGTTTGATAGTTGGGATGCCAGTGTGGAAATCACCTCTTCTTCATTAGAGTAGTGAGCTACAGAATGCCCAGGGGTAGCTACAGTTGTTACGCTTTCGATAGATAAGAAGCCACAATCAAGAAGAAATGCTTAGCCAAGACACCTTACCCAAATTAAGCAGTGTGCTACCGAGTTTCAGTTTGCTCTAGTGTAGACAGCTGTCTACTGCTTGGAGAGCATTTCCTCATATAGTTCAATCTAATATTAGGCTTAGATCCAAGGATGTTTGGACTTAATTGTCTCATTTCCTCTGTAAGCGATTCAGCATGTTATTACTTGGCTACAATTGTTGATGATGATCATAACATAGACTTGGGGGTGGGGGGTGCTAGGGACTCAGTATTGTTTTTGATGGTAGCCATGGAGGATAAGGAATACATGTAAAACTGACTTGCACACAGGCTGGACTTAAAGCTATTCATTGTCCTTTTCTAAAGTTTAATATTAAGATGCATTTCTCTAGGGTTCCTATCCTTATGTCACTCTGAGCAGAGGAATAGATTTCATGAGAATTGAGAATGCCATCTGTTTTCCATCCAAACCAAATGTAATTTAACTCAGTAAATATTTGAGTGCCTGCTCCTTGCACAACAATGAAGTAAACTTACGAGCTTTTCACATGACTATACACGTGAGCCTACACAAAACACACACGTATATATACATAGGAACAACTATGCTCAAGTAAAACATGTGCACATAGTTTTTTTAAGGTGGTTTTATTTTTAACAATTATATATCCAGACATGACTTGTCTTTCAAGTTCCAGTCCTATATCTTCATCTGTCTGCTAGATAGCCCCACCCAGAATGGTCCTCTGTTACTTCAAAAGGAACACGTCTAAATTCAACCCTTCACCTCCTGCCCTACCCAGATTCCCTATTTCGGCAATTCTATATAACATTCATCTTTCAGTTACCCAAGTCCAAAGCTCGAAGTCACCTTTAACTCTTATTGTAGTTTTAATTTGCATTTGTCTGATAGCTGATTATGTCGAACACTTTTTCATGTGCTAATTTGGCCATTTGTATATCTTCTTTGGTAAAGTGTTCAAATCTTTGCTGGATTGTTGGTTTTTTTATTCTTGCCGGGTTGTTTGTTTTCTTATTCTTGAGTTTTAAGAGTTTTTAAATATATTCTGAATATAAGTCCTTTATCAAATATATGCTTTGTAAATATCTTCTTTGTCTGTGGCTTGTCTTTTAATTCTCTTAACAGTATTTTTACAAGAGCAGAAGTTTTTAATTTTAATGAAGTCAATTTTGTTCTCTTTCCCTTTTGGTATCAGATATTGGAAATCTTCACTTAACCCAAGGTCACAAAGATTTCTCCTATGTTTTATTTGAGAAGTTCTATCATTCTAAATTTTACATTTAGACTTGATACATCGTTTACGGCAGAGTTATATCTAATCCCCGCTACTTCATCTTGGTCAAAAGTGGAAGTTGCCATGCCTTTTTAAACCTCATGTTTCAGCCTTTCTACAACATACCTAACATGTCACATCATATCTGACATCTGAACTACTATTATAATTTTCTAACTACTCTCCTTGTCCTTGGACTTTTGCTACTTGCAATTTATTCATTCTAACTCAGTCACAGTAAATTTTATATACTTTCTTCTAAACCACTGAGATCTCCCTTTGGGCTTCAGGATGCAATTCAAATTCCTAGTCTGGCATGCAAGAGCCTCCATAATCTGACCTCCATTTATCTTTCCAAATTTACTTTTTACTATTCCAGCCAGCCTGAACTAAACAGGGCTTCCCACATTACCTGTACACCACGATCTCTTTACCTTGTTATGACATTCTCCCCATGAGAAACACTCTTCCTTCTTGGGTCTGTTCTTGACAGTCAAGACAGTAATTTTGTAAAGTAACTTAACAATGTATCTAAATAACTTAATACCTTCTCAGAACAAAGCTCAAAAATTTAGGTTCTTTCATTCATAAAAATTAATTTTTGATAAAGTGAGTTTTCCTCATTAGATGATATATCTCATGATATTAGAAGCTTGTCTTACATATCATCACCCTCATGCTTAAGCTTATTGTTATGTCATGTGTCTTATAGGAGCTTAATAAATATTTCATGGTTATTCTCTGTTCTGTTTGTTCTTTCACTAAAAATGCAAATATAAGGTTCCTATCCCTTATAACCTGTCAGCTCCACATAGCTTCAAGGTGATAGGATGTAGGAACTCTAAGTTCTTACCTCCCATTTGCAACAACATGGATGGACCTAGAGGATATTGTGGTAAGTGAATTAAGTCAGACAGAGAAGGACAAATGCCATATGATTTTACTTATATATGGAATCTAAAAAACAAAAACAAAACAAAATGGAAACAGACGCAGAACAAACTGATGGTTGCCAGACTAGAGAGGGTTGGGGGGATGGGTGAAGAGGAATAAGAGGTACAAACTCCTAGTTATAAAATGAGTCATGGGAATGTAATATACAGCATAGGTACTGTAGCCAATAATGTCCCTTTGTACAGTGACAGATGGTTAGCAGACTTATTGTGGTGATCCTTTCGTAAGGTATATAAATGTTGAATAACTGTTGTATATGTGGAAATAACATATTGCATATCAATTCCGTTTTAATAAAAAAAATAAAAAGTGAAAAATAATGTTCTCACCTCCCTTACCATTTCCCCCTGAGGAACAAATCACCAGTAGCTCCACATGTGGAATGACTTTACGACAGCCCGAGGAGGGAAATGGCCTGGTCACTGTGGTCTCTCCCAGCTCAGGACGGACCTGACGCCGGGCACACGTGGGCGTTTTCACAGGAGAGAAGCAGGAACCTGCCAGCTTTCTCTCAGGAGCTGCGGACACCCCAAATCAGGGGCCTTTGGGGCTGGGTATCCAGACATGTCCAACAGTTCCCAGGACTCTGAATTCTCTTTCTCTATTTCCTCTGCTGAGCTTCTCAGCCATCCTCCTGATACAGCCCAGTGCTTCTTGACATTTCTGTGTTGTACAGCACATTTGTTAATTACCATGATGTCATAACGGCTTATGATGCCTGTAAAAGAATCCATGATTGTCATTCTCATGGTCACCTTCTAGCTGTCTCCCAGTTTGTGGTGTATACCACCATCTCCTTGAGTTATCATAAGGTGACTTAAGGCCCTGATCTCTATCTTGACCATTCTTTCTGCCTGGAATAAGCATGGCTTGGTCTCTCACTTCATTCATAGCTCTAATCAGCTGCCTTCCCCAACTTCACCAGCTAAAATGGTATCTCTACCCTTTCCATTTTATCTCCTTATCCCGTTGGGTTTCCTTGTAGCACTTACAGCCACTTGCTACATTTGTTTATCTATCTGTCTGTCTCTTTTCCACCAAAATATAGGTGGAGCCTATGTGCCTAGAATAATAGCACATAAATGCTCCAAAAAGTTCTCTTTGAATGAATGGCCAGAATATTTTTGCTATGGTCATGCCCTCATTTAGACTCATGAAGCAAAGTTCTCTCCTGTTCTGGTTAACACAGTCATTTTGATGCCAGCAGAGCATTGCACAACTCCCTTCTAGTCCTTGGCTTCTCTCTTCAATTTGTCGCCTCATGACTAGTCAACATGAGTGGCCCAGCTCAACTATCTGAGAGCGAGTACCGTGACAGAAGATCGACCCATTGGGATCTTTTCTTTTTCCTTTGGTCATATTTTTCCCTAAGCCTGGGCTGCTACCACCCATCTATCATTTAATTACACAACTCTCATGTAAAATCTGGTCCAGCATACACTAACATTAAAATATTTTTCCTTGACATATATATGTATGTGTCATCAAAAAGGAAGGAAGAATTATAACCAGGGAGGAGAAATACTGGTGATAGCAGAAATTATGAGCTTCTGGGCCTAGTAGTTCTGCCCTGGCTGACCACATCCCTAGTCTAGACTGCAAAAGAAAACTGTCAGAGCCTTTGCTTTAGCATGTAGGCTCTCAAGTTAAATTGTAATAAACAGAACAGAACTTTATTTTTGTGTTTACATGTTTAATGGTTATGTTCCAAGCTGGGATTTTGTGATTTTTAAACTGTATGAAAGAACAGTTTACGTGTGGTGGCTGTTTTTAGGAGACATGTCGACTAAGAAATAAATTCGGGAACACGAGTTAAATACAAAAGGGGAGAGGTTGGGAGTGGCTTCTCAAAAAGATAAAAGACATCCATAAAATTTAAGAGGTTGGTGATGGGAGAATAATAGAACTGACTTTTACAGTCAGTGTGGGAGAGTTCAGGAAAAGAGTTCTGAAGAACAAAATTCAATTCAACTAAATTCTGCCATGTAACAGACATCTACATGGAGTCTTATTCTGCGTCTTCAGAGGCCAAAAGAATCTCACAGTATCCTTGAAGTTGCCTGTACCTGTCAGGGCTCAAATCCCTCCTTGACTGGGATAAATAGGATTTTCCCATGAGACATATTAGTGAACAGAAGCATACCAGATAATTATAGTGACCAAATTATCCTGGTTTGCACAGGACTTTCCAGTTTCAGCACTAAAATTCCCACTGTCAGGGCAACCCCTCAGTCCTGGACAACCTGGGATGGTTGACACCCTTTAGGTAATCCCCAACTTACCAGCTGTGACCCAGGATTGTTTTCCGGGTTTTGTGTTCATTGCCTAAAGTACCAAGAGCAAAATGGTGGACTCAGAGTCAGAGGATCTGGGTTGGATGGGGCAGCTTTGGGGTCTGGTGGATTTTTTTTTTTTTGCTCTTATTCTGTTTTTGCTGCTCACTAGCCCTGTGACCTTTTGCAAACCACTTAGCTGTTCTGATCTTCTGCTAATAGGGTTGTTGGTTGTATGAATTAAATATGTAAGTACGGGATGTATTTAGTGCTATGCCTAATATTGGTGTTGTATTCAGTGTTGAGCGAAGTCCATAACATTTCATTAGCAACCACGTATTTAACAATCTGCAGCAGGTGGTAGCCCATCATCATGTGGGCTTTGGCATCAAGGGTTCAGGTTCTGGCTCTTTCAATATCTTTCACTGTGACCTTGGGCAAGTCATTTTACTTCCTTAACCCTCAGTTTCTTTGCCTTTGAAGCAAAAATAACTAATAGCAGTTGTCCTTGTCTCCGAGGGTTATTATAAAATCAAATGAGACAAGGTAGATTAGGAGCAACATACACTGCAATGCATGATTCGAATGCAAGGATTCAAGATTTACTACTGTGTCAGTGCTGCATTAGGGATGGGACTGTCCGAAGTGGATAACGGTAGTTGTATTTATTAAAAAAAAAACATCATTTGGCATGCTGTGCATAGTTCTGGTTGTTTCACTTCAAGAAAGACAAAACATTTGAATCAGGTCTAGAGAGGGGCAACCAAAACAGCCACAGGGCCAGAGGAGATTTAGGATGACCAGACAATGACTCAAGTCTAAGAAATAATGAGGGCATAAGAAGGTTAACTCTAGAATTGTTTGCCAAATCCCCCACTCCCTCCAAAACGGGAATACTCCCTGATTCTTGATACAGGTTTTAGGGCAAATACTCCTCATTCATGCAGCTGTCAACTCACAGGGATCATTATCCCAAGATTTAAAGCACAGAAATATGAACAACCTTACAAAGTGCTTACTGTGGACTTCTTATGTGTGTGTTTATTAATTACAGTCTATATCTTTAGCTCTGAGATTTGTATCAAAGAAAACACTTTCAGTATCAACTTCAGAGTATGCTCCAATCTGGAAATTCTCTCCTGCCCCCCTTCCATGACATTGTACAGTTCTGTCCTAGCTTTGTTTCTTTATTTGTTTGGATGAATTAAGAATAAATGATTCTAACATTCATTTGTCTATTTTCTCATCTATTCACCTATCCATCCACCCATTCGTTTCAAGAAAAACTCTTTTGATTCTGACATTGTGCTGAATGTTAGAGATAGATATGTAAGATTCAGTGTTTAAGGAGGCTCCCACAGGCTAGCACAGTGTTATCAGATTTCAGTGTACTATCCCATTAGATGTTGCAATCCTACTCGTTATTTTTAAAGATCTTGTTCTTATCTCCTCTGCGAAGCGCTCCATAAATCTACTAAAGTTCACCAAAGACTTAGTGGGTTGCCTTAAACCTTTCATTTTTGGAAGTGACTTCCATGTCTGGATTTCTAATTATAGATATGCACATATATCCATATTAGTTCTCACACCCACTCAGAAATTGGATGTACTCGGAAGCTAAGCAGGGTTGGGCCTGGTTAGTACTCGGATGGGAGACCACCTAGGAATACCAGGTGCTGTAGATGTTTAAAAAAACAAACAAAGAAATTGGATGTAAGCTTCTTAAGTATAGGATTTGTTGTACTTATCTCTGTGTCTTATAGGTACTCAATATTGACCAAATTCCATAACATTTCACTTGGTAATCAAGACTGGACTGGTACTGAAAGAATATCCTCATGTTCTTATCAACTGCTAATATATCACAGAGGTTAATATATTTAAAGTTGTCAATGGTAACAGAAATAAATAATTTAGAGTAACATTAACTACTACCACAAATTAGAAGTTTAAAAATATCCGAATAATTATCACCACAGCAAATAAACTTAATATGTCAAGAAATTTGGTTCTAGAAATCTTTTGGAGATGTATATTTTTAGTCACACATTTAAATGAGCACATCATTGCTTATTCGAAGGTGTATTGTAAACCACAACTGTGTGTGAAGCAACACTAGCGTTCACGAGTCAGAAGTTTAAGAATCCTGTTAGGAGGACTATTAAACTCTCAAAAGCAATATAAACAGCTGCAGCTGTATCATCCTAAGGAGCCAATAAAAGACACATTAGACGTAACTATAGAAGGAATTTCTTATCAAGTTAAAAATAAAACTCAGAAAATACTACAGTGCATCAGAAGAGATTAAAATATTTTTCTTAATATGTATTTAACTTTTGGATAGGTTGCAGGGAATATGTCAGTTACATCTTTAAATATGGTATATATTTGAATATATATTCAATAAAATGCCAGTGAATACAAACTTGAGATGGCAAATATAACTATTATGTAGGTAGTATGGTACAAGTTTATCTATAATAGGTTTACTGTACAAATAAATTTTTAATAAACAAAATAATAAATGAATGATTAATGTCTAAACTATACTCCCTGAAGGATAAAACTGTATATATTAACTGGAAAATTACATTTTGATAATGGCAATCATGTTTTACTTTTCTTTTTTCCCTTTACTTAGCAATACAAAAGGGAAGTTTGTAAAAACCAAGACAACTAAAGGAAATTCCCATAAGAGCCAAAAATTCCTCTTAAGTTTTTATAAATATGATATGTTGTTCTCATACATCTGTTCAAATACGGTCCATGTTATGGATTTATGTAAGGGCATCTGTACCTGTGACTGAGATTAGTGGTGTTCATCAATAATCTTTGCTTTCATCTCCTTTGACATACCACAGGGTGTATTTTTCAGCTACTTTACTTCTATGTGGCCCTGGGTGACTGGCCTGGTCAATAGCATGTGGGTAGAAAGCATGTGTGCCTCTTTCAGGCCTGGCCTCCTGAAATTTCCCTTGAAATTCTCTTCACCTTGTCTTTCTTCATTTGCTGATGGGTGCAGAGGATCCATTGCAAGACTCTGAGGCCTGAGAAGATGGCAGAGAAGATGAAGAGCTTGGATCCCAGAATGACTCTGGGGAATAGAGCACCCCAACCCCCAAACTGCATCATGAGCAACAAACAAATCTTCAGTGCTCCCATATAGTTCTGTATCTATGATGCTTTGTAATATTTAAATTCAAGATATAATTATCTCTGTTGTATGTTACCAAGTTACGTCATAGACTTACAATTTTTAATTTATCTACTGTTTTATCTACCTAGAACTTTGAAATGCTGAAAAGATTTCAGGAAATTGGCTTTTAGTGAAAATAATCATCGACAGATGAATAGATAAAGAAGAGATGGTACACTGACAATGTAATATTACTCAGCCATAAAAAAGAATGAAATCTTGCTACTTGTGACTACATGAATGGACCTAGAGGGTATTATGCCAAGTGAAATAAGTCAGAGAAAGACAAATAACAAATACCACTTATATGTGGAATCTAAAAACGAAACCAAACAAACAAAAAACGCCCCCCCAAACGAGAAAAACAAAACAGAAACACACAGATACAGAGAACAAATTGATGATCATCAGATGGAAGGAGCATTGGGGGGTGGGGTGAAAAAGGTGAAGGGATTAAGAAGTACAAATTAGCAGTTAAAAAAGTCACAGGGATGTGAAGTATAAAGACTCTACTCAATATTATTAAAATAACTATGTTTGGTGCCAGATGAATACTAGACTTATTGGGGGATCACTTCATAAGGTATATGAATGTCTAATCACTATGTTGTATACCTGAAACTAATATAATATTATATATCAACTGTAATTGAAAAATAAATTAAAAGGAAAATGAAAATAACCAAGTATTAGTACAGGCCCATTTTAGAAGGAGAATATTACCTGCAAGGACCAAAACATAAACTGATAAAACAAAAACCTCAAAATATCTTTGGCACCAACTCTAAAACTTTTTTGGTTGATAGAGAAGAATTCCCTTATGAACTATACTTGAGTTGTTTAATTAACACATCATATTTTTGTCCGAGTGGTTGCCTGTACAGGGGTGAAAAACAGATTTCAAGAACAAGAGAATAATGAAATTTGAGTGTGATGAATGCATATTTTACTTTTTAAAGTGTGAACTATGTGTTGGCAGCTACTTGAAAATTTCATTTATTTTCATAAATATAACATAATGCGTTTCACCACTGTACTATTTTTATTGAAACTTATCTGTTAAGCATTTTAATGACCAAGAGTAAACATTTTTTTCTAATTAAGATTTTTAACAGCAAAGCTTATCTTTCTTGCTATAATTTATGGGCAAACTGTGTCTTTCTTGTGTATATTATTTCAAAAGTAGGCATGTTAAGCTATTTTTCATTAAAACTAGGATCACACAGAAATGCTGACCCTTAACTAATGGCAAGAGCAAACATGGTCCTATTAGTGGGAAGGTAAGTGCATTTCTCTGCTATTAAATTTTAGGTCTCCATAAAGGTGTTGACCCCTTTGTTTCAAATTGGAGCGCAGATAATCAGTGCAAATTAATACCCAAGATACTTCATATGTAATCTTTATCAGCTGATAATATGCTGGAGTTGTAAAGGCAGATATATATTCACTAAGAGTCATGTCAATTAGCATCGATCCATAAGCCTAGGGAACAAAAGACTCTAGGTAAGGGGCTAATTCACACAAACAGGAATAGAAACCTGAAAAAACTCCAGTGATGACTCAGAACACTACCATTATTGTCCATCACTAGTTAGTAAAGCTGATGGCTGTAGATCAGTGCATTGGTGACTGTGAAAAGACTGGCCCCAAACAGGAAAATAACTGAAATAAAGTTCTTTCTGTTTTCCACACAGCATTTTAAACCTGTGTGATCCAGGATCTCCATTCCTTTATTCTGCAGCATTATCTTAGGAAACAAACGATAGAATACTCAGAGCTATTACTAGAGACCCCCTCCCCCACGCACCTCACCCCACCCAACACACACATATCTTTGGTAAAGCCAACAAACTCTATTAGTGCTATTTTAAATCCCCTAGTGCATAAACTACCAAGGAAAACAGGACACTCATAGAATGTAGAACATACCATGGACCATGTTTGAGACTGGCCCTCTGGTTTACTCTTGGGATTGGTGGAAGGTAGAAGGTACATTGCAAGTCATCAAAACTGGTGAATGGCTGGTCTTATAGGTAGGTGAGTTCCTGTTCTAGAGAACTTTGAAGACATTCCTTGAAAGACTTGTTCCCAAAAGACCTGTTTGAAAGCAGATCTACAAGACCTAATCGAGGCTTTACATTAGTCTGCCCTCTAGAGTTGTGCTTCCTAAACATTTTTACACCACGGCACACTCAGGAAATAATAGTATTTGCATGGGACATGTGAGTAAACTGAGGAATTTGGAATCCTGAGTGAAGTGGAGGTGACAGGCATCCTAAAGATTGATGAGCTAGATTTCCCAGCACATAGTAGCTTTGTTCCAGAGGAGAAGATGAATTAGTAATGCTGAGGCCCAATGAGGGATCTAGAATCTATTAATAATAACAATCACAGAAAGAACTATTATTCAATGAATATTTACCATGTGCCAGCCACTGTACTTAATGCTTTATATATACCATTTTCATTTTAAAAATAATCTATGAACTCTACTTTTGATAATGACAACATAAATAGGTCAGATGATTCTTCTTCATAGAAAGTGACTGTACACTGGACAAAAATCATTCATGACAATTACTTCAGGGTGATGGAAAATATAGATAGGCAACAACTTGAAAAGTGTTTACCTATGAGAATCTGCTACTGCATTGAGTAAGAACTATGGGTTTGTATGTAGCTTTATTTATTTATTTTTTATTATGTCTAAGAGTGTTCTCATTCTCCACAGACTGCCTGGTGTGGGCAATAAAAATCCACAGGTTTATCAGCCGAAGGCGACAAACTCAGATACGAGCAGGCACAATAATCTTTGCTCAAATTGCTGTCCGACCTTTAAACTGAAGGCACAGGGGAGGCCCACTGGAGAGCTGGCCAAGAGAAAAAAAAAAGCAGTTATGAATTTCAATTTGACTCCAAACACATTAATAAAAAAAAAAAAAGCGAAAATCCTTCCAAAGAACAAAACAGATTACAGAATCACTATGAGTAATATCTATAAATACTTTTTTTCCTAATTTTCGACCAAAGATTATGAGATGTGAAAAGGAACTGAAAGGTACAACACAGATTTAGGAAAAAAAGAAGTCATTAGAAACTGACTGAGTGGGCTCAAATGTTGGATTTAAGACAAAGCCTTCAAGCGGCTATTATAAATATGCTCGAAAAAATGAAATCATGTTCAAGGAATTAAAGAAAACATAGTAATAATGAATAAAAAATAGTGAATACTAAAAGAGAAGAAAATTGTAAGTTAAATGAAAATTTTAAAGATGAAAGTATATTAGCTGAAATGAAAAATACATTGCATAGACTGACAAACAGATTTGAGATAATAAACAACAAAAAAATTCGATGAATGTGAAGACAGATCAGCAGAAATTATCCAATCAAAACACAGAGCAAAAAAGATAGAAAAAATAATAATAAACAGGACTGCCATATAAAGCATTGCAAAGTACATGTAATTAAAATCCCAGGAGAGAGAAAAGATCAGAAAAATATTGAGAAAAAAATAGCTGATATATACCCAAGTTTGGTGAAAAACATTAACTTACAAATGCAAGAAATTCAACAAATTCAAAGCAGAATAAACCAAAGAAAATATATCTGGGCATGTGAGAATCAAATTTTTGAAAGCCAAAGATAGAGTGAAAATCTTGAAGGCAGCAGATAAAAATGACTTATCACATACAGAGGAACAATGATGTAAGAAATGGCCAGCTTTTTATTTGAAGCAATGGAGACTACAGATATTGGAATGGCATATTCAACATGCTAAAAGAAAAAAATAAACCTATTGGTCAAGAATTCTCTTTCCAGAGAAATGATTCTTTGAAATAGAGAGTGAAATAAAGTCATTTTCAGATAAACAAAAAACTTAGCAAATTGCTAATTGATCTGTGCTACAAGGGATGCTGAAGAAAAAAAGTCCTGTAGGCTAGAGGGAAGTGAAAACAAGAAGTTGCTCAGATTCAGAGGAAAGAATGAAGAGCATTGAAAATGAAGGTATAGGTATATGTGGTACGTGTATATGTATGTATGTATATAAGCATGTATGTTTATAAATATGTGTGTACATATATATACACAAACATACATGCCTACCTACATATATTTCTAGTCTCACACACATGATTTTTTCTTTTCCTTCTGAACTTTTTTAAAAACTGTACTTTTTAAAGCAAAAATAAAAAAATTGTATTATTGGGTTTAAAACATATAACTGAAGTATATATGACACTATAGCAAAAAACAAATAGATCCATGCCAAAGTTCCTATATTTCACCTTTAAAAGCCTGTATTAACTTGAAGTAGACTATTAGAAGTTAAAAAGTGCATATTGTAATGGCAGAGAAATAGAACTACAAATTTGATAAAAAAATTAAAATGGCATACCAAGAAATACTTATTTTACAGAAAATAGAGAAATAAAGGAAAAGTGATGAGAGAAATAGAAAATAATGAAATGGTAGTACTAAATCCAATTATACAAAAATTACATTAACGAAAATGGACTAAAACACTCTAGTCAATAGGCAGAGATTGTTAGATGAAATTTTTAAAAGCAAGACACAGGCATATGCTGCTTACGGAGACGCTTTAAATTTAAAGACACAAATAGGTTGAAAGTTAAAAGATGAACTAAATACAGCAAACAATAAATATATGAGAGCTGGAGTAGACAAAATATACTTTAAGGCAAGTAAAATTACTAGAGACATAGAGATATATTCCATAATTTTCAAAGGGTTAATACAAAAGGAAGATATAACAATTGTAAATGTATACGTATCTAAGAACAGAGCTCCAAAATACATGCAGCAAAAACTGCCAGAATTAAGAGAAGTAGATCAACACTTATATTGGAGATTTCAACATATGCTCTTAATAGTTGATAGAATAGATAAAAAAACAAAAAGAATAGAGAAAATCTGAAAAACAATATTGACAAACTTGACATGTATAGAACACGCCACAAAATCAAGAGTCGAATATGCATTCCTTTGAAGTGCACATGGGATATTGACCAGGATAAGCACATATTGGGCAAAAAAACAAAAACAAAAACAAAAACAAAAAACAAAAACAAAAAAAAAACAAAAAAGCAACCCCATAAATTTTAAAGAACCAAAATCATGCGGAATTTGTTTTTTAACCACAGTAGAATTAAATTAGAAACTGATGACAGAACAAAAGCTGGGAAATGCCTAAATATTTGGAAATTAATAACAATCTTTTAAATTACAGGAAAAATTAGGAAATAATCTTGAATTAAATGAAAATGAAAACATAATAAATTAAAATATGTGGCATGATCCTAAAATAGGGCTTAGAAGGAAATTTATAAGTTTAAATGTTTATACTGGAAAATGAGAATGATTTAAAATAATCAGACTTCACCTTAAGAAGGTAAAGAACAAATTAAATTCAAATTAAGCAGAAGAAAGAAAATAATCACAATAAAAATGAAAATTAAAATAGAGATACACGCAATGAAACAAAAGTTGCTTTTTTGAAAAATAATAAAATAGTTAAATGTTTACCTAAACTGATCAAGAAAAAAAAGTATCAGGAATAAAAGCAGGGATATTACTATAGATCCTACAGACATTAAGAGGTTAATAAAAGAATATTATGAATGACTTTATGCCAACAATTTGACAATTCAGAAGAAAAATAATTTCTCAAAAAACCAAAATTACTAAAACTGCTCCAAGAAGAAACAGAAAAATTGAATACACTTTTATCAAATAAAGAAGTTAAATTAGTAATTTAAAACCTTCCTGTAAAGACCAAATCACAGATAGCATCACTGGTGAACTGAAACAAATATTTAAGAAAAAGAATACTAATCTTAAATATGTTCTTTCACAAAACAGAGAACAACACTCCCCAACATATTTATGAGGTTAGTATTGCCTGAATATGAAAACCAGACGAAGACATAAAAAATGGAACAATAGACAAATATCTCTCATGAACATAGATGCAAGAATACTTTAAAAGTCAGTAAATCAAATCTAACAATATTTGAAAAGATGATATACATGACAAAGTAAGGCTTATTCTTAATAGTAAAAAATCAGTAAAGGAATAGATCATATTAATAATGGAGAAAAGGCGTATTATCATTGAAAAGGTGAGAAAACTCATTTGACAAAATTAACATCTATTCCTGATTTTAAAAATTCAGCAAACTAGGAATAGATGGGAATATACCTCAACCTTCTAAAGAGCATCTATGAACATCTATTTATGATAAAAACAAAGTGGATATAGAGGGAATATACCTCAACATTCTAAAGGTCATACATGACAAGTCCATGGCTAACATTATACTCAGTGATGAAAAGCAGAAAGCTTTTCCTCTGAGATTGAGAACAAGAAAAGGATGCCCACTCAGACCATAAGGTAGACCAAGTAATGGCTTGCAAAGATATTCATCCTCTAATATCTGGAACCTGTAAATTTTACCTTAGATGGCAAAGGAGACTTTGCAGATATAAATAAGTTATGGATTTTGGGATGGAGAGATTATTCTGGATCATCTGGGTGAGTCCTAAATGTAACCACGAAGGCACAGGGAGATTTGACTACAGAAGAGAAGGTGAAGTGAGGATGAAAGCAGGCTTTGAAAACGAAGGAAAGAACCATATGCCAAGGAAGACACATGGTCACTGAAAGCTGAAAAAGACAAAGAAAAAGATTTTCCTGCGGAGACTCTATAAGGAACCAGCCCAACCTTGACTACAGCCCAGTGAAACTAACTTCTGACTTCTGATCTTCCAGAATTGTAAGAGAATAGATTTGTGTTGTTTTAAGCCACCAAATTTATGGTGATTTGTTACAGCAGTAATAGGAATTTCACCCAAACATTGATATAAAAATTAATTTTATTTCTGCATATTATTAGCAAAAGTTCCAAAAATGAAAAATAATTCCATTCATAATAACATCAAAGAAAGACTCAGGAATAAATTTAACAAATTATGTATAAAACCTCACAGAAAATAGTAAAATATCACTGAAATTAAATAGAACCTAAACAAATGGAGATACATATTGTCATCATGGATTGGGAAACATATTATAAGATGGCAACTGTCCCCAAATTGATGTATAGGTCCTATGCAATTCCAATCAAAATTCTAGTGTGTTTTTTTGAGAAACTGAAAAGAACATCTAGAGTATCAAAACAATTTTTAAAAAGAAGAGCAAAGTTAGATGACTTACACTACCTGATTTCAATACTTAACATAAAATCATGTAATCAAATAGTATGGTATTGGCATAGGAATAGAAATATGGATCAATGGACAAGAATAGAGAATCTAGAAAGAGACTCATATTTATACAGCCTATCAATTTTTCAACAAAATGGTCAAGTAATTCGATAGTGAAAAAAAACTTTTCAATAAACAGTGCTAGAATAATTGGCTCCCCGCATGCAAAAAATTGATCATTAAGAACATGAAGATTAAACCAACATTGAGAAACCACTACATGGCCACTAGAATAACTAGTGTTTAAAGATTGGCCATACCAAATGCGGATGAGGGTGTGGAGCAACTGGAACCCTCATGCATTATTGATAGGAATGCAAAATGGAACAGCTTCTTTGAACAGCTTGATGACATCTTACAACATTAAACATGTACATAGCGTATGGCCTAACAGCTCTACTTCTAGGTATCTACCCAAGAGAAATAAAAACCTACGTCAACAGAAATAGTTACATGATTATTTATAGCAGCATTATTCTTAATAGCCAAAAAATAGAAATGACCCAAATGTCCATCAACTGATGAAGAGATTAAAAAAATGTGATGTACCTATTAAGTGGAATACTACTTGGAAATAAAAGGGATGAATGACTGATGCAAGCAACAAAAAAACAAACTAAAAACATCATGCTAAGTGACAGATATTAAACACAAAAGATGACACACTGGGTAATTCCATTTATATGATATTCCAGAAAAGGGAAACTGATGTAATGGAAGGCAGATGAATGGTTGCTGGGACCAAAGGTGGGAATTGACTGAAAAAAGGACCCATGGTACTTAACGGGTGACAGAAATGTTCTAAAACTAGATTATGGTGGCGGTTGCCCAACTAAAGACATTTGCCAAGCTCACTGAATTATAAATTGCATGTGGATTATACCTCAGTGAAGCTGTTAAACCCACACAATTCTGTGAGGTAGACACTATTCCCTTTGTGCAAATGAGGAAACTGGCTCAGCGAGCTTGGTAACTTACTCAAGGTTAAGGAACGAGTCATTATCAAGTCCAAGTCCATATTGGGAATCATTGCTCCACAGTGCTTGCTGGAGTGTGGGAGACACAGGGTACACTGTGATGCTGGCAGGAGCTCCCAGGGTCAGCAAACCCTGCCAGAGTTGGAGCCACTGGAGCCTGCTGCCCTCTGCTGAAATGGTCTGTCGCAGAAAGTGAGGAGAGAGTTCTGGGCTAGAGACAGTGTTTAGAGATGTCTGCTACTCTCATTGTGTTCTCATGGGGGAAAGCAAAGCACACGAGAAGGGTTAAAATTCTGGCTTTGCTACTTAGCAGCCATAAGACTCTAAGCAAGCCATTTGACTTCTTTCAGCTTCAGTCCCTTAATCTATGAAAATGACTTAAAGACATTCCATGTCGCCTTATTGAGTTGTTTTGGGCATTGAATGAAAACAATGACAAAGGACCAGATGATTAGCAGAGGCTCAATAAAGGTGAATTCCCTTCCCTCTTCTCTCTTGAGAAAAAAGCATTCAGTCCCACTGTTTAATAACCACAAGGAGGATTTAGATTGCTTTGAAAAAATGTTCTTCACTGAGGAAAAATAGAAATTTTTATCAGCAACACTCCTGGGAGGTAGCTGGCTCTCAAATCCTACCCAGGATCTTGCAGTCATGAAAACAACGTGCATGAAACTCATTTTAATGTATAATTATAACCTTTCCTTGCTTCATTTCTATGAAGTCTGATTTATTAAGCTATTAAGACTTCACATAGGTTTCAATAAAAAAATCAAAGGAAATTACGTCTTATGTGCCATATAACTTAAACGTACATGAAAGAACTTGCATTATTTGAGTGGTGGCTTTTTAGCAGGAAGTAAAAGAATACTAAATAAATACTAAAAAAAATACTATATAAAATGATATACTACGAAAACAAAATCCTAAATGACCGTTTCATAAATACCAGGTGTTCTATTAGGTCCAGCAAAAGATAGCCTGGTACAAGTCACTATATGCAAAATTTTATCAATTCTCAAATTTTGAGATTAAACTCAAAGAGCCCAAAGTATTTTATTATTTAATATTATTTGACTAGATAGAAATGAATGCCTTTCCCCTTCATTATGTTTGTCTCTGGGGGGGTTCTCATGCCTGACTTTGCATGAAGACAATCACAGGGTTGTCAAAAATGCAGACGGCCAAGAACCCCACCAGAAATTATAATTTGATAGGGCCCAGTAATTTTTTTTGAACGACTACTGGAGATTCTGAAGCAGGTTGTTCTGGACCATACTTTACTCATATTCTACCTATTTCTCAAGGGCTTTTGTCCCTCAATAAAATTTTTCATGATAATTCTAGTTCAGGGTTCCCCAGAACTAGAATGCTCTTTGAAATATTAACTGGTGTTATAAAATAGGATTTATGACCATGTTAGTTTGGGTACACACTGAGAAATGCTCATTAAGTTTATAATAATCAAATTTTATACTTGCTGTTAAAATCAATTAGCATGTATCAATATGTTTCTTTATTCTGTGTCAATAGTGAATAATTATTTTCTTGTTTCACTGCTTGTTTCACGTATGGGTCTCCTCTCTTCAACTGAATTTGTAAGATTCTTGAGGGAGGCATAAATTTTTTAAGTTCTTTATGCCCCACGGAGCCTACATGGTAACTGATGCTGCCTAAGAAAGGCAAAGCCCCTGATATGCAGGCTGTTTTAGCTAAATGATACCACAACGGAATTCATGGGGAAAGGCAAGAATGGTGCCCAGAAGTTCCATTACTACATTCCAGGTCCAATTTCTTTTTGATCCCAAATTTGTCTTCAAATAAAGTTCCAGAGAAAACCATACACTTGAAAAACCAGAAGCTCATGGCAGGTCATTCCACATAATGTAAGCAATGCAAGCTCCTACCTCATTGACAATAAAGAGGGAAAGGCCTGGGCAAGTGGCATGGTCTCTGATGCCACATTAACTGCACCCAAGGGTTTACACGGAGTGAACCCAGAATTTAGGAATGTGTGAATCCAGAATTTAAGGAACAGAAGCTGAATAACTTTTCCTAAATGCTATATCATTATGGCTTCTGGGTACTTATAGCCATACACAGGTAATAACAAAGGGACTAAGTAGAAAAACATGTTAATTAATTAATAATTTTAAGTCTAAGTAGGTTTGTGCCTAAAAATCAGTGATATTTATATTCTTAACTGAGATGGATGAGCTTCAGAGATTAGAAAATTCTTTAAAACTGTATGTAAAATCTTGTGTGTAGTTTCATTTTGGAGGACCATGTACATCATATTCATTGGAATCACACAGAATCACTCTTGGGTCTAAATATCATATTTTGGCTCATCTATCATGAGGCCTACAAAACCAGGGTTTTTCTTATGTATTTCTCCAAATGAAATTTTAAACACTCTAACATCGTAGCTTTAATAGAGAGGCACTGTTTACAGACTTGAAGCTGTGACGTCTTTGCTGGTCTCTGGAGCCAGACATTTATATGTTTACTTAAAGTGTCTCACTGAATAATTATGGTTAAAAGTTGAATAGCACATATTCTTTCAGTTTTATGAATACCAGGGAGTTTATAAAGTCTGAAAGAAACACTTTCTGGTAATTAATCTCAAACTGTATTTACTAAGCTAATATAAACCATTGTTTTGAATCAATCCAGCCATTTTCTCCAGCAATCATTAGGTGGCATGCACCTGAAAAAAGGAACTCTTCCACAGCTTTAGGGGTTTGCAAAAGACTTAAGGGATGTTTTAATTCTTTTGGTATTTTTTTTTTTTCAGAGACAAATCATTGAAGCTACAATTTCGAGGTTTAAAATAATGTGTTATAATCAATAAAGGTATGGGTGAAGTTGGAGCAATTTTGTCTTAGGGATGATTTTTTATGGCATGGGTCATCTGTCTTTATGTTTCCTTCTAGTGACTTAGGTTGGGGTTTGCAGTAAGTATATTTTTACACTATAAAACATTCATAACATATTGACAAAAAAATGTAAAATAATTTTACTTCAAGGAGTTGCATTTTATATAGTATTATCTGGAAAGAAAAATATCGCAGAATTATCAGGTGAATTTTAGGGGCTCCAATAACAACATGCTAGCATTTAATTATAAAATTCTCACCATCCCCTTCCCCTCAATCATGGATTTGTGAGGATTTATTTTAATACTCTCCAACTAACCTGCAGGACAAGCCAATGGCTGGGAATATACATATATTCTACGACAACATAATATTGTAAACATCTTAATTAGTGCCTATGGAAACAATTATTTCTTCACTTAGGCACTAAGCATCCCAGCGTCGGTATGCTGGAGTATACTGACTTTGAAGTTAGACAGAGTCATTCATGTATCCCTTATTTCTGCTTTCATTGTGGATCCGCTTTGTGCTAGGGAGTACAGGCCCTGCTGCCTGAAACTTTATCGCATCCATGGTAGTGGGCGCTGTTGAACACTTACATACCAAGTATTTACTTTGCTGGGTCTCAGTTATCTCCTCTATAGAAGATAATATCACCTATTTCTTAGAGTGTTGTGAAGAGTACACACGAAAGAGTATCTGGTTCAATAAATGTCTAACTAACAGGTAATAGTGAGATCTGAATTATTATTAGACAGCTACTTCTTAGTTTTGAAAGGATAGACGCACATGACTGTGAAACCACGTTGCGGATCAGAGAACACATTTCAAAGTCTTTAGAGAACAAAGTGCAACAGCCCTACGTTTCTAGTGTCAAGAAAGCGTCCTATAGTCTAGAGATGATTTTATTTTGAAAAACTGCTCCTAACGTCAGATGTCCTACATAGTAAAAGACATGCAAATGCACTCTAGAGTGTAAACAGAGTGAAACCAGACTTAGGTATGTGTGAAGCTGCAGCTAGAACCAAGCGCAAGGATGACGAGAGGAGGCTCGCTTATGAAGCTTTTCCTGGGAAGGGCTGTGACTCCCTGCTAAGGATGTTTTCACTTCCGCACCAGAATTACTGCAGACTCAGGACTGAATCTGGGGGTTCCCAATATTTTTTGGCACTTAAATACACCACCCCGCGCCTTCATGAACACCAGGTTTGGAAAGATCACGTCTGTGTCCTCTGGAGACTGTGGGCACACGGAACACGCTGCATAAGTGTTTGCAATTACTACTACGACTGCTACCACACTGAATTTAAATAACTTCTCCAATGTTTAGTAAAAAATTGATCCACAACAAATATTTCTCATCGTGAGGACACATAAGCATTACCACATCAAATTAATACCATTTTAGCCCAAATCAGAGAAATTCAAGGCCTTCATGTGCTTGTGTAGCTTTATCATGGTAAACAAATGAAGGCTTTTAGAAAATACTGGAGCAGTTGCAGAATATCCAGACCTTAACAGACTCATGGGACCCAAGTTCGGAACCATTGAAATTACTTTCAAGATTCCTTTCCTTTCTGAAAAACGTTCTAACTCATGGTTCCTATGAGACCATTTAAAGAGTTGTAGCCAATTGATCATTACTATTGTCTTAATGATTAAACAAACAAACAGACAAACAAACAAAAGTTAAATGGATGCTCCCTATGGAGATGACTCTTTGGAGCCTGGCACACACGTCCCCATCTCTGTACCTTGTCTGCAGGACTGGCTCCTCTCATTTGGTTTGAATGACCTGAAACTGTGTCCCTGGCCTTAGCTGGCTGGAACATGGCCGATTAGACCCTGATTCTTCAACTGTGATACAAAGAGTCTGCAAAAAAATGCTCAGATGAACACAGGGCTCTGAGGCAAGGTCCATGGTCACGCCTTGGAGTCCCCAGAACCCTGCCTGAATCCCTGCAACAAATTTTTCATTTTAGTCTAAAGTAGCTCAGATCGGTTTCTGTTACTTGCAAACAATAAACCCTTAACAAATACACAATTCAAATGCTAATTCGTTAGAAAATCCAGACTATGATAATACAGAAACTATCAGATTCATTAGGATCTCTATGGAGAATTTGAAACAAACTTAAATGTAACAGTACTCATTTTCAGAGCATGTAAGAGCAGGGGCCCTGTGTGGGTGGCGATCACACTCAGATTAATCCAATGTGTAGCTGGGCACCATCTCTCCTCCTGAGAACAGGCATACCCTGGAGATAATGTAGTTTTGGGTCTAGAGCACTAAATAAAGCAAGTATCGCTGTAAAGTAAAAGCAAGTATCACAATAAAGTGAGTATCACAAAAGTGAGTCGTAATCCTTTTGCTGGTAGAGAGTTTTATCTTCAATTTTTAAAAAAATGTGACATCTGGGAAGTGCAAAAAGTGAAGTGCAATGCGATGAGGTTGGCCTGCATCTGTTTGCATCAGCTCATTGACACTAGCCTGAGAAGGCTCCAGGTTTGGGGTGGGGTGCGATCCAAACCCTGTCTCCAGTGGCAGTATGTATGTGTGTATGTATGCACATATGCATGTACACACGTGCGTGCGCACACACACACGTCTGAAAGGTAGGAGGCACCTTACATAAATCATTTTTTAAAGAGGGATGTCAGAGCCCATGGAGAGAATTCAGAAGGGAGAGGCTGTCTGCTGACATCCGGGAGCCAGTCAGCAGTGGGTCGCAAACATCTGGTGGGAAGCGGTGGTTGAAGGAGAGACAGCCTGGTGGTACCCCAATCAATGTGCCATTGTGGTTACCCCGAGGAGAAACAGCATGGTAGACAGATTCACAGATCCCAGTCTCTCTCCCTCCCTCCCAGCCCCCCAGGCCTGGTGAGCGTGCAGCAAACCACACTGATGTGCACACTTGAGCCAGCACCTGGAGAGGTGGCTCGGCCGCAGGGAAGGGCACCATTCCAGGCTGAGGTGGGGAGGATGCGATGGGGGCAGAGCCCCCTGCCCAGCTGCTGGCATGGCCTGGGTAGAAATGGCGCAGCTGTTTGAGTCTGCAAGCTGATGTCCTGGAGGGCCCGGAAGTGTCAGGACAGCCCTGGTCCCATTTGTGGTCCTATTTGCCAGCTCTTTCGGCAGCAGTGGGGAGAATTTTGTCAGGAACTGAGATCAGTGAAGCATGTGAATCAACATGGCTTCCCAATGCGGTCACAAAGCAGAGATCCACGGAACACATTTTAGATGTCTGTGAATTTGCCACAGAGTAGGATAGTAGCTTGCACACAAGAAGAAAGATAAAGACCCACGAAGATCTGTTTTGAGAAGCTTAAACTGGAGCACAAGTCCTCAGAAGGGCTATGAAAGATCCTTCGAGAAGGTCAGAGAGAGGTCAGTGAAATAGAGATGTTAGCATGTGCAGAAAAGCCTTCTCCCCAAAAAGTAAACTGAGAGACTAGCTCCTTCTCTAGGAGTAACTCATTTTTCAATAGCAGCATTGATTATTTTAATGCACAAAGAATAGTTACCTGAAGTTTTGTTCTGGATGAATAAAGCCTGAATATCAGAACCTGGTTAAGTAGCTTGTCTGCAGCTGATACCTCTCTACTTCATGTCCTCACTTCGAGTTTTTATGGGTGACCCTCTGACAGGTACTTTACTCCATGTAATTGGCTCATGGCTCTGCTTTTTTAAAAAAGGAGGGAAAAACTCTTTCCCTGTTCTAGCAATTAAGCTTAGTGGAACCTGGCACACACGCATCCTGTGTAACAAGAAGTAGACAGGAAGTGCCCTGGGCAGTTTACAGGCAGCCTGGGAATGTTTCATCTACCATTTCTAAGTCACAGATTTATAATTGCAGTTTCCATCATAGGCGTTTGATGCAATGAATATTTCTAAAGTGCTTCCCAGTCTCCAAATGGCTTCATTTATTTTTTTAATTCTAAGAGAAGATCGATTTTATAGTAAATTGGCTAGTAGAAGGCTCCTTTAGTTTTCTATATTAAATGAATTTCTCCACATATTTCCAATTTATAGCTTCATTCAATTGCTATTTATTTCTGCTTCTCTCTCTTAGCACAGGGATTAAGCTGAAATTCAGATGATTGTTAAACGTTAGCCATGAATGAATTTCAATCCTACTGGTTTTACACAGCTCCAAATTCAAATAATTGTGATCTCAAGAGTGTTTTTAAAATTTATAGGCTAATATGGTTGCTCAAGAATGGAGTTTTATAGAAGGATGCCATTTAAATATTCAAAGTATCCCTAAGTTTGAATCTGACCATCAGTACCTTGTTTATTATACACAAACGAGATGCATCATGGCAGGTGCTGGGTTACACAAATTGCCCATGATCTTGTCACTCATCTCTGCTCTAAAGATACTCAGGATTATCCCATGGATGGAGACTTAGGGATATACAACAAAAGAGAAAATGACTGAAAGGAGAATTCATCTGAATGAGGAATCATGTTGAGGGTATCAGAATAGAAGCAAAATCCTGAAGGTGAAGACAGAGAAAACAGACGTGTTCAGGTAGTGACAACTCCCCCAAAGATCTTAGGGTATCTCTTAGTATTCCAATACTGAGCCTTAACCTAAAATCTATCATCAATCCTATTAACAATTAAAGCATTGAATTAAGTGCCTTCCTAAACTCTCTCTCATTTTATTGGAGAAAGCAGCAGCTCATAGACTGGGCTTACTGGAAAAACTTAGTAGAAACAGAGGAGTCATAATATTCAATTAGAAACACATTTGTTGAATATTTAATAAGCATCTAGCACTATCAGGATCCTGTTTCTACTCTCAATGAGTTTATAGTATCATTTGGGAATTTAAAAATACATATTTTTAAAGTCCAAACTAAACCAAGCAACCAAAAGAAATGAGGAGCTATTGTAGGCTTGCAGTATCAGAAAAACACCAGTGCCGGGTAGGAACCTCCTTATGTCACCAAAAATGACACTACCATTTGGCACCTTAAAAAAGATAATATGGTACCTTCAACCATCTGAGGGCCAAGCTGTGGATTTTTTTCTCGATTTCACAGAAGTAGTGGCCTTGAGGAAGTTGACTGGCTCATCCTGGTCTTGCCAATCCACAAGACTAACCCCTAGGGCTTGCTAGAAATGCAGCATTTCGGGCCCCAGGCCCCCTAAGTCAGAATTTGCATTTTCAGAAAATCCCCAGTCGATTTCTCTGCATTACGTCTGAGAAGCTTGGCTGTACATATTTTCCATGATTCATCTACCTAGATGATTTCTCTCTTTCTTTTCAAAAGTATCTACTCTGCTACTGCCTTGTCAATAAAAGCTAACTCCTCACTGCAATGTTTAAAGTGAATAAAGAAAAGATGTTATTGGCAGCTTTTAATGGATTTCCCACTTCCGTTTTCTGGAGTATTCCAACCGCATGCCCATACCAGCTGTGTTTACCTCTGATTAGCCAGTATAATGAATACACCTAGCGATAGGCCAAGTTGATTTAATTAAATGCCTGATTACATATATATGCTACAAACAGCTGCTTATTTCAGCAAAACAATGGAAAATGCCCTATGTCACACACAGCTGCAAATGTCTACTGGTATGACCAGACAAAATAGTGGCTTTAATTTACAGAAAAGTTATGGATTTTCAAATTTGTCCTTTAGCATATGGAAATCTCCTTTAGAGAGAAACAATGTTGTTGTCCAATTCAAAATGTTTACTTTGGTTATCCAATATAGACTCTTTGGCCTTTGTAAAGAAACTGGATGCTAGAGAAGACAGAGACTGAAGAAATTATTAGTCACCAGTGAACTGGCTGCATCTCAAGCCGCTGACACGGGACCTTGGCAGCAGATCGAAGGGAAACTGGAAAATCTGACTATGACTTTGGAGGGCATGGCCTTTATCTTATTCATAACTATACTCCCAGACAGCTCTTTACAGTACCTGAAAAATCACAACTGCTCCAAGAATATAGGTTGACAAAGCGAACAAATGACAGCAGCACAGCCGAAGAGCCTTCTGCCACTGGTAGGGGTTTAGACACCAAGGAGGAGTGAATTCGTCCCCATGGAGTAGGGCCCTTGTTGAAGGGAGAAAACACCAAAACCAAAAAGATCTCAGGCCACAGGTCAAAAAAATATTCCCTGTTCCTTCCAATTCTCTTCCTTGTCCCCTTCCTCCTGGAAACTTCTTTCTTTGTTCTTTGAAGGAGGAAATTAGAAAATATAGCCCGCAACAGAGGGAACAGCAGGGACTTTGAGGCCAATCAAATCCATTTGGGTGTAATTGCCTGAAGTGTGTTTTTCTGTCCAAATTGCACAGATGAGTGAAAGGAGAGCAGCTGCCCAGAGGACAAGAAGGGGAGAGGGCTGGGAATAGCGCCAGGAAATGAAGAATAATGAAGATGCTCAACTGGGGCGCCATGAGCTTCCTTTAATATTGCCGGAAATGCATTTTTTTCCTCTTTAATCTCACTGTTTTATCCCTAAACAAAAACATACCAATCACATGCTCTTTGTAGAAGAGTAAAATGCTTCAAAACACTGAAAATTCCCCCACCAATCCACTCCCAAGCCATAACCATTGTCAACTGTATGGTATGTATTCTTCTAGGAATATTCTTGCTGCTTTATGATTTAAAAATTTAATTATGTAGCATATGATACAAACAAAATGTTAACTGTTAATCATTGTGGTGGGATGTTAATGCCTCACCTCCCAAGATATTCAGGTCCTAATCTCAGGAATCTGTGAATATTACCTTCTATGGCAAAAAATGAATAGTGCAAATGTGATTAAGAACCTTGAGATGTGAGGTTACCCTGGATTATCCAAGTGGGCCTGAAATGCAGTCACAAGTGTCCTTACAAGAGAGAGGCAGGAGATTTGACGCATGTAGAAGAGAAGGCAATGTGACCATGGAGGAAGAGTCTGGAGTGAGGTCGCTACAAATAAGCAGTCCCAGAAGCCAGAAGGGAGGGATTGTCCCCTGGAGCTTCCAGAAGGAATACAACTCTGCTGACACCTTGGGTTCAGCCTAGTTGGCATACTGTCAGTGGAAGCAGGTGTTGGGGAGGAAAACCCCTTTAGGACTAAACCTATAACTCTAAAAGACACAGAGAGATGGGTGTGTATGTGTGTAACATTTATTATGTTCTGTTACCTTTCAAAAGAATTACATTTACATTCTCCTAAAACAGAACTTTGGTTCAATCTGAGTCCATCATTTTATTTAACCTATCATTAAAACTACCCAATTCCCCATAGCCAAATATATTAAGCTCTGATCAATCCCAGTTGGCATAATTAAGAAAATAATGTATCTATTTGAAACTCATCTGTGTTTTAAGAATTATCTTTTTCTTTGATTTTTTTTTTAAGCTAGTGTGGATTAAAGAAAATACAATCAGATAAAATCATAACTTATTCTCCTCACAACTCTAATCAAAACAAAGATTTGTTTTGAAGTGAAAAAAGGAGTTAGAATGGGAAAAGGAAAGGGCTGTAAAGGGCCAAGTTATGGTGGGCCTTGAATGCCAGATGAATGAGTTTAGACATGATTCTTGGGTTGTCATCACCTACCGAAGTGACCTGGATTATAGGAGTGATGTAACAGAAAGGCCCGTTAGGGAGATTGATTTGGTGCTGATGTACAGAATGGGTTGAAGGGGCGGAAGTGGAAGCGGTGAGGCAAGTTATGAGGTTATTGTGGCCACACAGGCATAAAATAATAAATATGGTGTGAAACCAAGGAAGGAGACAGTGAAAAAGTGATAAGACTTGGTGAGCCACTGAATGAGCGGAGCAAGAAAAATGACGGATTTTGACCCTGGGTGGTCGGGTTTCTCTAAACTGGATGAGAATTGGGAAAAGAGGCAAAAAGATTCTGTGTAGAACAGAAAGGACGAGCTGTCTTAGAGAAGCTGGCAGCCACATGGTGATGTCTGGCGTCCAACTAGATGCCTGTGACTGCACTCCGGGTCGGAAGCCAGGGCTGTGGCTAAAGGCATGAGAGCCACTGAACACCAGCAGAAGCTAAAGCCATGGAGACAACCTGTGCCTGAGACAGAGCACACGGAGCCTCCACAGACGACCCTGACTCAGACCCACGCACTGGAGTGGAGTGGCCAGCGAGATGCGCAGCACCACGTTTGGATGACGTCACAGACTCCCAGGAAATAGAACGTAAAGAGAGACGTGGTCTTCAGTAATTTTATAATGATCTCTCTGCATTGTGCACCTTGAACTCAATGAACGGCTCGCTCTTACATGTTCAGATTAGGGACTTTGTGCTCGATTACAACTCTGGTCTGGCTTTTCTTCACCACGTTGATCATTTCCTGGCCGACTTCATTCTCTAGTGGAGCGATGTGTACTTTGCGTAGTTTACTCAACTTAAGAGATCAGCTTCGTTGATCTTTTCTTTTCCAACTGTACAATTAGAAGGCAGTAGGTAAATACTGTCACCAAATATTTACTAAGCAACCTACTATGTGCAAGACCCCATGTTAATGGATGAACAAACATCTCATTTGTTTATATTCTCCCTTTTAACGCAAAAGGTAAGCATTACGAATGTTTAAATAAATCAAATGCAGGCCGGGAAAAAAAAGTTTTACATCTCCCATATGGAGTTAATGGTGCCAAGCTGCTTGTTTTTATAAGCATGAGAGCTTTTAAAAGCCGAGCATTCTGGCTACCCCCATTAGGTTACACGGTCCCCTCAGACTTTGTTGTGTGACATCTGGTACTTTACTGCCTTAGAGGCTAACGAGAAATACCATGCGTGCCATTTGCTTTGTCTCAGTATTTCTAAAAGACTCCCTTTCCACTTGGTCTTTCTTTCTTTGTAAGTGGTGATATTCTTCAAGGGTTTCAGATATTGAAGGTCTGGTGTTAACAGATTTTCTTTCGGCTTTTAAATAAGTCACACATTCATTACTCAGAACGGAAGGGATTATACAACTAAGATTTGTACACTAGCTTTATTCTTGTAAAATTTTCAAAGGGGGGTGTTGCCCAGACGTCTTGAGTTTTTGGCACAAAGTAGATGCATTGTGGCTAAAGACTAAGACAAAACCGATATCGGGACACCGACTGAGGGGGTCAGGGCAGGTTAACAACAGAGGCTCAGGGTGACACTTTTAACGGCAAAGCTCATACATTACTTTAACAGAAACCCCTATCAAGGATTAATGGCTTCTAGCATGTGAAAAAAAGAAATTTTGCAGACATGATTGAATTTTACACATCTGCTAGCTGTGTAGGAGGGCTTAGCACTAACAGGTACTTTTTTTATGTAGGGGCTTTACAAATACTTGCTTGTCTATAGTACCCATGGCAAGTAGCTTGACCTTATTTGATAAACTTCATCAGTAGTTCACAAACACTAATCTATAGATGAGAGGCATCAGAATCACTTGGTGATCATTTAAAAATAGGTTCCTGGGCCCAATTTCTGGATACTCTGATTCAGTACATTTGGGAATATACATATGTCCAGGGGGTTCTATTTATATTTGTTAAATCTGCAGGTAGTTCTGAGAATTAATCAGCTTTGAGGTTAGCTCAGTTCTTTCTAGATGTATCATTCTATGACAGGGAGATTCTGTGAAGCGAATAGGCTGTGACCCAGGATGAGCTTATATATTCCATATGCTAAGCATGGGCAACAAGGTGCTAAATCTTTTCTAAAATGATGGCTCTTTTCTAGTGGACTGGAACAGAGACTAATTTATGAACTTGTAAGTCTTGGTCTTTAGAGAGAATGGAAAAATTGCAGAGGAAAAAAATTATCATCTTGCCCTATGATGCCCTTATTTCAGGGGAATTTGATATTTTCTTCTTGATTTCCCCAATGTGTTGGAGGAAGAGAGATAAGAAATACAATGACATACCCAAGACATGTAAATCAAAATATAACCCAGTTTTCCTCTTTCCTCATCTAATTCTCATGAAATAGATAATTACGTGATAAAATCAAATCTCTCATGTTGCTATATCAGATCATTTTAATGTCTAAGGGAGAAGGTAATCTACCCTCACACGAAACCACTACCTCACCTAAGAAGAAAAAAAAAGGACAAGAATCAACAAAAACACCCCTCAAACATTCCTACAGTGTAAAAACTAGCACATTTCAAAAATCAGATCATATACATTCTAAAACGTTTTGTTTTTCATTTAACAACATCTCCTGCACATTCCTCTAGGTGAGTACATACTTATAACTCATTCATAATAGCCCTAATATATAATTCTCTCAAAAATTGATACCAAAAAAAGAGGCAAAGGAAAAAGAAAGAAGCTAAAGAAAAATGAGCAAAGGACACATATCCAGGGGTATCTTTCCACTCACACTCTTCCTCTGAAGATTTCTGTGTTTAAAATGGAGACCAAGTGCACATTTGCATCAGAGCTGAACAGAAGGCGTATCTCCGTGGCCTTCTCACACGCACACCTGTCTCTGCTTGTAGAGCCTTTTGGCATTTGGGTCTGACTTCCTCATGTGGTGTGTTGCCTTTGGTAAACCTCACATCCCTGCTAATCGCATCTGAAGCTTCCTTTTGACATTTCCCTCCAACCTCCATTTTCCACTCTGCTGCCAACTCAACAGTAGCCCAACTGCCTCTTCAAGCCAATAGTTAATATTCAGAATGCTCGGCATGCAAAGCATAGGGCCCCGCAGAGCACCCTTTTGCGATTTTAGGTGTGCCCTCCAATGAAAGGACCACATCCGGTTCTAGAGCTTAGAAACTGAGTTCAGGAAAGGCACCTGTATGCTTTTATCTACAACAGAATTTAAAGCACCTACTTGTACGTTGCATGTGCCAGTGAGGAGCAGCTGAGAGAATCCACAAACTACCTACAAATGACAGCAAGCTATTGGGTCAGATTTTCTTTTAAAACCATACAATTAAAAGTCATCAGGGAGCAGTGGGAAGATCATGCACCCATTGCTTCTTTCTCCCTGGATGGAGACAGTACATTTCTCTCCAGCTGTCATCTGTTAATAACTATCCCCGGCAAATGTATCATTCAAAGCCCTGCCTCATAACATCTTCAGAAAACATGCTCCGAAAGCCCTTTCCTGTCTGATTCGTTCCCCAATTTTTAGTTGTCAGTTCCTTCTGAATTGGTAGCACACTGTACTACTTCTTTACAACTTTAATCGCAGTTGTAATTGACATCTGCCACCTTGACTTGAGTGTAAACTCAGTGAGAGCCAGAACCACATCTATTTTGCTCAGGATGCTTAGTATTGTACTAAGGCCATACCTGATGACCAATAAACATTTGTTGAATGAATAAATAAAAGTTACAGTATCTTGTTTATTTATAGCATACCGGTTGAAAGAATCTGTAATTATTCTTTGTTCACTTACACATACATTATTTCCCTCACTGAAATATGAGCTTCACAAAAATAGGGACTTTGCCTTATTACTAGCCCTTTATATTCCTAGCATCTGAAACAAAGTGGGACATATAGATGCTCAATGCAAACATAGGTCTCAGTATGTGTTATTGCTGGCTGCCTGAATGGAACTTTGAGACCATTGTCTTCTCTGCTTTCAAAACTCCATGACTGAATATTGTAAGCACTCCCAATCTTTGTGTATTTATTTTAAATCAGTTGCATGTATTATTTAATGTACTAACATATTATCAATTTTATAAAGCATACAAAAATTAAATTAAAATAAAAATGAGATAAAATGTTAGATATACGATATTTTAGGGGGCATCCTATTTTGGAGACTTATTTTTCAGAATGACAATGAGCCACCCAGAATTAAATTGTAATCAGCTACACAGTTAGTTGCAAAGCTAATCTTTTTCAATGTTCTTCAATCAAAAGCCTGTTTTAAGACAAAATGTTCTTTAGTCAAGGTTCTAGAATGCACGAGAGGCAAAGAAAAATGATTTGCAAGTGATTCAAAAGCAGCCTTTATTCAAAAATTCTTTTTCTTTCAAGGTCAAAGTTATCGGTTAGAGAATGTATCAAGCATCCATAGATCATAGGTAATGTCTACCCCAAAAGTGAGAAGTTCAAAGTACTAAAAGTCAAATAAAAGTTAAGGATAAGGGATTTTACCTGGCAGTGGAGAAGTAGTAGAAAATTTATACAGACAAAATTTCCTCTCAATCCAGGTCTGAGAGAGGCTAGAAGAAATAGCCCTTAATCTTCTCTGGCGAGTTAAAAGACATTCAGCCTGGGCTAGGTTCTGATTATCACTATTATGGTAGCTTTTAAAAGAAATTGATGGTGTGGGAAACTGCTAGCAAATATTTTTTCCGAATTTCTTTTCAAAATATAATGGGCTCGCTCAGGCTGCGTAAAATCTGTCATGGGGGCATGTATGTAAAAGCATAATGAATCCTCTCTCCAGACACTTCAAATGCTTTTCCCTAACCTGTTGCATTAACTTTTAAATGAAAATCTAAATACAGATTTAATCATATTGTGGTATTGAGACCACTAAAAGGTTTCTATTTGAAAACCCATCTACTTAAACACACAGATCGGCATGATGCTAGTGGTTTCTGGTATTTTTCTACACTGAAAAGCTGCCCGCCCTGCTCCCATGTCTTACAGTATCCCTGGGATATTATGTGACATGCAGCAAGGAAGCCGCTTCGGCCAGACAATGCTTCGTTGGAACACTCGACAATCTCATTTTCACTTATAATTAAAAAATGAACATGCTTGTTTTACCTTTTAGTCATTAGTTTGGCCCTGAGTGTTATATTATTAAATTTGCTGACTTCTGATTTTTATTTGGCATAAGGCGCCACAGAAGCCAAAATCCTCGCTATAGGGTTGATTTTTCGGTGAGATTGGGTGGGGATGGGGATTTACACATGTTTCAAATTACTTTTTCTCTGAATATTAAAGGTGCTCATACTTCATGTAGAATAAATACAGGAAGAAAACATAAGGAGGAAGGAAAATATCACCCGTCCTGCTATCAGCTGGTCATAATAATCACTTAATATTTTGGAGCATTTTCTCGCAGACATAGTGAACTACATCATATGCAAGAAATTGTAAACTTGAGCTGTTAATACAACTCCGTATCCTGTTTTCTCCCTCATTTTACATTGTATCTCGAGCATTAAAAATTATTTGTAGACATTTACAATGGGCACAAAGATTCCATAATAAACACTATAGTTTATCTTTTTCTTGTTGTTGAACATATAGGTAGCATCTCAGGTTTTGGTGAAAACAAATAAATTGGTGGTAAACATCTTCCTATACACTCTAAATCTTAGTCCATATTTCAGGTAATTTTCTTAGGAAAGCTCCTTAGAAATGAAACTACAGAGAATACTAATGGTGCAAACAGCTTACATTTAGTGAGTTTGTAAGTATAGGTTTTGTCCCAAGCACTTTATGTATATGAACTAATTCGATATTAGTTCGATGTTGACAGCTGAGAAAAATGAGGAACCAAAAGATGAAGTAACTCTCTTCAAAGTCGCATCGTACGTGCCAAAACTGAGGTACGGACCGATGGATGCCGTCCGGGGATGGAGCTGATGATCCTAACGGTTCTGCTGCACCAACTCTCTAAGCACATATGTAAATGTGACCTTGGCAGGCCACAAACATTAGACTTGGAAAGAATAGATCACCCAATTGACCCCCTGCACATTATGGAAAGCAAGTTCCAGAAAGATGGCTTGACTCATTAAAGTCACAGAGACAGTCAGTAGCAGATCCAGAAAGTAAGAAGCATCGGCAGCACCTAGGAGCCTGTTAGAAATGCAGCCTGGGGCCCCTGCCCAGCCCTGGAGCTAAATCTGCATCGGTAACAGACACCCTGGTGGTTCATTTGCACATTAGAGTTTGAGAAGCTCTAACAATAAGAGCTGTAGCCGTGATAGATCTTTGCTACTTTCATGGAAAATCTGCATATAAACTGCTAGTATTTCCAGAGCAGGAAAAAAAAAAAAGTCCTCCTTTTTCAGGTTTAAAGCTTAGGTTAGGCTGAACCATATGAAATTGCTGTTATTTTAGATAAAAAGCAGTCAAGTATTGCCAATGTATTGTGGTTCAATAAAATAGCTATCTACAGTCTGTGTAGAGATGGGAACTGAGAAAGGCTAAGATGGGGTTCCTTCTCCCAAATGGTATACAGGTTAGTCAGGAAGAATAAACAATTAAACAGACAATTTGACACAAAGTGGTAAGTGCTGTCTGAGAGCGCTCTGAGCGCAGGAGGAAGTCAAGGGCTGTTCTGGAAGATAAACACTATGAAAGAAAATGATTGTTTGCTTCCATGAAAGGCAAGAAAGATGAGCTTGCAAGCCTTAGCCAGATTATTAAATGGGGAGCCCCATAAACTGCTCGGAGTCTGATGAAACAAACAGGTAAAGAATACAATGTGTTTCACAAAGAATTACTGCTTGAACTGAAAAAGCAAGGTGACATGGGTCCCTATGGTGAACGGTGAAGAAAGTAACAGTTTTTACCACTTAGGGTGGACCATTCTCATGGGCCTGCACCTGGCCATTTCTATTTTTTGAAGTTAATGGATATTTTTAGGTTGGGTGACATGAAGAACTGGCTTCCCACTGTGCTATGAAATGAACAGGAGTTCTTAGGAGTAATTAATACTTAAAGATGCAATATGTTTACCAGAAGCTGTGCTTAATAATTTATAAATAAATTATAGTATGTGTAAGAGTACAAAACCTTTGTGAAATATTTGCCCTAAAATTTTTCCATTCTTAGTATATTCTCTTAAGTATTTGCAATTTGCTGGTATAGAAATGAGACTGGGTCATCATGTTGATTTTGCATCTTTCCACTGGTTGCGTTAGATTGCTCGATTTTGGGAGAGCTGGTTGAATTGGCAACAATTTCACTTTAGCAGTTTGTCTACCTTTTTTTTTTTTTTAATTAAGATCTCTTTCCCAGAAAGATCTACCACTAACTGGGTCCATGGTAGTTAAATGATCTCTGCCTAAATTGCATTAAAGGAAAAAACAAATGCTTTTTCACGTACAAAACCAGAGAGGCCAAGCTAGTGGCTAGTCCTTCATCATGTCCTATGTTTTCTTGGGAAACTATGTTAGTTTCACAACTGGAGAGTAATTCTCCAGCCTCAGGACATTCCTCTTGCTTAGTTCTTAGCTGGTCCTGATCTGCCCTTACTTTTTCTTCCACAGCAACTTAACTCAAGGCTTTCTCAGACTAAGCCTTTGTCACAGGGACAAACTGACTTTACACAATTTCTGCCTGGATATTTACAGATTTTAGTAAAACCTGACGGTTGTCATGGGAAGCATGCTGAGCTGCAATCACGAAAGGCTGTAAGTCTGAGGACGCTTTGAACCACATAGCACTCTATTTAATCAATTCTATTTGTTTAAATTTTTATTATTAGCTTATTTTAAGGGAAACTGCCTCTACTTTCCAGGGCCATTCTGTTTCTGTGGCACTTGGAATTGACATGCTGATCTGAGTAGGTAAACTGAGTACAGGAATTGTGAGCAAACATTCTTACTGCATTGAGACATCTAAAGAGAAAAAGAGGAGCTGAAAGCAAGAACATGAGCAATAAAGTACTGAGAGATAACTTGGAAGGCCTTTGGTTCATAAAAATTATTCAAAGACTACAGAAGATGTTAAACTCAACATGAATTGATGATTGAGGAGCAATCTATAAACTCAGACGAGTTCATGTGTGTTCCTTAGAGGATAAAACAAGGATGACAAAAAAGGCGAGTCACTTCTCTAAAGTAAAAGTGAAATGGCCAATAAACACATTGACCAGCTGGCCCCCCCCACCCCCCTTGTTCTGGCTCCAGGCAGGAAATAGTGGCTTAGCCTCAGAGACCCTCCCAGTACAGAATGCTGTTCAAAGCAAATTTAGGAGCCTGCGTAAGTAAAATATGTGAGACTAAATTTGGGCCATTGTGTGAATGATGCCCAAAACACATTGGACAGGGAGAGAATGACACAACGGTGGGAGACATCACACCAGACACATGCTTGTGGCAGCTACTGGGGTCCCTGCATTCCTCTTGCAGCCATAAGGGGCAAATGGTTCGTTTCTCACTAGTCTGATGACATCTACTGACCAAACTGCCTGCAAACGTTGGCAGTTTGATCTCTTTTATTAGTTTCCTTCCTTGCCTGCCTCCTTCCATCTCTTCCTTCCTCCTTCCCTTCCATTCACCCATCTAAACTTTTCCTGAATATGCCACACTCTGGGGACTGTGAGAATACAGATAAGAATAAGGCATAGCACCATTCATTCTCTCAACTTGCTTATAACCAAAAGGAAAGTTAACGTGTGCACAAACGATGGTGATGCCTAGGAGTATGTGGCGATTGTCATAAATGACAGGTGGAACGCTATGGGATCTCAGAGGAGGGAGCCAGCATAGCCGATTGGTGGCATCGGGGAACTGTTGCTGGAGAAGTGGTCTGAACTGGCTCAGGAAAGGCAGAAAGGCACAGAACAAGAGAGGTGGAGGTGATTTTGAGATGTTTCAGAGTATAAAGAGAAAATGCATAGAGGACTGTCTGCAGGGGAGCAGCAGGAACAAGGGTGAGTAACTGCTCTCCTCAACCGCTCAGTCCCAGCCTCCATGTCACCCTGGTGCTTGTCCTCCATAGCGGTTCTCGAATTTTACCTTCTATTGCCTGGGCTCCTTAAGGCGGAGATTGCTCCCCCACCTCTACCTGCACCCCACTCCAGAGTTGTTCATGGGTATGGCCTGAACATTTGCATTTCTAACAAATTCCCAGGTGACGCTGAAACTACTCCTCTGAGAACCACTGTCCAGGGACCTGCCAACCAGGTTCCCACCCTACCTGCTGTTTCCTATGCCTGGAAATTTCTACCCAGATATTTACATGGCTCCTTTATTTATTCCCCTTACCTCTTCTCCTGACACTCTTTATCCACTGCCAGTGCTTTATCTCCATAACTGTTAACTGAACTTAACACCATGGTTTATTCATTTTCTGTCATCCCGTTAGAATATAAATCCCATTAAAGACTGTTTCACTTAATGGTACACTAAAGCAGTGCGATATTCCTAGCACCCGAATCCCTGTTTACCTCTGGGTCTTAAAATAGTGTTGGACACACGGTAGGCACCAAATAAACAGTGTTGGCTGGATAAGTGATACTGTCTTGGACAGAAGAGGCAGGATAACGCACTTGTAGAGTTTGAGGTAGAGAGGATGGAAGCCAAGACAACTTGGGTCGGATGCTGCATTGCCTCTATCTGATCAATAAAGTGAAGATACGCTTCTTTGCTCTTATTAGTACAAGGTTTGGGGTTGGGAGGAAGGGAGGCTTAGGCAAACTGGGGGCTTGAAGTATTTGAAGAGCTTTTAGAAGAACTGTTGTGGAGAGTGAACTGCCTCACCAACTAGGTTTCCAGGGGGAAAAAGAAACTCTCATTTTAGGCAGAGGAAAAAGGCAGACTATATTTATTTCTCTAGGCAATACCAAAGTGGTTTCCCTATCAGATATTATATTAAGGTGATTTTCTACTTTTCCCTTGCAATCATTTCCTTTTGCTTCTACTCAGAGATCTGAAAACTTAGTGAGAGCTAGATAGCCCAATACATGTCCTCCCTTTCTGCCCTGTAAGTCAAGGGCTAAGAATCCCTTTCAGCAGCAAATTTCTAACTACTCCAAACATCACCACACAGGCTTGTCCCAAATGCTTCCATGTGTACCAAATACAGTGCTATCACATCATCACATACACATTATATACATTCCTTGGAAACATGATTGATAAAATATAATGGGACCCCGCCATATCTTATTACAAGTCTTCTGTTATCATTACATTCGCAAAAATCACACGAAAGAACTTAGTAGACATTTAGGCGACTCACAAGTCAGTCTGATAAGAAGTGTACAATCTAAAAAGTAAATGGGGGAAATAAAAATACAGCAAATGAGGTTACATGTACAAATGGTTCCAGATTCTCTAAGTGCAAAAAAAGACCATTATGTTTTTCTGGAGATAAAATGTGCAATCACTTAGAAGTTTCATTTTTTAGTAGTTGGTAATCTAAGACTGAAATACTATAAACATATGATGTGTATGTTAAAACAAAGGTGGAGAAAGAGCAGGAAGAAGTTGTGTTGACCTACTATACCTGTGTTTTCACTTTTTCCAGTGTGGATCATTGGACTGAAAATTGAGCCCTCAGGAGCCAGAGACTACTTCTCTCTCTCTCTCTCTCTCTCTAGAGATTTCTAACCCTTCTTGAGAATAAACAATGATGGTCAGGTGGTCATAACTGGCACTCCTGATACTTGGTCAGTGTGTGGTGGAACGAGGATAGGAGAGCTAGAGAGATGGAGGAAGAGACTGTACTTCTGGTTTTCAGGCAATTGACAGGAAGTGGGAGAGGGAAGCCCCATTCCTTTGGCTAAGAAGACACTTAGACCTTTTCATAGATCTTTTACTTAATTCCCTAGGAAGATAGAAGGTAATGGAAAGGTAATCGATTTTGTAACAGACGTGTCTACACGAGAGCCTTTCCAACTAATATTAGACATAATAATTTACCGAATATAACATGTTATATCATATTCCAATTTACAAAGTACTTTATCACTTCGAGCAATGCTAGAGAAATACAAATTAGTGGCAGCTTTTTTCTTATTCTCGCTTTCTTCCATTGCCGTTTCGTTTCTGCCCTATTTCATTTCATTCTGAGCTCTCGAAATTGCTCTAACACAGATCTTCAGAGTTCCTGCTTTCAAGTTCAACTTGGTTTCTCTCTCAGTCAGGGTTCCAGCAGAAACAGAATTCTGCTTAGATGATTCAACTGAAGAGACTTTAATATAGGAGTTATTTACAGAGATGTGGGCAGGGTAAGGAAACAGACAAGAGATGAAGCGCCCAGTGATTAGGGATTTCTGGGTCTGAAGGAATAAAAGGCAGGAAATTATTTTCTAGAGGGTGGGGAGAGCTGGCTCGTGGCAGCTTGTCCAGCAGGAGCCATGACTGTAGAGAGTAGCAGCTACTATCAGAGCTGCGTCGCCAAAAGCAGGGAGAGAGGATGAGGAAGAAATAACCTCAACTTTCTCTCTTCCTGCCCTTTATTCAACTGCTGGAGAAGGCAGACAGACACAGGCCACAGAGGCCCATCTTGTGAGCAGAGAGAAGAGGAAATAGAATGGATGGTGGGATTTCTGACACTGACCTTGCCTGACTTGCTTTTTGACTTTCTGAGGGTTTAAAGATATGTCATGTCCTCACCTTTTGGGGAATTGTAATAGATTGAATGGTAGGGGTCCACAGTGGCATATTCCAGACAACATGAGAAAATGTGGAATGATCCTTAAAAAAATCATGGCTGGGTTTATGCTTCCATTACAGACTCATCCCTACCATCAGCAGGACCCTCAGCAACGCTTGGTGACCCCTCTGAAGGTCCAAGTCATTTCCCTCAGGAATATTCTAAAACTAAATGATCTCTCCTTTAATCAGGTCCCCTACTCACTACCTCTTCATGGACCAGGACTTCTCCTCCTACCTTGCAGAGAGAAGAGAGGTTGGCAGCTTTCTAACTTCATCACTTTACCCCTCTCTCCCTCTCTTCTGATTCCTACCACCTCACATAACATAGGAAAGACATGGCTGTATTTTAACGAGTAAATGCTAAATAATGAAACCCTTCTTCAACTCAAGTTATTGACTCTCCACCTCCATCATCACCCCACCTTCATGGACACGCTTCTCAAAATTATGGTCTAAACTCCTCACACCCTAGTCATTCCTCAACTTTCCATGCTCTGGTTTTCCTTCACTACTCCACCAAAAGCATCTTTGATAATAACACAATTGATCTCTTGACGGCCAAACCGATGGGTACTGCATTGCAGTACTTGATGAGACTGACTTCTCTCTTCCCGAATCTCGTATTTTCCAGGGTTTCTGACAGTTCCTGGATTTCTTACTCTCTTTCTAGGTCTTTCTACTAATTTCTTCTGTGTCTTTATCCCATTATCCTACTCAGTTTTTCACTATTCTTTTCATGTAATGAGTACTTTCGGGGTGCTCCATCCTACACTCAAGGTTTCAAAAAATTCTGTTTATTAGTGGGAGTGATGTCAGAAGCATGGCAGAGTGAGAAGTGTCCCCAGATCTCTCTCCTTGAAACAATAAGCTGAACATCTAAAACTCAACAAAAAACACCCAACCCACACACAAGCATGTCTGAGCGAGGGATCTGCGAATAAGAGCTACCACAGAGAGAAACTTGAGACTCAGATCTGTTAAATTGTCTAAGCCATACATTGCAAGACCTAGCTTGAAATGAGGAACTGATGGGCTCCAACGATGGTTTTGGCAGATTGTTGTTTTCAAATGACATGAGGTTCTGTCGCAATTTCTGTAGCGTCATCTACGTTACAGCCAGAGTGAAACTCTAAGAAGTATTTTAACAACCTGTCTTATCTAACCCCGTCCTTGTGTAATAAAAAGTAAATTTTTCAAAATATTTAAAAAAATAAATTCTATTAACACATTAGGCTAAATCTCTCTCTTATGCTCCAGGCCCATCCATCCAACTGGGTACTTTATAAGTACTTCAAAATATACATATTCAAAAAAGTACCTGAATTCTCTGTGAAGAACTCAGTCTAGTTACCCAATTCTTAGAATCATTTTACACTATTTCTTTGCTCTCCTCTTTGGTTACCTAACTGTGGAAGTTCTACCTCCTAAATATTTCTTTAATTGGTTCCCTCCTTTCCCTTCGATTGTCACTGCCATAAGCCAGGTGGTAGCACGTATTACCACAGCCAACATAATACATACATTTCATTATTCTTAGCAAGAGAAATGCCCTTTATTTTAGCTATATTTAATTGATCCAGTTTTCTAGACTTGACCAAGCCCTCTCACTTGTAGTTCTTTGTACGTGTAATATATTCCTTACATCTGGAAAGCCTGAACCTAATTTCTACTTGTTTTTTCTTTTTTCTTCTTGTTCTTTTTTTTTTTTTATGACTAAGATAATTCAAAAGAAAAGTATACAATACCTTCGTTATTTAATGATCCAAATTCCTATTTGTCTTTTAAGACTCATCTGGCATCCAAGAAGCCTTCCTTGGCCTTCTCTCCACCCTCTGGTCTGGATTCTCTCCCCTACACTCATCCTGCACCAGGAGTTAACTCCGCGGGCACGGCGATCTCAGAGCCGGAACTGTGCTGACTTGCCTGAGTCACTCGTTACGACCCTGCACGTGGACTGTAGTCCCAGACTAGCAGAGGGCCAGACGCCCTACAAGTATTTCTAGAAATGAAATGAAATTCTCCCTCATCAAACACTTCTCAGCCTTGCCAAATCACTTTACTTCATCCCCAACTACTCGAGGTGATGAGAAAGAGTAAGGTGATTTCTGGGTTCATCAGACACTTTGGTCAGCTGGGAAGAACGCTGTGACCTTGGCAGACCTGGGTTTTAGCCCTCACTCCACTGCCTCCTCTGTGATTCCTTTTACCTTCTTGGAGTTCTGCTTCCTCGTGTATTAAATAAAGGGATTGGGCTATGATTTTTTCCCTCTCCTCCAGTTCTGACACTCTGTGACTTTAAAAGATCATTTACAGAATAAAAGTGCACACTATAAATCAGCTTGAAGTGCAAAATTCTAAAAGCCTATTTGGTTGGATTGTTTCTTCAAGAGAACCAACTGGAGGGTAGAAGGGTTGATAATTACTAAATATTGGACTGACCACTGAGAGATTGCTAGCTATTTCTCAGTCCATTCTCCTACACCTGTCCCCCTGGCTAAAGAGCCTCCCTTGCAGACAAGGGCCCCTGATTTTGGCCAGTAGAAGCGATATTTAGACAACAGGACTGTACTCTTAAAGGAGTGACCATTGCTTTCCACTCTCCTGCTGGCTGGACTGCAAGAGCTAGCAGGCTCTTTTGAACTACGTTTGAGAGTTGAATTGAGCAGGCAGAGGTATAGGACAGTGGGAGCCTGGTTCTCAGGCATTATCCACTATACCTGCTCTGTATTTTTACATGAGAAATAAATTCTTGTTTAAGCTATTGAGTTCTTGGGTTCTTTGTTGTAGCCAAAAAAAAAAAAAAAAAAAAAAAGAAGAAGAAAACAAACCTATAGTATCCTTAATAACATAGTAAAATATTTTAAAAGTTTTAATCTGTTTTTAAAGTACAGTGAGAAAAAGAACAAAGATGGCAATTTTATCAAAGAGAACCACTTAGTAGTTCTCTTCTACTTTTAATAAATTAATTTTTTAGGAAATTTACATCTCCTAGAATGAGATCCTAAAGTTTTATATTCTGCATTCCACTTTATCACAAAGACACTAATGCCCAGAGGCAGACTGGTAAAGCATTTATTTGGCAAAGCAAATTCTAATCCTATGAACCAGTTATCTACTGATTGATCATAATGAAGACTCTAAAACAAGTCACCAAATGGGTTTTATTTTCTCTTCAGTAATCCCATTGACAAAGACAGAAAAAACATGTAATGCTTTTGTAGCTCGCACAATATAAGCTGTGAAGTTATGAAACATTAACATCCTTCATTGCCTTTCAAGGGGTGGAAATCATTATGTTAATGGTATTACCGAGAAAATATCCTGGCGCCATAAAATAAAGGCTCCATTATCAGAGTGAGCTCGAGGAGAAAGTGGCCCCAGAAGCATTTGAAACACCCCTCCCTCTGCTGGCTCCGTGGCAGAAGGGATGCTGATCCCCGTGGAGTACCGTCTGCCTATGGGAGAGCTGCAGCGTCGCCCGCCTTAAATAAGCAAAGCAGGAGTCCCCAACTCACAGGACACGCCACAGGGAAGGAAGCGTTTGTATAATCAGCTGATAAACAATCAGCAATTAGGGGTTGTACTTTGAGCTAGTGCATAAGGAAAACTAAAAACATTTTACCATTAATAAGGGCCAAGAGCTCAAAGAAATGTCCAGAAGGCTCTGGAGAACAATTCCATTAACGACCCACCAGCTCGTCAAGGAATGGTTAGTCTCCGGTACATCCTTCATAGCTTCTAATGCCCTGTATCTATCTCTCACATATTTCAACCCATCTTATGATCTGAGATGGCTCCTTTTTTCTTTAGGTCCTTATGATGAACGAGGTCTGCCGTCTTTGCTTGCTAAAGATGAGCACTGCTACAGAGATTTCTCTGGCCTGACTACAGAGGGCTTTCAGGGCTGAGCAAAAGTGAAACAGAGGCAGGAGAATCAGAGTCTCATTACGGAGACCTTGAAAGCCAAGCAGAAGATTCTGGATTTGACGTAGTTGGCAACAGGGGGCCAAGTAGGTCTTTGAGCAAGGAGTAACACAATTAACGTTTTATTTCAGTAAGATCAAGATCGTCAGTATGAGAAAGGACTAGAGAAAGGTAGATCAGTTAGGAGAAAATGACTTTAATCGAGGCTGAGATAAAGAAGTCCTGAACACAGCTGGTGGCCATTACAAGGGAGAGAAGGGATCAAATAGGACACCTTTTTACAGTCATGGAAGAAACTAGAGATAAATTTGCTCTTTGGGCATGACATAAGGGAGTAGTTGAACACTTGGAATAAAGCCCATTAAAACAGCAAACATATTAAGAATAACAAGGCTGAACTCACAATGTACCGTGCAAACCAGGACCCTTCTCAGACTGAGAGGGGGCACTCCAACTACTATGCCAGGATGGCAGGTGCGGACGGGGTCGGTCACTGCTGGATCGGGCCAGTCCTGGGCAAATTGCAATTTATGACCATCCTAGTGGAAAAGAGTTTTAACTGTCAACATAGAAGGTGACTCTCGGGTTCCTATGGCCAGCTTGATCTCTTATACTCTAGTCCCGGGTTTCTAAAAGCTTGGAGCACTCAAAGGAAGCCACATATGATAAAAGAATTAACAGCTGCTCTTAGAGAGAGAGCAGGGGCCACCCGAGAGGCCCTGCAGTTGAATCTGCTCTGCCTGCACTTCTCACAGTCCCCTTCTGTTAAATATGTCGCATCCCAATTTGGGGCCTCTTTGCTCACAGGATTTCAAGGGCCAAACCGATTTTTTAAAAAGAAGTCTTATCTCCTTTAAGTCTATTTCCTGAATCTCTATATCCTGTTTCCATGGATGACAAATAACTGGGGTGTGTGTGGGGTGGTGGCAGGTGAGGGACAGGAAGTGAGGATGTGGCTGCAGCATGGACAATGACTAATGAGAAAGTAACAGCTGGTCAGTGGCCGTAAGCAGCCCTACACACACCTGTGGTCATGAGAAAAAGGCAGAGTTATCGGAGCTGTCCCCTTCAGAAAAGAGAAGACATGATAGGGATCTTCAAGGAATGGAGGCCGAGGCAAGGAAGGAGGAGTCAGGAGGCCTCGGATGCAGATCCAACACCAGTGGGTTTACGTCCCCGGGACCAGTGCTGGTGGCAGGAAGTCAACCGTCTCTGTCCCCCTCGCCAAGATTCGGCAGGGCTGGACAACCAGGACAGGTGAGGCCCTGGAAGGCGTTTCCACCCTTCTCGGCTCACCGAGCCCTCGTCAGTCCCCATCACAGCCTGTGTCTCGCACAGCACTCACACCTTTCACACCGTTAGGTGTGGGGCTATTTTCCTAACTAACCTGCAAGCTCAGAGGGTATTGGCTCTGTTGGTCAATGTTCTTGGCACAGAGTAGGCATTAGAATAATACGTGATGAATGAACAAAGGCACAAACCCACGGCCACTTTCTGTGCTATTTTCGGCGTTTTCTGTTTCTTTCTACCCCTGTGGTCTCTGCCTGCTTTTTAAATAATGATTTACCCTCAGTGATCAGCATGGAGATGGTGACTAAGATTAAACTTCCAATTTTACCTACATAATCTACTCCTTTCCTTTATTATCCTGAAGCACCAGTTCCCTAAGCAAGATTGAATATTCAGTTTTTCTTCAAAGTGACTCTTTTCTATACCCGCATGGGTGGCAGAGTGAGAAGTACTAATTCGTAGAGTTAGGCAGAGCTGGGTTAGAATCCCAGTCGTGGTCTTCCAGCAACCTTGGGTTAGTTATCAGTGACCATGGGTGACTCCTTCTACACCTCATTTAGCTTACCTGTGACACGGGGATACCAAACACATACGGTTGTTATGGAAATTAATATTTAAGTACATGTTTACATTAGCTATTTTACCACTCCGTTAAGTATTTAGTAAGTGCCCAAACCATGCAATATCCATGCTAATGCATTTAATCCTCACAAGAACTTGGTGAAAAGCGTTCTAATACTATCTCCATCGTCCCAGAGGCTCAGAGAGGTTAAGTAACTCACCCGAGGTAACAGAGCTACTCAGTGTGGGAAAGCAGAAATGGAAACCCAGGTGGTTGAACATGAGGGCTTATCCACGTCAGGCTGCACCGACTCGCACGAAGGAGGTACTAAGTGAGCAGTTCTCGAAAAATCCAGAGCCGCTAATTCCACGGCATTGCCAGAATGTGTTGCTTTATTGTCTTAGATCTGTTTTACCACCACTAAAAACAGAACTACACTCACTTCATGTGATGCAGAAGATCGTTATGTTTTTTGCCCTCTATATCACAGTATAATGAGCAGGTCTGACTTTCAGGAATACGAGTTGAGTACAAAGGAGAGTACAGAGTGATGTTTGTCTGTGCTGGAGTCCGTCCATTCACTGACGGACAGACATTTGTCAGGGAAACGTCTGACTTGCATTTGTAGCCCTCGAAGTCCTCTGATGGCACAGTACCAATAAACATTATCTGAAGTCATTTTCCTCATTCCTTTTCTGTGTGTTTTTATTTATTTATTGTTCTATGTAATGTTTAAATCTCGTATAATTTAATATAGCTAGCAAAAAAGGTTTTGGCTTTTGTCATCAGATTTTCCTTAGAGTCTCGCCACAGTTTTTTTCCTGACACTTAAATCTGCCATTTACTAAGCATCTATTATACAATTGGCATGCTACGATTGTCACTTGTTTATGTAGAAAAGAGGATTGAGCTCAATAGCGGCTCACTGGGGGGCATGCTGGTCTGCCCTGGATGTCCTATTTTCTATTCATGTGCAGAGTCCTGCAGACGACAATCCCATATTATCAGATTATATTACCAAGACCTACAAAAATACTTTCACAAAAATGCAAGAAATAGGGCTGCTCCATAATCATTAACAAAACAAAAACGAATTCCATAAGGGATAAAAATGAGGTGGTTTAGAATTATAACTTCGGCTGGGTAACAAAAATAATGCTAAATACTATTCCACCACGTCGTCCCATCAGCTTCTTATTCACTGAATAATGGCTAGACTTACAGCAAATGGTTCCTGAAGGAAAGAAAGCAAAATATTCCCCAGCCCACACAGCATTTGTCTTTGGTGATGAGGGAATGAGGTGTAGCTAATGCAGGAAAATGAAAACCCCCTATTTTCGATGGTGCGTGTGCCCAGAAACATTTCTGGTTGGAATGAAGTTCTAGGCTTCCACTGTGATGGACAGGTAAGGTCGCCTTCTCCAGTTCCTCACTGTTGCATTCTTTCCTTCCAACTTTCAGACATCTGGTTAATTATACATCTGGGACTAACTTATTATGCAGCAGCCACAAAGAAAGTGGCAATTATTATTTTCACTGCAGTATGATGGAAAAGGCAGTGCAACTTCGTCCAGAAAGGTTCCAGTTGCTGCAAATTCTAGAGGAAAAGAGCACCACCGTTGGCCTCGTTCCCTCTACTAAGTGGCGCTCAGCGAAGTACACACACCTGCTCAGCTGAAGCAGGACTGGTACTTGTCACTGAGCACCACACAAGGAAATAATTACGGAGGGCCGCAACGGAGTGGAGGAGCGAGGTCCTGTCACGTGGCACATTTAAACCTGTGATATATGTTTATCACCTGGCCTGCATCAGCTAGGGGAGTCAGAGTAAATTCCTCCACAGCCTTAGCCTGGACCATCAGTCATTAAACACGAGCTTCCTCATCCAGGTCACCAAGGGCGGTGACAAATGACAGGATGTAAAGCCTGAACCATGTGTGTCTGGGAGGCCATAAAGCATCTCTCAGATGTTAACTCCTTTCTCTTTCCCGTGGGAACATCAAGGTGGAAAATTTGGGATTGCGTTACTATCTCTGGACCCCACCTCAACCAAAACTCACAGCCCCCTGAAACTGAAGACATGTTTTTAAAATTTCCTCTGTAAGCACTGTATTCAGGGCAACTCTAAAGGCAAAGCCCAGGTCTTTCAGGAGAGAAAGGGAAACACAATTCTCTTTTCCAGGATCGTGCTTATAAATTCTCTAAATTCCTAGAAAGGAGAATTTTGCTTTAAGTCTGTGGGCATTACCTGCTCATAATCCAGATCTATATGCAAGCTCTCCTCACCTGGTAATTATTGAGGGATAAACTATTTAAAAAAGATTTAAGACACTGGTTTCGTTCCTCTGTAGAAAGGAATCGAACTAGAGGAGTTGTTTAAGGTTCTTCTAGCTCTAAAACACAGGAATGCCATAATTTCCAGATTCAAAGAATAGCCCCCTGCAAATTCCAGCAAAGCACATGCTGTGTATTCCGCAGCAAGCCTTCAGTTTAAGAAGACGTGCATAGTCACACACTGCTCTAGATGCTTTGTGTCCACTTAGGAGAGACAAACACAGCACGCTAACCTACAGGGGGAAAAAAAATTGTTTTTTTCCTTCTTTGTTTCTACCTTCAGAAGAACACCCATAATTTTACAGTTACCTACTTTTATTCTGCTTCTTTGAGTTGACCCATTTGCATCCCTCAGATTTGAAAATCTGATAACCATGCTGTGGACTAACAAGCACTAAAAAAAAAAAAAAAAAAAAAAAGCACACTCACTTCCTAAATTAATCACCGGAGAATTTCAACCCACTGCTCCTGCATACAATTCTAAAAGAGAAGTTTTACTTTTCGGGTCATCATTCACGTGGTACAACAGCATCCTTCCCACCGAGCTTCAACCAAGGTAAATACCGGCCACAGCTACGGCAAAGAAAGAACCCCCTTGGACAGTGGACCACGGCTGAGGTTGGCACACTCTAAGAAGTGTGAACAGCTAGACTGGCGCCCACCGCTTTCTCCCAGAGAGCTAAACCGACGAGCGGAGAGCTCGCGCCCATTTCATTGTAGGTGGCCAAGAAAGTGTACAGACTCACCCAGAGACCCTGGAACAGAAAAACGGAGGCGCGCTTAGTGCCCAAACCAGCCCCGCATCCAACCGAAAGCCAGCCACGCAGGGCATGAAGGTCGCTCCACTTACCCGGCGTAGCGGTTGCTGTAAAGGCGGCTGTGCCCTGGTTGCAGGATCTTCAAAAGGAGCAGGCAGAGAGGCAGAGAAGCCGCGGTCTGGCTCCTGGGCTTCCCGAGGAACTTCATAGCGTTCCAGCGAGGAGCTGGAAGTTAGTCACAGCAGCCAGGGCAGGCTGGAGGTGGCTCACGGCACCCCCTCCACGCACACGCGCTCAGGGGCTCTGGGAGGGGTGGGGGAGAAGGGTTGGGAGTGAGCAAAATGTGACACTTCTTTCCAGACACAGGATAAAAAAAAAGTTTAAGCAGCAGAGGAAGGAAAGTTGCTTTAAGACTTGGTCTTTGGATGAGAAGCAGCAGCTCACACAGCCCAGCCCGGCAGCTGAGCCCTCTCCTTGGCCAGCCTGCCCTGCAAGGGGCTGGGCTCCCCGGTGCTGACTCATGGCAGGGGTTCGCTGGGTGCTGCTTCCTTGGCTAACTCCTGCTTTTTATTATTTATTTATTTATTTATTTTTTGGCAGGGAGGCTCTGCTTCTCAACTTTAGTCTCCTAACTTTTTTGGACACCCTTTCTCCTATTACCTTCTATAGCAGAGGACCCTAATCTGATTGCAAAGAATTGATTTATTTGAGGATGAGCTAAACACACAGGCATGGAACATTCCAGGCTTAAGGTTTTGATCTATCATGACAAATTTCTACAGGGATTCCACATCCTGAAATGCACAGTGAAGAGTCTTGACAGACCCAGGGGTAAGCTGGGGGTTCCTGGATGTGAACAGCTGGTCTCGGTCCCCACATACCTGTGCCAGCATGGGGCCGCCACCTCTCTGGGCTTCAGGGGACTGTTGCAGCCGATCCACGTCAGCAGCGCCCAGACCTGTGGCTGTCAGAGGGGCCCGAGGGGAACAGGAGGCCTCCACGTGCTTTGCCACCTTTGCTGCACATTTGGAACCACTTAGGGAGCCAGACCATTTACATCAGAATTCTGGGGGCGGGATGGGCAGTGTAGCAGCTCCTCAGGTGTTCCAAAGTCCAGCCACCACGCTGGTCCCAAGCAGGCCACGCGGACTGTAACCTGCGTGCAGATCACCTGGGGAGCTTGTTAAAATGCAGCTTCCCACGCAGCAGGTTGGGGCTGCAGCTGGAGATTCTGCATTTCTGGCAAGCTTTGCGGGGGCTGCTCACCCGGCTGGTCTTTGGGTCTTTGAATAGCGAGCCTTTCCTTTGGAAGGAGGTCTGCTTTTTCTTTTCTCTCTCAAAACCAGGGTTGGAGCAAACCATTTCCACTCGTTTTCTCCATGGCGGTGTGGAAGAAGGCTTTTTTTTTTGCATCCGGTTGCTACCACCTCAACACCAAAACACTCACTGGAGGCACGTGCTCTGCTCTCGTGAATAAGAACAGTGTCACCTCAGGTGCCTGCTGTTATTCCCGCACGTCACGTCCTGGTCGTATTCTGGAAGACAAGGTGAGCCAGCCTCTCTCTATCACACTCACTCATACGCTTTTCCAATTTCCCGAGGAGTCATGGCCAAGAAGAACTCCTGTACTCTCCAATGTCACAGCCAGAGCACCTGTTAGAAGCAGAGATCTTTCCCCATGTTCTCTACCTGGGGAGCGGAACCGAGCATACAGGAGTCTGGTCCATAATAGCCGAAATAATCTTCATTTGGAATGATTCTCTAAGGTTTCCTTCAGCTTCCCCAGGTTTAGTTTAGTTCATCTCTCCTCCTTGTCCCCGTCCCTAACATCTGTTATGCTCTCTATCACAGAGCATCGTAGCACATCGAGGTTAAGTATTCGTCTGGTTACCTCACAAGGCGGCCTTCTCTGTCCATGCAGCACTGTAGCCCTTGCATCTTCGTACACACTTTCCTGTATCTCCTAGAGGGACCACGGAAGGATGCTCAACAACGTTTGTCGAGTGAACGATGCACCTGGGAAGGGATTCGTTCAACAAGCACTTACTGTGTGGCTTCTGTATCCAGATAGAGCAGGGGTCCCCAACCCTCGGGCTGTAGACTGGTACTGGCCCGTGGCCTGTTAGGAACCAGGCCGCACAGCAGGAGGTGAGTGGCAAGCAACCGAGTGAAGCTCCGGCTGCATTTGCGGCCGCTCCCTAGCGCCAGCATCACCGCCTCAGCTTCCCCTCAGATCATCAGGCATTAGATTCTCACAGGAGCACTGGTCCCTGGTGCCAAAAAAGTTGGGGACCTCTATCTGACAGAGGAAAGGACATCTGGGCGGCAGAGAGGTCTACAAATGCCCTTGAGGACTGGAAGCTTCCAGGTCTGTTCGTATATGTTGTTGTTTTCTTCCTGACTTCACGGCCTAGTGCTTTGGTCTCTGGGCACTGCTGAGGCTGCTCTGCAGGACTCACGGCAAGGCTTCCTGGGGCCTTTTTGACGAGGCCAAGAAAGCCTGTATAACAGCCAGTGAACTGTTGCAATAAGAGGTTACTGTGTAAATAAAACACTTCATCTCTTTGCATTTCATTAGGTCGGAACAATGTATAAATCTGTCATATTATATCACAGCGTTAAACTAGGAATGTTAAGTCTCTGCCTGGGGTTTAAGCTCATCCTCAAATCATTCTGAAAGATTAGATCCAGCGAGCGTGTTCAGCAAAGTCTCTCCAGACCCTGAGACCCAGGGAACAATTTGCTGGACCATCAAATATGCAAGAGACCCTGGCAACATCCTATAACCTTCCTAAAAAATTCAGATTAAAGGGAGGTTTTCAAACGATAGAAGCCATTCCTAGCAATCTTCCTCTGCTTTTCTAAGGACCAGGTTATCTGATCAAACTTCTCTTGGAGTAGATAAGCTCCCATAAAATGAGTGATAAATGGAGTCCATTTACCAAGTGGGAGAAGAGAGCAGTTTTACAGATGAATTCAAAGATAAAAGACCCATTTTTAAGGCACTGAGAGGGAGTGAATTATTAAACCAGTTAGAGATGGGAAGATAAGAATTTCTATTTATTGGCTATGCCTTTGTCATATTTTAGTGCAAGGTGAGCTTTATTGAAAGAAATATTACCCTGCAGCGAAAAAAAGGAAACTACAGTCGGGAGAGGAAAATGTCATCCTCGACGTGGGTCCATTTTGTTGATGATTAGATAATTTTTAATGTCCCTTCTAGATCTGAAAGGCTATGGTATTACGGGGCGAGATTTCGTGTGTGAGTGAGAGCCATGTAGATTTATTTGGGTAAAGGTATCTGGAGGAGAAGGCAAACGGGTGGGATTGCACCCGCCCCCCAACCGGCCCCCCAACCGCGTTCCTCACTGTGTTAATAACACTCAGACTTGTTGCCTGTCTGGTCTTTTTTATGGCTTTCTGCCATTGTTTCAACCTGTGAGGAAGCAACAAATGTAAAGCCAGGCGACTGCCCCCTGCGGTCTTGGCTGTTCTGTGAAGAATGTTCTGAAGCTTCCTTTAACTAGGCTTGCAAATGATTCCCTCCCAGCCTTCTTCAGCACGTCTTCTTCTCCTTTGTCAGCTCTTCATATCTCTGCCATCCTTATCCACAAGCTACTTCTTTCTTCTTTTTGCATTTATTTCCCAGGCTTTTCAAAAGCTCACTTTGAATCCTGGCAATGTGCTTTCCATCTCTACCCCCCTTAAAGATCGTGGGTGCTGTCTCAGTGGAACGCCCTTTGTCCTCACCCCACTCCACATCTGCCTGGTTTCTAAGGCTGTTTGCCTCCTGCTGTTTCAAACTCTCTTTTTTGTGGGGTCAGGAACGTTGTCCTCCTTCATTTCTGTCTTAAAAAGAAGATGCTTAATGGGGCTCTTTGGCCCTCTCCCCTTCTTGATGCACTGTTGGCAGATATGGGCTGGAAGTGTCACGGCAGAGGCTGACTTGAGCTGGCTCCTGAAGGGATGGAAGGATTTGGCTGGATAGAGATAGGAAGGATGGGTAGAGGTGGCCACTGTTGTCAAGGAGATATTGTAAACTAACCCAGAGGACCTGGTCCCTGACTTTGTGACGCTGGGTGCTGGCGAAGGAGCTGGGCAGAGAAACACATTGTTGCACTCGGAGGTTCAATTATAGGCAAACAAATCACAGATGCTGTGATAGAAATTTAAGGGGGAGCGGATCACATGTAGGGGGTTCTGAGGAAGTGAACATTTAAACCAAGTATGAGAAGGAGCCAGCCGTACCAGGAAAAGGGTGGTGGTGGTGGCCAGGTGGGAGGAAGGGGTGGAGACAAGACCACTGCAGGCCTGGGGAACAGCACATGCCAAGGAATGCGAAGAAGTCCTGTCCTTAAGTCAAGACAGGATGAAGAGTGACATTCGGGCTCCTCAGTCTGGCATTCACGCACGGTCTTGAGCACTTTCGTTTTCATCTTGTCAGTATTCTGTGTATAGTCTGTATCATCTCCTTCCTCCGGGTTTGTTTACAATGTTTCCTTGACAATAGTGGCCATCTGTGTCCAGCCTCCCTATCCTCTATTCAGCCAAATCCTGCTGACCCTTCAGGAGCCAGCTCAAGTCAGTCACTTCAGTAAAACCATTCCAATCCATCCTATGCCCAATGCTTACCTTCTCGGAACAGATAGCATTCATTCACGTGCACCCTGTGTCCTAGTGTGTACTGACGCTTAGTTCAGTGTTACCTTACGGTACACTCCGTGAGGGCAGGCACTCTGTTGTCACGTGTTTGTATTCCACAGGGTCTGGGGGACAGCTGGGCCCACAGTTGATCTCCACTGTCAAGGCTGCTGGATCGCCGTTCAGCCTAGTGCTCAGGCGACCCTGCAGCTGTTAGGGGAGGCTTTGTCCAGACTGTACCCTTGTCCTTGGCCAGATCTCTCGCAAACAGAATCTTGCTCACTCAGATGAAAGAGCAATTTGAAGAGCAAGTGTTGTTGCTGCACAAGCCTATTATTATATTCGTAGGCCCTTGTAATTATGTCACAAAGATGTTTTATAGACTCTATAGAGCAAAACCCAAGTATTTTGATGTGGGAAGTTGGGAATGAGGAGTTCTACCACTGAACTCGAGAAGCAGGAGAGACTTCCCCACCTTCTCCCTCTCTGCTTTTTCTTCTTTCTCTCCCTCCCACTCTCCCTGCCTTCCCGATACATATCTCCAAGGCTCTTATGAAGAAATAAGGTAGGGAAAACATAGTAGATAAAAATACTTTAAAGATTACTATTTCAGATGACAAAGAAGGATGTTTGTGTTATACCATTTGTGACATTGTTTTAAAATGAGAATTAAGAGAAATTTGAGATAGATGTAGCATGAGACATATTAAAAAAGTTTGATTAGAATAAAGTTGAAAACAATATTAAAGACAATGACTAAAAGACTACTTCCCATTTGTTTAAGGTAGTGGAGATGATGAAAAAAAGACAAAGCAATGTCATGATAGAAAAGACTCAGATGTAAATAAAACTTTTACCAAAAATACTAAGTAGAGGGCAAAGTCTAGATATAACAGAAATCAAAAGGGTAGGTATGGAATGGAACCAGTCTGAATAAAGAAAAAGTGCCGTGAGGAATGAGAGAGGTCAGACAGGTAGTGAAGTCTTTCCTTCAGACATATTAGACATTCACAAAGGTGAGAAGACTTGTCCAGTGCCGAAGGACAGAGCAAGTAAATAAAAAATGAAGGAGCTCTGTTCCTCTTGGGTTCTAGGGATAAATAAGTGTCCTTTGAAGGTTTCTAAAATTCCAAGAAAATAGGGAACATGAATAATACTTTCAATGTGCTACAATTTTAAAAAAGTAGTCTTGCAGAAACTAACTCAAACATTTGAAGAATGTTCATGTAAATAAGGTAAACTTTTGGCAAATAAGACTAGTTGAATGATTTTGATATAATAAAAAAAAGGCAATATTTTTTTCTGATTTACCAATGTTAAGTATAACATAAAAGCACATTTTAAAATTATATTTGGGCATGCTTTCTCTAAGCATATAAAACTGTACTGGTTGGTTATAAAAAAAATGTGAATCTTTGTACAACTAAATCAAATCACACTTTATTTCAATAGGAATCATGTTGGTAGTATGTCAGCTTGAAGATAATTCCAAGATCTTTAAGCAACTTAGTCAAAAGACAGATATCAAATTGAAAAATGGGCAAAGCATCTAAATAGACATTTCTCCAAGGAATACATACAAATGGCCAATAAGTACACAAAAATGATCAACACCATTAGTCATGAGGGAATTACAAATCAAAACCACAATGAGCTACCACTTCATGCTAGGATGGCTATAATCTAAGACAGACAATAAAGAGTGCTGGTGAGAATATAGAGAATCCTCAGGCATCGTTGATATGGATGTACACTAATGCAGCTGCTGAAGAAAATAGTTTTGCAGTTCCTCGAAAATTAAATATAGAGTTACCCTATTATCCAGAAATTCCACTCCTGGGTTCCACTCCAGAAAATTCAATCATACTTTCCTACCAAAGCTCGTACACAAATGTTCCTACTAGTGTTGTTCATGACAGTCCAGAAGTACAAACAACCCATATGTCCACCAGCTGATGAACAGATAAACAAAGTGTGGTACGTGCCTCCAATGGAATATTATTTGTCCATAAAAAGGAAGGAAATACTGGTTTTTGCTGCAGCAAGGATGAACCTTGAAAACATTATGCTAAGTAAAAGAAGCCAGACACAGAAGGCCACGTGCTGTATGATTACATTTATATGAAATGTCCAGAATAGGTAAAACATATAGATATAAAGTATATTATCAGTTGCCAAGAGTGGGGGAAAGGGAGAAACGGGAGAGTGAATACTCATGGATATGGGGTTTTCTTACAGAGGTGATGAAAATGTTCTGGAATTGGATAATGATTATGACACATCTTGTGACTATACTAAATACTGAATTCTACACATATTGAGGGTGGATTTTATGGTATGTGAATTATATCTCAATTTAAAAAAGATCTTTAGGGAACTTGAAACCTTAGACTGATTAAATTTAATTAATGGTTAATCACTGGATACCTAAATTATTTCTAAGTAAGACAGAATACAGAAATATTAATTACCAAGCATCTTTTTATGTTTACATGCTTCTGCTTTTAATATGCTACAGGTAGGTGTATTTTTGGTTAGTTTTTGCCACATTCAGAAAGTATATAAGGCTGTAGCAAGTATGTGTCTGCAGAGAGTTGCATTATGTGTATTTATGAGTTCTACTTGTTGGTTAAAATGCTGATTTGTGACAGATAGTTTTCCATTATCTACTTCCAAATTTTCTCTGTGAAATATAAGTTAGTTATTTTGTTTAAAAGTTATAATTAATATATAATTAACATTGGTGGTTAAAACTATTCTAGGAGCAACAGTGACAGAGAAAATACAACTACGTATGTGCTTCTATTTTTCAAGGGAAAAAGTAGCTTTTTCTTAAAACAGTACCTTTTCGCTCGCTCACTCTCTCTCTCTCTCTCTCTCTCTCTCTCTCTCTCTCTCTCCTCCCTTTCTCACACTCACTCTCTCTCTCTCTTTTGTTCTTCAAACCCATTAAAACTTATTGAGGACTCCAAAAAAAAAAAACTTATTAGTACTCTAAAGAGTTTGTTTCTGTGGTTTATAGGTACTGATATTAACTGTATTGGAATTGAAACTGAGAACTTTTAAAAATATTTATTTATTCATTTGAAGATAGTAAAGATGAAAGCTTTGTATGCTAATAGCATCTTATGAAATTAGTTTTCGTGGTCTTGCGAGATTTATCCGAAAGCACCAATATGTTCCAGAATATTAAAATGCGCAATGAAAGGCAAAGCTTGGAATGTAAATTTTATTTGCCTTGGTTCATAATACCCGAGTCTGAAAAGCTACGGAATGTGTTTAATAGCTTAGCAAAGTTTGCTCAATGTGATGAGATTGCTTCCTTGGTTTGCTGTTTATTGCTTTCCCTCACAATACGAAGTGTTAATCTTTACATGTCATCTGCCTGCATAGCAAAGATTGTCTTATCAGAGTAACTTTCTGTGCTTTATGCTGACTTTATTACATCCTGGATTATTTAAGAAAACAAGAAGAAAAGAGAAGAACAAAGAATCCTCACTTTTGAAAGAGCTAACATTTTACAATTATGTCACCTTCTAGGTTTATTTAAAAAAATTTTTTTCTGTTACTTCAATTAAGTAGGTAACAAGTACTGTTTCTTGGGCATCCATGGTTTTATCTTAATCAAGTGTCTAAATCTCCCCTGCTAATATTTTTTATTTTTATCTCCCAAGTCAGCCTTCAATATAGAAAAAAATAATAATAACAAAGTAGAACTTTCAGGATAACTTTTCCACCTAAAAATATATTTGTGATTCCCCAGAAGACTCTTGCAAAATCATAGACGTGTTCTTCTACCTTGTAAAGTACTAGAAATAATTAGATTTTTAAAAAAATCTATATTCTGATTGACATGTTGCCTATGATGAGTTGAAAAATCAAAAGAGATGCTTATTCTCTCTTAGGTAAATCTTTTATAAGGAAAATATTATTAACACAAATATTTCAGATATTGCATCCTCTATGGGAAGTTCCTAGGCGTTTGTCATTAACAGCAGAGTATTATTAGTCATACATTTCAGTCGTTATTTTAAATGCCTATTGTCCACAAGCTCATTCTTCATTTGAATCTTCTATCTTCCAGGCCAGTGGCTCTTGGCTCTCACATGGGGATGTACATCAGATGCAGGCATGAAGTCTTATAAAAGTACAGATGCCTAAACTCTGCTTCAGACTTACTAAATCTCTTCACTTGATACTCTTGGGATATCCTTAGTCTAGGCTTTACACATTGTTGTTATGTTATTATGTCTCAGGATTATTGGCTATATATAAAAATTATTTCCTATGTGCAGTATGTTCATCTGATTGTACAAATCTGATGTGACATTCACTGACTTCTTTGAAAATAGGCTTAATCACGGTCCTTACGGACATTCTACTGAAGTGTTCCGGAATGGCTTCATTATCTTGATTTTCATGCCATGCATACAACTGAATTTGCTTGTCAGTTGCATCATTCCTGTTATATGAATTCTCATCAGACGCTTCACGTTTGCAAATCATCAGTAATAAATAATCCACAACTATTTTGATCTCCGTCATCTACAGGCAGTTCTCTTCTTGCTCTGATGCTTTTGTGCTGTAGGCATGACGGTTTGAAGTCACGACAGTGACAGAAAACAGTGAGTTGGCCACGCCAGCGCAGGAGCAGGCTTCCCCAGCCTCTGCTCCGCCACCCTCATTTTCTGCTGCTCTGCTCACTCCCTTTTTCTTCCCCACCCCAAAGCGCTCCACATTAACTGGCCTTCTTAGTCTTTTTTCTCCCTTATTTGGGGATGTTCTTCTCTGCCTGTTTCTTTCCTTTCTTATGTCTCCTGCTCCTAGTTATGAGTTCTTTATTATTCTATCTGCCTCTTCTCTGATCAGAGCTCCTACCATCTTGACGCCCCCACACCTCCACCCCCTCACCTCCACCCCCCATCATTCCCACCCCCAATTCAGAGCTCTCCCCTCCAATTCCCCTCCGACTGTGTCCACATTCCCTTCGGTGTGAACTCCTTATTGCATCATAAGCAAACTCTTGTTTGTCGAAGATGCTTTCTAACTCCATTTTACCTGCTTGCTAGAGCAGAAAACGTGCCCGCAAAACGCTGTGGAACGGGTTGAGAATTGCACACATGGGATAGTCCCAAATGGAAAATCAATCTGCCATGACCCCGAGTGCTCTAAGTGCTTTTCTGAATTAAAGGGAAGCATCAAATGTCCACCCAGAATTTCAGCACCAAAGTTAACAGCTGGTGCATAAAGACTCTTTCAGAGCCTCCTGTTATCTGAGTTAGGCTTTCCTTTATTGAACTTTATTTGAAACTTGGCATTAAACTCACAGCTGCGAGATTTCTAGGCGGGAGAAAAAATAGTCTGGATAGAGTTACATCAGCTACAGAAGAAATAAAACCTATCTGGGATCTTAATTCTTCGAGAAACCTGAAGTGATGGCAGGAACGTTTTCAGAACTGCCTAGAAGGCATCACTACCAGTTATCACTGAGACTGAGGGTGACTCTCCCCTGGCTCTTTTCGGTCTGTGTGTTTTGGCCTTGCCTACTGTTTGGAAGTATAAGTCTCACTCAGAGACATTTTCTCTGCCTCTCTCCAGCAGTCGCTGAGCAGAACTAAATACCTACTTAATTTTGGCATAAGGACCAAAATTTTTGGTGCATCAAATGAGGATAAACTGACGTAATTCCTCTTGCCAGAGCAACCCTTGAGTAAATCACACTCGGTTTACAATTATACTGTCCACCTACTTTGTCAGTTGCACACTGATTTCCACCCTCTTTCTCTCCAAACCTTCTCTCTTTTCACGTGCCTCTCAACTTATTATGCTAAAAAAACACTTTCTATATGCTGGGCATTGTTCTAAACTAGCGTGTCCCAAACTTTGCTGCAGATTAGAGTCAGCTGGGGAGCTTTAAAAATCCTCATCAGAATATGTGGGGAGGCAGCTAGGTGTCGCTGTCTTTCAAAGATTCTCAGGTTATTCCAACATGCCGTGAATCTTGGAAATTCTTGTTCTAAGTGACTTATCTCTATCAATTCACTGTCTTGGCTGTTACCACTCAGTTATCAGACTACCCCAGATCACGTGGGTTGGTCTGGCCAGTTCTCAGTGCTCATCTTGCATGTCACAGGTGATAACGCATTGTCCTTAAAATACTTTTTCACTTGTCTTCCAGGACACTGCACTTCCAATGTCACTTTCTCCTCGTTCCCGTTTATAGCTTCTCTTCCTCTTCCTATCCCCCTAACACGAATGTGCTCCAGAAGTCAGTCCTCGATCTTCTCTTATGTTACATTTAAGATGTTGGACGATCTCATCCAAACTCGTGGCTGAAAATACCATGACACTCTGACAATGCCTGCATTCCCATATTTATATTTCTAGCTCCAAATTTTCTCCTAAATTCCTGAATTTTAAATTCAACTCCCTATCTGATATCTCTACTTGGACGTCTAAAGGTCATAAGATGACAGGTCCAAAATAGGACGTATGGGTTCAGCCTAACTCCCCCGCCAAACTTACTCCTTCTACAGAAGTGTCCATTTCAATCAATGGCAACTCCATTCTTCAAGTTGCTCAGGTGAAAAAAGAATCATTCCTGGTGACTGTTTCTCTGAGCACATCGAATTGACAAGAAACCCTGTTGGCTCTGTGCTTGAAAGTATCGCCAGATTCCAACCACTTCTGAGCACTTCCGCTGATACCACCTGGTCTGAGTCACCGTCATCGCTCACCTAGATTATTTCAGGCACCTCTTCACCGTTCTCCCTGCACTTGTCATGCTGCCCTGTGGTCTCTTCTCAATCCGGCCCCTGGAGTGGTTTTTAAAGACACAAATTCCCCTGTGTCTCTCCTGAGTAAGGTTTTCCATTTAACTTACGATGGCCTACAAGGCCCGCGTGACTTCGTCCCCAGTTGCCCCTCTGACCTCACCTCCGATGACTCCCCTGCGCCCCTTGCTCACTACGCACCAGTATGTTTAGGATGAATAATAGCCCCCAAAGATGTCTGTGTCCAAATCCTTGGAACCCGTGAACGTTACCCTATGTAGCAAAAGAGACTTTACAGATGGGAATGAGTTAAAGACCTTGAGGTGAGGGGATGGCCCCGGAGTCTCTGGGTAGGCCTGATAAATCACGAGCTTCCATACAGGAGTGAGGCAGGACAGTCAGACTGGATGACTGGAGATGTGACGATGGAAGCACAAGGTTGTAATAAGACTTGGGAAAGTTAGTAATTTGGCAAATCTCAGTTTTATCATCGATAACATTATATGCAATATAATACCCACCTCATAGTCTCATTCTGAAGATAAAGCAAACAAAGCCTCATACATTTACCTTTCGAACTAGTATCTAAAATTTTCTATTTCCATTTTATAAATTTTGGATGCAATTTTTTACCAGTATGGGAAAAAAGGCAAACACCTATTAAAGTACTTGTTCTGTAATTTAATGAATTAATCATGCAGTGGAGATTTATGTGTCTTCTTGGTGTTCATTTAGGTCATTCATTGACAAGATTACGGGAAAAAAACTAGACTAGATAGAAACCCCTTAACCATCTTTCTAAGTGGATTCTTACCTGTATTTAGTATTATTTAACCATTCATGAATTCACTTACATTGAGCATGCAAATATGCCCTTGGTTCATGAAAATTTTGAGCAGTTTTAAGACAGCATCACTAAAATCCTGGCATAGTATCTGTGCCAACTCCTTCCCTGCTGGTTAATTGAGTAAGTCTTTCTTTAGTGAATGCGTTTGGCTTCTATGGAGCGTCTGACGAGCTCTTTGTTTCCTAAGTATTGGCCAGGCACAAACCATTTTAAGATTGCACCAGAAAGATATATGAAGTTTATTCGTTGGTAGTTTCTCATGTTTACCTTTTGAAAGAGAGAGACTTTTTTTTTTCTTAGGTCTTAAGATTCTTCTCTTTAACGCTGTGATTTCTCACTAGTAATCTCGTTGGCTCCTTGACGGCACTTGCACACTTCTTTTAGCTCCTCAAATACAATTTTTCTTGGTCTGAAAGTATGATAGCACTCACCTTGACCAAGTTCTCTTCGACTCTCCTCTGTGTCTCTGGTTCCTTTGTAATAATGCTCGTCCTGTCTGCACAGCTGGAGATCATTCTTCACAATCAACAAGGTAGAAGTTGTGAACATTGCCAGAAAATTTCACACTCTCAATTTTTTTAAGTCACCCATTTCAATACTGAATGTTTTCCGATATGATTACAGATTTAATTTCACATAGACAAATTTCATGTTTTTCCCTATAAATTATACATTTTTTTTTCATTAGAGTTCATATTTTTTTTCTCAAGGCAGGGAACAATCTCCCTTCCTTGGCTTTATTTAAAAAAAAAAAAAAGTTAGAAAGCTCCATTTCACTTAACATTTGGATCCTTTGTATGGTAAAGAGTGATCTAGGATTATTAGTATGTAGTACTGGAATTGAATTAGTTCCCATATTTTAAGATATTCAGTTTCTTAATATGTGAAAATATAGAATGTGTACCTGGCACAGTTCCTCAGCAGAAAAACTCACTGAAATGTGTTGATGTCCCCTTTTTACAGCTCCAGAAATAGCTGCCGTGGGCTCCTTCGCCAGCCCTTCCCCTGCAGTCGGCTCTGAGGATGCCGTCTCTATGGAATTAATCTCATTAACTGACTGCTTGACGTTTATTAAACAAGAAACGATGAAAATAAGGACAGAAAGAGAAAAATTCTTATTCATTAGTTCACTCCAAAATTGATTTGGCGTATTTTATTTTGTCTTACCAGTAAACTGAGGGCGGATACTCAATAACCTGTACCTTCCCTCTTTTTTGCTTCATAAAGAGATATTCCACTTTTTATATTCTAGATAAAAAAAACGAATTGCATGGGTGTCCTTCACTCTATGGAAGGGAAACATCTAGAAAACGTAACTCTTAGAAAATACTGATTTACATCACAAATGTGAAAATGTTATCACTGGCACCTCTACTTCTGGCTTTATGGCCAGGGAAGGTAAAATGGTTTCACTTCAGTAGCAGTGGTTGCACTGACTAACACGGAGTGCCTTCGCATGTGTGAGGAACTGTGCGAAGGTCAAGGGTGTTCTCACAGTCCTCCTCATGGCAGCGCTGTGAAGCAGGTACCATCATTACCCTTATTTACAGAAGCAGAAGCAGAGGCTCAGGGAGGTTAACACCACTGCCCAGTGCAGACAGTTAACTGGCAGAGTCTGAATGTTACAGCAAGTGCACCTGCGTTAGGGGCCTGCTCTTATCTACCATGCGGTACATTTTTCTGACTTTAGCCACCATCGGAGACATCCTCGGAAGTCCAGTTCCCCTCAAATGACTCCTGGGTGTGTCCTGGGAGTCTCTAAGATGTGCCCTGTGGGTACTAGTTAATAAAACTCTAGAGTGAACCCTGGGAATCTCCATCGCCCCACTTCCACTCAATCTTCTCTCAGCTATAACTGTACTATTGCCGAGGTCCACACGATCCCCCCAATCTTCTAATCTTCTGAAGGGTCCTCTCCACTGCTCTGCCTTCTGGAGAGGGATGGGCCATCATGAAGGCTGTCTCTTAATGCTCCCAAAGGTACAAGGGTGTCTACCTTGTCTGATGGGGCTGCTCTCCCCAGCTGGGTGAATGAGGGGCTCCATCACCAGCCATGTGGGCAAAGGGAACAGGCCTGGTCAAGGAGCCGCAGGTATGACGGAGGAACAAGAGTCCTTTGGGTGCTGGGGCCTCCCAGCCTCTTCCTTTGCCCCTCTCTGCCTCCTAGCAGATGCCTCAACTTGAAATGACCTTCCTTCCTCCAACTCCCCTTTACCTGGCAAGGTTTTCTCCATTGCGTGAGACCCAGAATCCCTCCCTGACTATTCCTCTGCTCCTTGGTTGCCCTCCACTGTGCTTCTGTAATGCCTTTTACTCGTCTCTAATGCTGCCCTGACATGTTGTATTATGAGTATCATAATGCTAGACAATCAAGGGCACTGTGGTGTTTGAGGTCAGAAATTATTTTCCATCTTTGCGGCCTAGCACAGTGCCTGGCGCGCAGAACCAGGTGAAGAGATGCTAAATGAGAGATCACTCCTATGTGTCTAGCTAGAATACGTAGGAGGATGGATGGCTCAATACATCTTTCTTATTAAGTCTCTCTCAACTCTTTCCCACTTCTTAGCTTTTCATTTCTTAACTGGACCACTCAACTCTTTTTATTGTGGTAAAATATACGTAATATTAAATTCCCGTTTTAATCATTTTTAAGTGTAGGAAGCCCCTCAACTCTATGTCCCTTCAGCAAGTTCTCCTCAATTCTATCTTACACTTGGTTGCCCAACTGAACTAAATCCACATCAGCCAGCTATTTAAAATCCTTCACTGATTCTCCTTTGCCTACAGAATATAATTAAATCAATACTTTAAAAAAATGTCATACAAAATTCATGTTTGTACCTCTTCGTGCCTTGATAAGTGTGTTTTGGCTGGCTTTTAGTAAGTCTATGTGGGATTGCTGTATACATTTATAACCACCTACAGGTTGTCTGCGTGGGGCTGTCCAGTCTCTACAGCAAGGCCAGCTCACCTCAAATGATCACAGCATCTTCCTGTCCCTACTTCCTCAGTTTTCTCTTTTCCCAGATTAGGAACCCGACGTCATTTTTGGTCCCCCCACCCCATTATCTTATAATAACTGGATTTTCCTTATCAAGTATTTCTTGTTCCTTTGAAATGTCTCTTACAATTTACCCCTGCCACTTCCTAGCTCTGTGACTTGGAGTTACTTAACTTCTCTGTATCTCAGCCTCCTCGTATGTAAAATGGGATAAAAAATTCTTTTAATTCCCTAAGATGGGCTGTTGTGAGAATAAGCTAATACATTTAAAATACTTTAAACCATGCCTAGCATATAGTGAGTGCTGAAAAAATGTTATGATTGTTACTACTACTATTTCCAATATTATATTAATATGGGATTATTATGATGCTGTCCTAGCTGGTCTCCTTACCTATATGCTATCCTTCTTGAATAGAACTTAATAATCCTTCTAAAACCACTTGAATCATATTTTTATGCCAAAGAACAAAGAAAGGCTTTGTTCTACTTAATCAAGCATAAATTTCCCGCCTCATTTTTTCCTCATGACATGGCCTTGCTTTCTTCCTTTTCTTTCATTCATTCATTTATTCATACATGCATGCAATAAACATATGCCAGGCACTATCCTAAGCATCAGGGATAGAATGATGGATAAGGATAAGACACTGTTTCTGCCCCAAAGGGAATCAACATTCCTGCATCAGTCATCTATAGAATAGCTCCGATGAAGGCACATAAAGCTCCTATAGGAACCTACAGGAGGATACATAGCCTAGTTTGAACTGAATCTTAAGTTGTATAAAGGAATTAGCCAAACAAGGACAAGAGGTTGGTGAGGAGTGGTGGGTGGGGGTGTTGGGGAGTGATTCAGAGAAGGATATGCCAGGTAGAGGGAACAGTTCATACAAAGGCATGGGATTATATGGGAAATATGGTGCTTTCAAAGAATAGCGAGTGTTATGAAAGTATGTGTCTCCCCCCAGCCCTGCACCACCAATTTCATATGCTGAAGCCCTAACCCCAATGTGATGGTATTGAAGATGGGGCCTTCCGAAGGCACTTAGGGTTAGATGAGGTCATGAAGGTGGAGTTCTGATATGATAGAATTAGTGCCCTTATAAGAAGAGACACCAGGGAGCTTGCTCACTCTTTCTTTTCCCACACCCACCGAGGAAAGACCATGTGAGGACATAGTGAGAAGGTGGCCATCTGTAACCCACGGAGAGAGCCCTTACCAGACACCAATCCTACTGGCTCCTTGATCTTGAACTTCCAGTTTCCAGAACTGTGAGAAAATAAATGTCTACTGTTTTGTGTACTCAGTTTCTGGAATTTTGTTATGGTAGGCTGACCTGACTAAGAAAGCAAGTAATTCAGTGGCTGGGGAGAAAGATGGCTGATGGGAAAGGGCAAGAGACGAGGGTGAAGATTAGTGACAACTACACTATGAAAGGTTTTGTGTACCGTAGCTGAACTTGGACTTCCTGGAGGCAAGAGGTGAGTCATTAAATGATTTTAAGCAGAAGCTTTAGTTACATGGGCAATCCGATATTGGGAGAGTCACTGGAGGCAGGCAATAGTGGAGGCAGGAGGAGCCATTTGGTGGCTGAGGCAGGAATAGAGGTGAGCAGTGATGAGGTCGTGAGTTAGGGTGGATGCCGTGGGGATGAAGAGAAGTGGATGGACTTGAGATCTGACCTGCTGAGAACTGTAGATCTGAGTGAATTAGATGGAGACGTGAGAGGACTTCAAGGTACCAGGAGCAGCCTCAGTCAGTCTCTCTTTGGAGGAAGCCTACCTTGCTCCAAGATGCTTGTCTCCGTGACTCTCACCTGTCAAAACCTCCCCAATGTTGAAGGGTCCTCAGCTGTACAAAATGCCCCAAGATTGCTATGAAGTTATTTCTTACTGCATTCTGCTTTCTCCCACTTCCATAGTCCAAACTCCATATTTTAGCTCTTAATTATATATTATGCATATGGTGGTTATCTGATGGGTCCTGCTAGTTATGGTATAAGTTCCTTAAGGACAGGAGCCATGTCTTAACTGCCTTCTTGTAATTAACAAGGCTGACGCATCATTGCCCATGCCGGGGCAGCTGTTCTCAACCCCTCTTTCTCTCTGACACTCGTGAAAGGTGATGTTTCCATATCCCTTGTGCAAAATCTAGGTGTTGCAGTAACTCCACTGGAGAAAGTCAATCAGAGTGATCACATGCTCTGCAGGGATAACTTTAAATGTGATCTAATTTACAAAGAAGAAAGTAAATCATCCACTATGTTCATTTGGTCAGTAATGGTACCATGGATAGTGTCAGATTACTTCATAAGGTGTGATGATGTCAGGATTGAAAACCGTTCCAAGACAGTAAGTTTGATTCATCCTGTATGACCAACGCCAACACCAATACCACATACACCTGCTGTAGAGGACATGCTTGTAGACCCAAAGGGTAGGAGCCCAGTGATTACCAAGGCTGAAATGCTACTTGAGGAAGCAGGTATCTTTGCTCCATGGCACAAAAACTGTGTTGGCGTATTCAAAGTTTCAGCAAAAAGTGTTTTCTGATTTTAACAACTTTTCGCAAAAACGTAATTTCTGAAAGTCTGATGTTGTAGCTAGCAGGATTTATTTCCTGTGAATTACTTTCAAATAGGAGAGAATTTTTCTCACTGGAAGACAGTGGTAAGGGCTGTATTAAGGTTGTCATATGTCTATGAGGGGTAATAACAGGTTTTCTCTGTTTTAAAGAGAAAGAAAAAATAAATTTCTCTTGTGTTCCTGCCACTACCACCACCAAAAAAGAAAAGAAGTCTGAAATGGTGAGCACAGGAAAAAGAGCTGGAGATCCTCTCCATTTTGCAGGGTTTAGATTCGGGTGATGAATTCCTACCCGTTGGTGTATGTTTGGCAATTTTATAGGAAGAAGAGTTTCCGCGCTGCCTTGGTTGTCCTCTTCCATATGAGTGCAGCTTGTCACCCACCCATGATGCAGGAGATTGAGTCGAGAAGCATTCTGGAAGAATGGTGAAAAAGGAAAGCCCTCTATGGAGTGAGGGCAGATGGTTCCAGAAGTCCCGATTAGAAAATCTGTAAGACAAGAAGAGTAGGAGTTGTTGGCTTCCTGGAATTCAGGTTGCACAGACCAAATGCTCACAGGAAATGTTACAGACACTTCTCAAGCTCCTGCCTGAACAGCCTATGGATGAGGAGCTCAGTGCCCGAGAAGTCGACGCCAGGTCATTAAAATCCTGGAGCCTAACCTCCCGCGGTCTTTGGACTAGGCTATCCCAGGAGTAACAGGAATATTATAAGATGCTGTTATTTTAAGAATGAGTTCTATTTTAATAAATGTAATAGAAAGAACTGTAGGATATACTGAGAGTAAATGAGATCCCAATGCTTCTGAACTTGAGGACATTTGGGGAGAGGACAGGGTGCACTTGACATTAATGAACAAGACTTGAATTCGTGTGTAATAAAGGGTCCACAAAGTACCTAGGTGTTTGTAGTTTTCAATGCCTGATTTGCTAACACGCTGCACTTTCACGTATATTCTTTCACTGATTTCATTCAAAACAATCTCCAGAGTTACCGCTGTTATTTACATATTTTATATGTAGAAATTGAAGTCTGGAGGGCTGGATGATTTGTCAAGAGTCACTGGGGAGACGAGATTGGTGCAAAACAGCTCTTCGGACTCCATATTATATGGATGGCAGGGAATAGATCTTTGTGTAGTATTTGATACCTAGTAGGTCCTTAGTAAATATTAGTTAAGTTACAATTAACGGGGTTCCATCCAGGCTGGTTCACTGTGCTGCACTGCTTCTTGCTAGTTGTCTGCTGTACATCAGTTCTTGGGAGTAAAAACGAGGAACTTGTCAAGGACTTGGAGATGGAAGAAATGACGAATTCTGTCAGCCATGTGTTGGTGTGAGCTATGCGTTGGCACGACCGGGAAATGATTTGTTATGGTGTGTGGCAGAAGATAGAAGAGTTGCAAATTTGCCAAACTCTAACCAAGGCAATCTAGAAATAATAAGGAGGGTGGGCAGAAATGTTAATTTAGTTTAGTAAGGGCAACCTGATCAATTTCATTAGACCTGATTTGGAGGAAGGCTGTATGAATGAGTCAGGATGCAGGGTATTTAACCTGAGTGGATTGAAGTATAGTTCATTAGAATTGGTTTCATTTGCAATCCTAATCGTTATTTTTAGCATTTAAAAATATTTTTTTCTGAGAATGGATTAATGGGCTTGGTTAGATTGCCAAAGGGGATGGTGGCCGACAAAGTTTCAGACTGTATAACATCAGAAAGAGATATGAAAGGCTAGAACAAGGTGCTGCTAGTCATCCAGATCCTGCTTAGGAGAAAAGGTATCCTGTCAGACGAGAGTGAGGGACCACGTGGCTGGCAAGACTTGCCCATGTTAGAGACAGATGCAGCAAGACAGCAGAACCCGGTGCCGCCGAGCATAAAAGTATATACACTTTACTCCCCTTTCTTTTATCTGTTCAAACAAAGAACTCCCTAGAATATGGCTTTCCACGCCCCTCTCTTGGGATACCTTGCTCTAGCAGACGTGAAGGTCCCGCCACCTGGTGGTTACATTGGTAATACAAATCAATAAGTTGGCATCCTAGTTTCTACACATCCACCTGTGTGAACCTGCAGAACTGAGGGCAAAACCTTGTGCTGATGGGGAATTCAGCACTCACAGCATGATGTAAATGCTGGTCAACCAGCCAGCCTTCTGCAGGCAAACGCTCTGCCCCTGAGCTGCAGCCCCTGCCCAGCCAGCCTTCTGAGAAACGAAAACGGCTTTCGTTGCTGACCACAACACTGTTTCTACCAAGAAATTGGTAGAAGTTATTCCACGCTTACTCCTCTTAATTAGGTTTTGTTAATGGTTACAATTGACGAGATTATTCTTTGTTCTTTCACTGATTGACAGGTGGGAAATCACACAACTATAAATCTAAGGCAATGCCATTCCCCGGCCACATCTACCTAAATGCCAGACCAGGTGACTTGACAACCCGGACTTTAGATGTGACCAGAATCACTCAGTCTAGTATGCAGGCCGGTTACGCCTAGGCATGAAGACTCTGAGATACATTTTGTGCCCTCAAGGGCCCACATGTAGCTGAGTTGGTTTCTGTACTTAACAGAAATTGGAGTCATGCTTGACAGAAATTAAAATCTGTAACAGTTCATGTTTCTTCTAAATTATTTGCAACAATTTTCCCAACTTGCAACCCATTGTGTCCAAGCACGGTGTCTGGCACACAGGAAGTACTCGGTTGGTTTGGCAGAGCTGAAAATTCATTGCTGCTTTGCCATTAGAAGCAGTTTCTTCAAAACCTCATACTCATCTGTTGTTGACCTGCATGTGACAAAAAATGTTACTGATGAGAATGACTTTCAGGTGCATAAATGTGGTTTCAATACATAACCTGTGTTCAGTTTTGTTTTGTTTTGTTTTTCTAGTTGCAAGGCACAGAGACATGCATATGTTGCCTCAATGATAGGAATTTTTATAGAGATACATAGGTGCATTGGTACTTGCAATTTCACAGCTAGGCACTAAAGAAATGAAATGTCATTCATGCTGTTCAGGCTGCTATGGTAACTGTACCAGATTCAGGCATCCATTCCTCTCTTCTCTCTTTTCTAATTATGCCACCATTCTGGGGTCTCAGTTTATATTACTGTGCTTTTGCCAAGCTATAGCTTCTCTGCCACCTCCTACTTCCTTCTGCACTGTTCTTCTGTGCCCTAGATCATGGCTCGTGCCTGCTCCTGGATGCTTCTGCCGCCTGGCTTCTGCTTTCATTGAGACTTTTCCAGAGAGAACATGTAATGGCCTTGGGTTGGCACTTTTTGGCGCAGAGTGCTTCTGTGGGGTTTTCAGGCTGAACCGCCTCATAGTAATTTACTCAGACCCCCATTAAATGATGGGATCACTTAATACAAGGTATGAAGCTTGTGGGTAAGAAAGCACAATGGGCAACTTGGAGGCGGGTGGGAGTGGGTGAGGAAGGCGTTCATAATTCAGGGGCTGCTCCTGCCAGTCACCAAAAGCTTCAGCGTTGCCTCAGACCAGTGCTTGACCATAGCTGGTTCTATTCCAGAAGGTAATATGCTTCTGAGTACACGCACATCTAGGCATCATTTTGAGAAGCTGTGTCCTTAATTATAGACTTCACGCTGATAATTTACCACACCATATGTTCCGAAGCCGGAACTAAAGCTGCCAGTTTCCACTTTCATTCGGATGTGGCTCGCATTGCACCTTCCCCTGAGGACCTGCCGCCCAGTGCGTAGGTGAGGGTGGCTCCCTGAAACCTCTGAAACCTACAAAGGGCTTCATTTGCTTCTGTAATTACCCATTTGGGGCCTGACAGAAGAACAGTAAAGCTGGAGATCAATCGTTCAGCTGTAAAGTCCATATGTGATGATTTGCTTATTCCAGCAAAGGTGATGATGATGATGATGATGATGATGATGATGATTCATTCTTGACGGTTTCCATTTAGAATGTGGAATTCTTTACCAAAAGTGTTTCTTGTTGAAAACTTTCCTATCACTTTCTGGGGTGTCCTGTAGGAATTGTTCACTGCCCTGAGGGATGACGAGGTCCCTCTCAACCTCTGGGTTCAACAACGTTAGGGACCCACTGTACCGACCTTACTACCTCAGGCTATGTAAATAAGAAATAGGTACATTCTCTTCCTCCACGAGATGAAGTTAAAACTGATGCTCAGGGACAAGGTGAGGCTCTGCATTTCACACGGGGTTGATCACATAGGATGGAACTGTCTGGGCTCAGGCTGATCTAATCATATCCCATCTGTGCCAAACCGAGTCAGAGCCATGGTAAACGTAAGGCTGTGAAAGGCACCTTACTTCCTGCATTCGGATGAAACTGAGGGTGCACGCAGTTTTTCAGAGGTGATCTCCAAAAAAGACTTCTTTGTTCTGGGTTGTGGCCAACTCTTAAGCTCAGGAAAAGATGTTAAATGCCATGACTGGTGGGAGAAGGGGTGAAGTTGCTTAGATCTCAGTTCTTGAAGACTCCCAGTCTCACCAAAATACATGTGATTGGCAAGCATGATGATTATTCTGTCTCCCAAGATCTTGGCTGTCCCTGGTTCCAGGAAAGCCTCCCTCCCTTACCCCGCAGGCCAGTGGGTGGTAATGTTTTCCAGCTGCTGGGCCTGGAACATGCTCCAGCAGCCTCTTTCGGCTCCCTTAACCCCGTCTACACCACTGCAAATGATCCTTTCACCAAAGGGTCTCCTCAAACACCCTAGTTGATGAGGCCATCTGTCTTATTCCCAAATCCTTGACTGAAACATCTAGTATGCAAACATCTTCATCGGAAGACAATTGGATTTCTAGCATAGATAATTTCCATCTCCATTTCTAAGACTTATCAGTATGATAACATCTTAGACTTATCAGCTAAAAACAATGTCTTTAAATGTTTAATAGTGTATTTATAGAAAGCCACCATTTTATTTCTGGTCTCGATCCCGGCCCAAATGAAAAGACTGCCTTATGGAAAATCATTGTAATTCCATCCCCAAAGACTTGATGTCCTTAAGCAATATTTTTTCACTAATAAATATTTTCTTAATCCAAATTAGTTGCCCATTCAAGTCATAATTTTTTAGATATTGCGCACTTATCATTTCATGTTGTATGAATCAACATAAAAAGAAGTTGAAAATTCCAAATTTTGCAGAGAGGTGAAATAATGGAAGAAATATAACAGGAGATGAGCCAAAAATGGTGTAGAATTTCATAAACTAGCTATTTCACCTTCAGAATTTCTGGTCGTCATGACAGGGGCTGAACTTAACTTTTCTTTGCAAATCCATTCTTCACAGTGTCTGAGTTTCCAGGACTCTCGTCTGCCTGTGACTCCTGTCCTTCCCACGTGCCGCAGCTGCCCCCAGGAGCCCTGCCCTTACTCCTTGCTGTCACCAATTCATGCTGTCGTGCTGGCCCGTTCCCACTGCTTTTTCCTCTCAAACTCCACGTCCAGCTAAGTCCTAAAGAATGTCAGTGTCTCTACCAGTATACCTGCGTCCTGGTCTCTTCCGCCATCCCCACGAATGTGTGTTCTGTAGGTAAATCACCCACTTGCCCCGCTAGCAAGCCTTCCGTTCCCACACTAGAACCACGGAGGGCGTCTCATAATCTCTTGGTCAAATGGTGTCTTGTTTCCTTCAGTAGGGTCATTTTTTTTTCTCTCACTTCCTATAATCCCACAAGGGTAGATGGAGGGGTCTATGTGTTTCCCGAACCACACCGCCAACTCCTGGCCATTGCTCCAATTGAATGATAATATTTTTGTCACCACCCAGTCACTCAAGGACAAGAATGAGAAACAGGCCAAAGGACTCGGAATTGTTGTTTTAAAGGGGTGTTGTTCTAGGCTGAATGATGGCCTCCAAAGATTCCAGGTCTTAATCCCTAAGACCTCTGAGTGTTATCTTTTATGGCAAAAAAAAAAAAAAAAAAAAAAGGACATCGCAGATGAGATTAAGTTAAGGATTTCAGGAGACTAGGATCCTGGACTACCCAATTACAAGCATCCTTGTAAGAGGGAGGCATAATGTCTCAGGGAGACTGAGACAAAAGAGGAAGGCGACATGACTAAGGAAGCGAAGATGCCACAGGACCGGCTTTGACTATGGAAGGAGCCAGAGAATGTGAGGCGTGCAGCTCTAGAAGCTAGAAAAAGCAAGGAAACAGATTTCCCCTCAGGGTCTCTGGAGAGAGCATGGCTCTGTGAGCACTTTGAACCTAATTTTGGACCCTTGATCTCCATAACTGTAAGAGAATAACTGTATGTTGATTTAAGCCACCAAATTTTAAGCCATAGGAAACTAATATATAATTCTTGGATAACTTCTAATAGACACATTTGAGAGGTTGGTGGGACTAAACACTGCTCTTGAATTAATCTCTCTAAAAATATAACACCAATCATATTCTTATTCCTTCTTAAAACCATCTGTAGATTTATTTTATTTTTATTTTTTTGGCTAACTGTTCAAAGGCCTCATTTCTCTCCAAATCTGGCCACATCTCCCTGCCTTCCCTAACTCTCTCTGTTTGTCCTTTCTCACCAAACCAGGCACATCTGTGCATCCCACGTGCAGCCCCATCTCTACCTCTGGACTTTGGTCATCTCCCACTTTAGCCTTGTCGCCTTCCCTCTCAGCATACCATACCTTCTGTGTCCACTAAGGCTTAACCAAATGCCACGTCCTCATGAACTTTTCCTGATTCCCTCAGCAGAAGATTTTTTCTCTCTTCTCTGAACACCTAAAGAGCTTCATGCTTCGTTTCTTCTGACCTCTATTATGTCCAAACTTTCCTTAGAATTGTAGGTCATAGTAGTTAAACGCATATGCTCTGGAGCCAGATCTCCTGAAGTTGAATTTTTATATGAATGTTTACTAGATGAGTGATCTTGGACAAGTTACGTAATTTGTTTGTACTTTAGTTTCTTCATCTGAAAAAGAAACAGAGATGATAGTCATGACCTACTTAATAATGATTTATTGTAAAGATTAAAAGAGTACATGAAATCAGTGCCTGACACATCAAATATGTTTAATAAAGGCCAGTTGTTTTTTTTTTATGCATTATCTTGCCTTCTAACTGTAATTTCCTTAGTGGGAAGACTCTACATTTTACGTATCTTTATCTTCTTTCTAGTTTCCTGTGTCAACATATCGTATTGAATAAGTGCTCAGTAAACTTTAGTTTTAATGAAACAGGCAAGATCCTATGTCCTGGTAAGGCAAAGAACAGATGTCAAAGCTAAAATGCAGTCAATATTAAGGAAGAAACAGCACTCTCTTTACGTTTTCATGTGCTATATGCTCTTCATTTCGCTGTAACTTGCTTTGATTTTGCCTGTGCTATTGGGACTGCCGTCAGAGGATCAGAAATGGCTTCTTATATGCTGGATTCAAGGACATGTCATAGGTCTTACCTTATTGCTGGTCATTTCCTTCTTCCGAAATCTCTCTTCTCCTTTTCCTTTGGTTATTCCACACTCTGTTTGTTCTCTTCCAATCTCACTGAGTTTGCCTTTTCTGGCCCCTTCATGGGTTCTTTCTCTCCATGGCTCTAATATTGCGTACTCAAGGGTTTAATTCGAGATTTTATTTCCTTTCATTATATATTCTTTTTGGGAATTATTACCACTTATGATTTTCACTACTCCTCATATACCAGATGCTGATAACTTCCAAATTTATACTTAACATAGATATCTCTCTTGAATTTCAGACTCGAACATCCAACTGAGTACTGGACAGTTAGCTCATCTTTGATACCTGTTCCATTGACATCTCAAATTCCATAGCTTATACCCAAAATAGGATACTACCTTCTTTCCCACTAAACACTCCTCCTTTTGTATATTTTCATCTCTGTTGGAGGTACTACTGTTTACTCAGACACTGGGAGTTAATTATGACCCTATTTTGCACTCAAATCCCATATCTAATCATTGCTCAGTTCTGCTGTTGGATTCATCCTCAAACAGCTGTCCTTTCTACCATTGTCTTAGGTTAGCATCATATCTTACTTGGCCTCCTACATGAATATCCTAATGTTTCATTTCCTTTGAATCCTTTTTCCTGACAGCTACAAGAATGATCACCTATGAAACACATGCTTAAATCTTGTTTAAAACTTTGCCTAACAGTCCGCAAATGGCTCCCCATTGCCTACACATTAAGATGGTATTTAACATGCTATTCATTTCCCTGGTTTGACCCTGGACAGCCTCTTCTGACTCGTTCCCTGTGCTCTATATCCCACTTCATGCTTCAAAACAGAGCAGCCTTCAGTTCCTTCACACATGACATGCAATTTCTGTCACTGTCCCTTCTGCCCGAAACAATTCCCCTTTCTTT